>OU342745.1:404625198-405225198 GCA_910589775.1 Avena eriantha
TTCTTTTTACACTGTGATCAAATTATATATTACTTTCTCCATTCCGAAGTTATCAATGTTCTATGCCAAAATTTCTCTAAGTTTTACTAAAGTTATAGGAAAATATATCAATATCCACAACGTAATATCCATATAGTGCGCAAATTTATTTTATGGTTAATGTTAATAAAATAAAGTTACCATTTTGAATATTGACATATTTTTCTACAAATTTTTTCAAACTTTAATTTTTTTGACGTGGGATAAAACAAGCGCATCAATTATTTTGGAGCGGAGGACTACATCACAGCGAAATTTTTGTTAGACATTTTGTTTTGATAAAATAGACTGAAACTTAATTCTGGACTTGCGCACAACCAAGCACTAAATTTTACATGTTTATAAAAAATCTCATTTCCAAATTCATTTCATATGTTTTGAAAATACCAAATTCAGAAATTAATAAGAAATAATACTCCCTTTATCAAAAAAAGGATGTCGCAAATTTGTCTAAATTCAAATGTATCTAAACACTATTTAGCCTATAGATTTATCTAAATTTAGACAAATTTGCGAAAGACGAAGGGAGTACACCATCATTGTTTGTACTCCTATATAATCTGTTTACTCCTAAATAGATAGGGGTTTGAACTTCAATTTTTACTTGTTTATAGAATATCTCATTTCCAATCTAACATATTTTCTTGAGAATTTGTTTTTGTTTTTTTGTACGTTCGTAAGCACATCGGGTTTTGAAAGTTGGCTTAATTGGTGACCTGTGCATCAGGAAGCCGAGGACAAGGGCGAGAAGAGGAGGAGCTCCGACGTGGCTGCCCCGGGCAGGGTTTCCGGCAAGAAGCATGCGTTCACGAGGAGGAGCTTATCGTCAGCCAACCTCATCAAAAGCAGCCGCCCCGACGTCGGGCTACGGCGCGCGCTGTCGCAGGAACCTCCGGAACCACGACCAGCAGGCGCCGAAGGCGGAAGCAGGAAGCACGGCCACCGATCGCGAGCAGTAACCGGCGGCGCCGCGCCCAAGCGCAAGGCGTTGTCGGGGAGCAAGGGCCTGGCGAAAGAGCATGGCTCGCTCAGGAATACTGGCACGAAGCCGCCGCGTCGAGGCTTGCCCCGGCAGTGCAGCCCCGGTGGCCCGGAGGCTGCTCTGCTGTCGAACACGGGCCTGGCTACACCGGCGCGGATCAGCATTTCGAGTGAGCAGGCTGCGGTCTCGGACCGTGATGATGAAGCTCGAGAGGCTTCTGCTCCAGGGCCGGAATCCGATTGCGGCGTGGTAGTGGACGGTGCAGCTCCAGCAACAGAGGGCGGCGAGGCCGCTGAATCGAAGGACGCAGTGATCAACGCGGAGAGACGCGACGGCGAGGAGTTCGCGGTGCAGTCTCCTGAGACAGAGGCGAAGCTTGGCAACGGAGAGATCACCAGTGACTCGGAGACGGAGCCGAGCTACGTCTTCATCAAGAAGAAGGCCGTCAAGGAGGGCACCATGAGGCTTTCTGATGCTTTAGGAGCTGGATCAGACGCTGAACCAGGCCTCGAGGGCAAGAATGTTACGGGCGATGCAGACCTGACCACCATGGCGGCCGACACCGTCGTGGGCATCGCCAAAACGAACGCGGACGAAGCTGCGCCGGAGGAAGAAAGCTCTGATGGCTTGTCCTCTTTCTCCGGCACCGTCGGCATGTCTGGCCAGGACGACTCCGCGCCAAACAGCGCGATCTCCTGCAGCTCCAGGTCTCAGTCCATCGAGAGGCAGCTCGAAGAGGACGCCGCGGTGCTGCGGAAGAAGCGCCAGCATCAGAGCGCCAGCGGCAGGAGGAGCGCCCAGGGGGCGTCAACGCCGCCAAGCGCACGGAGCAGGGGAGCCGGCAGCGCGGCGCGGACGACGTCGCCGAGAGGGACGGCTATGGGGTTCAAGAAGAGGTTCCTGAGCTTCGGGAAGAACAGAGACAGGGACGGATGTACCGTCATCGACTGCACGTCTCCGGCGTCGCTGCCGGCCTCGCCAGCGGACAGCGGCAGGGCGACACGACGTTGTCGGACCGCCGACCCGGTGAGGCGCAGGGTGCTGGGCTCCTCCTCGGACACCGCTGCCTCTGACGACACGCGGGGTAAGTTTCATCTCAAATTCCTTGCTTTACCCGCTTCCATGAACGGATTCCAAATTTCCAATTCATAATCTGTACCGACGAACTACTGCAAAATTAATTAATTAATTAATTTCCACGCGATTTTCTTTCTAATATAACTACTGACGCAATGACTGAAAAATGTCCTGCAGCTTGTTCTCTGCAAAGCCTGGTAGCTGCCTCGCCCGCAAAATCTGAACTCGGCGAGATGGTTCCGCAGGAGAGATCACCAAAATGTAAATACAGTACTACTTGTGCTGATAATTACATCCTGATGAACAACCGTTGCGATGTGTGCCTTTTTCAGAAAAATTCCAAATTAGTTTTACCATGCACTGAATTGTGTGATCTTGTTCCTGCAGCTCATCGTTCCTTCTTCTCGTTTCGATCGTTCAACTGTGGCAGGGGATGAACTCATCAAGAGTGAAGAGCTTGTAATAATATATATATAGAGTCGCCACCGTAAGAAAAAATTAGAAAAGAAATTTGTAAAGGAATACCAGTAGAATTAATAGCGGCTGGGTTGCTGCCTGAAATTGATCTTCCGAGTTTTCTGCTTCTGGCGTTGATCTTTGAGCATGTGGAACATGTTATCCGGATACTATTCTTTTTTTTTTGGAGGGAAAAGTGACATCCGGATACTATTCATTGATGTAGCTTGTACCATATTAGTCTATGTAGGTCCGGTATGAAGGGCTCGGATGGAGAATTTCTGAACCTTATCGTGTTTTGTATCTGATATTGAGTCTAATTTAGAATCGGCCAAACAGTTTTCTGTTTGCTTACTGTTCCACGACACCGAACACACCCTGTTATCTACAACACGGTGTGCTGCTTTGTTAATGGAAAAGGGCAAAGGATGGACCACCCCCCAGGTCTTGCGACAGGCTCGCTCCCGCGGGCGACCGGCCGCGCCGCCGCCTCTCCCCGCCTCAACCCCCCTCCCGGCCTTCTCCCCCCGTCGTCCTCAGTGGCCGCGTCGGGCTAGCCCCGGGAGGCGCTGGCGGCGGCAGCTCCCGTCCCTTCCCTCCCCCTTTGCTTCTCCTGCGCGGGACGGCGAGACGAGGAGGGCGTACCTAGGCGGCGGTGGCCCGGGGCGGCAGCGGAGGCTCTAGTGCTAGCGAGGATGGCACAGGAGGCGCAGGCGTGGCCGTTGGCGGCGGGGAACGACGCCATGCTGGGGAACTCGCCCTCCCGTCCGTGATCTGGGCCCGCTGGGCTCGATCTGGGCCTGGGCGGGCTGCCCGGTGCGGCGGTGACTCTCCTGGTGGTCTGTGAAGCTGGAGCTAGTGCGGGTTTTGGCAGTGTTGATGGCGCCTTTGCTGCAGTGCGGTGGCGGGGCTTTACGGGCCCATTCGGGCTCGACCAGGCCGGAAGGCCTAGTTTGCCCCTGCTACTGCATCCGGTCGGCGGCCGTCCTCCGGCGGGGGAGGTAGTTCCGTCCCGCGTGTGATTGCCCCGTGGACCTTGCCAAAGCTTCTTCTTTTCGGTCGATCGGCCTCGCATCCCGAACCTTGGTGTGACGATGGTGATGACTTCAAGACCATGGTGGCGTGCGCTGGTGGGCGGCAGGCTTGGTGGAGCGAGGCGGAGCGTTCGGGGGTCTGGTTCTTTGGGGGTCAGGAGAAATCCTTGCCGTCTCGGCCCCTGTGTGATGACGCCTGTGGGTGTCTCCATCCTTCTTGAAGGGCGTCAGGTGTGCCTCCGCCCCAACCCCCGTTGCGTACCGGGGGAAACCATAGAACGCGTTCCGGGAGAAACCTCTGGACTGGTTCGGGCAACAGCTGCGTCGTCGTCGCTTTACTTCTTGGAGGTGTTGCTTGGTATGCGGCGCTCTGGAGTGCTAGGAGCGAGGTGGTAATTCTTCGGAGGGCGCAACAGTGGCGAGTCATCTCCTTTTGCCTTGTATCGTCGGTGTTGGCATTGTTTTCTCTTTCCTTTCTTTCTTGTTTCTCTTGGGCTGGTTTTGTGCTATCTGCCTCAGCAGGGATATCCCAGATGTATCGGTCGTGTGCTATATTAATATAGCGGGGCGAACACTACTAGGAAACAACTTATAGATAGACAAGATATTTAGTGGCACATATGTAAAACTATGCGCCACAGATATATATCAGTGGCGCACTAAAAAAATGCGCCACAGAAGTTTGGCACTTCACGCCACTGAAGTGCCAAACTTCTGTGGCGCATATTTTTTAGTGCGCCACTGAAGTGCCAAACTTCTGTGGCGCATATAGACGTATGCGCCATAGCAGGTTGATGGGACCAAGCAGCAAAAAAAGCGGGAGAAACTTCTGTGGCGCATATGTCCATATGCGCCACAGAACAAGCATATAGGAGGGAAAACAGATCCCACTCCCCCTTGGATCGCCTTTTCAGTTTTGTAAAAAATAAACAAAAATGATAGAAACTTCAAAAAAAGTTCTTTAAATTGTAGTTAGATTTTAAGGTATAGATCTAGACAAAATTGAAAAACATGAATTTCGATGTATTTTGTAAAAATAGGTCATGGCACCGTAAAAAGGCTCTAACTTTTGCATACGATGTCGGAAAAAAAATCTTTAACCTATCAAAATGATCGTCTTGAAATTTTCTACTCGATTTCAACTGCTAGAAGTCGTTGAAGATTTTGTAGATTCCCCAAATTCCAAAAGAGTAAAAAGTTATGGCATACAGAAGATTTTTTTCTGCAAAAAATAAAAAAGGGGGAGAAACTTATGTGGCGCATTTCCTCCATATGCGCCACAGAAGTCTTGGGCGGGATTAGAAATTTGAATCCCGCCGGCGCCCTTCTCCCTCCCTTTTTCCTTTTTCTTCCCCTCCCCACTTCTTGTCCCTCCCTACTTCTCCTCCCCTCCCCACTTCTCCCCTCCCCACTTCTCCTCCTCCTCCTCCTCCTCCTCCACCAACTCCGGCGACTAACTCCGGCGACCACCACCACCTCCTCCACCACCAAATCCGGCGACCTCCTCCTCCTTCACCACCACTTCCACGACCTCCTTCTCCTCCTCTTCCACCACCAACTCCGGCGACCTCCTGCTCCTCCTCCTCCACCACCACCAACTCCGGCAACCTCCTCCTCTTCCACCACCAACTCCGGCGATCTCCTCCTCCTCCTCCACCACCACCAACTCCGGCAACCTCCTCCTATCCCTCCTCCAGCCACCACCACCACCACTACCACCAGCCACCACCACCACCACCAACTCCGGCCAGATCTAGATCTGGCCCGGTTTTTTTTTGAAATTTGAAAAAAACTTCTGTGGCGCATATTGGCCATATGCGTCACAGAAGTTTGAGACCTGGCCCGCCTTTTTTTTGAATTTTGGAAAAAAATTCTGTGGCGCATATTGGCCATATGTGCCACTGAAGTTTGAGACTTCTGTGGCGCATTTTGAAATGCGCCACAGAAGAAGGTTATCAGTGGCGACTAGGAAATGCGCCACGGATAGTGAAAAAAAGGTGCGCCACTGATAAGCTATTTCCTAGTAGTGGAAAGCCTGATTCGAGAAAAGGGCAAAGGATATTCAGAAACCTTCTGTCATATAAACACCGTGTTTTCATTTTGTGAAGGAGTTTTTTCCCTTGAAGTGCCTCGGTTTTTCTGTGCAGGCCCGCTATGAAGGACACGGATGGAGAATTTCGATACCTTATCATGTTTTGTACACGATGTTCTAATCCATGATCGGTTAAACAGTTTTGTGTTTTCTTATTCCATGACACCAGGGGCGGATCAACCATTGTCCCTCCACCGCGGCAGTCGCCAGGCTTGCTGACAGGCGATGGCTAGTACTTTTTAGCTTTCTATAGTGATTTTGTGCGAAAAATGGTGTTTTTTAGACATGTTTCTCCAGGCTTCTGAAAGTTTCTGGGTCCGCCAATGCATGACACACAAAAAAGGATTATCCATGATACGCTGCTTAATTATTGGAAAAGGGCAATTCTCGACAACCTTCCTTCATAAAACACTCTTGTTTTAACTTGTTGAAAGGAACTGTTTGAGAATCATATTGAAGCAACTATTGGGGATAGGATTTCAAAACCACAAGAAGTATTTTTTTATCCAAACCACAATTGATCGGTAATTTGCTTCGCATAATACAAATTCCATGTTTCAAGTCATTTGACAATGTTTCCAATATCCCGTCGACACGTGGGAACATACTGTCCTGGTACGTGGCAAAGTAAATGCTTCACTTCATGTTTTTCCTAATGTACTTGGGCTATAGTGTTTTTATATTTTATTTGAATTTGTTAAACACCATTTGGTTAAAAGTTTCAAATAATGGCAAAAAAATCTAGTTTACTCCCATAAGGTATTTTGAATCTTCAAAAAATTCTGAAATATTGTTTTGTTGAAACTTGGCCGGAAGTCACAAAACGGGCAAAACTTTCAAATGACCACGAAGAATTAGCTCAATTTTCATAGTTTAGTCAAAAAACATAGTTTGAATAACTAAATATTTTTTGGGTCTTTTGAATTTGCATCGAGGTTTGGTTGAGACCATGCTAGGTCTGGTTTGGTCCATGAGAAAACCCTGGATCCAACCAACTTCTCTCACATGTAACATATGGTTGGCGTGTCCGGAGTATCGAAATCGATGTTGAATGACCTAAACTGTGGGACTTGGGTCATGTGAAATACCTTACCCAGATAATTTGGTTCTTTCATAAAAAGAAACATTTAATCATGGTTTCGTGAAACGGTAGACACACACCATGGTTGTGATTTTGTGATATTTACTCCACATGTTTTAATATCATGGGTTCTTAGAGAGAAGCTGAACCTGATGTCTATGTGACTGTCTGAAAAGGTATCTAAAACATTGTCCATTTGCTCGCTTCTACTTGTACCCAATTAAAATCTTGACAAAACTATCTGGTCCAAAACCAGGTTTTGTAAATCGTCCGTGGAGCTCAAGGTTTTTTTCCTGATAGCAATTTTTTATAAGAGGGCATAGAGATTTCCGGTTTCTGGTAAATACCAGAATATTGGTATTTTGCTGCCCAAGTTTATTCCAAAAAAAATATTAAGCCTAGAAAACTTAAGCTACCACAAAGATACGTTTCTACCCAACTACAAAGAGGAAATGCGCGTCGAGCAGTGGCAGTCCTCGCGATTTAATTTTTAGAGCGCAAAACAGAGAGCAACCAACAAAAAAAGATGAAAACAGTCACAAGAATTTGATCCCGCAAACTCAAGTCTTTGTCAAAGACAAGGCCTATATCCGCGACAACTATCCTTAAAAAAATTTAGAGTGAGCATACACATTTATTTGATGCGATCAGGTATTTGAAATTCAAATGTAACTAAAATACCTTAAACGGTAGAAACATTTCTCGGTTGGTACCGAATTTTCCGATTACCGAGCTGTTACCTAAAATCTCGTCGAGAATTTAAAAACCCGGTTGAGCTTCCAGGTGAATTTTTGTGATATGTTGCATCCAATGAACAAAGGAATTGGTGCACTACCACTCATCTAAGCTTAATTGTCGATGGGATGACGTTATCCATAGTTCACAAAAAATAAGTTGCAACTGTGCAACTAACAAATACGAGTTGCACGGCACGGATCTCCGTGTCTAATCCAATGGCTCAGGACTTCTAACCAAAATTTAGCAAAACGATAATAGAATAACGTCCATTTACGGGAAACGTAGTGTACTAGTACTACATAGGTGGTCAAGAAGATACGATGGGAGGATAAACAGTTTGAAACGTGTCCGAAGTGTGAGCCTTTCGTGGAAAGGTAGCATGCAGACTGCAGACAGTTCGACGCAAAAGGGTGAAATGTTGCAAAGATTTCCATGCAAGTTCCTGCGAGTTTCCACAACTTCTCAACGGCAAATTAAAGCTCTTACTTAGTCAAACCATGGTTGGGCATAAGCCCATCTACCCCCTCCCGGCCGTCCCTTGTCGCTGACTAAACTGCACAGCCTGCTCCTGCTGCCTAGTCAAGAGACATAATCGTAGAAGAAAAACAAACATAATACTACACAAAATGAATCCGCCAGAAACGTCTCCTCCCACAGAACCCTAGCCGTCGTCTCCTCCCACAGAACCTCCGTCGGTCTGTTCCCCTCCTCCAGCCGGCCTTGCCCGCATCATGGGTAGGGAACATGATCTAATTGTGGAGTCTTTTAATAAAAATTAGTTTTCAGCAGTTTAGTGTCGGTTTTGGTGGTCGTTGTCTTGGCATTCGTGTTGATGAAGATGACAGTTTTTTCAATAAGTGGTCTTCGCCCCTTTCATTCGACGTGAATTCCTTGCAGGCGTCAGTGGTGATGTCGGAAGATCAAATTTCTTGAGGTACGGCCTTTGAGATATTCACCGGATCGATTTTGAATGATTTTTTTATGGTTTTTGCGAGGAGGCTTTTCCTAGTAAAATCTATCCCGACTGCTATGTTCTTGACAATGATTCGTACTCTTGCCTCCCTAGAGACGCCGACCAAACTATTCTGTTTATCTTCTCTGGAATACTTGTGTTGGTCCTATTCCCGATGTTGGTCGATTACTCTAATAGCTGTGCGTGCCGTGTGCACATAGCCTTGGTACTGCGACTGAAAAAACTATGGGAGAATCCCTATTGGTATTTACATACGGTCTATCGTTTTATCTCTATTGCGCGGCTGCCTTCGGAAAACTACAAGATTGTGTCATGGGAGAAGAAAGCGTTTGAAGTTCTCTATGTTTTGCTAGTTTCTTTTACTTTTTTTAATTACTAAAGACGATTCATGTTTCTTTGCCATGTATTATTTGTTATAATAAATATATATGGTATTGATTGTAAGAAAAAAACATAATCATGGGAGAAGCGCCTTACCGATGATGTGCAGCCACCTATACGTACGTGAGGATCAGTTGGCTGCATGCTCGGCGGCATGGTGGGGAACGGCGGCCGACCGACCGATCGATCGACCGACGGGGCGAGAAGCCATGCTGGAGAAGGAGCGCACATGCTGCAACCTCCTTGACGATGGATGGATCGAGCACGTGCCCTGCTTCTCCAGCACGGTTTGATCGCCCCCTCCGCCTCCTCCTCATAATCGATCACGCGCCTCAGAGAGACCCGAGAGACGATCGACGTAAGGAGCAAGCCGGTGACGAAGCAATGCACAGTGAGTGAGATAGATAGGCTGGCTACTGCTAGCAGCTACCGCGGCGGTAGCGGTATATCTATAGGCGAGGCTAGCAAAAGGCGGTGGTGGTAGGAAGTCCGTCCACGGTTGTTCTATCGATCTAGTACTAGGAAAGAGCTACTCCAGCTTTTGGCGAAAGGGGGAGGTGGACGGACCGGCGCCACCTGCCCTCACTCTCTCGCCTTGCGCGATCCAATGGCAGACCACCAAACCTCCCGTCCACCTCCATTATCCAAAGTCCAACCCTGTCAATGTTGGCCGATCGAGCCAAGTACAAGTAAAAAAAAAGCTAGGAGCTGTAGTTGGTCACTGTCTCAATCGGCTACTAATTAATTAACTAGGAGATGACGGCAGCGCTAGTTTAACCGGCCGTCGGTCGGACGGCAACCGCGACCTCGTCGATCGCGCGCGGGTGTTAGATTCTGGATGGCGATCATACCACATGTTTAATTCATCTTGGTGACACTACAGGAACGGATAGCTTCGCCGGCGGCCCCAGGCTACGCCGACGGCCAAAAGTCAGGGCCGTCGGCATAGGCCCAGCCCAGGCCAGCTCCGCTCGGTGGCCGTCAGCGTACAGGGGCCGTCGGCGTAGGCCCAGCTACGCCGACGACAGCACATACGCCCTCGGCGTAACAAGGCCCACATCCACCGGTCCGTGACGGCGTCATAGCTACGCCGACGGCTACCCTCGGCGTAGCTATGGCCGTTTTCTTTCCTCTTTCCTGGTTTTCCTGTTGGGCCTACGCTGAGGGTGGCCGTCGGCGTAGCTCCTTCTAAATTTTTATTTTTTCATTTCATTTGTGCTTATTTATTATAACCAATTATTTAAACATTGTCTATATTTTCTTAATTGGAGGGATTCTTATCGTGAGAATAGCTGTCTCCACGCCCACATGAATTGACGTTGTGAATCATCATATTCAGCATCCACAATCAAGATATTAGTTATCTTATTCAAGTTCTCGACATAGTTTTCTACTATAAATTCGATAATATCACTGATACATCTCACTCAATCAAACTAGACACCGACGACCAGGTACTGAGCCGCGGGCGGTGGACACCTAGAGAGAAGGAACCATCACATGAGCATAGCTCGGGTGAGATCCCTGGAGAACCTGCCATGTATTGGAGAACCTGACCTCTAACACATACATATAGCGGCGGACGTGCTAGTCCTCCTTCCTGACACGCCTCCATACCACCTTCTCGGGGGCCGGCTCCCTCTGAACCGCTCCTGGACCATGCGACCTCCACCAAAGAAGCTCCGGGTCGACAACGGGACCCGGATACCTCACCAAGCCACGGTTCCCGGAAGGTAGCACCTCCCAGTGCCAGCCCCGATGGAGCCCAAAACAAGTAGAGAGGTCCACCGGGCTACCCTCGTACGGATAAAACTATAGGGGTAGACAATCAGGGGGCCCTGATCTAGGGTTTCACCGGAGGAAGACCGTCGGAGCGTTGGAATCAGATGAAAACTTGCATGTGCCCCTAGCATATGTGTGTGAGAGTGGTGCAAAGTTGGTAGGTGCCATTTTTAGGCCCCAGGTGTGACCCCCTTCCTGGACATGCGTTAACACTTCGTAAAATCTTGGATCTGTACGTGGAAACTCCCGCCGCGTCATAACCGAGGCCTAGAATGTGGCAAAGTTGGCCTAACCTTGGCTCTCCATGCACATATGTCCTAAACAAACCAAAACAAGTAGAGAGGTCCACCGGGCTACCCTCGTACGGAGATAGCTATAGGGGTAGACGATCTGGGGCCCCCGATCTAGGGTTTCGCCGGAGGAAGACCACCGGAGCATCGGATTCACATGAAAACTTGCATGTGCCCCTAGCATATGTGTGTGAGAGTGGTGCAAGGTTGGTGGGTGCCATGTGTAGGCTCCAGGTGTGACCTCCTTCCCAGACATTCGTTAACACTTAGTAAAATTCTGGATCTGTACGTGGAAACTCCCGCCGCGTCACAACCGGTGCCTAGAATGTGGCAAAGTTGGCCCCACCTTTGATATCCATGTACATATTTCCTAAACAAACCAAAACAAGTAGAGAGGTCCACCGGGCTACCCTCGTACGGAGATAGCTATATGGGTAGACGATCTGGGGTCCCCGGTCTAGGGTATCGCCGGAGGAAGACCGCCGGAGCGTCGGAATCACATGAAAATTTGCATGTGCCCCTAGCATATGTGTGTGAGAGTGGTGCAAGGTTGGTAGGTGCCATGTGTAGGCCCCAGGTTTGACCCCCTTCCCGGACAGGCGTTAACACTTAGTAAAATCCTGGATCTGTACGTAGAAACTCCCGCCGCGTCACAACTTGGGCCTAGAATGTGGAAAAGTTGGCCCAACCTTGGCTCTCCATGTACATATGTCCTAAAAAAACCAAAACAAGTATAGAGGTCCACCGGGATACCCTCGTACGGAGATAGGTATAGGGGTAGACGATCCGGGGCCCTCGATCTAGGGTTTCGCCAGAGGAAGACCATCGGAGAATCGGAATCACATGAAAACTTTCATGTGCCCCTAGCATATGTGTGTGAGAGTGGTGCAAGGTTGGTAGGTGCCATGTGTAGGCCCCAGGTGTGACCCCCTTCCCAGACATGCGTTAACACTTAGTAAAATCCTGGATCTGTACGTGGAAACTCCCGCCGCGTCACAACCGGGGCCTAGAATGTGGCAAAGTTGGCCCAACCTTGGCTCTCCATGTACATATGTCCTAAACAAACCAAAACAAGTAGAGAGGTCCACCGGGCTACCCTCGTACGGAGAAAGCTATAGGGGTAGACGATCTAGGGCCCTCGGTCTAGGGATTCGCTGGAGGAAGACCGCCGGAACGTCGGAATCACATGAAAACTTGCATGTGCCCCTAGGATATGTGTGTGAGAGTAGTGCAAGGTTGGTAGGTGCCATGTGTAGGCCCCGGGTGTGACCCCCTTCTCGGACATGCGTTAACACTTAGTAAAATCCTGAATCTGTACGTGGAAACTCCCGCCGTGTCACAACCGGGGCCTAGAATGTGGCAAAGTTGGCCCAACCTTGGCTCTCCATGTACATATGTCCTAAACAAACCAAAACAAGTAGAGAGGTCCACCAGGCTACCCTCGTACGGAGATAGCTATAGGGGTAGACGATCCAGGGCCCTCGGTCCAGGGTTTCACCGGAGGAAGACCACCGAAACGTCGGAATCACATGAAAACTTGCATGTGCCCCTAGGATATGTGTGTGAGAGTGCTGCAAGGTTGTTACGTGACATGTGTAGGCTCCAGGTGTGACCCCCTTCCCGGACATGCGTTAACACTTAGTAAAATCCTGGATCTGTACGTGGAAACACCCGCCGCGTCACAACTGGTGCCTAGAATGTGGAAAAGTTGGCCCAACCTTGGCTCCATACACATATGTCCTAAAAAAACCAAAACAATTAGATATGTCCACCGGGCTATCTTCGTACGGAAATAGCTATAGGGGTAGACGATCCGAGGCCCCCGGTCTAGGGTTTCGCCGGAGGAAGACCGCCGGAGCGTCAGAATCACATGAAAACTTGCATGTGCCCCTAACATAAGTGTGTGAGAGTGGTGCAAGGTTGGTGTGAGAAGTTCCATGCGGAGAATGACAACGATGATGAGCCTCCACCCTTTGATGAGGCTCCAGCTTTCTACTCAAGTGATAGTGATAGTGAGAATGAGAATGAGAACGAGAATGAGAATGAGAATGAGAATGATAGTGAGTATTTATTTTTCAATGCATTCTATTATGTCTTTGTGCTTGCTTGTTTTCTTAATGCATTCTATTATTTCTCAATGCATTCTATTATTTTTCAATGCATTTTACGATTAGTGTCTATATTTTATAATGTCTTTGTGCTAAATTATTTTCTCTTACTCAATGCAGGTGATTGAAAAATATGAGCAGTGTCAAGGCTAGCTCGTCGTCTCTGCTTAAGGTGCTGCAACAACGCAAGAAAAATGCTACACGGAGTGGGAGACAACCAACTTCCAATCCACGTTACCCCGATCTTGGCGGTGCTGGAGGAGGACGAGGTCGAGGTTGAGGTCGAGGTCAAGGTCGAGGAGGACGAGGTGGCGGGGGAGGAGGCATGGACTTTGACCCACCATCCTCCGCTTCTGGCGACGTGGCTCCTGAGTTGTTCCTTACGGAGGAGGGGGAGGGGTCGTCTAGAGAGGAGGCGGAGGCGGAGGCGGGGGCGGAGTCTAGGGAGGAGGCGGAGGCGGAGTCTAGGGAGGAGGCAGACCCTACAGGCGAGTTGGTGGTGCAGGGGCCGCGGAAGAAATTGTGGAATCGTGGGGAATCGAAAGTCCCTGACGAGAGGTTTGAGCCTAGGACCCAGGAGGCGAAAGCCCTTATTATTCCAGATGGCAATGAGTAAGTGTATTAATTTAGAATTTTAAACATGTAATTTCTTGTTGGTGATAAATAATTTGGCATGTGTACTAATGTTTGATTATTGTGTAGCAATTGGACATTTCCTGTCAGGAGCACGGCCCGCCTTCCTAATAGCATGATTGGAGCTCTGATTAGGAAGTTCTAGCCGGGCTGGTACACTTCCCCCGAGGGCGTCAGGAGGCTAGCCACTACTTGGGAAGACTACCAGGCTACTATTATCCCGGGCTTTCCGACAGTTGTTGATGCTGTGATCACCAAGTTTTGGGTAAGACATATTTCTCGTGTTTTTAAACATGTAATTTCGTTCATAAGTGATGAAAACACCGTGCTAACTCATGACTCATAATTTTTTTTATGCATGATTGAAGTGCTTTTATGGTGTGGATGAGGAGCAAGAGGAGAAGGCGAACAAGACTTTGCTTAGGGCTTGTGTGAAGTTGACACCGCAGGTATGGTACAACCAAAAGGTCACGTCCGGTAGTCACTTTTGGGCTAAAAGGGGCGTGAGGGTCAAGAAGGAGGACATTGTCGGTAAAAATCCTAATCCCGACTACTCGATGACTCCAGAAGAGTACATGTCGGTGAGTAAAATGTCATGAGATTCTACATTGCTGCTAAGTTGCCATTGCATTATATGGAGTTGAGTATTGTATTTTCAGGTTGTCCCCGATTGGGCTGAGCCGCATCGAGACGCATGGGAGGAGCTGGTTAGGACGAGGTGGCTCAGAGCAGACGAGGAGTTTTCAGCCTTGTCGAGGCGGAACGCGGATAATCGAGGCGATGGTGGAACACACTGCACGGGAAACCGCAACTTTGACCGCTTCAAGGGGAAGATGGTATGTATACACATGGAACGCCCTGCATTTATTTCCCGTCATCTTCCTACTTGATACGCATAATATTTCTTTTCGCGATGCAGGTGGCCGAGGCACTACCCGGGGAGGTGATTCATGACGTCGCCGTTTATGAGAAGATGCGGCTCAAGAAGCCCGATCTCTTGAAGCCTCATCCCTCGCTCCCCGAGTTCTTCGGCAATGCCCAGGAAGACTTGCAGAACTACAACACGATGGTGAAGGCTCGTCACCCGCATGTGGATGACCCCATTAATGCGGAGATCGATGAGGAGTTGTTGATCTTGGCGTCGCACGGATTGGAGCATGGGCGTCTCAAGATTCTTAATAAAAAGGTCAAGCCTACCCTCACCACGAGCTTCATGCGTCTCAAGGCTACCCACCCCGCCGACGGCCCACCTATCCCGCCTCGTGGGCAGCCTCGCCGATCCACCTCCAGAGATGATGTAGGTTTCCTTATTTTCTCCATCTTTACGACTTTTGTTCATGCATGGTTAAGTGTTGACGAGAGTCATTGTATTTGAATTTGTAGCCTGAGTTCGAGGCAGCCTACGATGCCGCTCATGAAGAATATGAGGTGGCCTTTCAGCAGCATCAGGCGGCGAGTATGGTCTACACGCAGTACATAAATGTAAGTTTGAACCTTTACTTTTGCAAAACATACAAGTCCCACTTTCCCCAGTTTGGTGCTTTAAGGCCTGACATCTAAACTATCTTGTAGGCGGTGATTGTGGCTATGCAAGCGGGGCAGAGTGTTAATTTAGGGCCCATACCTCCCATGCCAGGGCCGGCGCCATTCCTGCCATCGAGGAAAAGTTTTCGTCGGACACACTACAGATCATCACCGGTAAGTTCTTTGCCAAACCACCGGTTACCGCTTTACTTTGCCTCGCAAATTGCTAACATGTAGGGAACATGTAGGGGGCGGGACATTCCGAGAACGAGCACTTTGGTCATGCCTCGCCGGGTAGCCGTCGGATGATCACACCCGCCCACCCCGATGGTCCTTCGCCTGGTCGTTCTGCTGGTGGTGCTTCGCCGACAACTCCCTCGCCTGGTGGTTCTTCTGCTGCTTCTACTGCACGACGACCTCGTCGGCCGTCGCCTATTCTCACCAGGGGAGATCAGGGGTTCACCCCGTCTCCTCCATAGTACCCGTCTCCTCCAGAGTAGTATGGATGTCGGCTTGTATACATCAAGGATATGATGATGTTTGAATGATGTATGAATGATATGTTTGAATGATGTATGAATGTTTGGATGAGTAAATTGTTGTTAAATATTGATAATTAATGCGGTCATTCCTGTGAAATTAAACCGAAAAAACAAAAAAAAACTGGGCTGGCCCTACGCCGAGGGCTTGGTCGTCGGCGTAGCTCCCTACGTGTGACCAAATGGTCAGGGCTACGCCGAGGCCTAGGTCGTCGGCGTAGGTCCGGGCCTGGGAGCTCTCTGTGGTGTAGGCGTGGCACACTACGCCGAGGGGGATGCCGTCGGCGTAGCTCCACGGCTAGGCGCCTCAGAGCGGACACGTGTCCAGCTACGCCGACGGCCTGGCCATCGGCGTAGCGGCGCGCCGTTATCTCGTCGTCGAACGGCGTCTGGGCTCTCCGCCGACGGCGAGTACGCCGACGGCGCCGTCGGCATAAGCTACGCCGACGGTTTTCCATCTACGCCGAGGACCGCGTCGTCTCCGCCGAGGGCTGTCGTCGGCGTAGCCGACGCCGACGGTTTAGCTGGCTACGCCGACGGCTATCTGCCCTCGACGTAGCGTCCGATTCATATGTAGTGTGACTCGCTAAATTACACATGTATAGCCACCCACACCTCTTATCTTAACTTGGCCAGAGCAAGCAACGACAGTGCCTCCACGTGTGCGTATCACACACTTCTTCTAAGGCTTGTAAGAAGTCTCAAGCCACATTTCTGTGCATTAATATCCTTGCTTGATTGATTGAGCCGGGAGATGACGCGCGGCGATGGGATAGTAGGTAGGCTCCCGACAAATTAGAAGCTGAAAGCCTATAAACTACAGCGGCTACCCGTTAACGCCGCTGACTAAACAAGTGCACGCGCGACACCGATGGCGCCGTGGGATCGATGGGAATGGGAGGTTAGGGGGGCTGCCTTGTTTACACGCAAGAGAGGGCCGGCGGCACTGAGGCGGCGTTCACGCATGCAAGCAACGACGGTGCCTCCACGTGTGCGTTTAATTTCACTCTTTTGATCTAATGCTTCTAAGAAGACTCAAGCCACATCTCCAGGAAATGACACGGGCGGCGATGGGATAGTAGGTAGGCTCCGTACAAATTAGAAGCCGAAAGCCTATATAAATTACAGCGGCTACCTGCTAACGCCGCTCACTAAACAAGTGCACGCGCGACATTGATGGCGCCATGGGATCGATGGGAATGGGAGGTTAGGGTGATGCCTTGTTTACAGATGAGACGTCTTGATGGCGTCCTACAGGTTATTATTAATTGACGAAATGTAAGCATCGTGGTGTACTGCCAACGTCTAGCTAACCACGCGAGTGAGTGCCGCCGGACGACAGAGATTCAGAAAACAAGTGCACGGCTCGGTCGCCCCGGTCGGTTGTTGTCCGTTGATGTGGACGGACGGCCACGCGTGCCCGTGCCCGGCCGTCAGGTTGATGTCATGCGGCGCACCGCTCGCTAACTCGAGTTGTCAGGGTCGATGCGTGCCTCCATGGCTGCCTCCCGTCCCCCCAGTGCCCATTCGGCAGCTGCACTGAACACATGCTACATCTGTTCAACCGGTGCCACAGGCTGATGTCGTTCGCTACGGGAAAAAACCAGATAGGCCGACGGCCTTTTTATACGCCAAGCGCCGAGGACCGTCGGCCTAGTTTTGCCGTTGGTGTAGGATAAATAGGCCGACGGCAGCCGTCGGCGTAAACGAGACCGTCGACGTAGCCTATTCGGCTAACGGCAGAGCGACGGCGTCAAGTCTACGCCGACGGCAATCTTTTTTGCCACATTAATCTTAGAAAAATTATAACTAAATCATTTAAATTCAGAAAAATACATATAATATATCAAAATTTGTAGAAAAATAAGATCTATCTATATAAACTCAAATATTACATTTTTTCAAAAAAAATACAAATACTTTCGTATAACATATTTTTCATTTTCCGAGTGCAAAAAAACAGGGTGTTTTGTGAAGAAACCACCAAATGAAAGTTTCAAAATGATAATACCATATTTTTCAAAAATACTAGACCATATTGAATGGACAATTTCCCAACCTAGGTATCTCAAACCTTTCCGTCCACCCCTCGTGAAAAAGACAAATTCCTGCCAAATCGGTAGGAAATGAGTTAGATTTGAACTATAGGTACATGATATGATGATCATGATTTTTTGCAAAAATCATTTTTAGGTTCACAATATGCTATTTCGTCAGAGATTTAATGCAAGTTTACCGAGCCTCAGCCCTGAGCTAAGAATCTTCATGCCCATAGATTTAGAAAGTTTGACGATAGTTTGAAATGTACGTAAAAAATTCAAAAACGATCGAAACAATGCAAAACCTTCACATGATATCATATTATATCACATAGTTGCATGTAAAAGTACCAAACTTGGTATATTCATTGTGTCTCAAAAAAACTTGACAAAATGACCTATCTCAATCAAGCTTTTCTGGATTTCAGGTCAAATGACCAATGTTATTGCTAGAATCATGATATAGTTTGTGATAATGTTCCCATATTTTGCACGCATGTGTATCATGGGATGGCGAACAATGTTGCAGGAGGAAGTTTTTCTTTTCATCACACCGAAAAGCCAGTTTTCATTTTCCAAGTGCAAAAAAGGGGTATTTTTGTGAAGCAACCATCAAATGAAAGTTTCAAAATGATAATACCACATTTTTCGAAAAATACTAGAACATATTGAATGGACAATTTCCCAACCTTTATATCTCAAACCTTTCCATCCATCCCTCGTGAAAAAAGACAAATTCCTGCCGAATCGTAGGAAATGAGTTAGATTTGAACTACAGGTACATGATATCATACTCATGATTTTTTGAAAAAATCATTTTTAGGTTCACAATATGCTATTTCATTAGAGATCTAATGCAACTTTATTGAGGCTCAGCGCCCGAGCTAAGAATCTTCATGCCCCTCGATTTAGAAAGTTTGACGATAGTTTGAAATAGGCATAAAAAATTCAAAAATGATCGAAACAATGCAAAATCTTCGCATGGTGTCATATTATATGACATAGTTGCATGGAAAAATACCAAACTTGGTATATTCATCGTGTCTCAAAAAAACATTCATAAAATGACCTATCTCAATCGAGCTTTTCTAGATTTCAGGTCAAATGACCAACGTTAATCCTAGAATCACAGTATAGTTTATGATAATATGTCCATATTGTGCACACATGTGTATCATGGGATAGCGAACAATGTTCAGGAGGAAGTTTTCATTTTCATCGCACCGAAAAGCCATTTTTTATTTTCCGAGTGCAAAAAACGGGTGTTTTGCTAAGCAACCACCAAATAAAAGTTTCAAAATTATAATACCACATTTTTCAAAAATACTATACCATATTGAATGGACAATTTCCCAACCTGGGTATCTCAAACCTTTCCGTCCACCCCTCGTGAAAAAGACAAATTCCTGCCGGATCGATAAAAAATGAGTTAGATTTGAAAAGATCATTTTTAGAAAAACCATTTTCAAATTTCGTCGCACCAATAAGCCATTTTCTTTTTTTTCCGAGTGCAAAAAAGGGTGTTTCATGAATCCTAACATAGTTTCGGTTTTTCTAGTGTTAACAAGATACGATACATAATTAAATATATGATAGGGATGTCATATTTGGATTCCTCTCATTTTTCTGATTGATTTGGATATATTATTTTTTGAGTTACGATTTACGGATTTGTAGTTGTGAATTATTCAATATTAAATGGAAAAAGGCAAAATTAATAAAATTTGTTTTATTTTAATTTGAATATAAGATTATTATTACTTATTCATTGTTGTTTACTTAAATAAATATTTGAAATTAAAAAATAAAGGCGTGTGATACCATCGTCCAAGGGTTAATAGGATTGATATAGTAATATTATCAGTAAGGTCTAATTTTCTGATTGGAAGCTCATCTAAAAGGAACAGAAAAGTTAAGCGTGCTGGGGATAGAGTAGTGCTAGGATAGGTGACCGATGGGGAAGTTTGACCATTAGTATAATTTAACTGGAAATTAATTATATTTAGAGTTAAAAAATTCTTGTGAGATTAATGAGTCAAATAATTAAAAAAATGCTTGTGAGATTATTAATTCAAAAAAAACAAAAAAAAATTGGAAAAAAATATTTAAAAAAATTGAGAAAAGATAGACCGACGGCATTGTCGTCGGTGTAGCTCCAGCCAAACCCTCTAGGTCGACGGCAATTCCGTCGGCGTAGCTGCCGCCAGGGCAAACAGCCGTCAACCGTGTGATGTGGGCCCCACATCCTTTACGCCGACGGGCAAACCGGCTACGTCTACGTGGTCGTACGCCGACGGTCATACGCCGAGGGCAGCCGTCGGTGTAGCCTACGCCGACGACAATTAGTGGCTAGGTCGGCGCCGTCGACGCCTGGCCTGTTTTCTGTAGTGGTTCTTCTGGACATGCTGGCGGTAGCCAACGCGGCCGATCTTGTGGAAATCAGCGCTGCGATGGCCAAGACCCTTGGCTACTATTCGCAATACTCTGTTTTATTCATCCTCTCGACCGTATGGAAGAGCAGAAACAAAAGGGTCTTCAAAAGTCAGTGGCTGCATCGACGCCAGCTCGTCACCCTCTTGGTTGATCATGCTGAGTTAGACTAGTCCCAATAGGATTACCATCGGTAGTATCATGCGTGTCATATTGGAAAAATTCTAACGTGGCATGCTAATTAATGATGAAAGAGATTATGTTGATATCATAGCACCTAGAACTAGAAAAACTAATTTCAAATAAATTTTGTACACTAGTCTTATGGCTCCAACTTCTCTCGCGACGCATCTCGCGATTGACGTGTGGCTTGCCCAATTGAGATCGATCTGACCCAGCTAACATTAATTTTGTGATGTACTTGCAACCTTTCTGTTTCTTGAATTTCTTGTGCTCCGCCGAGCTCTCTAAGACTAGTCACAATAGGGAGTATCATATAATAGTATCATGTATACGATACTAGTATATGATATCATGTCTATAATGCATAATATCATATAGTAGTATCATAATCTTAATATATTTATTGTTTTATAGAATCTCTATGTAAAATTGTGTACAAGATTCATTTGGGATTAGTTTTTCTAGTTCTACGTGCTATGATACCGCTCTTTCATCATTAATTAGCATGTCACGTCAGAATTTTGCCAACATGGCATGCATGATACTAGATATTTTCATTGGGGCTAGTCTAAATCCCTGTACCCTCTCTGTGATTCAGTGACATGGTCTTTGTTCTCTTAATAAAGTTTTATTTCAGGTGGGGTTTTTACCCACAGTTGAGCAGTAAAAAAGTAGTTGTTGTGGTAGCATTAGGGTCCGTCTATATGCTGGTCTTCAGCTAATTAAATTAGTTGGTATGAAGACGGTGAGTGAGCAAGTGGACAGATGAATTGGCTGTACGTACGATAGGTTCTCTTATGACCAACTGGACAGACAAAACATGCTATCGGTTTATTCAAATCAATTTGCGTGCTACTATTCATTGATGTACCTAGTACCGTATTAGTCAACGTAGGTCCCTATGATGGACACAGAAGGAGAGTTTTGTGACTCATCACGTTGTGTATCTGATATTTTAATTTAGAATCGGTCAAATAGTTTTCTGTATGCTTACTGTTTCACGACACCGAGCACATCCGGTTATCTACAACATGTTGTGCTGCTTAGTTCGTGGAAAAGACCAAATTTTGTTCAACAACCTTCTGTCATTAAACACTCTCGTTTTAACTTCGTGAATGAGATTTTTTTCTTAAGTGCGTCGGCTTTCCACAAAGAACTGAGATATATCTTCGAGTTCATTGGAATCTACGGCCCATCGAATCACTCCCATTCGCCGTCCTTTTTCGAAGAACAAGATAGAAAGATAGAAGCTTGCCATACCCAGTGATAGTAGCTGGTGGTTTTAACCTAATCAAACATATTAGGGACAAAAACAATAGAAACATCAACTGACCAAGCATGGTGATTTTGTGAGATTTACTCCATATTTTTTCATGTCATGGATGCTTGGAGAAGCAACTAGCGCTTGACATTATTTACTGCATCTACTGTCTATGGCACTCTCCGAAACAATATCTAAAACATTGTCCATTTGTTCCCTTCTACTTGTACCAAGTTCAAATCTTGATTAAACAATGTGGTCCAAAACCAGATTCTCACAAATGGTCGGTCGAGTTTCCAATTGAAATTTTTATGATATACATCTAGTCAATAAAATAATTGGCGTGGCTAATGCTCATCTGACCGTAATTCACGGTTGAATGACATCATCAACGTTCTAAAACTATCAAGTTGCAACTGGAAATCTTACGGTTGCATGTCAACAAATTTCAGCTGGAACTAGCCAACATGGGTTCCATGACTATCCGCGTGAAATCCAGCGGCTCGGAAGGGGATTGTGAGTTTTAATGCCTCTTCCCCATCCCACGTCTCAATTACCAAGGTCCCCAGGTAATAGATTGGTGGGAGTTTAACATGTGAATTCCCTCGCTTCTTCACTCCTCAATTCTCATTCCCTCCAACCAAAGAATGGATTTAAAGTCTTATAACTTAAACTCCCATTCCCTATCTTACCGAGATTCTGTAAAACCATAAAAGAATAACCACCATTTACGGGACACTTACAACATATATATCTATAGGTGGTCAAGCATAGTGATGGAGGATAAACAGTTAGAAACGTGTCCGAAGTCCGAGCCTTTCGTGGAAACACAGCAGGCAGACGATTCAACGCAAAAGGGTGAACCCAAAATGTTGCAAAGATTTCCATGCAAGTTCCCACGAGTTTCCACAGCTTCTATCTCAGTGGCAAATTAAAGCTCTCTCTTAGTCAAACCGTGATTGGACATAAGCTTGTCTACTAGTCCGGGCCCTTGTCGCTGACCTGCATAGCCATCACCTACATTTACCAATATACTGCCTGATCGAGAAACTGAATCGCAGAAGTAAAAAATTGAAAACACAATTAGACAGCGGCACCTTAGCTTTGTCGCTGTGCCGATCAGTTGGCTGCATGCTCGGCGGGCGGCGCGATGAAGGCCGGCCGGTCGATCGACGGGGCGAGACGTCATACTGGAGAAAGAGCGCACATGCTGCAACCTCTTGGATCGATCGATGGATTATGAATGGGTCAAGCACGTACGTGCCCTGCTTCTCCAGCACGGCTTGCTCGCCCCCTCTACGTGCGCGCGCGTCTGGATGAATCCATCCGTGGATTACTCCTCTGCTGATCACCGGGAGAGCTAGACGAACGAGAGAAGGAGCAACCAAAAGGCTAGCTACCTGGGAAGCATATATAGGCAAGCAAAAGGCGGTGGTAGGAAATCCATCCTTCCATGGTTGATCCATCTATCCATCTACTAGAAAGGAGCTACAGTTTTTGGCGAAAGGAGCCACCACCTGCCCTTGCAACCTCTCTCTCTCGATCGGTCGATCATCATCAGATGGATATGGATGGCAGACCAACAAACCCCAGGTCGGTCTCCAGCTCCAACCCTATCTGCGCCTAGTAAAGTAAAGCAAGTTCGCTAGGGGGCTTGGGTTGGTCAATTTTTATTTATTTTTTATTTAGATAAAAGGCCTCTCAACCCGACTTTAAATTAATAAAGCCCAACAAGTTTACAGAAGCCAACGACACCAGATAAGCCACAACTGGAAACTAAGTACCAACAGAAGATCAACAAACAAGTTCCAGACTAGCGACAACACATGTCAGACAATGCTAAACAAAGCCATAACTAAGGAGCGGCGACAGATAACGAGCTTCCCAGATCAGCAACAGGGTCATGATGGTTGTTGAACTGATGGTGCATCTTCTCTATCACCGGGTCGAGGGCCTCTCGCTCTTCAGGTCGGAACAACGGGCGCCATTGCTGCAAAGTGAGGATAGTTTTGAATAGGCAGTCAGCTGGTTGACGAGGGAAGGTATTCTCAATTGAGAACTTGTTACGAATTCGCCAAAGAGCCCACAGTTGGACATCAGTTAGGATCCAAAGCCAACAAGCAACATCAGGCGAGGTAGAGTTGAGCAAAAAAAAACCAAATGATTAAAAGAGGCGGGATTCCACTACATCCCAACAACTTCACGAAAAGCACTTCACATAAAAACTGCCAAATGTGAAGAGAAGAATATGTGTGAGGATGTTTCAATTTCCCTGCAGAGGGCACACTTGCGATCCGAGGGGCCATGTCTGTAGTTGATTTGCTGACGTGATGGCAATCTATCTTTGGCCAGCTACCAACAGAAGATCTTTACTTTTAGTGGTATCCTAGATTTCCAGATAGTTTGTGCAAAGTGCCAGGGTTATCGCTCACTGAGAACCTCCCTGAAGGTTCTAGTGTCCAAGTAACCTTGTCGTTCCCACCCTCAGGGACTACAGGCTGTAGCTCATTGCGGAATTCCACCCACATAGCTAACTCCTCCGGTCCAAAAGAGCGTCTAAAATCAAGAGCCCATCCCACAGAGAAAGCCCGAGACACTAAAATGGACTGATCGGAGTAGATCTCAAATAATCTGGGAAATCTCTTAGCTAGAGGAGCATCCTCAGTCCACCAATCTTTCCAGAAGAAGATCCTGGAGCCATTTCCCAACATGAATTTGGCTCCCGCTTTGAAACAGTGCTTGATCTTATTCAAACTTTGCCAGAACTGAGAGTCGCCCTAGCTTTCAGTAGCAAAGATGTTATTTCCATTAGAGTACTTTGTCCTAAGGATCCTAGCCCATAGAGAGTTCTCTTGTGGATCGGCATACAGCCGCCAAATCCACTTAGTCATGAGGGCTATATTGAGTATCCTAAGGTAAATAATCCCAAGACCACCATGGTATTTTGGCCGCCATACATCTTGCCAGTTGATCCAGTGATATTTCCTCTTCTCTCCCACTCCTTCCTAGAAGAAGCGGACAAGATGCTTGTCAAATCCACCATGTGTTCCTTCTGCCAAAAGAAACAGTTCCATGGAGAAGATAGGTAGGCTTGCCAGAGAGGCGTTGGTCAAGATCATGCACGCTACCGAAGAGGAGAAGAATCCTTGCCACGGATCCACTCGGTGCCCCTCCGAGTTGACCAAAGGTTTCCAGTCAGCAATTGTCAGTTTTCGGTCAGCCATGGGGAAACCCAGGTACGTGACCCAGGTACGTGACTGGGAAATCCCTGGATTTGCAATTAAGCTGATTGGCCACCCTATCCCGCTCTTGTTGGGACACTCCCATCACAATAACTTTGCTCTTGAGGAAATTGATCCTCGGGCCTGCCTGAGAGAATTTCGAAACAGATAAGTATGAATTTTAGGTTCTTGATTGCTAGGTCATCTAGTTGGAGCATCAGGATAGTATCATCTGCGTATTCCAGGTGGGTGACCCCACCTGTCACGAGATGAGGGATTACCCCTAGTTAATTAGCCGACCGAGACAGATTCCGGAAAAATTAAAATAGGATTTCTAATCTCAGACCGGTCGATAGGTTCTGAAACCTAGCGTGCTATATGACATCCCCCTTTCGATTCTCTCCTCGTTCCTAATTCTTGCATGTATGCAGTAAAACCAAAATTGCTAACATCATCAACATTAAATGGAAAAATCTAAAAATTCAAAATGTTTTATAGATCAAATCATGCGTCCGATTTAGGATCCGTTTTCACTATTGGGCTAGTCGTGACGAGATCTTCAAAACTAGATCACATATTGATATGTTTCGATTATTTTTTTTGGACCAAAAAGTTACCCACCCCTAACACGTGAGTTATCCATGTCATAGTATTTAAGTTATCCACCCTATAACATATAAGTTACT
This sequence comes from Avena eriantha, assembly GCA_910589775.1. NCBI lineage: Eukaryota > Viridiplantae > Streptophyta > Magnoliopsida > Poales > Poaceae > Avena > Avena eriantha. The sequence continues at coordinate 404,650,748 of OU342745.1, forward strand.
CACCATATAAACAGGTTAGGTCGGAACGTTCTCGCGTTTATCATGTGGGTAACTTTTATATTTTTTTCACCTCATGAAACCTCGGTTGCCTCATGTATTTTAGTTTAGTTAATTAAATGTGAGATAGTTTAATTGGGACGCGGTATTCTAGGTGTTCGGGTACCGAGACTTTATCGTCGTCGTTACCCCTTTGAGGCTTTGGCACCCTACGCCACGGTAGCAGCGACAGACGATGAAGTCGAGCCATTAGACTACTGGTTACGTGTTACGTTTGTTCACTATACTTAGGGTGGTGGGTGGGTAAGGCATATGCAACTTAGATTTAATTTTTTTTAAATATGTTTGATGTTTAATGCGGTACACCGCTCGCAACGATGGGCGACAAAGTCGAGCGGTTAGAATAACTTTTGTATATGTGGATAAATTTTTGTGGTGGTGGATAACTTACAAGTACTGGGTGGGTAACTTATATGCTGAAGCATGGATAACTCTCGTGTTACTACAGGGTAATTACTGTACAATGTCATGGATAACTTTGGACAATTTTCAGGATAACTTTAGTTCTCTTTGTGGCCACTATATTTTTTAAGTTCTGGTTATCTCCATTTTAGTTAATTACACGAGACACGGTAGCATATGTGTTAGGATAGCGAGACTTCGCCATTGTCGACTCGGTGAAAATGGATCCTATATTAGAGGAGTTCACATTTGTGTTTTTCGTCCGGATACAAAAACTCAAACACACAACTTCATAGGATGGATAACTTATGTGTTAACTGGTGGATAACTTATATGGTGCAGTCTAGATAATTTACGTGTTATGGTGGATAACTTTTCGCTCAAAAAAGTTACCGAAACATATCAACATAGGATCTGGTTTCAAAGATCTCCTCGCGATTAACCCAACGGTGAAAACGGATCCTTAGTCAGATAAACGCTTCGACCTACAAACCATTTTAAATTTTCATATTTCGTATTTAATTTGGATGTATTTTGTCTTTTATGTTTAGTACTAAATTCACTTTCTAGTTTTGGTCCTAACACACGCGCGTAAGGGTGCGCAGGCGCAGCGCTTGCATTTAGCTGGTAAAAATGTTCGCCAAGATTTGTAATCTGGCGACTAGTCTGAACGTAGCATAGTCTAATTAAAAAGCCAGAGCCTAAACCGCAGCGCCTACCGGCTAACGCCGCTTACTAAAAAAGTAGGAGTATCTAAAACATTGTCCATTTGTTCCCTTCTACCTGTTCTTGACTAAACAATGTGGTCCATAACCAGGTTTTTTTAAATCATCAGTTGAGCTCGAGGTCTTTTTCTCGAGCGCATGGAGATTTCCGATTTCTGGTAAATACCGGAAAATCTCATCCAAGTTTATTCAGACAAAATTTAAATTTAAATAATTTAAGCTACGAAAAATACGTTACTACCCAAGCTATAAAGATGAAATGCGCATAGCGCAATGGTAGTCCTCGCGATTTAGTTTTTTTGGATGGCAAAATAGAGAGCAAACAACAACAAAAGATCACACAGAATTGTCAAAAAAAAACATTAAAAGATCACGGCAGCCACCCGAATACAACCACGCGACTGCCCTATCCACCACAACAAATGTGTTAGAGACAACATACATATTTTATTTGATACGATTAGGCATTTGAAATTCAAATTTATATGAAATATGATCATCTTTAAGTTGTGAACTATATGGAAATTGGGATATACTTGTCCCTTCGATGGAGTGCAACTACAGTTGAATTTGTGGAAAAAATTGGGTATAATATATGTACAGAGGCTTGAGTTATTTCGGGATAAATCATCCAAAATACTATTTCACAATAACTTTAACATATCAAAGCTCTCCCAAGTTCTTTGAAAGTTCAATGATTATACCATCACTTAAGCAAATAAATATTACATGTGTGTTGATGGTTCTTCACATCTAACATTTTTACCATATGTATTCTTTGTTTCCATGTGTATTTTCTCAATGTCTTTCACAAGATGACATTATGGTAGTAAGATGATATTTTCCTTCATCTAAATGAAAAATGGATATAACAATGTTGCTTGCACTATTTTGAGAGATACTATGCTAGTTGCACCTAAAGTAGATACTAATTATTATCCAGCTAGTCTAGAATAGTTATTAAGAAATTTCCAGTACTCATACATTCGGAACCATCTAATGAGATATTTTCCAAATAATAACCATTGAATCTTCCTATAGAATAAAGTATGGACACATCTAAAGCAATTGATAGAGATATAGACGAACACTACCATATAGTACGATTTTCTAGCTTGCACTAACATTCAATCGATGAAATGATATTGCACAAACAATAAGCATGATAAACCCGAGAAAGTGTCTGTTATGTTTAAAACTATATGCTGTCAACAATAAATCGTAGAGTTGTAGTTCAAATTACAAATGTATTCTAATATTCTAATATAAAATTATTAGGAGATCATATAAATTTAATAGGAAAAGGACCATGAATATGTGGTTCTTCGAACGGCGCGCACAATTCTAATTCTTACAAAAGCAACATTCGCCACCAAATATCTCTTAAATTTTATGATACATCAAAATAAACATATTTTCATGAACAAAATATCTGTTAAAGAAATATGTTTACAATGACTTGAATAGTGGTAGAAAAAATGAAATAAAAATAGCTTCACATAATTCTGTTGTATGATTGAATGAAAATCGTAGTGCTTTGCTCGATACAATAAATGCATTACCAGAGGTATGTAAAAACTAATTAGGTCAGGTGGTCGTATCTTTTAGTAACATATGTTGCAAATACTGGTATCAGTATATAAGAATACATGATGATTAAAATTATATAAAATACGATATGGTTAAAAATGTTTCACCTTATACAATAAAGATAATAGTTTAATCTTTTCTTTCAACATATTAACTTTAGCTAAAATATCTCTTTTGTTCGCTTACTTTTTTTGCGGGTACTTATTTATTTTCCTTATCAGAAATAATCATATTTGTCATTGGTAAGATAACATCAAATATATGGCTTCATACCCCCAAGCCATCCAAATGTAGTGCAATTTATTTGTACGGTTTTCATTTAGAAGAAAATGCTAGAAGGCACTAGTTACTAGGATACTAGTCATAATATTGCCCTAGATTATTCAAATGGATTTCTTTAATTTGGAGTTTTTTCTTAATTTTTTGTTGAATTCATGTAAACTATGTCTATGAGTCATTCATATTTTAGTTATTAGACTAGCTGAATGCTCGTGCATTGCTAAGGAACATAAATTTTTAACTGACCGGAGATATAAATAATTCTCCAGAATCATGAAACCAAAAGAACATTGATCAAGTTTGCAAAATCATATAGAATACTTCAATATCATTGAGCAGATTTTGTATAGCACTAGAATTTTCAAACCTCAAATTAAATAACTACAACAAAAACCAAATGAAAAATATATCACATCACCTATGAAATTTGCTTAAAAGTCATTATCCCTAACATTTTCCCCTAGCGTGACAACTTGACAACTTCTATCTCAGCCTAGGCTCATCAGCCATTAGTAACACTTCTGGTATTGCCCTTATTTGTGCACCGGTACACCAATTGTCATCTTGGATTCAGCGAAAAAATATCTGACAAAAGAGCTTGATTATTGGCAAATTCTATCATAACAACAAGTAACACCTAGCTGATAAATCGACCTATCAGAAAAGGGAGTTGAAACAGAAGTACAATATCTTGTTATTTTATTCATCTTTTCTACAGATAAGTCTCCACAAATACTGACCCTTCAAACTTTTGTGATAACAAACGCAAATTAATTCTCCTTCAAAAAATCATGTAATTCCAAAACAAGTTCTACCCGAAGTTGGAACACGTATGCTCTATGTAGTGATAGAAATAGGAGCGCATAATAACCTTTGTGGAAAAAGTTCTATTTATTTACTATTAAATTGGATTATTTTCTCAGATCAGAATCCTTTCAAGAATTCACATCAGATTTACTTGCGAAGATTAGTCGATGTAGATTCTGATTCCGTGGGTGCAATTGTAAGGAAATATAGAAGAACTATCATGCATGCTCATATACTTACCTCTTCCACATTGGAGAATTGCTGATGCATGGTCCCATTCCTTGTGAGCTCTCAAGTTCTGTCAGTACTACAAAATAACAAGTACAAATTTAGTGATCGCAATTAGAATCTGAAATGTGATACATATGAGATTGCAGCATAGATAGTATATGATGGCAACATATATGTATGTATCCACATATACTCAGTGTTAAACATAATTTCAGAGATTTTCCAACCTTCAGTTGAGTACCCTCGTTTGAGAATAACAATCAGGTGTTTGATGAGCCAAAATATTAAGATCAAGATGATCTGCAGAGCAACATATATAAAAATGTACAAAACAAATGGTTACAGTAACTTCCTTTTAGTTAAATGGTGGCAACAATTTCTGTTCAGCCTTCGGATAAGAAAGAAGCTATGAAAAGGTTCCATGCAAATCCATTGTCGAGCATAGTATAACAGAACCCCAATCATGTTACAATAATTGCAATGAGTTTTGTCTTAGTCCTGACTCATGCCCATAAGAGTTATCTGAATTAGGCTAACGATAACAAGTTAACCAACAAAATTCCTTGATATGGTTCAAGCCAGACCGTCTGAGCCGGCTCACGATCATTCGTATCTGAATTCCTTATTAGGGATCCGCATCATTAACACTTTTAGAGCTACACCAAGATGCCAAATACTGCGTAAAATAGGCTACAAGAAGGATGAATCCCTATCAACAAAAGCGGCTGAATAAGAACTTTATTTGCCACTCAGCCTTATGACAACATGGTGAATCCAGACGTCCTGCACTGTACATATGAGATGACCAACTTGCTGAACGACTATGAAACTGAACACCACTTGGTAAATGTGGTTGAAGTCTTCACCAGATACAATGATCAGTCGTTTACTTAGGGCATCATTAATTAATAGATCGTGAGCCAGTTCAAACTGACTGATATGCAGAACAGAAAGGGGATCCAAGTTAGGGACAGTATGCACGAAAGAAAGAACCACGGAAGAAAGTTAGCGAACATAAAGGGGTGGCGATTGCTTTTTTTAGCTTCCTAAATTGTTGTTTAGTGGATGGTCCCGATGTGACCAATGTTTGACGGTGCTATTGAATGGCCCAGATTGCCTCATTGTTTGATGCCCAAATTGAGCCACCTACTCCCATTTAATAGTAAAGATTATAATAAGTTGGTTATAAAATGTCAATCCTAGTTAATTTTAAAGGCCGGAATGGTGACAAAAAGCAGATCATTTTGTGGAATATTGGATCGACAACCAAAAGAATAACCTGGCGGGAGAAAGTTGTTGATGTCTATATATATGTTGTCAATCTAAGGTACAAATCCAAATTTGAGGGTTTCTTCCTTTTCTTCAACAGCTTCCCAACGAGTGATTAACTATAGATGTGCTAGTATATCAGTCGTGCCTAATCAAAGAAGCTGAGTTAGAGAGCATCGCCTTACCGGATTAGGAAAACTCCAACAGCCTCCCGCAAACGGACTCCGCCTGTGCCGCGGGCAAAACCAAGCCCCAATGGTACCCCGCAAATGGATATTTTGTGGCCGGACGGTCTGTTTCGGCGCATTTTCGGCCCAGGTTTGGTTCCAGTTTGTGGTGGAACGGACGCCTCGGACATGCCCGGCCTGTCCTCTCTGTCCGCCGACGGGCCCACACGTACGCTGGCCTCCCATGTGCGCGCGCCTCCGCCGGACTCCCCTGTGCCCGCGCCGCTGCCGCTCTCCATGTGCGCGCCGCCGGCGGACTCGCCTGTGCGCGCGCTGCCTGCAGGTGGACGAGTCGAGCATGACGGGGGAGCCGCACCCGGTGGAGGTCAACGCTGAGAAGAGCCCCTTCCTCGCCGCGGGAGTCAAGGTCATCGACTGGTACGGCCGGATGCTCGTCACCGCCATCGGCACCGACACGCTGTTGGGCAAGATGATGAGCAGCATCACCAGGGATACAACCGAGCCCACGCCGCTCCGGGAGCACCTCGAGGGCCTCACCTCCAGCGTCGGCAAGATCGGCGTCGTCTTCACCGCGCTCATCGCATGACACTTCACGGGCAGCACCAAGGACGACCAAGGGAAGCCGCTCTCCATGTGCACGCCACCGCCGGTCTCCCATGTGCGCGCGCCGCTGCCGCTCTCCTATGCGCGCGCCGCCGACGGGGACGCGGGCGTGCATGCGGCGAGATGCTTCCGCGGCTGCTGGCCCAGCTCCGCGCCCCGACGAGGTGCTTCCGCGGCCGCTCTCCATGTGTTGCGCGCCGTGACGAGCTGCTGCCGCGGCTGCGCGCCCCGACGAGCTGCTTCCGCGACTGTTGGCCCTGATGATGCCGCGTCGAGCTGCTGCCAAACGCGGGCGTGCGTGCGGCTGCTTGGCTCCGACAACGCGGGCTTCGTGTTGGGCGCCGGCCGGCGACGCGCGGGTAGTTGGGTTCGGCGAAGGCGGGAGAAGGATGGCTCTATTTGTTTGACATGTGGGCCACCGTCGTTCTGTCCGTATGCGCTGGAAAATCGGTTGGGGGCACGCACAAAACAAAATCGGGCTGGATGAGTGCCCGGTTTCTGTCCTCCAACACCGCAAACAGACAGAATCAGACCGATTCAGTGTCAGAAATGCGGAGCTGCTTTGGAGTTTGGCCTTAGTACCCGACTCACCGACACCGTGAGTAGTCCGTGTAGCTAGAGCTAGCGACGGACGCGGACCGATCGGTCGACGGGGCAAGAAGCCATGCTGGAGAAGGAGCGCACATGCTGCAACCTCCTTGACGATGAATGGATCGAGCACGAGCCCTGCTTCTCCAGCACGGCTTGCTCGCCCCCTCTACGGACGTGCATGACGCCTGGATTCATGTATCCATCGATTACTCCTCTCTGCTGATCGACCGGAGAGCTAGACGAAGGAGGGCAGGAGCAACCGATCGACGAAGCAAGTGCAGAGAGAGAGAGAGAAACCAATGCACGGTTGGATAGGCTAGCTGACGGGGCAGCATATATAGGCAGGCAAAATGCGGTGGTAGCAAATGCTTCCATGGTTGATCTATCTATCTATCCATCTAGTAGAAGAAGACTTCTGGCGAAAGGGGAAGCAGGCCGGACCGGCACCACCTGCCCTCACCGCCTCTCTCTCGGTCGATCATCAGATGGATGGCAGACCACCAAACCCCAAGGTCGGTCTCCATCTCCAACCCCTATCCCCGCCGAGCTAAGTAAAGCAAGTTCGCTGGGGGGGCTTGAGTTGGTCACTGTCTTCTCGGTCAGCTAATTAAGTAGGAGATGAGGACGGCAGCGCAAGCTAAGCTACTTTAACCGCCCGCCCCCGGTGGGACGGCGACCGCGTCTAGTAGATACTTAATGGCCAGACCACACGTTTAACCTGCTTAATTTATCTCGCCGGCTCACTAGATTGCGCTTACCTGTAACTCTTATCTTGCTGCAGGAGCAGCACGCCTGCCGGCCGGCCAGACTAGCCAGAGGGGCAGCTCAGTTCAGTTCACGCAAGCATCCGCGCTGCTGCATCCACGTGTCCGTCTCTCGTTTTTTCAGGCGTCTAAGAAGTGAAATTATTGCCGAGAGATGACGGGCGGCGATGGGTAATTCCGGGCAAATAACAACTCCAGATGATCCTATAAACAACAGCGGCTACTACCTCTGTTCAGGATCCTACAACCAACAGCAGCTACCGTCCTTAGGACTAATAATTCCAAACAGAGGTAAACAAGTGCACGCGCGACACCGATAGCGCCTTGATTGCGTAACCACTCGCGGGTGAGTGCCGCCGAACGCGGACAGCGCGTGCCCGTGCCCGGCCGTGTCAGGTTGACGTCCCGCCGCTCCCAAACTCGATGGGCTCGGTTGGTGGCGGTGTGGTGTCATGTCCTCGGTTTTGCTGCAGAGAGCCGGCCGGTCTTGTTTCCTGTCTTGGCTGGATGGGCGGCCAAGCAGCCAACCCACCAGAGAAAATATGAGTCGCTGCTTTCTCAAATAGGTATAGGTATAGTAGTGGAGCAGTTGCGTTTTGTTCCATTTTTTCGTGGTTCCAAAAAAAAAAGGGCTTCTTTGGATTTTCAACACACGAGAATGTGGAAAATGTTGGATTGAAACATGCATGTTGAATTCTATAGGAATAATCGAAACTGAGAAAATTGCAAAAAGCTACCTACCATATTTAGGCTAAGGTTTCAAAAGCCTAGCACTCTTCAGTTTTTCTTCTTCAAAAAACTACAGCTTCCGGCACTAACCATCGCTGGCGGCACTGAACCATGTGTTTAGCCCGACTGACGCTCTTTCTGACAGGCCGGGCCGGCAACTCAGGCTGACGTGGCGTCGAGGGACGGCGCGCGGACACGGCCCTTGTCATCGTGCGTGGACAACACACAACCCGCACAGCCGTTGACCCTTAGCTCAGTGTGTCATTGTCTCCCTCCTGACACCCCGCCTCAACCTTCGCCGCTGCTCCCAGTGCTGCATTGTTCGTCCATCGCCGCCGGTCGTGCGTCCGGTGTAGTCGCCACGCCAAGCTGGAACGACGGAGAGAGCTCAAACCTATCGGTGCTTCCCCCCTCCCTACATTCTTTGCCTGGCTCCGGTGATGCAACGACTTCCCTTTTGTCTACTACAACAAACTCTACTATGACAAGCTTCGTCTGGCTCTGGCGATGGAAGGGTGAGGATAGCGACGCGTCTTTGGCTCGTGCTAGTGTTTGTAGTCATCACTAGGTGGTCCAGTGACTTATTTGTAATTATTACTTTTAGGACTCTTTGTACTGCTACTGATGATTGTTAATAGATCGGTAGAATTTCACAAAAAAAAAGACCCCCACATTTAGGGGAAAATTGTCCTGTCTAGCTAGATATTGTCATGTTTATCTTTTGGGTGATAAATTTGGTGACATTGTCATGTTTAGCTTTAGCTAAATGCAAGCCAGGTGATAGATTCTTACATAAAAGCAATGGGGTGATGCATGCACATAAATTCATATGCATTACTTGTTATTATACCCGTGCAACCTAGGTGGTCTTAGGTAAGTGCACAATTTGTTATTACTTGTTATTGTACATGCACATAAGTGCATTTTTATTATAGATTTAGACAGATTCAATAGATTATGTGCAATAGATTATTTTACATGTGCAAGAAAAGCATCCACTCTTTTAATGTAGCTAAATGCAAGGCATATATGCACTATGTTTGTAGGAATAGAGACAACCACACTAGAGAAATGCAATTGTTTCCGTGCACTTATAATTAAGTGACATAGTTAGTTTTCTTTTTGTTATGCATATAACATTATACTTAATTGTTATCATAACTTATGTTTGTAGGAAGTGACGAGTTGTGGCTTGTCTTGGTTGGATGGTAAAGATCGAATGGCCGGTAACATTGAAGAATCCTTTGTCTAGGTTGTGGGCAATGTACCATGATAGCAACATTGCAGAATTGATGATAGGGTAGAGAATAGTAAGTTACTGGAGGAGCGAGCTGATGAAAAGAATAAGGTTGGTAAGAAATACACGAGCCTATTGGCTGATTTTAAGAAATTCATGGATGAAGCTGATAATAAGAGTATCTCTAGCAGATACCGCATCCCGCCCTACCGGAAAATGAGGATGCGGTAAACCGCATCTGGACTATGCGGTGCGAAAAATGGCGGGACGGATCAGATGCCGCATGTTGTATCGCAAAACAGAATATTCCATTTTACGGTTCAGTTGTGCAGCATATGTTCCGTCCCATCACTTTACCGCAAAACAAATTGTACCGCAAAGCACACAATTCAGTGTATGAACTAAAAATAGAACACCATGGATTAGTAATTGAGGCGACATAATTCAACGACGAGCTTTTCAATCGAAGTAATTAAGCTACATAGCGAACGATTAAATGAAAACCCTAATCGACGATCTCACTTCCACTATCATCTTCTGCGCTATCGTCCGCCTCCGTGCCACTGTCCTCCGCCTCCTCCGCGCCACCGTCCTCTGCCTCCTCCTCGTCGCTGACCCTATCGGAAATCTCGATGACTCCGGCGCGGTTTGCCTCCCTCGGGAACTATTCCCGGAGCGCATCGTTGATGGCGGTGTTAATGGTGCATCCAAGAACTGCCCAGAATTGCGCCCTGCCTTCGGGGTTGCAGTTGTCGGGGTAGACCACGCGCTGGTGTTCAAGGCAAATGGCAAACGTCGCCTTGCACTCCAGCTTCAATAGCCTATGCCAATAGGAGCTCGAAGCCACGTATCTGGGCATTGCTCTCTTCCACTCTGGCAGTTTGAGGCAGCGCTCTTCGATCCGGCGACTTAACTCGGCGCCACGCGGAACCAGCGCCACCGGCACCCCGAAGTGGCTGAGATTGAAGCCTGCCGGAATCGTCGCGCGAGGCGGTGCGAGGATGCCATGGTGGACGAATATCGAGGCCTCGTAGTAGTTTATATTGGATTTGGCCATGGCTGTGGCGACGAGAGAAAGAGTGATGGGACGGAGGAGAGGGATATTGGGGGTGGAAACGGCCGACGGTGGCAGATCGGCGACGGTGACGGCTGAGTGGGAAGCGAGGAAGGGGAAATTTCTCTCCCGCTAACAGACGCGTCAGGATACGGTGAACCGTATCGGTAGCCCTCGGTACGGTATATATGCGGCACGAAAGCGACGATTTGCGTGAAACCGTAAAAAACCCGGATGCGGAAGTACCCCCTCTCCATCCAGGCAGAAGATGCGGAAGTGGTAGCCTGGGCCCGTTTGATGCTAGACATATCGATACATGCTCAAAGCTTAATAGTAATAATCTCAAAACTGAAATTGGAACACTAGAGATGTAAATAATAAGTTGATGATTAATGAATTGGAAGTATTTATTTACACAAGGTCAAAAACTTTGGTCTGAAATGACTGGAATGGACTTGAGGGATTACATATGATTGGTCACTAAGTGTGCTTGTTTGGAAGCCCTGTAATCAGTCGAAAATGTTGATAATGTGGGAGAACGATGCCCCGGATGAGGGGATCGGTTACGTGTTATATTGTGGTGGAATAGCCCCACCGGTGGCAATTACAGTAAGCGTTTACAGGGGAGAGGAACCGAACAGACTGCCCACTACATAGTCCGTTCAGTACCAGAAGAGGAAAAGAGAAGGTACATGCAATAACGTTTGACACCCCCCCTCCTTAATCTAAACCTTGGAAACTATGGAAAGATTTAGATTACGCCTGAACTCCTGAAGATCCTTGATTGAAAGTGGTTTAGTAAAACCATCCGCAATTTGATCTTTGTTGGATATAAACCGAACATCAAGAAGTTTGTTTACAACTCTTTCTCGAACAAAATGGAAGTCAATTTCAATGTGTTTGGTGCGGACATGAAATACCAGATTAGCAGACAGGTAAGTAGCACCAAGGTTGTCACACCATAGACATGGTCGTTCTTTTACTAGAACATCAAGTTCTTTAAGTAGAGCCTCAATCCAAATGAGTTCAGCAGTGGCATTCGCCAAGGCTTTGTATTCAGCTTCAGTGCTAGAACGAGAAACAGTTGCTTGTTTGTGGGCACTCCAAGATATCAAGTTTGGCCCAAAAAATATTGAAAATCCGCTAGTAGAGCGTCTATCATCTAGAGAACCAGCCCAATCCGCATCCGAAAACACACTAATAAGTGTAGAAGATGCCTTCTAGAAACTGAGTCCAATGCTCAAGGTAACTTTAACATATCTGAGAATTATTTTCGCAACTGTCCAGTGTGTCGTGGTTGGAGCATGAAGGAACTGACATACTTTATTGACTGCAAAATATAAATCTAGGAGTGTGAGAGTTAAATATTGTAAGGCTCCAATGACACTTCTATAATGTGTGATGTCCTCGGGCCAAGAGGATCTCCATCTGTTAAGGATAAGTTATCAGTGGAAGACATGGGTGTAGGAACCGGGGTACAATTTGTTATGCCAACTTTTGCAAGAATATCAGCAGCATATTTCTGTTGTGTCAGAGTGAGCTCACCGTGTACTCTCTTGACTTCAATACCCAAAAAGAAATTTAAGTCCCTGATACCTTTGAGAGCAAAATTTGAACTTAGTTCATGTAATAAAGCAGAAATAGCTTTATCAGAGGAGTTGGTCACAATAATATCATCAACATATATCAATAGGAAAATTGTGACATCCTTCTTGTGATAAATAAAATAGAGATGTGTCTGCTTTAGATGATTTGAAGCCAAGATCATGTAGTTTGGAGCTCAATTTGGAGTAGCATGCTTGAGGAGCTTGTTTTACACCATAGAGAGCTTTGTCAAGCTTACATACATAATGCGGAGTTTGTGGATTTTCAAACCCAGGTGGTTGCTTCATGTAAACCTCTTCTTCCAGAATGCCATGAAGAAACGCATTCTTGACTGTTGGGTCCGCAGCATAGAAAATAAAAAATTTCCTACGATGAGAACTACACGCCAAGATCTATCTACTAGGTACAAAGCAACGAGTGGACATACATCCAACGAGAACTTACCCTCGAAGACAACGAGTTTTGTTAACGAGTAGGAACTCATGATTGATGTATTCGTACACTTGCCGATCTCAAGATCGTGAGGAAGTCCGAGCGCCACAACTCAGCAGCGCATCCGTACTCGCACACACGTTCAAGCCACCGGACAACCTCCACCTCCTCGCTCCAATGATCCAGCGGAAGAAGCAACTCCTTCTAGACGAAATGCCACCGGGAACATGTATCTCGCTAATCCGAGACCATGGGGGAATAATTCTAGAGGGGGAGAGAGATCCTTCACAAGGAGGTGTGTGGAAGAAGGAGGAAGAGGGTGGACCTTTATAGGAGGAGGGGGGTGCCCCTCCTTCATGGCCGGCGCATGGGGGTGACTCCTCACCTCCCCCATTCATGTGGTGGTAACCCCTCCACATTAAAATGCCGCTTCACACTCCCCTTTAAAGTCCCTACTTTAAATGCATTAAAATTCTCCAAGTTTAATGCTCTCTCATTCAATAAAACTCTTTTATTAAATTTATTCAGAATTTTGTTAATTACTTTAATCAACAAACATTCACATATAACCCCTTGCAATATTTCAATATCACATGCAGAACCACTTTCTGCAATTTCACCCGAAACAATTTCCGGTTTTTATCGAAACAATTCCTGCGCTTTGCAATTCTTTCATCTAGAACATATGTGCTCCAAAATGGTGTTCGGTAACTCTTAAGTGTGTCACCCTACGGTTCGCAAATAATGCAGACATGATTGAGACTCCTCTCAAATCAATAATCAGAAGCGGGACCTGGAGATCCATACTAACTCCTACACATTCAACGATGACTTCTGTGATCGTGAGAACCTTTAATGCTAGTAACTAAATCCCTTTGTCTCGCGATATATTACATGTCCGAGATTCGATCATTGGTATCTCCATACCTAGTTTGATCTCGTTACCGACATGCACTATTTTCTCATTCCCGTGATATAACATTCTAGTGATCACATCACTTGCTTGCAAGCTATCTTAATGTGATATCACCGAGAGGGCCCAGAGTATATCTATCCGTCATCGGGATTGACAAATTCCACTCTTGATCCATGAGCCTCAACATAACACCTTCGTAGCACTGAACCCATCTTTATAGTCACCCTTTTACGGTGTGACGTTTGATGTTATCAAGATACTCTTCCGGTGTTAGCAATTAACATGATCTCATGGTCTAAGGATAAAGATTACTTCGTATGATGTTATAGAAATATAAACATAATGACTTTGATCGTAATGCTATACTTCGGATGAATGTTCATCACATCATTCCACCAATGTTGTGACCTTGTTATTAACAACATCTAGTGTCCATGATCAGGAAACCTTGATCATCTTGTTAATCAACAAGCTAGTCTATAAGAGAGGCATAACTAGGAACCCTTTTTGTTTATTAAACACACATGTATTGACGTTTCCGATCAATATAATTATTGCATGCAAAATAAACATTTATCATAAACATGGAATAAGATAATAGCCACTTTATTATTGCCTCTCGGGCATATTCCCTTCAGTCTCCCACTTGCACTAGAGTCAATAATCTAGTTTGAAAAACTTTGTGTATTGAACACCTATGGCATTCTGGTGTTGCATATACTCTATTGCTAATGTTAAACATAATCTTCGGATCTGACAGTTTCAGGTCCATGTGTATTTGCATGTCTTTGTGTCTCTACGCATCACTCATTCTCAAATGAGATGGCATTGTATAAATTTGGTCCTTTGGTGAGACCTTTAGTTCGTTCCAGTTAAAATATGTTGATATTATTGTCACACAATATATCTTCATAGTATTAGCCCACTTTGAACCACACCTAGTTTGATAACAAACTACTTAACACAAATGCCCTCCTTTGCTGCTACTATAGCAGTTATATACTTAGCCTTTTGTTGTAGTATCCGTCACAATATCTGAACTTTGGAACTCATCCAAGTCCACCATGGAACATCCTTTCCATTACATTGTGCCACCCATAGTCTAAATTGAGATAAATTTAATTTGTATCTTGTGACAAAACTAGTATCAATGTAACACTTTACAATGAACTACCTTTAACTATTTGTCACTTATACATGATATATTCTTAGTTCTTCCAAAGCTCATAAGAATATCTTTACTATTGTCCAATGATCATCTTATGAATCATTCTGGTATGTGCTCATAACATTTAGAGCATAGGACATATCTGGATATATACATATCACGGTATAATCGATCAAAATCTTCATGTGATTTTACTCACCAAGTGTTGAAACACTTGAATCTTGATACAATCCTTTCCATGCAGCAAGAATCTTTCTTGTTGTTTCCATATTGGACCCTTTCAATATCTCATATATGTATGTCTGGCACAACCATATTAGCGCCTCAATCTATCCATATAGATATTGATGCCAAATATTCCGGTTTTGCCCAAGTCTTTCATCCAAATCTTATTTTAATGAAATTCTTAACTTGTGTCAATACAAGATACATCATTTCCAATCAACAATATGTCCTCTACATAATGTATTAGAAATATGTCTCAGCGCTCCCACTTAATTTCTTGCAAATGCAAGCATCTTCATCATCTCCGATGAATTTAAACTCTTTTAACAGTTTCATCATGGTGAAGATTCCAACTTCGCTATGCTTAATTCAACTATTGAAGTTTGCATGCCCTTTTAGCACCCTTTGAATTAACAAAAACCCTTCGGACTGTGTCTTGTACATGTCCTAGGTAACCATTCTATTAGAAGAACCTTGTTTTGTTTATTCAACTACCATATACCAAATTATATGTAGTGGTTGCTACATTAATCCGTCAAGACTAAATATCGCTATGAAAGATCAAATCTTGTCATAGTCAACTCCTTGAACATTGGCGTACACTTCTTTCCGACATGTCGACTATTTCATAGATGTTAAACATCCATGTCTATTTTTTTATAGATCCAAACACGACCGATAGGCTTCACGCCTTTCCGGAGGGTGTTCCAAGTTCAGAAACTTGATTTCTCGTGTATGGATACTATCACGGATTCTATGACTTCTAGTCATTTTATGGAGTCAGGGCCCATCATCGCTTCTTTGCATGTAGTCGGTTCAGCATTGTCAAAACAATAATGACTTGCTTCTCAAATCACACTATTTGATTCTTACTGACCCACACGGTTCAATAGGAACTCTAATATCCGAGATCACACCTTTTGTAATCACGGGAGCCATGAGCATTGTGGCCGCCACCGGGACACTTTCTGGCGCTGCGCTACTTAGCACATATAGCTAAGGTTCAATAACCTTATCAAGTTTCTATTGTCCTCCCACTTAACTTTTCGCGAAAAATTCCTTCTCAAGAAACTTAACGTTCCAAGTAACAAACTCTTTTGTCCTCGGTGTTATGGAGAAATTTCCAACAAATTCTTTGGGATAACCTACAAAGACGTGCTTATCCGACTTTGATTGTAAACATTTCACTTATGCATAGTGTACCAAAATTTAAGAAAAGACAATTCAGGTTTTATCCCAAACCATAACTCATATGGTGTCATTTTAACGGATCACGATGGTGCTGTTTTCAGTGTAAAAGCGGTAGTCTCTAAAGCTTCAATCCTTAAAACATAATGGTAGTTTTATAAGTGACACCTTTGATCTTACCTTGTCAAACATGGTTTGATTTCATCTCTCGAATATTCCATACTCCTATGGTTTATCGGGAAACACAAATCATGGAACAATTCCTCAAATCTTAGGTGTTTTGCTAAATCTGTAACTCAAATATCTTCCTTTATGATCAAATCATAAACTCTTTTATTTTCTTGTTACAATGATTTTCCACTTCATCTTGAAAGTCTTTGAACAATTTTCAAATGTTTCATACTTCTTCCTTATTAAGTAAATATATAGATATATTCACATAAATTTCTGGAGAAAGCATATGAAGCAAAAATATCCATCGCATATGGCTACACATAATGGACTATATACATCAACATGCATAATATCCAATAATTTAGTCATCCGTTCCTCTCTGGCCTATGGACGAAGTTTCAATTATCTCGAGGAAAGTCTCACATGCATCAATTGATCAAAATCAAAGACTCCAAAAATCCATCAACATGGAGTTTCTTCATGTTTTCTTTCAAATATAATTTAAACATCGATGTCATTTCATAAGTGATCTTTCAATCATTTGTCTTGCGACATTTTAGCAATAGTGTTTATGGATGTGATTTCTCCCACTAGACTTGTAAAAAGTTCATCCATCCTTTATGGAATACGGTAATTTATTTGAACAACCTTTGTTCTCGTAATACCAGAACAAAATAACAATTATTAAAATAAATCTTGAAGGCTAGGTTTGACGTCAACGAAAAACACAATAACACTTTATTTGTTTTCGATGAACATCATCACTTATTCTCTTGCTAGTTACTTAGGCCATTGTAGTTCATGAATTGCGTTGTCCTGTATGACACTTCATACCAACCAATTCGGTATCCAATACCCCAGAACCACATTGTTTAACAAGCAAGGAATACAGCCATAACATGTATATCTTCTATATACCTAAGTTGGACATCTCCAACTTTTTCTTTTCTGCCAAATATTTTATAGATTATCTTTCAACAATTCCTTTTCTTTTAAAAGAATCTATCAACATCAATAGTGGTGTCATTCACATGACACATAGTACAAAGCGTATATAGTCAAATACTAATACCTTTGGACTTGCACTTTGAAGTGGATCACCATTATCAAATGTTTGGTATTCTTTCAAAAATCCATTCTTTAGTAATCTATTAGTGTATTAAACATTTTAATTTCATATTCTATTCATCCTTATCATGAAAACTTTCATGATCAAGCTACTATAGCCTGTAAGGAAGAATCGCGAGTATAATATTAGTTCTCGAAACCTTTTGGGACATTCGGATGCCTAGCATCTCCATCCTTCACAAATTCTCATACAATATGAGAACATATATTTTGCTAAATTACACTCTATCATAATGCAACCAACAACTTTGTTTTAGATATCACAATATCTTTCACACATGATGGTTTCTGAAACAATTATTTTAGCTGCTAGATAACCTCGATATTAAAACAACTTTTGAATATCAAGAATCATGGAGGCAAACATGATACTTTAGATACTAACATTGGAATTCTTACTCTTGATTTAATACTACTTATTAAACTTCATGGAGTAAATAGAGTTTGCTGAAAGTTTGCAATAGGACTTATAAACTTTAAATTGACATTCAAAACAATACGATACCAGTTCGTAAAGTAAATATCCAAAATTGTATAGTTCTATTATCTCAATTAAAACTAAGCATAAGGTAGTGACATGGGTATACCCTACAGGTACTCGAGCTTGGTATATACGGTCTAAAGGACAGGCCCACGGTGTCTCCAAGGCCTAGATGAAAGGACTCGAGTAACCTGCGGACTCTCGATTGCTTGAAGGACAAGAAGAAGCTAAAGATAGAAAGTTTGAAGGGGAAAACCCTAACTTGTAACCGACTCGACCTGCTACCCGAGACCTAGCCTATCTATATAAAGGCTAGGAGGGGGCGGCGAGAAGGACACACGCAACCCTAGTTTCCACAACCCTCGCTAGATTACATCTGCGCACCATTGTAACTTTCGACTCCTTCAATAATTCCACGAGCAGACAAGCAGGAGTAGGGACCTCTACGAGGCCTGAACCTGGGTAAATCCTTTGTCTCCTGTGTGCTTG
This sequence comes from Avena eriantha, assembly GCA_910589775.1. Lineage (NCBI taxonomy): Eukaryota > Viridiplantae > Streptophyta > Magnoliopsida > Poales > Poaceae > Avena > Avena eriantha. The sequence continues at coordinate 404,669,080 of OU342745.1, forward strand.
TTTGCTAGCCGATAGATGTCTCCAACGCTCCCTCCTTCTCTAAAACCCAAGTCCATAATAATGGGCATTGATGAGTTAAACCCTCGTCAATTGGCGCCGTTTGTGGGAAAAGGGAGTGCTGATGTTGCGGCTTCTTTGGCCCCATCAACTGCGATCTACAACTCCGCAACAGTGGAGATTCGCCAGCTCTTCGGCTCGTTCGACTTCACCATCCACACGCCCGCCACCCGTGCATCCTTCGAATCTGTGGGCGACGAAATCAGTCTGGCGATTGGGAGCTTCCGCTTCCAAGTTGGCCAGATGGGCACGCTTCACATGCCCAATCAGCCGACAGCACCGACGATTGCCTCGGCATCGTGGTTCCCTCCGTCAATCGGCACCCTCAGCGAGCTCAACGCTCCGGTGGCAGTCGAGAACACGATCAGCGACAACAGTTGCGATTCCGATCTGAGCGATCTGGCCACTAAAGATGGAACTTACGGTTCCGGATCTGAAAGTTGTGGAAGTAACAGCTTCCCCAACCACTTCATGTGCGCCGTTATCAACGCAGGCGACACCTCCGCCAATCGTGGCAACGACGGTAACACCGGCAATGGCACCGATCCACCCAACGGTGGCAACAACGGTAATGGCGCCAACGGGGGATCAGCCGAACCTCCCAGCATAATCAATGAGCAAACCGGCGAACGCGTTGTAATCAGGATCAACGAGCAAGAGTGGGAGCGCTGCCGCGAAGCCGTACGGGGTGCACCTCTACCCTTCGGGTCCCCGCAGGAACTGCTGATGGGCTACCACTGGCTCCTAAAAGAAGAATTCACGCACCAAAAACAAGCAATCGTGCAACTTGAGGCGCGTAAAAAGGCGGCGGACGATTCGAGCCTTCGTCGCGCTGGGCTCTCCTCTTACGGAGGATCCTCCTCACGAGGCAACAAGCACCTCGCCAAGAAGAGGCAGTCGCGAACGGCTCACCTCACCGAACAAGAGCGCATAGACGCCGCGAAAGTCCTCGACTTCGGCTCTATGACAGTCGACACGAGAGGCAACGTGGTCCCCAGGACACCGCAGGCTGCGGTGACAGCAGCTACCATGTACCCCCTCAACAACCAGCCACCGGCTGGAGATCCCCGAACTGCCATGCACCGATCTACGATCGCGGGTTTGGGTTTAATCGAGGCCGCCCTCGACAAGGAGCCGGTACCAGACCCAAAAAAGGGCAAAGCACTAGCAAAGCGCTACTCCTCACCCTCATCTAGCGATGACAGTCACGACCTGTCTCGACGCCGTCGCTCACAGCGACACGATCACGACTACGATGCGCGCAACGACCTCACGCAGCGCAAGATCGACAAGTCAAGGGCACGACATGCTCGGTCGACTGACTTGGAAGAGGAAGATGAGGAGCTCTGTGGCGCCAGATGCTTCAGCAGATCCATCAGGCAAAAGCGAATGCCTAAAGGGTTTAAACTCCCATCGGAGAACCCGAAATTTGACGGTCTATTGGACCCCAAGATCTGGCTAGAAGACCACATCTCCTCCATCAGGCTACACGGGGGCAGTCAAAGTACTGCCATGCAATGCCTACAACTACAGCTGCAGGGCGCCGCCTGAGCATGGCTCAATAACCTCCCACGCGGATCCATTCGCAGTTGGGATGAGCTGGTCTATAGCTTCATGTGCAACTTTAAGGGCACGTACAAACGGCCCGCCTCAATCGAAGAATTGAGATTCTGCCAGCAAAGATCTGGCGAATCGCTGCGCTCCTACATCCAAAGGTGGTCCATCATCAAGAACTCCGCGGAGAACATCTCGGAAGACCGCGCAATTGATGCATTCAATGGTGGCGTCCGCCGCATGGAACTCAGGGAGGATCTAGGCCGCTCAAAACCCCAAACCATCGACCACCTGATGGAGATCGTGAATCGGTGGGCCGATGGAGAAGATTCGGTGAAGAATCGCGCTCACTCCGACGAGGAGGCAGAACTCGAACGCAGACGCGACCGCTGAGGCAAACGCCGCATGCGCATCTACGACGACCGTGACAACGTCAACATGGTCGCAGTCGGCGACGCCGATAGACGCGACGAAAACTGAAACAGCGGATACCGTGACTCCAGGAAAACCATGCAAGTGTGGCAACGTCGTACTCGCGACGAGGCACCCACGACCTCCATCGAGGACAAACTGTCCGGGCCATGCACGGTACACTTCTACATCGACAAGCATGACGGCAAGAGAAAGTCCAGCCACCTCCTCAAAGACTGCCGCGAGTTCCTCAAGCTACACGAGGGATTGGTTTAGATGAACCGCAACACAGTCGAAAGAGGCTACAGAGCCGCTCCAGGCGCCGTGGCACATGGCGCACCGCCACCACCACCTGGGCCACCCCCGAACGGAGCTGCACCGGACCAGCACCACGGAGGAGAACCGTACCCACGGGCCATGGGTACCATGATGATCCAAAATGGGCGCCCCTCCAATAGGGTGCAGAAAGCCATCACTCGCCAAGTCAACTTGGCCATGCACTCGCCACCATCCACCACTGAGTACCTCAATGGTAGTGAGTCGTGCATTACCTTCGATAAACGTGACCACCCGCCTCAAGTACCTCGCCCAGGTCATTGCCCCCTCGTACTCGAGGCGCAAATTGGAGGCTTCGACATGAGTCGCGTCTTCATGGATGGCGGAAGCGGCATCAACCTCATATTTGCGAGTACCTTGCGAGCAATGAGGATCCCTCTAACCTGCTTGGAGGCATCAGACACAACGTTCCACGGCATCGTCCCAGGGAAAGGCGTATACCCCCTAGGCAAAATCAACCTCGACGTCATATTCGGCACGCCAAAGAACTTCCGGCGCGAGCGCATCGACTTTGAGGTCGTCGACTGGCCCTCACAATACCACTGCATCCTCGGACGCGTCGCGTTCGCTAGGTTCATGGCGGTACCCCACTACGCCTACCTGCAGATGAAAATGCCAGGTCCCAACGGCGTCATCATGATCAACGGGAGCTTTGAGCGATCTGACAGTTGCGACAGGGAATTCAACAAAATCTCTCAGTGCTTCGGCATGCAGGAAGAGCTCGCGCGATTGAAGGAAACGACAGACAACAGTCTGCCTCCCCTGAGTAGGCCAAGCTCACCTGATCTCTCCTTCGACTCATATGTGCACACAAAGAAGGTACAGGTCCATCCGTCAGATCCCGCCAAAACGGCCCTCATCGCCAACAACTTGAGTCCCGCATAGGAACTCGCGCTCGTTGAATTCCTCCGTGAGCACTGGGAAATTTTTGCCTGGTGTCCTGCGGACATGCCAGGAGTTCCCAGGGAATTCGCCAAGAACGCACTCAACGTCAACCCCGACGCAAGGCCAGTCAAGCAAACAATCAGGCGACTGTCTGAGCCACGAGCGCAGGCAGTCGGAATGGAGATCAACAGACTCCTCAAGGCCAAATTCATACGCGAGATCAAGGAAAGCACTTGGCTCGCCAATACGGTGCTGGTGCCAAAAAAGGACACGGATATCCTACGGATGTGCGTGGACTTCACTTCTTTAAACAAGCACTACCCAAAAGATCACTTCCCGCTACCACGGATCGATCAAATCATCGACTCCACCGCTGGATGCGAGCGCCTCTGCTTCCTCGATGCCTACTCAGGCTATAACCAAATTCGAATGAAGGAGGAAGACTAGGAGAAGACCGTGTTTACAACGCCCTTCGGTGTGTTCTGCTACAACACAATGCCCTTCGGGCTAAAAAATGCGGGAGCCACCTACCAACGGTGCATGCAGGCTTGCCTCAAGGAGCAACTGGGTCGCAACATCCAAGTCTATGTCGACGACATAGTAATCAAAACCAAGGAGGAAGCCCCTCTAATCGACGACTTGCGCAAAACCTTCGCCAATCTCGATCCTTATCGGATTAAGCTCAATCCGGACAAATGCGCCTTTGGCGTACCATCTGGGCAGCTGCTCGGGTATCTCATCTCCGCGAGAGGGATTGAGGCAAACCCAAAAAATATAAAGGCCATACTGGCCATGGAGAAGCCAAAAAACATAAGAGGCGTCCAGCAACTAGCCAGACGAATCACGGCCCTCAGTCGATTTATCAGTCAAATGGGGGAAAAGGCACTGCCCTTCTATCAGCTCCTCCGCAAAGCTGACAAATTCGAGTGGACCAATGAAGCGCAAGAAGCATTTGAAGATCTCAAGCGCCTGCTGTCCACCTCGCCAGTACTGGTGACTCCACAAGAAAGGGAACCACTACTGTTGTACATCTCCGCTACCAACCAAGTGGTTAGTACAGTGCTCATCGTCAAGCGGGCCAAGGAAAACAAGGTGCATGGCGTACAACGCCCGGTATACTACCTCAACGAGGTCCTCACGCCAACAAAACAGCGGTACCCGCACTACCAGAAGCTGGCGTACGGCGTCTTCATGACCGCCCGGTGACTGCGCCATTATTTCTAGGAACACCCAATCATGGTAGTCAGCGACGCCCCATTGGGACATATCCTCAATAACCCCGACGCCACAGGACGAGTCGCGCTTTGGGGAATCGAACTGTCTCCACGAGACATCACATACGAAAAGCGCGACGCAATCAAGTCGCAAGTTCTCCCTGACTTCCTCGTGCATTGGATGGAAAACCAACTCCCGGACAAGCCAGATATGTCCTACCTCTGGACAATGCACTTCGATGGATCCAAGCGGAAAGATGGAGCAGGAGCAGGTGTCATACTGACATCACCTCAAGGGGACAAGCTGAAATACATCCTGCAAATGCAGTTCACAGCCTCAAACAACGAGGCTGAATACGAGGCCCTGTTGCACGGGATGAGGATGGCAAAAGCCTGCGGCGCAAAGAGGCTCATCATATATGGCGACTCCAAGCTGGTCGTCAACCAAACAATGCACGAGTGCGACGCACTGAATGACAACATGATCGCATACCGCGATCTCTACGATACACTCGAGGGAGACTTCGATGGTTGTGAGTTGCGACATGTAGGTCGCGAGAGCAACGAGGAGGCAGACGCACTCGCCAACATAGGCTCTACTTGCGCCCCCATACCACCTGGAGTATTTCTCGAGCGCATCTGCGAACGCTCCATCAAGCCAAAGGCCGTAGAGAAGAAAACAAGCGCAGCAACAGACTCGGGGGCTACGCCACCCAATGAGCCAATGGCACTCGATGACCTGGAGCTAGACACAGGACTCGAGGGCCCAATGAGCGTCATGATGATCGAACAATCCTGGACGCAATCGTACATTATGTACCTCCTCAGTAAGCTCCTACCGGACGACCCGACAGACGCACGGAACATCGCGCGATGCTCCAAGGCATTCGCCATTATCAACGGTGAATTGTATAAACGCAGCATCACAGGCGTGTTACAACGATGCGTCTCCTTGGCCGATGGAAGAGCAGTCCTCCTCGACATCCATGAAGGGACCTGCGGGCACCACGCCGGCAGTCGCGCCCTCGTCGCCAAAGCTCTACGAGCTGGATTTTACTAGCCCACGGCCATGCGCGACGCCAAGGACATAGTCCAAAAGTGCAACGCTTGTCAGCGATTCGCGGACAAGCCAGACGCACCAGGCGCAGAACTACGGCCTATTCCATTGACCTGGCCCTTCGCACAATGGGGGATCGACATGGTGGGCAAGTTCCCAAGGTCCTCGCAAGGAGGCTACGTCTACCTCTTGGTCGCAGTCGACAAGTTCACCAAGTGGATTGAGGCCATGCCAGTGACCAAGCAATCAGGGCACAGCGTGGTCAAATTCTTCGAGTCCATCGTCTACCTCTTCGGCGTGCCGCATAGCATCATCACTAACAATGGCAGGAACTTCACATCCAAAGAGTTCCAAGAATTCTGCGGAAACCTGGGGATCAACATCAGTTACGCCTCAATCGCGCATCCACAGACCAACGGTCAGGTGGAAAAAGCAAACGGGCTCGTTTGCAGCGGCATCAAGAAGCGACTCCTTCGACCACTCGAGCAAGCCGTGGGTTGCTGGCCAGATGAGCTCCAATCCGTACTCTGGAGCCTACGAACAACTCCAAACAGCGCCACGAGCTACACGCCATTCTTTATGATGCACGGAGCAGAAGCAGTACTACCCGCCGAAGTTCGGTACAAGGCGCCGCGCGTAGTCGCTTACAGCGAACAAGAGTCATCTCTTGCACTCGAAGACTCTGTCGACCTCCTCGACGAGGCAAGAGAAATCGCCGCAGAAAGATCCATGATCTACCAGCAGAACCTGCGCAACTACCACAGTAGAAGGCTTCGCCCCAGATCCTTCGTCGAAGGTGACCTGGTCTTGCGACTGAAGCAGCAGGGGCATCTCAAGCTCGAGTCCCCCTGGGAAGGACCGTACGTGATTACAGAAGTAATCCCAGGTGGCGCCTATATCCTTCAAGATCTAGAGACAGGAGTCGCATACTCCAACCCTTGGAACGTCGCACAACTGCGACGCTTCTACCCCTAGCTGTTTTTTACTTTTACATCGCAAATAAGGCTACTCAGCCAAGGCTACTTAGCCACACATTGTACCTCGTATTGTTCTTCAAATAAATAAAAGCTAAGTTCCCCAAAACTCTGTGTTTTTCTTTTCACTTCTGTCAATTTTATACTCGGGGGCTACGCCACCCAACATACATCTTTTCTTCGAACCAATAAACACGATATCCTGAGTAGCTGGCACATCAATCAAACCCCTTAACACAAACTCAACCCAGCTGCAACGCCCCTGGCAGGTTGACAAACGGATGGCCAGGCTAACGAAAAGGACTCGCATAGTGCAACGCACCTCACGCTAACAAAGCTGTTTATACACATTCAACAATAAAATATCTACAACCTATACATGAACTTTACAACACAAATACACTTATGTGTAGGATACAAATCTGGCTACTGCTGTAACAGAAGAACATTGGTTTGTTCCTCGAAGAAGTCGACAGTCTCCTCTGCTGGACGGTCCACCGCCTGATAGTGCGGCACCATATTCCAAGCAGATCCGGTTGGCGGCGCTGGCGGACCGGAAGCAATGGCGGCGACATCCACGTCAGGCCTGTGCAATCGCACCATCGAGAGGGCAGCCTTGGCACCAGCCACCAACTGCTGCTTCACGCACTCGTGAACCACGGACATATCTTGAAATTTGGCCAGAAGAGCCAACAGGCTTGATAGAGTGTCATCCAACAGGAACATCGCCCGATAGATGTTCTTCAAATATGACTGCGACTTCTTCAGGAAGAGCAGCACTCGCGAAGCGCGATCCTGCAAGGTCGCCAATGTAGTCGCACGATCATGATCTACCCAGAAGTATCCACTCTCTTGAAGTTGCTCCTGGGTGAGATCATGAAGGCGGATGGCAATCCTATCCCTCTCCTCCTGCGGATGGCGTGCTCTAACAACTACACGAAGCAGCACCAACAACATGAGTACAACATACCATTGCGACTAACTACAAAGGAAAAGATGAGGACGAGCAAACTAACACTTAAACTGGTCGCCCAGCTGCGTCACCTCGCCAAGCAGATATTTCTCACGGGCGGCGGATTTTTCCGCCTTCAACTTCCACACGTCTGCGTTACCACGGATCAGGGGCAACTCACGCTCCAACTCCTTCACGCGATCACGAAGTCGCGACAACAAGGACAGCTCCTCTACCTTGGAGCGCGGCGGTGCCACTGTCTCATCAAGACATTGCGAATCCTGGTTTCCCCCCATAGGACCACTCGATGCACCCTACCACAAGTCAAGACAAAGGCAATTAAGGCGACCAAATTAACACAAAGGCAAGGGGAACAAATGCATTCAAGATAAGCATAAGTGTTTACAAACACACTCGCCAGCAGGCACGTCCTTAGGCTAAAACGGCAACTGATCAATTATTACAACAAGCTAACTACGGAGCAGTTGGCTTCTTCGACTTCGACGGCTTCAGGGGCTTCATCAAGTCCGTGGTAGTATCAGATGCTACTGACTTCCCGCCGGCCCCTGAGGCCGAAGCTTTCGCCGCCTTCTTCACGCGTTGGAGCTCCTCTGAATACTTGGCAACAGTATTTATCAAGGAATGGCCATATTTGGCACAAGCAGTCGCAAAGGGAGCGAAGACTACCTGTTGACCATCCGCGCCAACAGGCATCGCCTTCGACACCGCAGAGGGATCTATCTCGACTCCATGGGCTTGCACCATGGCGAGTGACATCGTCGCACTAGCCGCCCAGAGGGAGTTCTTGTAGGTAGCAGGCACACCCCCGGCGAGTGACTCCACCAGCTTGTCCATATTATCGACCAGCTCCGCCTTCGGCATCAACTCTTCTCGGAGGCGACTAGGGGCGACCTTGGCCTTGGACAATGTATCCTGGATGGTGGCGCTTTGGTCCTCGACCGCAGATACCGCGCCGGCCAGAGCGTCATCACGACGAAGGGCCCACGGATCAAAATTCAAGTCACCAGCATCTACACCGAAAATACACACATGGATCAAACTTCTAGTGCCACCGGCAAAAACTCTAGATGCAGATAGGAGCATCAATAAAATATCTACCAGTAAAGGTACCTGAGAGGGCCTTGGCGACTAAGAACAGTTGCTCTTCGAACAACTTTTCCCTGGCCGCAAAGGAGGCGCGCAGGTCCTCTTCACGCTTCTGGGCATCATCACGAGCCGCGATTGCCTCGTCGTGTCCCTTCACAGCTGCGGCTAATGTCTTCTCCAACGTGGCGACGTTGCGCAGTAAAGCATTATGCTCAGCTACATGGCAGTCAATAATTGGCTATCAGTCGATTACATCAAAACAGAGAGAAGACGAAAAGATTAAGTGTAGAAGCACTCACTTTCGACCATGCGGTGACGCATCTCCAGCATTGCTTGCTGGCGACCCATTGCCATCACCTGCTCCGCCACTTGCGCAGCTTCCTTTACAGGGAGCTGTCCCACAAAACAAGGAGTCAAAAGAGGGCAACAGAAGGCGTTGACTGCCACACTAAAAAAGAAGGAAAGATATACTTACATGGTCCTCTAGCGACTCTGAAGAAGTTTGCTGAACCGTCATCCGAGCAACTATTCGATGCTCCCCTACGTGAGGAGAGCTCGAAGAATTGTGCCCGGAGTGGGCCGCCGCCGGAGGAGAAGGAGCGCGCTCGACCTCTACTTTGACCCTTGAGGTTGCGACTCCAGATTCCTTCACAAACTTGACGTCGCTAGAAGATGACGACGCCTCTTGGCTAACAAGACCAAATTCACATTGAGAAAAGGAAAACTCTAGGGCAAAGCCAACAAGAAGAAAACAGAAAAGAACTAGGGAACTCGTAAATTTACCAGTCAAAGTTGTCAAGATTAAACGTAGCCCCCGCCGACTCTGACGAAGACTCCTTCGGCAGTCGCATCTTCTTGCGAGAAGATGGTGCCACAACCCTCACAGGAACGGCGGGAATTGGTGACTCCGCGCCAGCAGCTGTGCCTTCTGGAGTCGAACGAGTCGACGCATCGGAGTCCTCGTTGCGCAAACACTTGCGGATATCCGGGCTCTCGGACTCGGGGGCTTCCTCTTCCACATCAGAAGGGACGGTCGACTCAGACTCGTCCTCTTCCAAAGCTTCATGAGGAATAATACCCTCAGGGAGAGGAGGCATACAAGGCGACACCACCCAATCCTGCATACAGACAGTGAAGATCAGCAAAACAGAACATGTAAGCAACAGAAAAAAGCACTCGCGAAAGTAAGCTACTGCGTAGCACAACTGTACCTCAGGAGGAGGATTCGAAGCATCAAAAGGAGGAACGACTGGCTCATTTGGAAGCACATCCTTAAAGGTGTACTTCGTGACTAGTAGCACCCTCTTATCTACCTCACACGCGGACATGCCATCGGCAGACACACGAGTGGCATCATCAGTGCCACCCCATTGAAACATGGGATGGACTCTGGCCGGGAGAGGCTGGACGCGACGATGCAGCCAAGTCCTGACAAGGGCGCAGCCTCCCTCTTCCGCGCCTATGCGACTGTCGAGGTCGCAGACGCGTTGATATAGCACGTCTGTCTCCGTGAGTTCGGAGGGCATGATCACGTTCTTCCAAGAACGCATCTTCTTGCAGGGAGTCGCGGGATCGAAAGGCGCGAGTCCAAAGTGCTCGTCCTTGGCCTTCTGGTCGTGAACATAGAACCATTTGTCCCTCCATCCCTGGACGGACTTGGCAAGCTTGATGTCGAAGTAGGTGGCGGACGGGTCGACATGGATTCCACAACCACCTACGTCGTAAACTAGAGAGCCAGATGCGGACTGACGCTTCAGCTTAAATAACCGTTTGAAAAGGCCAAAGTGCGGCTCGATTCCGAGCCAGCACTCGCAAAGAGTAATGAAGCAAGAGATGTGAAGAATCGAGTTTGGGGACAGCTGATGGAGCTGGAGCCCGTAGAAACAAAGGAGACCCCTAAGAAAGGGGTGGAGAGGCAAATAAAGGCCACAAATGACGAATGCAAAAAACATCACTCTAAAACCGGCAGGAGGCACAGGAATGGTCTCACCGCTGGGGACGCGCGCATCGCCGACTGCTGCAGAAATAACTCCGTCTTGGCGAAGAAGACGGAGATCCGACGCCTTGATGATAGAGGGGCACCACGCGCCATTGGTCACGCGGGTGCCCGCGACCTTCCTTTTCCCACCGGTGGCGGCACTGGTGCCCGCAGCAGCGGGGCCACCCTTCTTCTTCGTCGCAGCAACGGTGGCCATGGATTCAGCGGGAGCGCCTCCTTTCTTCTTTCCCATTGCGCGGCGGCGATGAGAACGCAGAAAATAACTTGGAAATGAGCGGAGGTGGTCCAGAGTTGAGGAGGAGATGAGCGCCGGGAAAAGTAGATGAGCAGCAGCAATGGCGATGGCAGCGAGGAAGAAAAGAGTGCAGATGGAAAATTACCGCCGTAGCGCCGCTACTTAACCCCTAGGAGATGCAATCCAACGGCTCACAAAAACCCTACTGGACGCGTGGCACGCATCGCGTTCGACACGTGGAGAAGAGGAAGCGCGAACCGTCCCTCCACTGCTCCCAGTACGCGCGGAAATCGAGGAGGCACAGTTAATAATAAGATTACGCACGCCCAGTCAAATCAAAGTCAGAAAGTGGGACCCACCGCTCGTCACATCCCGTCAAAATCGCTCACTCAGGCAACTGAGGTCATGCAAGCATCGACACTGATGTCATCAACAGCTACGCAGCGAAAAACTTCGACTACTTTAGTCCTTGCTAGAGTCTTCGACTCCACCAAGCACTCGGGGGCTACTCCCATAGGGAGCGCTGGCCGCGCATCCTACGATTTTTTCTTTTCTTATTGCAGGGATATAGGCAATCAAATTCAAACCCAACCACTCGAAACACGGTTCGACTACGGACATGGGTTACTCCCATAGGGAGCGCCGGAAACAATTTCGACTAAAACAAGCAAGCAGAAGACGACAACAGTCGCAAATGTGTTTTAGTCTCTGCCTGAGTCTTCGACTGAAACAAGCAAGCAGAAGACGACAGCAGTCACAAGTGTGTTTTAGTCCCTTCCTGAGTCTTCGACTCAACCAGGCACTCGGGGGCTACTCCCATAGGGAGCGCTGGCCACGCACCCTATGATTATTTGCACAAAAACTGTGTGTTGATAACATCTGCACTCGCAGATCATGGCGACACCGCCTCATAATTTTCCCTACAAAGAGACTACGTCTCCTGGATCGTCCGAATCGTCTCCGCGATGATAAATTTCGGATGCCGTGCTTACAGCGTGAAGGTAACACCTGAATAAGGCCTGGCAACGCATTTAACTGCGCACTACCAGAAAAATATCTATGCCTGCAGGCACGATGAACATGCCTTGACGGACGCGTCAAGTGCTCACACCCATATATCTGGAATTCGACTCCTGTAAGACCTCCGCGGCCTGATTCGAATTACGCCAGCACTTTTCCGGATTCGAGTAGATTGCGTTGTTTCACCCTAAGGTGGTTAACTAATACCGATACTTCGGCTATATCAGGCACGTATATCAACAATCCCTATGACATAAATGAAAGCAGTCGAAAATGTACTCATTCAGGCACTCGAAGACCTCAAAAGTACCCAGTCGAATCTGCGATTCCACTGGATACTCGGGTGCTACTGACATGGGTATACCCTACAGGTACTCGAGCTTGGTATATACGGTCTAAATACGTACAGGCCCACCGTGTCGCCAAGGCCCAGATGAAAGGACTCGAGTAACATGCGGACTCTCGATTGCTTGAAGGACAAGAAGAAGCTAAAGATAGAAAGTTTGAAGGGGAAAACCCTAACTTGTAACCGACTCAACCTGCTACCCGAGACCTAGCCTATCTATATAAAGGCTAGGAGGGGGCGGCGAGAAGGACACACGCAACCCTAGTTTCCACAACCCTCGCCAGATTGCATCTGTGCACCATTGTAACTTTCGACTCCTTCAATAATTCCACGAGCAGACAAGCAGGAGTAGGGACCTCTACGAGGCATGAACCTGGGTAAATCCTTTGTCCCCTGTGTGCTTGTTTGCTAGCCGATAGATGTCTCTAGCGCTCCCTCCTTCTCCAAAACCGAAGTCCATAACAATGGGCATTGATGAGTTAAACCCTCGTCAGGTAGTGAACAGACGCCAATGACTACAACAAATTATGCAAATTCACTTCGATTTAGTTTATGACAAATTTAGTTCGACTAATCCAAATTAGAAATGAACTCCCACTCAAAAACGACATCCCTCGTGTCTTTTTGGTGATTACATTATCCAAACCCACTACACCAAGTCCGATCATCACGTGAGTCGGTGTAGCTTCAAAGGCGAGCATCAATATGGGCATCACATCAACTATATGAATCATGCTTAACCTTTCGGTCTGTGTTCCGAGGCCATGTCTGTACATGCTAGGCTCGCCAAGTAAGAACCTTAGTACTCGAGTGTGTAAAACTGTCTTACATCCGTTGTATGAAAGCGTAGAGTCGAGTACACCTGATCATCACGTGATGTCTTGAAACACGATCCATAGAACAGTGCATACTCAGGGAAGAACACATTTTATCTTGATATCTAAATGAGGGATCATCTTACAATGCTACCAAAAGCGCCAAACTAGCAGTATAAGATGCTAACACCTAATGTGTAAAGTGAGATGATATAGTCCATGCATTTGATCTCTATCATTTGCATCGTGGTATGCTCTCTATCATTCCTTTGTGTGTAAGGCCAAGGTCTATGGAACATACACGTTGAATGTGTTGTAAGAGTATCTATCATACATCTACTTACAACAATACCATATCAATAGACTAGCCCAGCAACGATCTAAACTAGACGCCTCTAATTTATCAATTGCAAGTTTTACGTGGCTTAGGGCTTTCAGAGATAGAACCGTTCTTACCTACGAACATGAACCACAACGAGGATAACCAAGTTATTAGCAACTCGTTGTAAATAAGATATTAACTATAGTAGGAGAGACAGACACCCGCCAGCCACTTATGCAAAACAAGTTGCATGTTAGTCGTGGAACCGGTCTCAGGTACGATGACATGTAAGGTTGGTCCGGGCCGCTTCATCCCACTATGCCACCAATATCCAAAATACATAGAAGATGCAATAACATGATCATCATCGCCCACATATAAACATATGTGTACTACCCATGCAAAGCACCTACGCATAGATCATGCTCTGATACCACTGTTGGGTTCGCAGCATAGAAAACAAAAAAATTCCTACGATGAGAACTACACGCCAAGATCTATCTACTAGGTACGAAGCAACGGGTGGACATACATCCAACGAGAACTTACCATCAAAGACAACGAGTTTTGTTAACGAGTAGGAACTCGTGGTTGATGTAGTCGTACACTTGCCGATCTCAAGATCGTGAGGAAGTCCGAGCGCCGCAACTCCGCAGCGCATCCGTACTCGCACACACGTTCAAGCAACCGGACAACTTCCACCTCCTCGCTCTAGCGATCCAACGGAAGCAGCAACTCCTTCCATACGAAATACCACTAGGAACATGTATCTCTCTAATCCGATACCATGGGGGAATAATTCTAGAGGGGGAGAGAGATCCTTCACAAGGAGGAAGATGGGGGCCTTTTATAGGAGGAGGTGTGTGGAAGAAGGAGGAAGAGGGTGGCCTTTTATAGGAGGAGGGGGGTGCCCCTCCTTCATGGCCGGCGCATGGGGGGTGACTCCTCACCTCCCCCATTCATGTGGTGGTAACCCCTCCACATTAAAATCCCTCTTCACATTCCCCTTTAAAGTCCCTACTTTAAACGCATTAAAATTCTCCAAGTTTAATGCTCTCTCATTTAATAAAACTCTTTTATTAAATTTATTCCGAATTTTGTTAATTACTTTAATCAACAAACATTCACATATAACCCCTTGCAATATTTCAATATCACATGCAGAACCACTTTCTGCAATTTCACCCGAAACAATTTCCGGTTTTTATCGAAACAATTCCTGCGCTTTGCAATTCTTTCATCTAGAACATATGTGCTCCAAAATGGTGTTCGGTAACTCTTAAGTGTGTCTCCCTACGGTTCGCAAATAATGCAGACATGATTGAGACTCCTCTCAAATAATAATCAGAAGCGGGACCTGGAGATCCATACTAACTCCTACACATTCAACGATGACTTCTGTGATCGTGAGAACCTTTAACGCTAGTAACTAAATCCCTTTGTCTCGCGATATATTACATGTCCGAGATTCGATCATTGGTATTTCCATACCTAGTTTGATCTCGTTACCGACATGCACTCTTTTCTCGTTCCCGTGATATAACATTCTAGTGATCACATCACTTGCTTGCAAGCTATCTTAATGTGATATCACCGAGAGGGCCCAGAGTATATCTATCTGTCATCGGGATTGACAAACTCCACTCTTGATCCATGAGCCTCAACATAACACCTTTGTAGCACTGAACCCATCTTTATAGTCAACCTGTTACGGTGTGACGTTTGATGTTATCAAGATACTCTTTCGGTGTTAGCAATTAACATGATCTCATGGTCTAAGGATAAAGATTACTTCGTCTGATGTTATAGCAATATAAACATAATGACTTTGATCGTAATGCTATACTTCGGATGAATGTTCATCACATCATTCCACCAATGTTGTGACCTTGTTATTAACAACATCCAATGTCCATGATTAGGAAACCTTGATCATCTTGTTAATCAACAAGCTAGTCTATAAGAGAGGCATAACTAGGAACCCTTTTTGTTTATTAAACACACATGTATTGACGTTTCCGATCAATATAATTATAGCATGCAAAATAAATATTTATCATAAACATGGAATAAGATAATAACCACTTTATTATTGCCTCTCGGGCATATTCCCTTCATTGACGTCTAGCTGTCGTAAACTCCATCCCCTTGAAACAGAAAGTGCTAACACAAGATGGATAGTAGCTGCTTTTACAACAGGGCTGGAAGTATCCTCATAGTCAATACCGTATCGTTGCTTATATCCTTTAGCAACTAGACGTGCTTTATACCTTTCCATTGTACCATTTGAATTTTTCTTAATGCGAAAAAACTACTTACAGTCAATCAAGTTCTTTGTGGAGTTGGGAGGTACAAGGTGCCATGTTTTGTTATGCATGAGTGCATCATATTCTTCTTGCATAGTGTGATGCCAATGTTTATTGCCAAGAGCTTCGGGAATATTGCGTGGTTCTCCTGTGGTGGTGAGCATGCTTGACATGGGTATACCCAATAGGCACTCGACTAAAGCCTACCTGGTGCGGCCTGACGGAAGGCCCACTCGACGAATTACCAAGGTCCATGACGCCTATGACGGTTCGAGTGGTATGAAGCTCATATGGACACGCACTCCCAACGTACAAGACAAGGAAAGCTCAAAGACTAGAGTTCTAATCTAACTTGTAACCAACTCGTATTGGTACCTGAAACCTAGCCTCCCCATATATAAAGGCTAGGAGGGTCCAACGAAGAGGGCAATTAACCCAATAGACAGATCGCGACTCCTACAATAGATTGCCACGCCACGATAGATCTAGACAACACCCTCCAGATCTAATCTGCGCATACACCGTCATCGGTGACCTTGTAATCCTTCGGATCATCATCAATCAAGAATAGACAAGCAGGAGTAGGGTCCTCTACGAGGCATGAACCTGGGTAAACCTTGTGTCCATGTGTGTTTGTTTGCTAGCCGATCGAGATTTCCAGTGCTCCCTCCTTCTCCAAACCCAAGTCCATAACAATGGGCATTGATGAGTTTAACCCTCGTCAATTGGCGCCGTCCGTGGGAACTGGACGCGCTGATGTTGCGATCTCGACGGCTCCATCACCGACAATCTACGATTCGCCAGCTTCCGAAAAATAGATCTACTTCTACTATGCATGGAGACTGGCCTCAAATCTAGGTCTTTAAGAAGACCTCGAGTTCATAAATTTTCCTTTGAATCCTTCTGTAGCATTACGCGACGGCAGTGTGAGCATGTCGATTAATTTCAGATCGCACGTGTGATCGGATCAAATCCCGATGAGAACATGGATCAATATCTGCTGATGCTACTTCACGTGAAAGCCAAAGATTAATTGAAACCAAGCACAAGCATCGGATAGTGTACAGCTAGTGTACATGCCACGTTTGAGGCTTATGAGGATTTCTTTCACGAGCTCAAGTTTCAAGATCGGAGAAGACAATCCAAATTGTATATGTGTCGAGTTTAATTTTGCTCTGACCTACAGCTGATCTAGGCTGTGAGGCAATCAAAAGCTGTATTACGGAGTCAGGTCCCAAGACAAAGCCCTGAACGGATCAATGCCTAGAAAAAAAAGGTGCGATCTGCAACGTACTCCTATTTCCTTGTCTTGGATCGAAACAAGAAAGTTTAATGGAAGCTTCACGTGAGACCAAGTACACTACATACAACCAAGAGGCCATACTTTTTTCGATCGATCGAAAACTGGTGCGTCGACCTCTGTCCGCCGGGATTGAGTACGCATCCGCCACATCGATTCCGTCCGCCGCACGGCCTGCTACAATCTTCGGATGCGGCGAAGCACTGCCGCCATCGGCTCCGGCGACTCGGTGGCCACGCTGACTCCTTCCGCCGGCGATCTGATGATCGTGTCGACTACGTCCGCACACGACTCAATCGACCTCGACTACGCGTCCACAGTCGGCTCTATATGTCGCATTGACTCTACACCCGGGGGATGCGCCGGCTCCGCCATGCGACCCGCTACAATTTTCGGTTCCCTTGGCATCGGCGACTCGTCGCGGTCTTCGGCTCCGGCGACCTCGTGGCTCTTTTGACTGCGGCGAACCACTTCGGTCTTCAGCTGCCACGACCTGCTGCAGTCTTTGACTCCGGCGGCCCGCTGTGGCCTTCAACTCTGACAACTCGAGGACTTCTTCGACTCTGGTGATCCGGTGTGGTCTTCGACTCCGGCGACTCGGGGGCTCCCTCGGTGGCCCGATGCGCTTTTCGTCTGTGGTACCCGATAATCCTTCGGATGCGGCGACCCGGTGCGGTCTTCGACTGCGGCAATCTTCAGATGCGGAGCTCGCTACCACCATCGACTCTGCCGTGAGGCCGTTGCCGCCTTCGGCTACGGTGAATCACTACGGTCTTCGACTCCGCCGACCTGTTGTGTCTTCGACTCCTTCACGTGACCCCCTGCCACGTCGACTACATCCGCGATTGCATCAACTTTGTCCGCGGCAACTACCAATAAAGCTAAGTTATCCTCTACTTAGAGTTGATTCTTTTTAACTATTTACTTTAATCGCATTCGAAACACTCGGGGGCTGCGCCCTCTTTAAGTAACCTAATGTGCCGTCGATTACACGCACTCGAGCACCTCATACACGACAGCCCGAGTAGCTGATTCTGCCTGATCGTCGAATCCTTGAACTCCGAGTGCCTCGGCAAGGTACTGAGACTACGGGTAAGCAGGCTAACGAAAAGTCCTAGCATACAGTACAAAAGTGTCGACTCGACTGGCACCAGAATTTTACTTTACAAGCCAACATGCAAATATTCTTTATAAGATACAAGTACTTTACGATTCTTAATGTTTTCCACAGCTTCCAAGGACACCGACTGCGTCGAGATATTCTATCGGATCCTCCAATAGGAGTTGAAAAATTAAATGGCTACGCCATACACTCAAAACCCGAGTCGAATCCCTCCTCGAATGGCTGCATCGCTTGATTCTACACACATGCGACGTTGGCCGCGCACCCGACAGAAGTGACTGCGTCGACTCCATCCGCATCGTTGACTCACCTAGATAAACGCTGCATTACTCTGTTACATCGACCCCGACTTCATCATCAATTCGAGCTTCTTATGCGTGAGACGCTGACCCGATGCACTTCCGGGTCAGTGGTTTCTCCTCTCATGATTTTCGACTCCATCTACAAGAAACAAGACTCGAGTCTCTGCCCGAGTCTATGACTCCACCAGACACTTGGGGGCTACTCCAAACTAGAGCGATGGACACACATATACAAGATCTTCGAGTGACACGCTCCGAATCCTCACTCGAATCCACAATTCGACTAAGGACTCTGGGGCTACTCCCATAGGGAGCGCTGGCCGCGCACCCGAAGAAATTTGTGAAGATATCCAAGCATTATGAAAACCCTTGACTCGAATCTATGATTCGATTGTGGACTTCGGGTTACTCCCATAGGGAGCGCTGAAAACATATTCGACTGAAACAAGCAAAAGACGACAGCAGTCGCGAAAGTTCTTTAGTCCCTGCCTGAGTCTTCGACTCAACCAGGCACTCGGGGACTACTCCCATAGGGAGCGCTGGTCACGCACCCTATGAATATTTTTCCTTTTACATCGTATTGTGTGTCAATAACATCCACACTCGAATGCTATGGAGACTCCGCCTCACATTTTCCCTACAAAGAGATTACGTCTCCTGGGCCACCCGAATCATCTCCGTGATGACAAAATTCAGATGCCGCGCTTACAGCGTGAAGATAAGACCTGAATAAGGCCTAGCAACGCATCTGTTATGCACTACCAGAGATATATCCGTGCCTGCAGGTACGATAAATATGCCTTGACAGACGCGTCGAGTTCTCACACTTATACACTGGGATTCGAACTCTATAAGACCTCCGCGGCATTAGTCGAATTAAACCAGCAATTTCCGAATTTGAGTCCGGGGACTCGAGTTTGAGTAGGTACCATTGTTTTTTCCCTAGAGTAATTAACTGGTCCCGATCCGTCGAGTGCACCAGGCACGTTTACCAACATCCCTATGAACTACTATATATTCGAATGACCCGATGAACTTCCGGGTGAAGTACTTCGCACTCGACACAATGCAAGATTCAAGATCAACTAAGTCTCCACCCGAATCTACGATTTGAATGGACACTTGGGGGCTAATGACATGGGTATGCCCAATAGGCACTCGGCTAAAGCCTACCTGGTGCGGCCTGACGGAAGGCCCACTTGACGAATTACCAAGGTCCATGACGTCTATGACGATTCGAGTGGTATGAAGCTCATATGGACACGCACTCCCAACGTACAAGACAAGGAAATCTCAAAGACTAGAGTTCTAATCTAACTTGTAACCAACTCGTATTGGTACCTGAGACCTAGCCTCCCCATATATAAAGGCTAGGAGGGTCCAACGAGGAGGGCAATTCACCCAATAGACAGATCGCGACTCCTACAATAGATTGCCACGCGACAATAGATCTAGACAACACCCGCCAGATCTAATCTGCGCATACACCGCCATCGGCGACCTCGTAATCCTTCCAGCGCATACACCGTCCCTGTGTGCTTGTTTGCTAGCCGATTGAGATTTCCAGCGCTCCCTCCTTCTCTAAAACCCAAGTCCATAACAATGGGCATTGATGAGTTTAACCCTCGTCAATGCCATAGCGAATAGTTCCATCGGTATAAATTTTTGGGTTTCGGATACCTTTTTGGAGACGCGTATGTGGTTCAGCCGCAGGAGGGGCCACAGGATTTGCTGGTACATGCGATCCTGCAAAATCTTAAGCAGGGGACAGAGAATCTTCGGTGCTGGAGTTTTGTGACGCAGGGGATTCGACCGAGCCATCGGTGTGGTCAGTATTAGTTGAGCAGGGCACAGAAGATCTTGCCGCAGGGGACAACACGGGCCTAGGAGAGGAAGATGTGGGCGATGTGGCGTCCATGGGCATGCCCGGGGAGGCGTCGCGGTGCGGAATCCCCGCGGTCTCCTGGGTGGACGCGCCAGGGTCCACGACTGGCCAATGATGACACGCAGGAGAATTTGGCACCAGATCCAAGATTGATTCCTCTCCAGAGTTGGCAGGTGTATCAGCACCGGGATTGGCAAAGGAAAAAATGCTAGGTGTACCCGGTGCTGATGTATTTTGACTTGTATTTGCTGCAGAATTTTCACTTTGCATTGCATTGTTGTCTTCTGAATTTTCAATATGTTCCTATAGAGGGTTAGAGGTGATGTGTACAACAAACATGTGGTTATCAATATGCTCACCCTCATTATTTGATGTAGATGAAGGAAAAAGGAGGATTTCTTCACTAAGTTGTCTACCCTCATTAGGATTGAGATGAACAAAAGGAAAAACACCTTCATCGAAAACAACGTCACGGGATATGTAAACACGTCCACTAGAAATATCCAAGCATTTTACCCCTTTATGGTGAGGGCTATATCATAAGAACACGCATTGTTTGGAGCGAAAAGATAACTTGCGAGTGTTATAGGGACGAAGGTTGGGCCAGCAAGTGCACCGAAAACACGAAGTGACCCGTAGTTTGGCTTGATGCCAAGAAGTTTTTCTGTAGGAGTCATATGATTCAATGCTTTGGTAGGAAGTAAATTAATGAGGAAGTTGGCTGTGAGAAAAGTTTCGTTCCAAAATTTGAGAGGCATGGATGCATTTGCAAGTAGCGCAAGACCAACTTCTACAATGTAACGATGTTTTCGTTCGGCGGAGCCATTTTGTTGATGGGCATGAGGACAAGAGACATGGTGGGTTATGCCAACTTTTTGGAAGAAAACATTGAGTTTTTCATATTCACCACCCCAATCGGTTTGCATAGTAATTATTTTCTGACCGAATTTTCGTTCAACAAGTTGCTGAAAATTAAGGAATACTTGATAAACATCAGATCGTTTTTTAAGCAAATATATCCAAGTAAATTTGCTGAAGTCATCAATGAAGCTTACATAATACTGATGTCGCCCAACAGAGGCAGGAGTCGGGCCCCAAACATCAGAGAAAACTTATTCCAAAGGAACTGTAGACACACTAGTAGACACCGAATATGGCAGTTGGTGACTCTTGGCTTGTTGACAGGGGTCACAAATATATGGATTTATTTCTGGAGAGTACTCAAGTTTATTTTTCTAAAGCACTTGTTGAACAACAAGGGATGACGGATGCCCTAGACGATTATGCCAGATCAATGAAGAGGGTTTGGTGGTGATAAAGGCACTCTTGGAATATCTCGTGGAGAGAGGTACAATAGGATATAAGCCATCATGATAGGGTCCTTTAAAGAGAGTTTTCTTCGTGACCTGGTCCTTAATCAAAAAGAAGAATGGGTGAAATTCAAGAAAAACATTATTGTCTAGAGCAAGTTTATGAACAGATAATAGATTTTTAGATGCATTGGGAACATGCAAAATGTTATTAAGAGAAAATGAATTATGAGGGGTGTGCAAAATTGGGAGGCAGATAGGTCCTATTTCTTGGTGCTAGTTAGAGCAGTTCGTAGCATAGACACTTTTGCCTTAGATTCAGAGGCAAACAAGGCTTCAAGAGCCTCCCAGATTTCAGAGGCATGGTGAAGGCCAAACATCTGAGAGAGAATGTCCTTGTTCATTGCTTTTGTGAGATAGCTCACAACCTGTTGGTCTCGTGCAAGCCAGGCGATGTAGGCTGGATTTGTAGCAGGGGAACCCTCAACCTCAATTTTTTTGGGCGGAGCTCTCGAGGAGCTCCATGACCTGCGCTCCACGTAGAGTCGGGAGGACCCGCATCTTCCAGTACAGGAAATTTTCCCGTGACAGTTTCTCGGAAGGAGGAGTCCCGAGTGCAGCCGCCGGGTTCGACGCTGCCGAGGAAGAACCCATCGGGAGGGAGGGAGGGGCGAACAGAGATCGTAATCCTGTCGGCCGAAAAAACTATGGGAATTGGCGATCGTAACCGCGCTAATTCTGGGGCTGTAGTTTTGGAATCGGATCAACGACCAAGCGGGGCGAATTTTGGAGGGGGAGAGACTAGACGGAGGAAGAAGTCGCTCTGATTACCATGTTGATAATGTGGGAGAATGATGCCCCGGATGAGGGGGTCGGTTACATGTTATATTGCGGTGGAACAGCCCACCGGTGGCAATTACAGTAAGCGTTTACATGGAGAGGAACCGAACAGACTGTCCACTACACAGTCCGTTCAGTACCAAAAGAGGAAAAGAAAAGGTACATGCAATAACGGTTGACAGAAAACACTTGTAAACTGCAGCCTGTAATATTTCTCTGGCCCACAACGAAACTTGCTGCTTGGATGTTTTGGGCTGAAACTCCCCAAGGAGGCCCGAAAAGAAATACGACAACTATCGGCTCGCTCTCGCTCGAAGCCTCGCACGCTCGTCTCGGCGGCGGCGACGTTGTTCCGAGCTTGGATCTGTTCACCTCCTCCGCTTCCTCGGAAGCCCTTCACGGACCGACATGGCTGCTGCCTCCACTGTTTCCTCCTGGGTTCCACCTTCTCTTCCGCCCGAGTCCTCCGCCGCCGCCGCCTCAGGCTCAGGCTCGGTCCTCTTCGACAGGTGGTGCTACATCGCCGACCTCCCCAACAACGCCACCGCCGAGGGCACCACGAGCACCGGCTTGCCTATCAAGGTGGCCTTCCGTGCCGCCCGCCCGCCACTTCTCTCCCACTTCTGTGTCCACTGCCCTGGCCTGGACTTCCGCCGCATAGGGCCCAAGATTGTCGCCACCGACACAGATCTCGTCCTCCTCTGCGTCCCCGTCGATCCCAACCGCACCGTCAGAGGATTGCACTAGGACTACTTCGTCTACAGCCCGCGCGCCCAGTCCCAGTGGCTACATCTGCTACCCAACCCGCACCCCAGCGTCCCCAGGTGCCTCAAAGACGACGCAACTGCCCTCATTAGCCGCCAAGACGGCGCTTCGTATGCCGTCGCTGCTCTCGGTGTTAGACCCCCCATATACCATGGCAACAAGCTCATTAGATGGGAGTTCGACCTCCACCTGTACAGATCAGATTCTTCCAAAAAAGGGTGGATCTCCAAGCGCTTGTCAGTGAATGAGTTCCAGAGGGACAAGCTGATCCCTCTTCCTGGAGTCGACAGGTTGTACCACGAGACGGGGAAGACCATCACAATCGGTGGCGAGCATGGCACGGTCGCCTGGGTGGACCTATGGCGTGGCATCTTCTTCTGCAACGTGCTCAAGGAACGCCCACTGCTCCGCGACGTGCTCAAGGAACGCCCACCACCACCCCTGTTTCTTCCTACACCGACTGGGTGCGCAATATAAACAGCCCAAGGAAAACTCATGTCATCCCTCGTGGCTGGAAGTGCACGACATGGAACATGCCAATACCAATACTACCGATTGGTGGTTCGTGGCGTCGTGACTGTGTAGTTGACGTTAAAGACGTCAGCTTCGAGGAGGCTAGCAGTGACCCATGTCTTTCTCATCTCATGGCTACGCTGAGCAGCAAGACCACACTGACATTGAAGGAACTTCCAGTGGGATACCCCGTCCTAAGCATGGATGATGATGATGATGCCGTTTACTTGCTTCCTCAAACCACACCCGCCAGGCACGTGGACGAGTTGGCGCTCATGTTTGCTATTGATGTCAGGAAGGCAACGTTGCGAGGATTGGCTGAGCTTGATGTCCAGAAGTCCATGTTCTTGCACAACTTCTGCGCTAGTGAGATCTGCAGGGCTAGTAACTGAGGTAACTTATGTATGCTGGTAAGCTCAAACAAACAAACTTAGGTAAACCATCTGAGGTGCATGCGAAGAACTGGCTAGGACAGAGAAGCGTCAACCTGTTTGTTGAAACATGGTACAAAGAATCTGGATGCAGACATTGAAGGTTGAATTTATTTAGTTGATTTATGAAAATTAGGTGTATGCAGATACAAGTACTTCATTATGTACTAGTGAACTTGTGTGGGCTAAATGTTTTGGTTGAACCATGTTTTTTGTATGTGTTTTGATTTGGTTTTTAATTTTTCCGTATGCTCATTTTTTTCTCTTGTTCCTGACATGCATCGTAATGTCTATCTAATGATTTATTGATTTAAATGTACTACTCCTCAATTTATATTTATTTGTTGATACAGCAGTTCAAAACAAAAGCTCTTAAAATATATGTCGATGATGTTCATATCAAGCACCGTCGCCCTACCTGCATGACGGCAGCTAGCTCAAAATGGTTTTAACTTGAGTCTCTCACATAAAAGTATAGCCACCATAGGACTATAAGAGTGAACTCATTCCGTCCCTTTGGCATGGGATATCAATGTAAATAAGTGTGTTCCCTCTCAAATATCCGCGTACTCATCTCATCATGATAAACATTAAAGAGAAAACATAAAAAATGATAGATAAAATCTGCAATAAAATTATGTAGAATATAAAAAATCGTGAGGCCATGGAAGCTCACATACATTCAACTAGTCTTTACTATTAAATGAGAGTTGATGATGGTAGGTCGCAGCAAACATCTGGAGAATCTAGACCATCCAATCATCTCGTCAAACATTGGACCAACCTGTGGCGTCCAATATTTAGCAGGAGACGCCAGCACGGGCTCCCGGTATTAAGTCATAAGCGCTAATCTCACTACCAAATCGTCGCTTTCCTAGCGCAAATCTTGCTACCAAATCCACCAAATCATCACGCGGAAACAGATATAATCATCTCCATCCTTTAAGCCTAGAATAGTCGAGAGCATCGTCGCCTTCTTCCGCTTCCCAGTCCTCCAGGAGCTCTTTCTCTCCTTCCTCTGCATCCTCCTCTTCGAGATTTCGACCATATCTTCCGTCACCTCTGCTCTGGTAACCGGAGATCTTGCCATGCCACTCATGTGGGGATAGCCTCCAACTTCTCCCTATCCACGACAATGGCCTCCACTTCCATGCTTAGTTCGATCTCCGTCCACAAATGCCCCTGTCTACCCCGCAACCCTCTGGACAGGATCCCAACCATCGCCCTCCAAACGAAGGCTGCTTTCCACACCGACGGCTTCTCTCGCATGCAGTGGCCTCGGAACCTCCGCCTGCTCCGCCACGCACAATAAGTGTCGTGCATCCCGCATCAAGATCGTAAGCCGTGTCACAGGTCCAGCAACCCTAACAATCCTTCGCTCAGATTCCCTCAGGTAAAGGCTTATTCTTGGCACAAGGTAGATTGGATCACCTATTCAGCTTCATCGTCATTTACCTTGCAGGTTATTGTAGTCAATATCTTCTTGTAGAAGTGGTAGCCAGATTACTTAGTTTTACTTCTGAAGATAGAGAATATCTCCGTCCAAGTGATATTGAAAATTGACGTGTTGCTCGATTTCTATAACTGTACTACCATTGATAATTCTGAAACCATATACTGTGACATTGCAGAGTACGGATTGTATATAGATAGGTTACATATTCATGATTACAACACACCAACACAATATCGGTTTCTATTTCCTTAACTAAACTAAGACTTCCGTCGGATGCTTCTTGGGCCTTCATCTTGGGTCTTCATAGACCGTGAGCCTTTATACAGCTAGGGTAACCAAACATAAACGCCCGAGTAAATCATACCCATGTCACTATCCTTCAGCAAGGAAGGATTTGGCTTGCTTTGCATCCCGGCGATAGTGAGGTGCAAGCCACACACATCGTTTAAGCACAGGCGACGAGAGGTGATGATAATTGGGGTAAAAGTAATGGTGCTCAACATATGCATATATATATAGCAAGGCATGTAGTACAGTGATGAAGGTGAAGATGTCAGCCTCCTACGTATTGTACATGATGCTAATTCATGTGTTGTTTTCTGAGAGTTGGAATGACTCTGTTAGTTTTGGTCGGGAGCTGGACTATTTTAACATTCATGATCCGTAAAGGTAATTCAGTCTGGATATAATTCTTTAAAACTTCTCAAGGGTAATATGCAGATTAACTTTCAGTTTGTACCCTCATGTTGTTAACTAAATTGTCTCAGTTCTCGTGCAGGTAGGTTTTTGGGTATTAACAGGGCGAGGTTGCACAATGATTTGCTTAATTCAATTTTGCGTATCTGCGAAGTTTGTGTTCAAATCATTCAATTTTTGTGCAGTTTTTTTTTTTAGTTTAAGGAATTGAGAACCAAGTGCTGGCTTGGTGGCAAGGTTTGCGAGTGCACAGTCAGCCCACCCGGGTTTGATTTTCCATAGGGACCGAATTAAAACGGGGTGTTATCCAAGCACATATAATCCGCTGCTGGAGAGGTCTCATCTACCTAACAACGTACAACCCGCGAGGAATCATTCCCCGAGGGTCAATGTTTTTTTTTCAGTTTAAGGAATTTGATATTCGGTATCCCTGTGACTAGAACGCTAACCGTGGTAACTGATTGTTCTGTTTGATGGATAGTAGGGAAGCTCCTTTTTATTTTCTGCTCATCCAAAAATGCAGAATTGAATCATTAGTTTTCTGAGTGGACGTGTCCTCGCTTGTGCTACAGCATCTGGTATCATCTGAACTTTTTTTACCCTTGCTTGCTATGGTTCTCTGCTTTAAGAAACCACATAGTCTACTTTGAAACGCTTTATATGAAGCAAAGTTGCAAGAATGCAGTGGGTAGTCTAGAAAAACTTCTTTATTCTAAATCCCATCTCATATTGGTCTACTTTATGAGAAGAAAAATACTTTCCAACTGAAAAACTGCCACATCTGTTCTTGTACCAAGTTTTGTTTCTAAAACTCTGCCGATTTCTTTCATTTGGGAAGGCCTAAGGATTTAGGGTATGTTTGGTTTATGCCTTGACGCGCCCTACCATTTCGTGGGCATGAACAATTTTTTGGCGAACAAAACAGCCGCCCTCGGAACGCCCATGATTTTTGGCTAAAAACTGCACTGTATCGTGCTGTGTGGACCGGGCTAGCCAAAAAATTGTATACAAACCAAAGAACAGCCGTAGTCCATGGGCTTGCCAAAATTTTGGTAAGACCAGCATAGGCTCAAAACCAAACGTACCCTTAAACTATGGCCGCACACATTGTGGGTGTCACTCGCCACATATATAATTAATCAGCGTACCAAACTGACTGTCTGGACTTAAGTTATTGTACTTCAGTATTTATTTGTTAGGCCATCTCTCCAAGGTTTAACTGAGCTTACAATTTTTCTTTAGCCACCGATCTCCTCTGAATTCACAATTCTTTGATTGCGTTTGTATATACTCCCTCCGTTTTAAAATATAAGATGTTTTCACTTTGTGAAAGGGGTGTATCTAGACCATTTTAGTGTGTAGGTTCACTCCAAACCTACACACTAAAAGTGTCTAGATACACTTTTTCACAAATCTAAAATATTTTATATTTTGAAACGGAGGGAGTAGTTGAAAATTTAGAATGTTTTGTGTTTCACACAAGAGGATTTGAGGGAACTTTTATATCATTGTTTTGTACTTCGGATGACTTCACATTAGTACCCATGACACTCTGAAAGGGGTTGTATCAGAGAGGCGGATCACTTCATAAATCAGAATCACAAGTGTTTCTTAGTATGGAGCTTTTGGTGAAGTGGGCTCCTCCGTTCTTCCTTCCCAGGCGTGTAAATTCCTAACTACCGCCACAGTAATCTAATTGTCCTCACTAATCCTTAACCTCAAGTGGCCCATCTATTCTTTGACTTCTTTTGGTTATTTTTCTGTCATCAACTCATGGTAGAATGGAGATGTTTAGTTCAGCTTATGATGGCTTGTCGCTAAATATGATTCTTAAGACCTGTATCTCCCAATTGGTAGTTATATACCTTTCCAAAACATATCACTTACTGAATAGATGGCAAACATTTCGATCTGATGCTCCAATGACAAATGGTGATCCATGCACCAAGCTGAGAAAAGGGAATTGCTTCTTCCACTTGTTTCACCTATGAGGTGATGGCGAGGTCTTCTGCGGCCTTTTCAACTGTATTTGATCAAATGGATTTCAGCAAAGAGACATAATGCGATAAAGTAATTTTCTTAGAAGTACAATACTTTGCTCTTATTTTGCAATGTTAATGGGTGCAACTTGTGCCGTACGGACTTTAGCAAGCGGGCCCTGAGGACTGTCGTCATGGAAAAAACGTTTCACAGGCTCTTAGCTTGTCCCTGCGGGCGAGTCAGGGGTGAAACGCTCGCCCCGTCAAGCCCCACCTCCCTCCTCCCCTTCCTCCGCCGCCACCGGTGGGAGCCGCCGGGCAAAGCCCGCGCGGTGCGAGCGGCGGCGGGCCTCTCTTCTACAGGTCCGTCCAGAGGGAGATGCCGGTAACCCCGATGGTGGCGCTGCACTGAGGACGAATGCGGGTGTCCAACAACGACGGCGCTGGGATGGTAACGACGCTGGGTTGCGACAACAATGGCTGCGACGGCGCTGATGGCGAGCGGTGCTAGGCGGCTGGAGATGGCTCCATGGCGGCGCGGGCTTACTGGCCCAGATCTAGGCCTTTTGGGCTTGATCTGGGTCTACCAAGCCCCGTCCATTCTGGCCTCCTGCGCCTGGGTATGGCCAACCCCTCCTCCTCGTTCATGCTCCTTGGCTTGAATGTAGGGGTGTTCTTGCTCTAGCCGGGTTGAGCCGAGCGCAACACCATCATGGCATGGCGGCATGTGGCATCCGCGCGGCGCGGGCGGCGGGGTGGGCAATCTTGGGTGGCCAGCGGTGCTTATTTGAGGTAGTTGCGCGCGACCCGCCGGTGACTCCTCCAATGGCAGCGCCGATGATGCTTGTGGCTCAGTGATGCCCCTCTCAGGCGGCTTGTCCCTTTGTGGCGCGCCGAGCGTGCAGCCGGCAGGTGCCCTAGCAAGGCTAGAGCTTTGAGTGGAAGGGGCCAGCGTAGGATCTCCAGTGGAAGAACGAATCGTGCTCAGTTGCGGTGTTGAGGTATCATGCTTCGGGTGAAAGCCCTGCCTTTCAGGGCCGATGACGGTGATGCTTGAGGGCGCCATTTCCTCTGAGGTGTCATCGAGAAGGTTCGTCACCTCCATCGTCCAGTGTCTCATGTTCTAGGTGTTTCTGGTGAAATCCTTAGATTTGGCTTGCCAAATCAAGCAATGATGGCATCTTCAATGTCGCACCCTCCATGGAGGCGTTGTCTTTGGGACTTGACTCTCTGTTTCGGGACGTAGTTCTTTGCCATGGATCTCAATGTTGGCCACATAGGAGGCTTCTTGTGGTGCAGACGGTGTGTCGGCCTCTCGAGTGGTATCACGGTGGCTTGCGCGAGAAGGATCTTCCTCGGACAACGCGTGCCAGCCTCCGAATGAGTAGTACTGGGTTGGCCCCTGTGCTTGATGACAGGACGTTGAAGGCTGCACGCTTGCACGTGTGTTGAGGTTGCTGGGAGCTAGCCGCCGCGTCGTCGGTGTACCCCGGATTTGGGCTGAGGCCGGAGAAGCAATGCTCCCTGCTGAGCCGTTGTTGGCTCGCGGGATTCAGGCGGAACGTGTCTTGGCTGCGGCTGGAATGTTCTTGATAATTTCTATGATGCAAAAGCACTATGACTTTTAGCAGCAAGGGTTTTGTTTAGCGGAGGAGTTCACTATGTGATGTCTTGGAGAAGAACTCGACGGATTTGGGTTGTTTAGTCATAGTCTTGTTTTAAGTGTTGGCTGTCTAAATATGGGTGTTTGAGCCTTTTCTTATGTTGTAAATTAAACTCCTTTTCTATCAATAAATCGAAACACAAAGCTTTTTATGTTTTCACGAGAAAAAAAACGTGTGTCGTAGGTGCCGGTTCGTGTAAAAATGCATTCGCCGCATGTGAAAGCAGAATACTTGTTGCTGGATAGGAGCAAAGTGAAATCTGAGTCAAAGAGAATACTATTGGGCTATGATTTTCTATGCATATGTGGTCAAACCATAGTTTTTTATCAATTACAGTACTTAATATGTTCCACAATATAAGTGAGTACATTTTAAGCAATGTAATCTTACCAGTCTTAAAATATTTTGTGGCTATATTTTCTTACACATGGATTTTTATTTTCATGTGTATTATGTTTACTTGTGCGGTAGAGTAAAATTAGAAACACCGTAGCAACGTCCGGGCATTCAACTAGTAACATATAGGAATCGAGAAGAACAGACCAGAGCAACGAACGAAGATAGACTTAGGGAGTGGACATACCACTGTTGTGGTGTTTGGTTGTGGGTGCAATTGAACCTATTATAAAAAATGTATAAAATTAAATTTCAAAAGAAAATTTTGCGTATATTTTCAAAAAATAATATATTATGTGACTCGTGTAAAAAATACAAAGAAATATCCAAAAATAATCTTGTGAGAGCATCCAAATTTTCTTTTTTGCACTGGGAGATAAAAAATATTTTTTCGAGAACTTGTGTACGAATATAGAATGTTCGGATGCACATACATACATATAATTTTCGGTAAATCTAATAAGGGAACGTGCGAGCTCTGCCTAAGCAGTGGGCCCGTCTTGCCCCGTCCAGACCGGGTTAGTGGGATGTGTGGAGATAGGGTTGATCCCACTTGCTAGAGAGAGGATTACAAATTTTGGGAGTTGTGCCCAAAAACGCCTGAGCGGTTCGAGATCCCTGACCATTTCGCCCATTTGCCCTCTTCGTTCTCTCTCTCGCTTCGCTCTCGCTCCGCCGGCGATTTCGTCATCGGTTGGTGGCTAGGTGGGCTTCGTCTCCGGGGGCGACGGGAGTTCCAGTTCTCGCCGACGGGTACCTCATCTGAGGCGAGTATTCCTCTCTCTACCCCCGCTAATTTTGCCTCGATGTGTTGCTTACCTGCAATTTCTCTCATCATGTGTGTGTAGATCTGCACCGGTGGAGGGTCGGGCAGCTCCTGGTAGGCCTAGCTAAGATTCTGGTAGCCATACATAAGATCCTGGTTTCTTGGCTTAAGGGCTCTAGTAACTTTCTTGTTTTTATATCTGGTATAACTAGGTTGCATGTTTATGGTTATTCTTTTAGCTGTGTTATTATGTTTTTAAAGTAGTAAGGTATTGATGCATGTAAAATGCATACATAAACTTTGTAATTTGTTAATATGTTTTTCCACATATTTACATCATATATAATGTTATATCCCTATTTTATATTGATTTTTGGGGACTTACCAATGATCCCCTTTATTTTGGTTATAACCCTGTAGGACAGAAAAGCCATGTTTTCAATGTTTTTGATGTTTCACGACCTATACAAAGTCAAATGGACCTGCACTTTTAGAAATGCCAATATTTATCCAAGAGAAGTATCTGGAGCACTGGAATCTGACCAGGAGAGTCAGGAGGGCCAAAAGAGCCTAGGTGGTGCGCCCAGGCCTGGTGGGCAAGTCATCCATGCTCTTTCCCTCATCGATCGTCCGATCGCCTTGATTCTTTCGCCCACGGAGTTCTCTTGACCTAAAAATCCCTATATAAGGATCCCCGGGGGGCGTCCTCGAAACGGAGGCAATGGGAAGCGACGAGAGCCACCGGAGACAAAAACACCACCAGATCTAGCGAAGATTGGAGGGGGAAACTCCGTTGGAGCCACCTCCGGGGAGATCTCCACCCTCTCCAACATCTCCAGCTTCATCACCATGATGAAGAGGGAGCAGTCCACCTCCGGGCTATGGGTTTGTGGCAGTAGCTTGATCTATTTCTCTATTGTTCTTCATAGATCTAGTACCATATGAGCTGCCCAACATGATTATGGTCATATTTGTAATTCCTATGTGGTGGATCTTTGTTCTATGATTTGATATTTGAGATTGGAATCTATTTTGTGTAAGATGTTTTAATAGATACATATCATGCACCCCGCTCTTCATTGCTTGTTTTGATCCAACTTGTATGCAAGAACTTGTATGGGGAGAAGTGTGTGTTAGATGGAGTAGTGATGACCCACAAGTATAGGGGGTGTATCGCAGTATTTTTGATAAGTAAGAGTGTTGAACCCAACGAGGAGCAGAAGGTGCTGGCGAGTGGCTAGGAGCAGGAATTCTCTATAAATACTTAGCAAACGGATTTTTAGGGGTTTTTGATAATGCGGG
Source organism: Avena eriantha (assembly GCA_910589775.1). Lineage (NCBI taxonomy): Eukaryota > Viridiplantae > Streptophyta > Magnoliopsida > Poales > Poaceae > Avena > Avena eriantha. The sequence continues at coordinate 404,701,398 of OU342745.1, forward strand.
TAAATAAAGTACGAGTAAATAAAAGACAATAAGAATAAATGCAGCAAGTGGCCCAATCCTTTCTTTAGCAAAGGACAAGCCGGTTGTATTACTTAAGATGACCAAACGTTCTCGAGGACACATGGGAATATCGTCAAGTGCTTTCGCTTCATATAGTTGATTAATCTTCTTTAGTTTGCTAAGTGTTGTGTGGGTGAACCTGTGCTAATGTACTGACCTTCCTAGGACTAATACATACTTGTGATTATACCCCTTGCAAGCATCCGCAAGTACAAGAAAGTAATTAAGGTAGAAACCTAACCACAGTTTTAAACTCTAAGACCCTAAGGTCCCTTGTGCAATGGTTTCCTAACGGGGGTTCAGGTTTCTATCACTCCGGCAACCCTTACGATTAGTAGCCAAATACACAATGCATTCCCCTAGGCCCATATAGGTGAAGTGTCATGTAGTCTACGTTCACATGACACCACTAGAAGAAATACACCACAACTTAAATATCAAACTATTGAATCTTTCTCAACACAACTCCACTACTAACAACATGACTTCTCCCATGTCCTCAAGAACTAAACGAACTACTCACAAGACATCGTATGGATCATGATCAGAGATGATATAATGATATGTAACAATCTGAACATAAACAATAATTCAATGGTTCACTCAATAGCATCAACTACAAGGAGTAATCAACACCGGGAAAGTTTTCCCTAAGAACTATGCAAGATTCACCCCAATTGTTACAACGGTATGAAGTGGTGATGATGGTGCTGGTGGATATGATGGTGGTGGTGATGATGATGATGATCCCGATGAAGTCCAGCTTGATGGTGGTGTTGATGGCGACGATCTCCCCTCTCCGGGAAGGAATTCCCCTAGTAGAATTATGTCTGCCGGAGAGATCTTTCTCTCTCGGTGTTTTCCGCCCCGCAGAGGCGACAGAATCTTTCTGTGGTCGCTCTCTGAGTCTTAGGGTTTCGGGAGGATAATATATGCCAGAGGGGAGATCCAGGGGTGGACCAGGGCGGCCACACCACCTGGTGGCGCAGCCTAGGGTGGCATGCGCCAGGGGGTGGTGTGGCCCCCCTGTGGCCCATCTCCACTTCCCCTTCTGTCTTTTTTCGTCTTCTGGAAAAATAGGATTTTCCATGTATTTTCCCGGGTTTTCTGATCTTCGCGAATTTTGCCTCCAAACAACACCTTTTCCATCATAATCCTGACTGCAGTGGTCCATGCTCCAAAAGTCATCAACCATGCAAAAATAGATGAAATAATATAAGTATCATCTCTTAATATGAAATATATCAATGAATAACAGTAAATTATGATATAGAATAGTGATGCAAAATGGACGTATCAACTCCCCCAAGCTTAGACTTCGCTTGTCCCCAAGCGAAACTGAACTCAATAAACATGACCTCAGGTTTATGGAGTGAAGAGTCGATAAAAGAATACGGACAAGAAGCATCACATTCATCAATACATAAGTCATAATAGAAGACAACTCACTATTATATAACTTAACTTGCAATAAGTAAAGGAAACACAATAAAGATACATAAAGTAAATCATAATTGGTAATGGCAAACTTAGTTCTCGGTCGAAGAATAGTTGACAATTTACTGGAGTTCACAAATAACTGGTTTTCAAAGATAGCTTTCAAAGTAGTAAACACTAAGATAAGAGAAAAGTGCAAAACAAGGAACATAAGAAACATGATTGAATAAATCATTATATGAATGAATGAATAAAACACAACAACTCAAAATACTTGTTGAGGTAGAAGGGAATAGGTTTACTGACTCAAATAAAAAGTGAAAGAAAGGCCCTTCGCAGAGGGAAGCAGAGATTTCAAGTTTCATAAAGAGCTTCCAAAAATTATGGTACTTATTAGCTTTCAGCTCTCATTGCCCCTATCATAGGTATCTTTAGGTGATTAAGGTTAAAGTGATCAAATATGAGGATATGCTTGATAAGTTGCAAGTTGAAAATCTCATGTTCCCTTCAATACGAGGGCCGCTCCTCATGCTACTCAAGTTTAGTCACCGGTAAGTTCTTGTCATAGTAAGTACATGTGTATCATAGAGAACTGCCAACGGGTACCCCTTTCCCGATGATACAGAAGAATCCCCATATCAAAATGACAAGGCAAGCAGACAACAACCATCTCAGCAATCTTCTTATTTACTATGGGAATATGGGGCTTTTTTCTATCTTTCCTCTTTTCTCATCACTTTTTTTTCTTTTTCTCTTTTTCTCAATATCTATCTCTTTTTTATAAGAAGAATGCTTCATAGATGCTCATTATGGTTACGCTGCAGGTTTCCACCATGACAGCATGGATTAGACCAGCGGCCTAGGCGTTTCTCTAACACACATACATAACTCCCTAGACTTACAAGCTCCCTTTTTATTTCACACCGATGACATCCATAGACAAAAGAACATGATATCAACTAGGTACAAAGTACCGGTGCAATGTTGAAAGCGTTCCCCATGACAGCATGGTTCCGCTAATTCACAACTTACAAAGCGCAAGCATATACGCAACATAGATGGGCACAATGGTTCAAGTTTATTAAGTGCAAGAAAGTAAAGTGTGCCATCAAGTTTGTGAGAGCTTTAATCACTAATCTTCACATAACAAGTTTAATTTCGAAGGTAGATAAAAACATGAATTTACTTGGAATAACAATAATGCTAATAGGTAGGTATGGTGGACACAAATGGCATAGGTTTTGGTTTAAGGATTGGATGCACGAGAAGCATTCCCTCTCAGTACAGGTTTTTGGCTAGCAAGGCTGGGTAGCAAGCATAAGAGTTGAAGGAAACAAACAAACATACAAGTGATAAAAACAAACATGCAATCTTCCTTGGAAGCACAAAAGAATCTTAACTAGAGAATACTAAACTTATGAGCAAATCAAGAAAGAAAGATGATGAAATTATATTTCTTTAAGAGTACTTTTATCTTTTTCATTCAACTCTCAAAAATAGTGTTGCTACTGACCGAGCCAGGTTTGCCAAAACCAACTAAATTAACTCAATGATCCCAAAGTGATACCAATATTAACGATAAGATTAATCATATAACTTTGAATTGAAAACTAATAAAAGATATGCAAAAGTGTAAATGATAGAACTTCTCATTAATATTCCATAACGGCAACTCACACAAAGGGATACATAGATATCTAACAACAGGGGGACACTTCCATAATGCAAACCATCCTACATGATAACTTCTATATTCATGATATGACTCTACTAAAAAGGTAAAAAGATAGAAGATAGTGATGTGATACCGTGGCACTCCCCCAAGCTTGGAACAAACCAAAGGGATGCCAAAACCTGATGACGAATTACTCCTTCGGTGGTGGTGGTGATCTCTCGTCATCGTCCGACTTCCAAGGTAAGGGATCCCCATCAACAAAAGACATCGTGGTCTCTAGCATCCTAAAACCTGCAGCAACACTTATGCGTTTAAACCTAACCTCGTACTCATAGTTTTGATTTTGAACATCGTAGAGCTGTGCTTGCAGTTGGTTGGTTGTTTGGTGGAGTGAGAGAATTTCATCCTTGAGCTCAGCAGTCTCCTTTTGGTGCCCGGCGATGAGTTCGAAACAAATCTTATGGATGATATCCACTTTGCCTTCCGCCATCTTTTTGTACCTAAAGACTTCTTGCTCCAGCGCTTCCATCCTGTCCTCCAGACTTCCTTCACCTCTAGGGCCTTGAACCTCTTTTATCCGTACCTCCCCATCTTCAAGCAACAACTCCTTGGGATGAATCTTCAACTCCCACATGTATGGGTTGATGATATCCGCTGAAGAATCTTCCTTGGCTGATCCAGAGGAAGACATTGTGGCTCCAAGTCTGGTACTCTACCTGTCAGAAACAGATCGAAATGAAAACACGACGAGAACACGATATACGAACCTTGGGGGATCCGAGGGATTATATATCACGAAATTTTACAACAAAAGGAAGGTACTGGGAGAAAACGGGTCGGAGACGGAGGCCGAGGTGGCCACATCACCTGCTGGCACGGCCAGGGGGCCGCACCAGGGGGTGGTGTGAGACACCCTGGCTCCATTTCCGTCCCCCTTTTGCTTCATAGCTTTCATTGTTGGATAAAAACTAGAAAAGTATAACTGGATAGAATTTTTGCGGAACTTTTCTTACCAGATCTATTACCTATTCGAAAACGGACTCTACGGGTCTCTGAATTTGGTCTTTGATAAAAAAATCGGAGTTATAACTTGAAAAGCATCAACATCTTCATTGTAAGAATCTCTAGCAATATAGTTCTTGAGTCGCTGCCCATTCACCACTTGTGTAGTGTTATCTTTTAAAGAAGAAATTTTTATTGCTCCTGAATGGTACACTTCTTCAATAACGAAAGGTCCTTCCCATTTTGATAGTAGTTTCCCTGCAAAAAATCTGAGATGAGACCTATACAATAGAACTTTCTCACCAACATGGAATTCTCTCTTAAGTATTCGCTTGTCATGCCATCTTTTAACTTTTTCCTTAAAGAGTCTAGCATTCTCATAAGCTTCACTCCTCCATTCATCCAACGAACTTAAGTCAAATAATATTTTTTCACTAGCAAGCTTGCAATCTCTATTAAGTTCTTTAACTGCCCAATAAGCTTTGTGTTCTAATTCGAAAGGTAGGTGACAAGCTTTCCCATAAACCATTTTATAAGGAGACATCCCCATAGGGTTTTTATAGGTAGTCCTATAAGCCCATAAAGCATCGTTCAACTTTTTAGCCCAATTTTTCTAGACCTATTAACAGTCTTTTGCAAGATGGATTTAATTTCTCTATTTGATAACTCTACTTGTCCACTAGTTTGGGGATGATGAGCTGAAGAGATTCTATGATTAACATCATATTTAGCAAGGGTCTTTCTAAAACCACCATGAATGAAATGAGAACCTCCATCAGTCATAAGATACCTAGGCACTCCAAACCTAGGAAAGATAACATCCTTAAGCATTTTTAGAGAGGTCTCCGCATCAGCACTCTTCGTAGGTATGGCTTCTACCCACTTAGTGACATAATCAACGACAACAAGAATACGAGTATAACCTTTTGCGGGAGGAAAAGGACCCATAAAGTCAAATCCCCAACAATCAAAGGGTTCAATAACTAGAGAGTAGTTCATAGGCATTTCATTGTGTCTAGAAATATTACCAACATGCTGACACTCATCACAAGATAAAACAAATTTTCTTGCATCTTTAAAAAGGGTAGGCCAGTAGAAACCTGATTTTAGCACCTTTTGCGCAGTTCTATCTCCTGCATGATGTCCTCCATAGGCACTACCATGACATTTCTGCAATATCTCCTTTTGTTCATATTCTGGAACACATCTTTGCATAATACCATCCACTCCTTCTTTATATAAATGTGGGTCATCCCAAAAATAATGCCTCAAATCGTAAAAGAATTTCCTTCTTTATTGAGCTGTGAAAGTTGGAGGCAAATACTTGGAGACAATAAAGTTAGCATAATCAGCATACCAAGGGCTCCCTCGCAAGCTTACCTCTACTGCAGCCAACTATTCATTTGGGAAACTATCATTAACAGGCATAGGATCAAAAGAGATGTTTTCCAATCGAAATAAATTATCAGCTACAGGATTTTCAGCACCTTTCCTGTCTACAATATGTAGGTCAAACTCCTGTAAGAGTAGCACCCATCTAATAAGCCTAGGCTTAGCATCTTTCTTCGTCATAAGGTACTTAATAGCAGCATGATCAGTATGAATGGTAACTTTTGATTCTACAATATAAGGTCTAAACTTATCACAAACAAAGACGACGGCTAGGAATTATTTTTTAGTAGTAGCATAATTTCTTTGAGCAGCGTCAAGAGTCTTACTAGCATAATGGATAACATTTTAATTTTTATAAATTCATTGCCCAAGGACAGCACCTACAGCACTAGCATCACACATTATTTCAAAGGGTAAGCTCCAATCAGGTGGTTGAACGATAGGAGTTGTAGTTAAAGCCTTCTTTAGAGTTTCAAAATCTTCCTTACAATCATCATCAAAGACAAAGGGTACATCTTTTTGAAGAAGATTAGTGAGGGGTTTTGATATCTTAGAGAAATCTTTAATAAACCTTCTATAGAAACCAGCATGACCAAGGATACTACGAATACCTTTGATGTCTCTTGGATAGGGCATTTTCTCAATTGCCTCAACTTTAGCTCTATCAACTTATATGCCTCTTTCAGAAACCTTATGTCCAAGTACAATCCCTTCATTCACCATGAAGTGGCATTTCTCCCAATTAAGAACAAGATTAGTTTCTTTACATCTCTGCAAAACTTTATCGAGGTTGTGCAGACAATTATCAAAAGAAGTTCCATGGATGGAGAAGTCATCCATGAACACTTCCACAATTTCCTCACAAAAACCATGAAAGATAGCAGACATGCATCTTTGAAAAGTAGCAGGAGCATTACATAAACCAAAAGGCATACGTCTATAAGCATAGGTTCCGAAGGGCATATAAAGGTAGTTTTTTCTTGATCTTGTTGTTTAACAACAATTTGAGAGAAACCAGAATATCCATCAAGAAAACAAAAATGGGTCTTTTTAGACAACCTTTCTAACATTTGATCAATAAAAGGAAGTGGGTAATGATCTTTCTTAGTAACTTTGTTAACTTTCCTGAAATCAATGCACATTCTATAGCCTACTACTATTCTTTGGGGAATAAGCTCATCATTATCATTAGGGACGATGGTAATTCCCCCTTTTTTAGGGACACAATGAACATGACTAACCCATTCACTATCAGCAATAGGGTAAATAATACCAGCATCAAGGAGTTTCAGTACCTCATTTCTTACCACTTCCTTCATCTTAGGATTTAAACGTCATTGGTGCTCTACTACTGGCTTTGCATATGGTTCTATATTGATAGCATGCTGACATATAGTAGGAGAAATCTCTTTTAAATCATCCAGAGTATAACCCATATCCCCTTGGTGTTTCTTCAGTACCTCCAGTAACCTTTCTTCTTCCTTCCCTGAAAGTTTAGAGCTAATAATAACATGATATACCTTATTATCATTAATGAAAGCATATTTAAGATCGTCAAGTAAAGGTTTTAGATCAAAGACCGGATCCTTTTTAGGTGGCAACATGGTACCCAAGTCTTCTACAGGAAAGTTATGCTTAAGCATCTTAGGTTGATGACGGAGAATCTCGTCAATCTTATTTCTTTCTTCCATGAAGATTTCACTTTCATGATCTTCCATAAATTGCTGCAAAGCATTGTTAGGAGCGAGAGAAATAGAAGCAAGTTGTTCAACTCTAAAATCATCATTATGGGTTTATTTTCACAAGGTTCATTAGTAAATTCTGAAAAATTAAACTCATAATATTCCCCATCAAATTTACTCAAAATTTTCTCCCTTTTGGAGTCTATAATAGCTCCACAAGTACTCAAGAAAGGTCTACCAAAAATGACGGGATAAGTTTTACTAGCAGCTGAACCAAGTACTAGAAAATCAGCAGGATATTTCATCTTACCACAAAGAACTTCTACATCCCGCACAATACCAATTGGAGAGATGGTCTCTCTATTAGAAAGGTGAATAACCACATCAATCTCTTCTAGTTCGCAGGGACTAATTTCATGCATAATTTCTTTATAAAGCTCATAAGGAATAGCACTTGAACTTGCACCAATATCACATAAACCATAATAGCAATGATCACCAATTCTAACAGAAAGCATAGGGACATTAGCCTTTTTAGTTCTATTAGGATGTGAGACAATATTAGAAGCATCCTCACAAAAGACTATGTGTCCATCTTCTACACTTTTAGTGACAAGGTCTTTCACAATTGCTACAACAGGTTCAATGTTTATTTGTTCATCACGTTTTATAGTTCTCTTTGCACTTTTACTAATTACACTAGTGATCATAGGATGGTCCTTCACCTTATCCGGGAAGGGTATTTTCTCGATATAAGGTTCAGGTAGGATGTGATCAATAGTGCAAAATTCAGTACTCCCAACAGGAACACAGTCAACAATATATTTATATGGTGCATGGTACTTGTTCCATCCCTTTTTCGGAATTTCAATATAAGAAGCAAAAGCCTTAAAACAATTTGTAATAACTTGAGAATCAAGACCATAAGCATTACTAATATTTTGAAAGTCATCAGTTCCCATAAAAGATTCAATGCATTCATAATCATAATTTATACCTGACTTTTTTCCTTTGTCATTCTCCCATGCTTCAGCATTATCTTGAATATGGTCCAGAAGATCCCAGTTAGCTTCTTGTTCCATGCGAGTGAATGATCTAGCACAAGAGGCATCTAATAAATCCTTATCATGAAGAGGGAGCCTTGCATAAAAGTTATTGATAATAATATTGTTGGGGAGCTCATGAATGGGACATTTGAGCATTAGTAACTTCAATCTCCCCCAAGCTTGAGCTGTACTCTCTCCATCAAGAGGCCAAAAGTTGTATATTTGATTCCAATCTTTATGAATCTCACTAGGAGGATAAAATTTTGATTAAAAGAGAGGCACTATTTCCTCCCATTCAAGAGCTTGACCATTCTTCAGCAGTTTATACCATTCTTTAGCTCTTCCTTTCAGTGATAATGAGAATAAACTATTCTTGACTTGATCTGTTGTAATACCTGCACACTTGAACAACCCGTATAATTCGTGTATAAAGAGCAAATGATCACCGGGATGGACAGTTCCATCTCCAACATAATAGTTATCCATAACACGATCAATAATTCTTGTAGGTATTTTAAAAGTATCATTCTCAGTAGGTGGTGGTTCCTCTACTACCTTAGCAGTGGTAGTACCATTACGAAATAAAGCAATTAACAGAAGCAAACAATACTCACAGTAGAAGTTTCCTTTACTAGTTCCACTCTCCAATAGCGCTTCACTCCCTGGCAACGGCGCCAGAAAATAGTCTTGATGACCCACAAGTATAGGGGGTGTATCGCAGTATTTTCGATAAGTAAGAGTGTCGAACCCAACGAGGAGCAGAAGGCATTGGCGAGTGGCTAGGATTAGGAATTCTCTGTAAATACTTAGCAAACGGATTTTTAGGGGTTTTTGATAATGCAGGTAAATAAAGTACGAGTAAATAAAAGACAACAAGAATAAATGCAGCAAGTGGCCCAATCCTTTCTTTAGCAAAGGACAAGCCGGTTTTATTACTTAAGATGACCAAACGTTCTCGATGACACATGGGAATATCGTCAAGTGCTTTCACTTCATATAGTTGATTAATCTTCTTTAGTTTGCTAAGTGTTGTGTGGGTGAACCTGTGCTAATGTATGATACATTGCAAATGTATCTATAATTTTTGATGTTCCATGCTTAGTTTTATTCACTTTCTTGTGTTTTGTTCCAACTTTGGAGTACTTTTCATATGATTTCTTGGACTAACCTATTAACAAGAGCCATAGTGCCAGGTGCCTGTTTTCTGCTGTTTTTGGTTCTAGGAAAGTCAGAAAATGGATATTCTCGGAATTGGACGGGACAAAAGCCAAAGTGCCTATTTTTCCGGAATTCATCAAGTGCCAGAATACGAGACGGAGAAGGGCCAGAGGCCGGCCACACCACCTGGCCGCGCGGCCAAGCCTGGCCCGCGCCAGGGGGTTGTGTGGCCAGCCCAGGCACCCCCTCGGCCTCCCCTTCCGACTATAAGATTCCCTCGGGACGTAAACCCTAAGTACCCGATCAAAAATCCACGAAAGAGTCAGTAGCCGCCGACATCTCCATCCCTAGATCGGGAGGGATCTGAAGCTCTTCCCGGCACCCTGCCGGAGAGGGGAATTCACCCTGGAGGCCTTCTTCATCACCATGCAAGCCTCCGGTGTGATGCGTGAGTAGTTCATCCTTGGACTACGGATCCATGTAGTAGCTAGATGGCTGGTTCTCCTCCTTTGTGCTTTCATGTCTAGATCTTGTGAGCTCCGTTCATGATCAAGATCATCTATTTGTAATTCTGCATGTTGTGTTTGCGGGGATCCGATGGATATTGAGATGCTATTTCAGACTGATTATTGATTCTATCATGTCTTTGTTATTTGTGATCTTGCATGCTTTCCGTTGTTAGTAGCTATCTTGGCCAAGTAGATGCTAGCAACTCCAAGAGTTAGTATTTATGCTCGATAGTGGGTTCATGCCTCTGGTAATCTGGGGAAGTGACAGAAATCTCTAAGGTACTAGATGTGTTGTTGCTACTAGGGACAAAACAACAATCCTTTGTTCATAGAACAATCGTATTGTTTACTTTACACGTAGTTCATAAAGCAATAATATGTTGCTTGCAACTTAATACTGGAGGGGGTTCGGATGATAACCTGAAGGTGGATTATTAGTCATAGATGCAGTTGGATGGTGGTCTATGTATTATGTTGTAATGCCCAATCAAGTCTCAAAGGAGTCAAGATGATTAGTATATTTACGTATTGCTTTCTCAGTGTTTGTCAATTGCCCCGCTGTAATTTGTTCACCTAGCATGTTATCTATCTAAGGAGAGCCACCTCTAGTGAACTATGGATCCCGGTCCTTTTACTTTACATACAATCTATAAACTGTTTCTCCTTTGTGTTTACTTTCTGCAAACTTTTACTTCTTTCCATTCGATACGTTTAATCCTTTTTTTTCGCAAAACACGGTGAGATTGACAACCTCATCGCAAGTTGGGGACAAAGTTCTGTGGTTGTGTTGTGCAGGTCTCCACGTTGCTACTAGCACCGGTGGTGTGCCCTGCCAAAGCTCAACTAGTAACACTTTTGAGGTGTTTCCTTGCTCCTACTGGTTCGATTAAATCTTGGTTTCATAACTGAGGGAACCTTGCTGTTGTGCTCATCATACCTTCCTCTTGGGGTTCCCAACAAGCTCTACATCAACACCACGCACCAAGCACTTTTCTGGGCGCCGTGTATTGAGCCATCAAGCGATTTTCTGGCGCCGTTGCTGGGGAGTCAAGGACATCTTCACAAGGGGAGTCCCTCATAACCAATCTCTTTACTTTGTTGTTTTTGTTTTGCTTAGTTTCTTTTTGCTTTGTTTGCTTTTTTTGTTCTTCAGAAAAAAAACACAAAAAATTAGTTTTACTTGTTTTGCTTTCTTATTTGAAGACCCAAAAAAATGACTAGCTCTGCTCCAATCACTATTTCATTATGGATAGCTCACAAAGTTTCCTATTTGGGAACAGTATTATGACTGCTAAGGTAATAGATGAACCACCGCCTGCTAGAACCTCCATGGAAGAAGAAATTGTTGAACCTGAAAGCTCATTAGATGAAAAAAGGGAGGAAGAATGGATCTACCCATGCCTACTTTCTAATGAGAGTAACTCTTTATCCCTTACATTATTTTATTGTCCCCCATGCTTATCAAAGGAGGGTGAATGTTATGTTCCCGAGGATTCTTTTGAAAATGTTTATAATAAAGCTCTAGTACTTGTAGATCATGAAAAGCATGCCTTATGTGATAGTTATATTGTTGAGTTTATTCATGAGGCTACTGAAAATTATTATGAGAGAGGAAAATATGGTTGTAGAAGTTTTTATGGTAATGAAACACCTCTCTATGTGCTGAAAGTTTTGAAGTTACTTTTGATTTATCTTCCTATGCCTGTCACTTTGTTCTTTGTGCATTTATTTGCATACAAGATTCCTATGCATAGGAAGTGGGTTAGACTTAAATGTGTTTTGAATTTGCTTCTTGATGCTCTCTTTTACTTCAATTCATATTTCCTATGAGAGCATCTTCTCAAATTTTCATGCCTAACTTAGAGGCATTAAAGAAAAGTACTTGTTGGGAGATAACCCAAGAGTTTTAGTTGAGTCTTGGAAGTTATTACCTCTGTAATAACCTCTGCTTATCCTTTTTATTTGGTTTTTGTGCCAAGAGTAACCTCTAATGAGAGTGAAGTAATGAATGGGAAAGTTGCTGTCCCGAAACAGATTTTTGTGCATCACCGTAAAAATTCCTGAGAGAGCTCTGTAAGTCTTATTGAGCCGTAATTTTTTGTGCTTCTGCCCCAGGTTGTTATCTAACTTTCGTTAGTTCAATACATTTTGATTTGAGCAACGTAAGGTCTTCGAAAAAAATCGTCTTTACCTGCTGGTCTGTTTTGACAGATTTCTGCCATTTTCTGCATTTGCTTCTTGTTAGTCCCTTCTTGAGTTCCTTTGGGGAATGGAGCTTTTTGAGGGAAGTGCTACAGTATCTAGTGTTCTAATAGAAGTTTATTTGGTGTTAGAACTGAACCTTGAGACTTATTTATCTTAAGTGCACTAACGTTGCTAATGAGATTGTGTGAAGTTTTGTATGAAGGAAAATTTTCAGGTGTATGGAAGGAATGAGTAATGAGATGAAGGATGGACTAAAGCTCAAGCTTGGGGATTCCATGCGTGCCACCCCAAGAAATATCCAAGAAGTACAAGCGTCAAAGCTTGGGGATGCCCAAGGCATCCCCTTCTTCATCAATAAAAATCCCAGGTTTCTTCCAAACGCTTCATTTTTATTGATTCGTGCACAGTTGTGTTTCTCTTGGAGCGTCTCCTTTTTATTTTCGTTTTGTTTTTTAGTTTGCTTGGTTTGTTTAATTTTCTGAATAAGTTGGTTGAACCCCCTCTTTCACACTTTGGTTTGCAAATAGTTTGGTTTGGTTTTCGAAAAGAGTAGGAAAGTTCATGCTTATGTGGTAAAAAGAGCTCGTTTTTGACTGTGGCCTATGCTTTGTCATGCCATGCTTGATATTGTTTTGGCTTTATGCTTAGTATTATTTGCTGTAGCATGACTTGTTATAAACAATTGAGATTGCTTAATGTGCCTTGGATGAATCATGCGTTGTTTTAGCATATTAAAGCATAGTATAGTGGTATTCTCATTTGATGCTTTATTTGGGTTGACTTGGCGCATGCTCACACCATGTTATGACTATCTCAAGTCACCATAGCCTTTATGGTCCTTTAGTTTTCAACTTTTAGTATCACTTTATGCTTTGATCAATGATGTTTTGTCGCTCTGCATGATTATGGCCATTATTGCTCTCTTAGTTTGTCGCTCCCAGTCTTTTGCTAGCCTCCAAAACAAAGTATGAGTTCCACTCATGCATCCAACTCCCTAAACCAAGTTTTTCAAAAAGAGTCCACCATACCTACCTACTAGCTTATGCTATTCCAAGTATATTCATGCTTTTGTTTACCTTCCACTTGTTATGAGAAAACTAGTGATTAAAGCTCTCACGAACTTGATGGCACACTTTACTTTATTGCCTCTAATAAACTTGAATCATTGGGTCCTTATTTGTTGCGTATATGCTTGCGCTTTATAAGTTAAAATTAGCAGAACCATGTTTCATGGGGAACGCTTTCAACATTGCACTTGTACTTTGTACCCCGTTGATATTATGTTCTTTTGCTTACGGATCCCGGCGGTGTGAAATAAATGTGGAACTTGTAAGATCATGGAGTTTGTATGTGTGTTAGAGAAACGCCTGGGCCGCTAGCCTAAGCCATGCCTAATCATGGTGGAAACTTGCAGCATCACCATAATGAGCACTCTATGAAGCATCCTCAATAAAAACCTATGCAAATAGCAAATAAAAAGATCGCTGAGATGCTCATTGTCTGCATGCCTTCTCATTTTGATTATGGGAAAGCTCCCATATCATGTGCAAGGGGTACCCTGTTGGCGGTTCTTAATGATACACATATACTTACAATGACAAGAGCTTACTCGTGACTGAAGTTGAGTAGCATGAGGATCGGTCTTCGTAAGTAAGGGGCATGAGATTTCGGTTTATAACTTGTCAAGCATATCCTCTTAGTTGTGTCACTTTAACCTTAATCACCTTCAAGATGCTTATGATAGGGGCAATGAGAGTTGAAAGCTATAAGTACTATAATTTTTGGAAGCTCTTTATGAGACTTGAATCCCTACTTCCTTTTACAAAGGCCTTTCTTCCACCATTATATTGAGTCTCCACCTTCTATCTTTATGCACTACTTTGAGAGCATAGTGGCCATTCTTAGTTCTATGTGCATTGTCCCAAGACTAGTTGATTGATGCATAACTTGTTATTGCTTGTTTGAAACTATTGTATCTAGTCACTCTTATGAACTTTGAAGGTGTCCTATGCATTTATATTTGCTACTCTATTGAGGGACAAGCTGAATACTTTTATGCTATGTTTTCTTTATGTGAAACAAACAAACGTCTTGCAAAGCATGTTATTCATGAATCTTTTGTTTGTGCCTTTTCATGTTGTATCTTAGTTTCTTTGCTTATTGCTAGAACTTTGTCTTTCATGTTATGATTGAAGTACTATGATCCCAGCCTTGAATGTTTTGCAAATACTTTGATCAAGTCTTTGATGGTGCATGTCACCTCAAAAATTATTTCTTTTTATCACTTACCTAGTCGACGACGAGCAGGAGTTAAGCTTGGGGATGTTGATACATTGCAAATGTATCTATAATTTTTGATGTTCCATGCTTGGTTTTATCCACTTTCTTGTGTTTTGTTCCAACTTTGGAGTACTTTTATTATGATTTCTTGGACTAACCTATTAACAATAGCCACAGTGCCAGCTGCCTGTTTTCTGCTGTTTTTGGTTCCAGAAAAGTCAGAAAATGAATATTCTCGGAATTGGACGCGACAAAAGCCAAAGTGCCTATTTTTCCAGAAGGGATCAAGTGCTAGAATACGAGACGGAGAAGGGCTGGGGCCCGGCCACACCACCTGGCCGCGCGGCTAGGCCTGGCCCGCACCAGGGGGTGGTCTGGCCGCCCCCAGCACCCCATCGGCCTCTCCTTCCACCTATAAGTTGCCCTCGGGACAAAAACCCTAGGTACCCGATCAAAAATCCACAAAAGAGTCTATAGCCGCCGTCGTCTCTGTCCCTAGATCGGGGGGATCTGAAGCTATTCCCAGCACCCTGCCGGAGAGGGGAATTGACCCTGGAGGCCTTCTTCATCACCATCCAAGCCTCCGGTGTGATGCGTGAGTAGTTCATCCTTGGACTACGGATCCATGTAGTAGCTAGATGGCTGGTTTCTCCTCCTTTGTGCTTTCATGTTTAGATCTTGTGAGCTCCGTTCATGATCAAGATCATCTATTTGTAATCCATACATGTTGTGTTTACGGGGATCCGATGGATATTGAGATGCTATTTCAGATTGATTATTGATTCTATCATGTCTTTGTTATTTGAGATCTTGCATGCTTTCCGTTGTTAGTAGCTATCTTGGCCAAGTAGATGCTAGCAACTCCAAGAGTTAGTATTTATGCTCGATAGTGGGTTCATGCCTCTGGTAATCTGGGGAAGTGACAGAAATCTCTAAGGTACTAGATGTGCTATTGCTACTAGGGATAAAGCAACAATCATTTGTTCATGGAACAATCATATTGTTTACTTTACACGCAGTTCGTAAAGCAATATTCTGTTGCTTGCAACTTAATACTGGAGGGGGTTCGGATGATAATCTGAAGGTGGATTATTAGTCATAGATGCAGTTGGATGGCGGTCTATGTATTATGTTGTAATGCCCAATCAAGTCTCAAAGGAGTCAAGATGATTAGTATATGCACGTATTGCTTTCTCGGTGTTTGTCAAATGCCCCGCTGTAATTTGTTCACTCAGCATGTTATCTATCTAAGGAGATCCACCTCTAGTGAACTATGGATCCCGGTCCTCTTTCTTTACATACAATCTACAACTGTTTACTATTTTGTGTTTACTTTCTGCAAACTTTTACTTCTTTCCATTCGATATGTTTAATCCTTTGTTTTCCGCAAAACACGGTGAGATTGACAACCTCATCGCAAGTTGGGGACAAAGTTTTGTGGTTGTGTTGTGCAGGTCTCCACGTTGCTACTAGCACCGGTAGTGCGCCCTGCCAAAGCTCATCTAGTAACACCTTTGGGGTGTTTCCTTACTCCTACTGGTTCGATTAAACCTTGGTTTCATAACTGAGGGAAACTTGTTGCTGTGCTCATCATACCTTCCTCTTGGGGTTCCCAACGAGCTCTACATCAACACCACGCACCAAGCACTTTTCTGGGCGCCGTGTATTGAGCCATCAAGCGATTTTCTGGCGCCGTTGCCGGGGAGTCAAGGACATCTTCACAAGGGGAGTCCCTCATAACCAATCTCTTTACTTTGTTGTTTTTGTTTTGCTTAGTTTCTTTTTGCTTTGTTTGCTTGTTTTGTGCTTCCGAGGAAGATTGCATGTTTGTTTTTATCACTTGTATATTTGTTTGTTTCCTTCAACTCTTGTACTTGCTACCCAGCCTTGCTAGCTAAAAACATGTACTGAGATGGAATTCTTCTCGTGCATCCACCTCCTTTAAACCAAAACCTTTGCTTCCGAGTTTGTATGTGTGTTAGAGAAACGCCTGGGCCGCTAGCCTAAGCCATGCCTAATCATGGTGGAAACTTGCAGCATAACTATAGTGAGCATTCTATGAAGCATCCTCAATAAAAACCTATGCAAATAGCAAATAAAAAGATCGCTGAGATGCTCACTGTCTGCTTGCCTTGTCATTTTGATTATGGGATAGCTCCTGTGTCATGTGCAAGGGGTACCCCGTTGGCGGTTCTCAATGATACGCTTGTATTTACAATGACAAGAGCTTGCTCATGACTGAAGTTGAGTAGCATGAGGATCGGTACTCATAAGTAAGGGGCATGAGATTTCAACTTATAACTTGTCAAGCATATCCTCTTAGTTGTGTCACTTTAACTTTAACCACCAAAAGATGCCTATGATAGGGGCAATGAGAGCTGAAAGCTAGTAAGTATCATAATTTTTGGGAGCTCTTTATGAGACTTGCAATCCCTGCTTCCATCCCTGAAGGGTATTTCTTTTACTTTGTAGTTTAGTCAGTAAACCTACTTCCTTCTATCTCAGCAAGTATTTTGAGTTGATGTGTTTCATTCGTTCATATGGTGATTTATTCAATCATGTTTCTTATGTTCCTTGTTTTGCACATTGCTCTTATCTTGATGTTTACTACTTTGAAAGCTTTCATCAAAAACCAGCTATTTGTGAACTCCAGCAAATTATCAACTATTCTTCGACCAAGAGCTAAGTTTGCCATTACCAATTATGATTTACTTTATGTATCTTTATTGTGTTTCCTTTACTCATTACAAGTTGAGTTATATAATAGTGAATTGTCTTCTATTATGATCTATGTATTTGATGAATGTGATTCGTCTTGTCCGTATTCTTTTATCGACTCTTCACTCCATAAACCTAAGGCCATGTTTATTGAGCTCACTTTCGCTTGGGGGCAAGCGAAGTCTAAGCTTGGGGGAGTTGATACGTCCATTTTGCATCACTATTCTATGTCTTAATTCACTATTATTCATTGATATATTTCATATTGAGAGGTGATACTTATGTTATTTCATCTGTTTTTGCATGGTTGATGACTTTTGGAGCATGGACCGCTGCAGTCAGGATTCTGATGGAAAAGGTGCTGTTTGGAGGCAAAATTCGCGAAGATCAGAAAATATGGGAAAATATAAGGAAAATCCTATTTTTCCAGAAGACTAAGGATGCCAGAAGATGGAGTGGAGATGGGCCACAGGGGGCCCACACCACCCCATGGCGCAAGCAGCCCTAGGCCACGCCAGGAGGTGGTGTGGCCGCCCTGGCCCACCTCTGGCTCTCCCCTCTTGTGTATATCATCCTCCCGAAACCCTAAGACTCGGGGAGCGACCACAGAAAGATTTTGCCGCCTCTGCGGGGCGGAAAACACCGAGATAGAAAGATCTCTCCAGCAGACAGATTTCTGCCGGGGGAATTCCTTCCCAGAGAGGGGAGATCGTTGCCATCAACACCACCATCAAGCTGGACTTCATCGGGATCATCATCATCACCACCACCATCATCACCATCAGCACCCTCATCACCATCTCCATATTGCTGTAACAATTGAGTTGAATCTTGCATTAGTTCATACGGGAAACTTTTCTGGTGTTGATTACTCTTTGTAGTTGATGCTATTGAGTGAACCATTGAATTATTGTTTATGTTCAGATTGTTATACATCATTATTCCATCTCTGATCATAATCCATATGAAGTCTTGTGAGTAGTTCATTTTGTTCTTGAGGACATGGGAGAAGTCATGTTGTTAGTAGTGGAGTTGTGTTGAGAAAGATTCAATAGATTGTTATTTAAGTTGTGGTGTACTTCTTCTAGTAGTGTCATGTGAACGTCGACTACATGACACTTCACCTATATGGGCCTAGGGGAATGCATTGTGTATTTGGCTACTAATCGTAGGGGTTGCCGGAGTGACAGAAACCTGAACCCCTATTAGGAAACCATTGCACAAGGGACGTAAGGGTCTTAGAGTTTAAAACTGTGGTTAGGTTTCTACCTTAATTACTTTCTTGTACTTACGGATGTTTGCAAGGGGTATAATCACAAGTATGTATTAGTCTTGGATGGGGCGGTACATTAGCACAGGTTCACCCAACCAACACTTAGCAAGCTAAAGAAGATTAATCAACTATATGAACCGAAAGCACTTGACAGTCTTCCCATGTGTCCTCGAGAACGTTTGGTCATCTTAAGTAATACAACTGGCTTGTCCTTTGCTACATAAAGGATTGGGCCACTTGCTGCATTTATTCCTACTGTCTTTTATTTACTCGTACTTTGTTTACT
The DNA here is from genome assembly GCA_910589775.1 of Avena eriantha. NCBI lineage: Eukaryota > Viridiplantae > Streptophyta > Magnoliopsida > Poales > Poaceae > Avena > Avena eriantha. The sequence goes on from OU342745.1 coordinate 404,720,121, forward strand.
TGCTTTATCGAAAACCCCTAAAAATCCGTTTACTAAGTATTTGCAGAGAATTCCTGATCCATACCACTAGCCAGCACCTTCTGCTCCTCGTTGGGTTCGACACTCTTACTTATCAAAAATACTGCGATACACCCCCTATACTTGTGGGTCATCAATTATACATAGACCACCATCAAACTGCATCTATGACTAATAATCCACCTTCAGGTTATCATCTGAACCCCCTCCAGTATTAAGTTGCAAGTAACAGATTATTGCTTTACGAACTACGTGTAAAGTACACAATACGATTGTTCTATGAACAAAGGATTATTGTTTTCTCCCTAGTAGCAACAGCGTATCTAGTACCTTAGAGATTTATGTCACTTCCCCAGATTACCAGAGGCATGAACCCACTATCGAGCATAAATATTAACTCTTGGAGTTGCTAGCATCTACTTGGCCAAGATAGCTACTAACAACAGAAAGCATGCAAGATAACAAATAACAAAGACATGATAGAATCAATAATCAATCTGAAATAGCATCTCAATATCCATCGGATCCCCGCAAACACAACATGCAGAATTACAAATAGATTATCTTGATCATGAACAGAGCTCACAAGATCTAGACATGAAAGCACAAAGGAGGAGAACCAGCCATCTAGATACTACATGGATCCGTAGTCCAAAGATGAACTACTCACGCATCACACCGGAGGCTTGCATGGTGATGAAGAAGGCCTCCAGGGTGAATTCCCCTCTCCGGCAGGGTGCCGGGAAGAGATTCAGATCCCCCGATCTAGGGATGGAGATGACGGCGGCTACAGACTCTTTCGAGGATTTTTTATCGGGTACTTAGGGTTTTCGTCCCGAGGGCATCTTATAGGCGGAAGGAGAGGCTGAGGGGGTGCTGGGGTCAGCCAGACCACCCCCTGGCGCGGGCCAGGCCTGGCCGCGTGGCCAGGTGGTGTGGCCGGCCCCCAGCCCTTCTCTTTCTCGTATTCTGGCATCTGATGACTTCCGGAAAAATAGGCACTTTGGCTTTTGTCCCGCCCAATTCCGAGAATATTCATTTTCTGACTTTCCTGGAACCAAAAACAGCAGAAAACAGGCAGCTGGCACTGTGGCTCTTGTTAATAGGTTAGTCTAAGAAATCATATGGAAATACTCCAAAGTGTGGACAAAACACAAGAAAGTGGATAAAACCAAGCATGGAACATCAAAAATTATAGATACATTTGCAATGTATCAAAGACATAAAACTAAGAAGTGAGTCTTCCAGTCAAGGGCATGAAACTAAGAAGTAGCCCAAAAATAATGGCATGAACACCAATGTCAATCATGAAAAGAGTCTCTTATTCTATAGTTTCATCAAAGTGTGCTTGAAGGTTTATTTTGTTCATCATTTGTTTTATCACACCATCACTTATTATTTAGCATATTTATGGACGTGTAAAAGATACAACTTGATACTACACTTGCATATTATGTTTCATTGAAAGGAATTAAGCCTATGAACTCTACATGATAATGAAGGAAGCAAAGGTAACAAACCCCAAAGTCCATGTTTAGTTTTATCACCTTCATGCTCGAGGACGAGCATAGGTTAAGCTTAGGGATGTTGATGCATGTAAAATGCATACATGAACTTTGTAGTTTGTTAACATGGTTTCCCACATATTTACATCATATTTAATGTTATATCCCTGCTTTATATTGATTTTTAGGGATTTACCAATGATCCCCTTTATTTTGGTTATAACCCTACAGGGCAGAAAAACCATGTTTTCAGTGCTTTTGATGTTTTAGGACCTATACGAAGTCAAATGGACCTGCACTTTTGAGAATACGAATATTTATCCACGAGAAGCATCTAGAACACTAGAATCTCACCAGGAGGACCAGGAGGGCCAAAAGAGCCCAGGAGGCACGCCTAGGCCTGGTCGGTGTGCTACACATGCTCTTTCCCTCCTCGACCGTCCGATCGCCTTGATTCTTTCGCCCAGGGAGTTCTCTTGACCTAAAATATCCCTATATAAGGACCCCTCGGGCGTCCTCAAAATGGACGCGACAAGAAGCGAAGAGAGCCACCACAGACAAAAAACACCACTAGATCCAGTGAAGATTGGAGGGGGAAACTCCACCGGAGCCACCTCCGGGGAGATCTCCACCCTCTCCAACATCTCCAGCTTCATCGACATGATGAAGAGGGAGTATTCCACCTCCGGGCTATGGGTTTGTGGCAGTAGCTTGATCTATTTCTCTCTTGTTCTTCATAGATCTAGTACCATATGAGTTGTCCAACATGATTATGGTCATATTTGTAATTCCTATGTGGTGGATCTTTGTTCTATGATTTGATATTTCAAATTGGAATCTATTTTGTGTAAGATGATTTAATAGATGCATATCATGCATCCCGTTCTTCATTGCTTGTTTTGATCCAACTTGTATACAATAATTTGTATGGGGAGAAGTATGTGTTAGATGGAGTAGCATGGGGGTGGTAATTGAATTGTGACACATAATATTCAAGATCTACTTTGGTTTTTACCTTTCTTTTGCTGCCTCACTAGGGGTAAAGTGAAATCATGTGCTATAGTTATCACGTGACAGTGTGATGACCTTATTAGATCAAGGTAGCATATTCGTATTTCGAACATCATATAATATTACTTAAAGATATACTCTGATTTGTTCTTAAATCAAGATTGCATGGAGATTTCCCTTTCTTGATGAGTATAAGAGAGATATGTATTCCATCTTAATATTAGAATGTGATGCCCATATTAATTACTTTTATCAAGCACTTATAGAATTTCCATGAATCTTTATCATTGATGAATTGTTTTGTGATCACTACAACCTAAAAAAAATAGTAGACAAGTGAACCCATGAACCCCGATCCGATTTTTATCATAAGAAACATCTTTCCATTGCATCTACTATCCTTTACAATTTCTGCAATTTATTATTTAGAAAATGCAAAAATATTTTCTCTACTTGCAATCACTTATAAAAACGCCAAGGAACTCAATTATCTTCCATATTATCTAGTTTGTATTACTTTACTTTATTTACTGCTTTTATTTCAGTTTACATTTTATTTCATTTCATATTACGAATACGAAACCTTGTGCTTGACAACCACTTGGTGGAGTTGGGGACACAAGAAAAATTATTTTACTTTACAGGTTGCTTGAAGGGGAAAAGACAAACATCCTTGCATAACCAATTCCCCGAGAGTTCGATATAAACCCTCGAGTCACCCTTGTGGGAAAAAGAAACTTGCTACAACACTCTACACTTGGAGCCCAACGAAAAGTGGCCACGTTTGTTGCCATCAGGTATCTATGTGATTTCATGTTTTTATTCCTTTTTGTAGTTACGTTATGCTATCTCACTTGACTGTGATGACTACATAATGAACTTGGATGAAGGGTATTTTCTAATTAATTGGTGGACAAGATACGCTGTGTAAGTTGTGTCTGGTTTGGACATGCTTGATGACCAGACAAATACTTTTGAAAAACATAAAGTGAGTTAATCATATGTAATTCCCTTTTTTTTATTAGCTTGCTCTTTTTTATTTTATATCTTTTATGTATATATTTTCCATGTGCTAAGATCTTTATTTTTGTATGTCAATGTAGATGCAAGAAGAATTTGCATCGCAGGCAGATTTTGGTGGGTAGGTTGGTTTTCAGATGTGGATGTTGCACCGCATGCATCCCATTTGTACTTCAGAGGTAGTTAATTGTTCGCTGCAGTAGCGTCTTCAACTGCTTTACATTGTTGTATCTTCTTCAATGCAACTAACTTAGATTTCAGTTGCTTTATGTGCATAGACGAAATGCGTTAACCATCATCTGTTTGACAGACAATTTTTGCTAGTTTTGTAAGTTCAGCACAGTACGCTGCGCACTTCATTTGTCTCCTTGACTATTCCGACATCTCATTTTCAATATAGGCCCAATGTTTTGATTAGTTTCTTCGGTTTATGCATCTAGAGTCCACCGTTTGAGGATATAAGCCTTCGACATCAATGTAACTCCCAAGTGAATCATAACCTAGAAAAAGAACACATTTTGTCAAAAACTTATAAAGTAACCTAGCAACTATTTGTTCATAACCTGGAGGCTACTTATATTTTTTCCTGTTTTCCTGGCAACTGAAAGATGTATATTAAAACATGTTCATTTTCTCATAATCTGGCAACATTTGTAAGCCTGGCAAGTAGATGTTTGTAATATGGCAATATTTTTTCACTAATCTGGCAACTACATGACATTAATTTGGCAATTAATATGGACAACACATACCTTCAAATGTGGCAGCAGACCATGCCATCCCTGTGCATTTTGCAGCGTTCACACTCATATACTTCATCAATAACATTTGCAACAACATAGTATGACCTATTACCATAGTGAGGAGCATAGGCTATAATGTAATCTGTTAAGTTGTTGTTTCCACCTAAATGTTTGCAGTTGTAGGACATGTGCTTTTCCATTTCTTTTTGAAACCTATAGTATATGCTGCGTGTGTATGCTTTAGACATCTGAATCTCTATAGGGGGATGGAACCATATGCTAGCTTCAATAATGAGCGTATTAGCCTCCTCTCTCCCTCTAGCTCCCATGTACTTGTCCTGGATTGTCGCGTACTACTGTGCGAAGTCCAACATGGAGTTGTTACGGTTAACATACTTTTTTAGAACTACATTAAATCCCTCGCTTCGGCCTGTTATTTGGAGGAATGGGTAGAAGTCATGTGTGAAGTATGCTGACACCCAACAACTTTGTTTCTCGTACAAGGCAACAAAGTTTCCATTTCCCTCAAGATTGTGCTTTTCGATCATAGCAGCCCACTTGATATCAAACACCTGTGGAGTGAAGGCGTTGTTTAGACAGTCCTTAAAGTCTGCAAGCAACGGAGGATTTCTTGCCATGGGACCAACCACTTCTTGCGCCTTCCAAATAATGTGCAACCTGCAATTGTGGTGCCTAGTCTATCGGAAAACTCTATCTATAGAATCTCTCATGGCAAAATCCTGATCTGTTATTATGTTAACTAGTGCCAAACCATCCATAGCTAGTAGGAACATTTCTAATAGCCAGTCAAAGCTATCCAACAGCTCATTCCGCAACATACTACAGCCAAATTGAATTGTCCCATGACAATTTATACCTATAAATGGTGCACACGACATCTTGTACTTGTTAGTAAGAAATGTTGTGTCAAATAATATGAAGTCATTGTAGTATTTGTATGCTCTTCTTGATGCCCCATCCATCCAAAAGAGGTGTTCAAATCGATCTTCTTCATCGAGCTTGAACTTGAAAAAGAAGTCTTTGTCCCCTTCATGCATCCTCTTAAAGTACTCAATGTACCTTGCATGCCCTAGCATATGTCTCTGCTTGGAAGGAAGCCCTCATATTTGCTACTTCTTTCAGCCCATATGACATGCAAGCTGATTTTCCGTATAGCTTAGCCATTATTTGAATTTGTCATCTAATCTCAAGGTTACACAAGTGCAACAGCCTTAAGAAGTCAACTACATCTTCAGGAATGTTTTTGTGCAAACGCAAGAATGTAGTCAGGCTCCATTTTTTAATAACAAGGTGGTTGTGGTCATTGTTGAACTCAGTAACCACCCATCCATTATCTCTTTGTTTCACAAGCATTCTAACAGGACATTCACACCTCTCAACAATGTTCCTTCTCCTCTCTTTGAGTACAGGCTTAGGATTTTGCGAGTCTTCTTTTTGCACAAGCTTCTTGCCTTGCTTATGACACACTAGGGATACTCTTGCAATCACCATCAACTTCAGATCTCCTTCTGTAGTCGTACCTTATGCCAAACCCCTTGTTCCTTGCATACAATCGGTAGTGCTGTTCAGCTTCTTCAAGTGTATCAAACCTCATCAATGTGAATGGCTGTTGAGGAGGCGATAGAACCTTTAGGCTCGCTTCATTAGCATCAACAACATTACCATCTGGTGTACAACAACTTGAGTCTCACAAGTGTGATGAATGAATCACTATTGCCCGACGATGGCATCATCAATCTAATGCGATAGTGAATTTTCTGTTGCACTTTGAAAATTCGCCAATGCTTGCGTGTTGTGTGCTGCTGCATCACCACATTTAGGAAAAAATAATATAGGAGATTAGTACCCAATAAAAAATGGTAAGTTATGTAGCTATAAACATTTTAATTTGGTAACTACATCACATACCTTATTCTCTCAGCATCACGGTACCTTCTGGATCTTGGTTTGTAATTGTGGTATGAGCTTTTGTAGTTGTACAAGCCATCTTTGCTCTCTAGTAACATGGCAAATTATGTTAATAATTATTTTTTCCTGGTTTTACATACTAAATGATTCATAATTGTAAATGTTTTACTTATTTATTTGTAATGATACCTTAAAATTGGTCTGTATGGTAGCATTCTTATCATTGTAGCTTTGAGTCCTTTTTGATGAGTTGCTCACTTGGCCTATATAGATTAATCTGGTTACTTTAGCATATCATTTTTTTTAAACCGGTAGGTCATAATTATAAACCTGGCAACTTAGAACAAGTTAACTAGCAACATCTGCTAAAGAATTTAGCAGTTCATTCAGCAGGAAGCAATAATTTTTGTTTTCCAAGTACCTTGCTGATCTAAATTGCAGTTCTCACTGGCTTATTTCTGTAACTGTCCATTGTTATCATCTTTCTACATATAGACAACAATTTCATCTCCAATTTGCACAAAAGTTACAAAGTCATTACTTTAGTTAAGAGTGCATCTAAATTAGTGTTCTATTTTTTTCAGATCATGTGGTGTGTACAAAGAAATGGATGCAAATAAAAAAATTCAGAAGTTTTACGTGTAGTGTATGCACGGTGGAGGTTTGATGTCTACGCACGCTTCTATTCTTGTAAACAGTGTTGGGCCTCCAAGTGCAGAGGTTTGTGGAATAGCAACAAGTTTCCCTTAGTGGATTACCCAAAGTTTATCGAACTCAGGGAGGAAGTGGTCAAAGGTATCCCTCTCAAGCAACCCTGCAATCAAGATACAAGAAGTCTCTTGTGTCCCCAACACACCAAATACACTTGTCAGGTGTATAGGGCACTAGTTCGGCGAAGAGATAGTGAAATACAAGTAATATGGATGATTATAAGTGGTAATTCCAATCTGAAATAAGAGTGGCAGCACGCAAACATGTCATAGGACTGATTGTAAATGGTGTTTCAATGCTTAGAAAAAAGGCCTATGGATCATACTTTCACTAGTGGACACTCTCATATAAATATCTTCTCTTCATTATGCTACCCTGAACTACTTTTCGGTTGGACGATGTAGGGCTATAACAGCACACCTTAAAGTTCCCATTCCCCATCTAGATAACCCCTCACTATCACCTTGAGAGCTAGATGGTTCCAACAAACACCACAATCTTATAGAGACATCCAACTCAAATTATACTCATGATAAGTATTTCTGTAACCTTACCCTAAGTGCCACACGGTGTGCACACTGTCAACTTCACACACGTGGGGATAAGCAGAGATTAATTAAAACACTTGAGTAGAAGAATAGATCTATAGATTACAAAGCTCATGATCTCATAAGATCACGCACAGAGAGAGATGAACACATAGCTACCGGTAGAGCCCTTAGCCTCGATATAGAACTACTCCCTCCTCATCATGGGAGTCAGCAACAGCAATGGAGATGGCGGTGGAGTTGATGGAGATGGCTCCGGGGGCACTTCCTCGTCCCGGCAGGGTGCCGGAACAGAGACTTTTGTCCCCTGAATCTCCTCTTCAGTGGCGGCGGCGTTGTGGAACTTTTCGTGGAATTCTGATCTGGTATTTAGGGTTTTCATCTCGGGGGTAATATATAGTCGAAGGGGCAAGGTCGGTGGAGGCCTGAGGGGCCCGCACCACCTGGTGGCGCGCTTGGGGGGTACCCGCGCCACCATAGGGTGTGGCCACCTCGGTGCCCTCCTCCGTCTCTACTTTGGACTCCGTCTTGTGTCGAGAAAATAGGAACTTCGGCTTTTGTTTCGTCCAATTCCGAGATTATTCTTTACTAGCTTTTCTGAAACCAAAAACAACAGAAAACAGGCAACTGGCACTACGGCATCTTGTCAATAGGTTAGTTCCAGAAAATGTATAAAATGCCTCAGAATGTAGACAAAACATAAGATAGTTGATACAAAACAAGCATGGAGCATCAAAAATTATAGATACGTTTACGATGTATCAAGCATCCCCAAGCTTAACTCCTGCTCGTCCTCGAGTAGGTAATTGATAAAAAGAATAATTTTTGAGGTGACATGCACCATCACAATCTTGATCAAGGTATTGTAAAACATTGATAGCTAGGACCATAGTACTCTAAACATGAGCATGAAAGATAGATTTCTAACAATAAGACATAGAAACTATGTTGTAACATGAAAAGGTACAAAAAAAAGATCATGAATAACAATGCATTGAAAGATGTTTGTTTGTTTCACATATAGAAAACATAAAAGAGTGGTATTCAGCTTGTCCCTCATGGTATAGCAAAACATAAATGCATAGGACACCTTCAAAGTTCATATGGGTTACTAGATACAAATAATTTAAGAACAAGCAATATCAAAGTTATGAATCGATCAACAAGTTTTGGGACAATGCACATTAAACTAAGAATGACCACTATGCTCTCTCAATTGGTGCATAAAGATAGAAGATGGAGACTCAACATAAAAGTAAAAAAGGCCCTTCATAAAGGGAAGCAAAGATTCAAGTTTCATAAAGAGCTTCCAAAATTATGGTACTTATTAGCTTTCAGCTCTCATTGCCCCTATCATAAGCATCTTGAGGTGATTAAGGTTAAAGTGACACAAATATGAGGATATTCTTGACAAGTTATAAGTTGAAAATCTCATGCCCCTTTCTTACGAGTACCAAACCTCATGCTACTCAACTTTAGTCACAAGTAAGTTCTTGTCATTGTAAGTAAATATGTATCATGGAGAACTGCCAACGGGGTACCCCTTGCCCCATGACACAGGAACTTTCCCATATCAAAATGTCAAGGGAACAAACAATGAGCATCTCAGCGATCTTTTTATTTGCTATTTGCATATGTTTTTATTGAGGATGCTTCATAGAATGCTCACTATGTTATGCTGCAAGTTTCCACCATGATTAGTCATGGCTTAGGCTAGCCACCCAGGCGTTTCTCTAACACACATACAAACTCCATGAGCTTATAAGCTCCCCTTTTATTTCACACCGCTGGGATCCATAAACAAAAGAACATGATATCAACTCAATAATAAGTGCAATATTGAAAGCGTTGCCCATGGTAACATGGTTCTGCCAACTCACAACTTATAAAATGCAAGCATATATGTAACATAGATGGGCACAATGGTTCAAGTTTATTAAGTGCAAGAAAATAAAATGTGCCATCAAGTTTGTGAGAGCTTTAATCACTAATTTTCACATAACAAAAGTTTAATTTGGAAGATAGATAAACACATGAATATACTTGGAATGGTGTAACACACCATTCATAGGAATTTATAGTGGACTCTTTGGAATAACTTGGTTTCTTGGGAGTTGGATGCATGAGTAGAACTCATACTAAGTACAGGTGGAGGCTAGCAAAAGACTGGGAGCGACCAACTAAGAGAGCAATAATGGACATAATCATGCAAAGCGACAAAACATTATTAATTAAAGCATAAAGTGATATTGCAAGTCAAAAACTAAATGATCATAGACGCTATGGTGACTGGTTAATAGTCTTAACATGGTGTAAGCATGTGCCAAGTCAATCCAAATAAAGCATCAAAGGAGAATACCACAATATTATGCTTTTGTATGCTAAAACAACACATGATTCTTTCAAGGCACATTAAGCAATCTCAATTGTTTGAAACAAGTCATGCTACAACAATAATCACTAAGCATATGGTCAAAGCGACATCTAGCATGACATGATAAAGTATAAGTCACACTCAAAATAAGCTTCCTTTTGTACCACTATAAGCATGAAACTTCCTACTCTTTTCCAACACCAATTGACTTATTTGAAACAACTCTTAAAGATAATAATCAATAAAGACCAGAGAGCATGTCTCACCCATTGCTGGTGCGTGGTTGACGTGGGTGCTTGTTCCTTCAATCCACGGCAACGACGCCAGAAAGATGCTTGTTGGCTCAAGATACGATGAGCTCGTTGGGAACCCCAAGAGGAAAGTATGATGAGCACAACAGCAAATTTTCCTTCAGTTGTGAAACCAAGGTTATCGAACCAGTATGAGCAAGGAAACACCTCCAAGGTGTTGTTTCCAACTTGGAATCCTACACAACACAACCACAGAACTTTGTCCCCAACTTACAGTCAGGTTGTGAATCTCACCGGTTTTGATGAAAACAAAGGATTAAACGTATTGTGTGGAAGATAGTAGTAGCTTGCAGAAAGTAAACAGAAAATAGTAAACCATTGTAGATTGATGGTAAAAGAAAGGACCGGGGTCCATAGTTCACTAGTGGTGATTCTCCTTAAGATATATGACATGTTGGGTGAACAAATTACAGCGGGGCAATTGACAAACATCGAGAAAGCATACATGCATATACTAATCATCTTGACTCCTATGAGATTTGATTGGACATTACAACATTATACATAGACCGTAATCCAACTGCATCTATGACTAATAATCCACCTTCAGGTTATCATCCGAACCCCCTCCAGTATTAAGTTGCAAGCAACAGATAATTGCATATAGCATTGCGTGTAAAGAAAAACAATATGATTGTTCTATGAACAAAGGATTGGTGTTTTCTCCCTAGTAGCAACAACACATCTAGTACCTTAGAGATTTCTATCACATCCCCAGATTACTAGAGGCATGAACCCACTATCGAGCATAAATACTCCCTCTTGGAGTTGCTAGCATCTACTCGACCAAGATAGCTACTAACAATGGAGAGCATACAAGATCACAAATAACAAAGACATGATAGAATCAATAATCAATCTGAAATAGCATCTCAATATCCATCGGATCCCCGCAAACACAACATGTATGATTACAAACAGATGATCTTGATCATGAATGGAGCTCACAAGATCTAGACATGGTAGCACAAAGGAGAAGAACCAACCATCTAGCTACTACATGGACCCATAGTCCAAGGATGAACTACTCACGCATCACACCGGATGCTTGCATGGTGATGAAGAAGGCCTCCAGGGTGAATTCTCCCCTCCGACAGGGTGCCGGCAAGAGCTTCATATCCCTCCCGATCTAGGGATGGAGATGGCGGCGACTGCAGACTCTTTCGTGGAATTTTGATCGGGTACTTAGGGTTTCTGTATCGGAGGCGATATCTAGGCGAAAGGGGAGGCCGAGGGGGTGCCCTAGGTGGCCACACCACCCCTGGCGCAGGCCAGGCCTGGCCGCGCGACCAGGTGGTGTGGGCGGCCCCTGGCCCCTCTCCGTCTCGTATTCTAACTCCATGTCCCCCTCGGTGAAATATTGACTTTGGCTTTTGTCCCGTCCAATTCCGAGAATATTCATTTTCTAACTTTCCTGGAACCAAAAACAGTAGAAAACAGGCAGCTGGCACTGTGGCATCTTGTTAAAAGGTTAGTCCAAGAAATTGTATAAAAATACTCCAAAGTGTGGACAAAACATAAGAAAGTAGATATAAACAAAGCATGGAACATCGAAAATTATAGATACGTTTGCAACGTATTAACCATCTACGAATAAGAACTAAAAAGTTCTATGCCAAAAGAATAAGAAAACTAAAGCTAAACGCAATGCTAGCAAAGGAAAAACACTCACAGAACAATAAGAGTGAAAACTAGAGTGTTCTAGGCAATGAATAATGGGGTGTGTCTCTCTCCAAAAGAAGTGTGTTGGGATCCAACCAACTTATTGCAGCAAGGAAAGCAAAAGAAAACTAAAAACAAAGACGCTCCAAGAACAACACATAGTGCATAAGGTAATAAAAATAAAGTGTCTTGAAAGAAGACCTGAGATTATTGATGAAGACACGGGTGGCATCCCCAAGCTTTAATATTTAAAAATAAAGTGTCTTTGACGCTTGTACTTCTTGAATATTTATTGGGCTGACACGGGTGGCATCCCCAAGCTTGAGATTTTGTCCATAATTTATCTCATCACATTATTCTTCCCTACACTTGAAAACTTCCTTCATACAAAACTTCACACAATCTTCATTAGCAACATTAGTGTATTCAAAATAATAATCCTTTGGGTTCAGTTTCAACTCAAGTAAATCATCCATTAAAACACAAGCTACTGTAGAAATTTCTTTTAAAATCTCAAGTGATCCAAGAGAACTCAAAAAGAACCCGATTAAGAGGCAAATGCAAATAATGGCAGAAATCTGTCAAAATAGATCAGTAGGTAAAGACCGATTTTTTCGAAACTCTTTTTTTGCTCAAATCGAAAAGTCCAAAACTAACAAAAGTTGGGTAATAACCTGGGGCATAAGAACAAAAAAGTACAACTCAATCCGACGTAGTGAGATTTTTCACGATTTGTTATAGTGACGCACAGAAATATGTTTCAGGACAGCAACTTCCCCATATCTTACTTCCCTCTCATTAGAGGTTATTCTTGGCACAAAAACCAAACAAAAAGGATAAGGAGAGGTTATTACAGAGGCAATAACTTCCAAGACTCAACAAAACAAAAATAAACTAAAAGTAAAAATAAAATGGGTTATCTCCCAAAAGCTCTTTCTTTATAGCCATTAAGATAGGCATGATAATTTCGATGATGCTCACATAAGAAATATGAAATGAAGTAAAAGAGAGCATCAAGAACAAAATATGGAGCAAATTTAAGTCTAACCCACTTCCTATGAAAAATAATCTTGTAAAGAAACAAGTCATGAAAGCACAAAGCAACATGCATAGAAAAGAAAAACAAGGGCAACTTCAAGATTTTCAACATAAAGAGGGGAAACTTAATATTGTTGAGATGCATAAAACCATGTTTCCCTCTCTCATAATAACTTTCAGTAGCATCATGAATAAAATTAACAATATAACTATCACATAAAACATTCTTATCATGATCCACATGCATAAAATAATTATTACTCTCCGTATAAGCATAGTCATTCTTATTAATCGTCGTGGGAGCAAATTCAACAAAATAGCTATCATTATTATTCTCATCACCATAGTCATCAAATATAGGAGGCATATTGTAATCATAATGAATTTTCTCCTCAATAGTAGGTGGACTAAAAATATCATCTTCATCATTGTAATCATCATATATTGGAGGTATAGTATCATCAAAGTAAATTTTCACCTCCGTGCTTGGGGGACTAAAAATATCATGCTCATAAAAACAAGATTCCCCAAGCTTAGACTTTGTCATAGCATTAGCAATAATGGTGTTCAAAGAATTCATACTAATAACATTGATATTAGCATGAAAATAAAATTTCATAGGTTTTTTATTCAAACACTTCATGTCCTAACTCAAGATAAATACTATAAACTCTCTAATTTTTTGTTATTTTCCATTAATCCTAACTAGTGAAAATAAAAACAAGAAACAAAAAGATATAATTACAGAATCTAAAGGAAATAACTTCGAGCACTCACACACCAGCAACAGTACTAGAAAATATTTTAGTAGCGAGAGGATGTGAGTACCTTTTACCTTACCTCCCCTTTAACGGCGCTAGAAAATAGCTTGATGATGCGTGGTTAACGTGGGAGCTTCTTCTTCTTCAATCCCCGGCAACGGCGCCAGAAAATAGCTTGATGTCTACGCACGCTTCTTTTCTTGTAGATAGTGTTGGGCCTCAAAGTGCAGAGGTTTGTAGAACAGCAACAAGTTTCCCTTAAGTGGATCACCCAAGGTTTATCGAACTCACGGAGGAAGTGGTCAAAGGTATCCTTCTCAAGCAACCCTGCAATCAAGATACAAGAAGTCTCGTGTGTCCCCAACACACCCAATACACTTGTCAGGTGTATATGTGCACTAGTTCGGCGAAGAGATAGTGAAATACAAGTAATATGGATGATTATAAGTGGTAATTGCAATCTGAAATAAGAGTGGCAGCAAGCAAACATGTAACAAGACTGATTGTAAACGGTGTTTCAATGCTTAGAAACAAGGCCTAGGGATCATACTTTCACTAGTGGACACTCTCATATAAATATCTTCTCTTCATTATGCTATCCTGAACTACTCTCCAGTTGGACGATATAGGGCTATAACATCACACATTAAAGTTCGCATTCCCCATTTAGATAACCCCTCACTATCACCTTGAGCGCTAGATGGTTCCAACAAACGAGAATATCATTTTGCGGCCCGAAAGTTGGGGTAGCCAGGCAACGCGGTACCCGAGTTCCCTGATATCATCCGCGATGACTATAGTTGGCATGCCAAATACTTAGAGGGTCCTTTTCGGCACGAATTCAACTTTATGTTTCAATACAAAAAATCAGGCTAACGGCTGTCAAGTTGGGCCCCCCTGTCAGTTCTCGCCGTTATGTCGCTCCTGTCGCTCCCGTCGCTTAGGTGTCAATTAAGCTTGCAGCGTTGGCGCCTGCATCCATTACGCGTCTTCTTCTTCCCCGGAGCGGCAATCTATGGGGCGTCGCAGCCATGGCACGGAGCTGGGACATGGACGAACCTGCTCGGCCCAACTCTCCTCCCTGTAGGCTTGCAGCGTTGGCGCCTCCATTACTCGTCTTCTTCCCCGGAGCGGCAATCTATGGTCGCGGCCATGGCGCAGAGCTAGGAAGTGATGAAGCTGCTCGGCCCCGCTCTCCTCCCCATCCTGAGTCAGAGCTCGCCCTCACCATGGACGCACCCATGGCATGGTCGGGGACGAGAATTGGTTCCCGGTGAGATCTATCACCTTGTCGACCATGCTCGGTTCTGTTTTCCTCCTCTAGAATCTGAGCTCGTCGTCGCCGTGGTTGCACCCGCACCAATTCTGCCACCTCTGTCGAGGTCTCTATGGTAGCTCAAGTTCTGGGGCTCTCCAAGTTCTGCCATGTTGGGCATGTAAGTGTTGTTGTATGTTAAACTAGCAAATCTCGTTTGTTCAAATCTCTTGGGCTATACCAACTTCATTGTGTTTAATTATGAAAGACAAAAATATTAATGACTTCTCTCAATTTCTCGCATAGAAAAATACACAGCTAATTTCATCAAGTGGCTGAAGGGGAAGCAAGTCAAGGACGACAACAAGTGGTGGTGATACCTTATGTGTTTGAACTAGATTTTAGTTTCTAGTTTATTATGTGTGTGATACATTTAGTTACTTCAATACAAAATCTCGACCAATTTAATTTGTTGATGTATTTCTTGACAACTTTAATATAATCGAGCACTAGAAATATTTTGTAGTGTGCATGAGCATGATTGGTAAATATAATTGAACACTAGAAACTTTAAGGCACTCCATATAAAGGAGTAGATTAATATATAAGGTTCACCAGAGAAACCATGGATATATTGTCTTACATGCCACACATAGGTAATAATTAACTAGAACAAAATAAAAGCAGGGGCTGCATCAGGAGGCCGGGACACGGAGATGCCTAGCAGGGCAGGGGTTTATCAGCAGGAGGCAGCGACAGCCTAGTCGATGAGATATAGGCCAGTCCTGACATACTCCCGGAGGAATTTGCCGTAGGCTGCGTGTCGTGCCAAGGTAATCGCCTTATGCCTGCCTCTGTCTCTGCCAACGCCCTCCGCGTGCTGGATCATGCTGTCGAGGTCCATGTTGATTGCTCTGCCACAGAATGGGCAAAACAGTCTCCCCCTACGGTGGAAACGGATTAGCCCACACCATAACCGCCTCAGCACGTAGCGGCTCTTGTTGTCCCTGGATTCCTTGCTATCGTCCACATCATCATCATCCTCCTGTTGATTTTTAAGAACATAACTTAGAACTCGTACATATGATTGAATTGTATTACAACTCAAGAATTGACAACATGTATATGTAGGACAATATATCTGTGGATATCAAAAATAAAGCATCTCAGCAATAGTTTGATCGGTTCATATATCATTTCATCTCAACACAATGACAAATAATTGCATCAGATTGCGGCCTCATAAGTTCATTCAGGGACGGTGTGAGTGAACCAATTAACAATTGCACAGCCTGTATTGTTGTTGTACATCGCCCTAGGTTCACTAACTCGTCCCTGAAAAAATCTGACACCAATGTGTCTACCTCTCTTTTGGGACAAATTTAAATCATTGGCCACAATAAGAAATTGAAATGTAATCGTACAAAATATTATTCAGGGATATACATAGTCAGGTACAAAAACAAGCCTAAATACTGTAATTATAAATAAAAAACCAAACAATTAATCCTCAGGTGCATGTTAAAAATACTTATGATCAAAACCATTCATATACATATGCATCATACCAATCATTAAAAGATCAGAAACAATTCAAGGATCATATATGTAGTTCCACATGAGAATAAATCTAGGGCCTCATAATTTGTTTTAGAGATGGAGTAGGCGAACCAAAGTACCAACAGCACAACCTATATTGTTTGTGTGCATTGCTGCCTCAGGTCCACCAACCCATCCCTAAAACACGACACCATCATGCGTGTCTCCCCTTGAACTCTTTTGGGGCAAATTTTAATCATCGGCCTCGGTGACAAACTAAAATGTAATTCTTATACACTATGAATGCATGGAATAGATAATTTGAATATCATAGTTCTATGAATGTAGAATAAAGATTGCGGCCTCATAAGTTTATTCAGGGACGACGTGAGTGAACCAAGTAACAATTGCACAGCCTGTATTGTTGTTGTACATCGCCCCAGGTTCACTAACTCGTCCCTGAAAAAATCTGACACCAATGTGTCTGCCTCTCTTTTGGGACAAATTTGAATGCGTGAGTGAACCAAGTAACAATTGCACGGCCTGTATTGTTGTTGTACATCGCCCCAGGTTCACTAACTCGTCCCTGAAAAAATCTGACACCAATGTGTCTACCTCTCTTTTGGGACAAATTTGAATCATTGGCCACAATAAGAAATTGAAATGTGATCGTACAAAACATTATTCAGGGATATACATAGTCAGGTACAAAACCAAGCCTAAATATTGTAATTATAAATAAACAACCAAACGCATGATAAAAATACTTATGATCAAAACCATTCATATACATATGCATCATACCAATCATTAAAAGATCAGAAACAATTCAAGGATCATATATGTAGTTCACATGAGAATAAATCTAGGGCCTCATAATTTGTTTTAGAGATGGAGTAGGCGAACCAAAGTACCAACAGCACAACCTATATTGTTTGTGTGCATTGCTGCCTCAGGTTCACCAACCCATCCCTAAAACACGACACCATCATACGTGTCTCCCCTTGAACTCTTTTGGGGCAAATTTCAATCATCGGCCTCGGTGACAAACTAAAATGTAATTCTTATACACTATGAATGCATGGAATAGATAATTTGAATATCATAGTTCTATGAATGTAGAATAAAGATTGCGGCCTCATAAGTTTATTTCGGGACGGCGTGAGTGAACCAAGTAACAATTGCACAGCCTGTATTGTTGTTGTACATTGCCCCAGGTTCACTAACTCGTCCCTAAAAAAATCTAACACCAATGTGTCTGCCTCTCTTTTGGGGCAAATTTGAATCATTGGCCACAATAAGAAATTGAAATGTAATCGTACAAAACATTATTCAGGGATATACATAGTCAGGTACAAAAACAAAGCCTAAATATTGTAATTATAAATAAAAAACCAAACAATTAATCTTCAGGTGCATGTTAAAAATAGTCATGATCAAAACCATTCATATACATATGCATCATACCAATCATTAAAAGATCAGAAACAATTCAAGGATCATATATGTAGTTCCATATGAGAATAAATCTAGGGCCTCAAAATTTGTTTCAGAGATGGAGTTGGGGAACCAAAGTACCAACATCACAACCTATATTGTTTGTGTGCATTGCTGCCTCAGGTTCACCAACCCATCCCTAAAACACGACACCGTCATACGTGTCTCCACTTGAACTCTTTTGGGGCAAATTTCAATCATTGGCCTCGGTGATAAACTAAAATGTAATTCTTATACACTATGAATGCATGGAATAGATAATTCAAATATCATAATTCTATGAATGTAGAATAAAGATTGCAGCCTCATAAGTTTCTACAGAGATGGCGTAAGCGAACCAAGTAACAATTGCACAGCTTATATTGATCTTTTACATGGCCCCAGGTTCGCTCACCCATCCCTGTAAAAATTTGACACCAATGTGTCTGCCTCACTTTGGGGCAAATTTGAATCATTGGCCACAATAAGAAATTGAAATGTAATCGTACCAAACAATATTCAGGGATATACAAATGCATCATACAACGCATTCATAGATCAGAAACAATACACATATTATATATTTAGGTTCCATATGAGAGAAAAAATTAGGGCCTCATTTTTTTCAGTGATGGAGTCAGAGAACCAAAATACCAACAACACAACCTATATTGTTTATGTGCATTGCTGCCTCAGGGCCACTAACCATCCCTAAGAAAACGAGACCATCAGATTCCCTTGCACTATTTTGGGGCAAAATTGAATCATTGGGCTCAGTAAGGAATAGAAATGTAATGTTATAGGCCTGCTGTGTATCGAAATCTACACTCAACTAGCAAACTCAACTAGATGGCAGATGGGTAGATTAGGGTTTTGTGACTAGACAGATTGGGGTTTTGTGACTAGATGGCAGATGCATCAATCAACCGATCGAATCATATATATACTACCCTACTTCAAGAGCAAAAGAATCGGTACACAATTTAGCAAATCCTATGTATGAATAGTGAAAACTGCGGCTACGACTAGAGAATCTAGCAATGTAGTACCTTGGACTCCTCATCAAGGACCTCCTCCTCGAACTCATCATTCTCCGCGATTGCGTTGAAGATTTCTTGAACGGCGATGGGGTCGTCGATGTAGATCACCGGATTGCCTCCACCTGCCGCCTGCCCCGCATCCAGATTTGCCGCTGGCACCACGACGTTGTCGGCCACCTCTGCTCGGCGGCGACGGCTACTACCGGTTGCTTGGCGGCGATGGCTACCACCTGCTGCTCGGCGGCGACGGCTACCAACTGCTGCTCGGCGGTGACGGCTACTGGCTATACGGATGAGTTCGCACCCTCGACGGTGCGGCGACGAGCGGCGTTCGTGCCCGGAGAAGACGCCTCGGTCTGCTTGGCAACGACCGAGCCATGTGCTGCTTCGCCTTCAACTGGCTTCACCTCCGGATCTTCTCCATGCGTACGCTTCATGGCGCACCAAGGGAAGGAGGTAGTGCAAACGAGGGAGATTCGGCGCGCGCGGCAGGTGTAGATTGGGGTCTTGGGACTAGACAGACTGGGGGGAAATGACACGAGCTCATGGAAGAAGAAGGTCGAGGGGGGTTATAAACACCGGACCGTTCGTAGTCCTCGAGTGGACACGTGTGCTGGGCGGGCGGGGGGCTACCACGATCTCCACCCTTTTTTCGGTTCCCTTTTTTTGAAACAGCCACGATCTCGAAAGAAAATCCTATGAGAAATTAAAAAGATCTCCACTTTAGAGCTGCATTGAAAACACGCTCATGGCAGACCTCGATTCCACTGCATGCAAGTGGCACGGAACTAATTTCTAGCAATGTTAGATCTACTCGAGGGGGGCCCTTGACTCATGGAATTTACTAGCGGTAGGTCCTAGTTGGAAGTGAGATTGAGAGCGCTACGTATAAATGGGATATGTCTGATTAATATCAAGTGGCAATAAATTGCAGCGTCCCGTCGACAACCGTGCACTCGATGACCCCGTTGCCCTGTGCATGAGTTGTAGTAGTAGTAGTAGGCTTTTCAGACTTGATTAAACTTGACATGACCGCTCGACGACTTTTTCGATGGATGGCATCGTGTTCCTTCCTGTAGAAGTCTCGCGGAGGGAGACGTCCGTGTTGTCTCACGCTGTACTATGAAGGGCACGAGTTGTGCAACGATCATCGTTGGATCGCACAGAATCAACGGTTGGTGCACACGATCCGCGTGACAACTGTGACAACCAATCAGGGAGTAGCAGATAGGGTGAGCTCAGTTTTGGGCTTCTCTTCTACGAAAGATAGAGAGGGGGGTGGGCAAAACTAAGTAGTACCACATAAAACCAAGGGCAAAACTGAGTAGTATAAAAATTGAAAGAGTCTTGTACAATGAAATACATCGTGGAATACATCAAATTAATCCAAGATAGATCCACTAGAGTTCATTGGATGTGTGTTCTTCTCATAAACCACACCCAGTGTCATTGCATGTATGTTCCTCTAAACAAACCACATAAGGATCCACCAGTGTCACTTCATGTCTGTTCTTTTCATGAACCACATAAGGATGGGCCCACCAGTGTCATTGCATGTCTGTTCTTTTCATGAACCACACCCAGTGCTAGTGCATGTTTGTTCTATTCATGAACCACACCCAGTTTCACTACATGTCTGTTCTTTTCATGAACCACAGAAGGATCTACTAGTGTCATTGCATGTCTTTTACTTCCATACACCACATGTGGATCCACCAGTGCTCATTGCATGTCTGTTCCTCTAAACAAACCACATAAGGATCCACCAGTGTCATTCCGTGTGTGTTCTTCTCATGAACCACATAAGGATGGGCCCACCAGTGTCATTACATGTCTGTTCTTTTTATGAACCATACCCAGTGTCAGTGCATATATGTTCTATTCATGAACCACACCCAGTTTCACTGCATGTTTGTTCTTTTCATGAACCACATAAGGATCTACATGTGTCATTTCATGTCTTTTACTTCCATAAACCACATGTGGATCCACCGATGTCATTGCATGTCTATTCCCCTAAACAAACCACATAAGGATCCACCAGTGTCACTTTGTGCGTGTTCTTTTCATGAACCACGCCCAGTGTCATTGCATGTGTGTTCTTCTAAACAAACCACATAAGGATCCAACAGTGTCATTGCCTATCTGTTCTTTTCAAGAACCACATAAGGATCCACCAGTGTCATTGCATGTCTGTTCTTTTCATGAATCACAGCCACTGTCATTGCATGTCTTTTACTTCCATAAACCACATATGGATCCACCTAGTGTGATTGCATGTATGTTCCTCTAAACAAACCACATAAGGATCCACCAGTGTCATTGTGTGTCTGTTCTTATCATGAACCACACCCAGTGTCATTGCATGCGTGTTCTTCTAAACAAACCACATAAGGATCCACCAGTGTCATTGCCTATATGTTCTTTTCATGAACCACACCCAGTGTCATTGCATGTGTGTTATTCTAAACAAACCACATAAGTCATTGCATGTATGTTCTTTTCATGAACCACACCCGGTGTCATTGCATGTCTTTTCTTTTCATGAACCACGGCTAGAGTCATTGCATATATGTTCCTCTAAACAAACCACATAAGGATCCACCGGTGTCATTGCATGTCTGTTCTTTTCATGAACCACATAAGGATCTACCAGTGTCATTGCATGTCTGTTCTTTTCATGAACCACACCCAGTGTCATTGCATGTCTGTTACTTCGATAAACCACATGTGGATCCACCGGTGTCATTGCATGTTTGTTCCTCTAAACAAACCACATAAGGATACACTAGTGTCATTGCGTGTCTGTTCTTTTCATGAACCACATAAGGATGGGCCCACCAGTGCCATTGCATGTCTGTTCTTTTCATGAACCACACCCAGTGTTAGTGCATGTCTATTCTATTCATGAACCACACCCAGTTTCACTTCATGTCTGTTCTTTTCATGAACCACAAAAGGATCTACCAGTGTCATTGCATGTCTTTTACTTCCATAAACCACATGTGGATCCACCGGTGCTCATTGCATGTCTGTTCCTCTAAACAAAACACATAAGGATCCACTGGTGTCATTGCATGTTTGTTCCTCTAATCAAACCACATAAAGATGGGCCCACCAGTGTTATTGCATGTTGGTTCTTTTCATGAACCACACCAAGTGTCAGTGCATGTCTGTTCTATTCAGGAACCACACCCAGTTTCACTGTATGTTTGTTCTTTTCATGAACCACATAAGGATCTATCAGTGTCATTTCATGTCTTTTACTTCCATAAACCACATGTGGATCCACCAGTGTCATTGCATGTCTGTTCCTCTAAACAAACAACATAAGTATCAACCAATGTCACTACGTGTGTGTTCTTCTCATGAACCACATAAGGATGGGCCCACCAGTGTCATTGCATGTCTGTTCTTTTCATGAACCATACCTAGTGTCAGTGCATGTCTGTTCTATTCATGAACCAGACCCAGTTTCACTGCATGTCTGTTCTTTTCATGAACCATATAAGGATCTACTAGTGTCATTGCATGTCTTTTACTTCCATAAACCACATGTGGATCCACCGGTGTCATTGCATGTATGTTCCTCTAAACAAACGACATAAGGATCTACCAGTGTCATTGCATGTGTGTTCTTCTCATGAACCACACCCAGTGTCATTGCATGTGTGTTACTTCCATAAACCACATGTGGATCCACCGGTGTGATTGCATGTATGTTCCTTCCATAAACCACATAAGGATCCACCAGTGTCATTGCATGTCTCTTCTTTTCATGAACCACTCCTAGTGTGAGTGCATGTCTTTTCTTTTCATGAACCACGCCCAGTGTCACTGCATGTCAGTTCTTTTCATGAACGACATAAGGATCTACCAAAGTCATTGGATGTGTGTTCTTCTCATGAACCACAGGTGGATCCACTGGTGTCATAGCATGTCTGTTCCTCTAAACAAACCACATAAGGATAGGCCCACCAGTGTCATTGCATGTCTGTTCTTTCCATGAACCATACCCAATATCAGTGCTTGTCTGTTCTATTCATAAACCACACCCAGTTTCACTGCATGTCTATTCTTTTCATGAACCATAGAAGGATATACCAGTGTCATTGCATGTCTTTTACTTCCATAAACCACATGTGGATCCACCGGTGCTCATTGCATGTCCGTTCCTCTAAACAAACCACATAAGGATCCACCAGTGTCATTGCGTGTGTGTTCTTCTCATGAACCACATAAGGATGGGCCCACAAGTGTTATTGCATGTCTGTTCTTCTCATGAACCATACCCAGTGTCAGTGCTTGTCTGTTCTATTCATAAACCACACCCAGTTTCACTGCATGTCTGTTCTTTTCATGAACCACATAAGGATCTACTAGTGTCATTGCATGCCTTTTACTTCCATAAACCACATGTGGATCCACCGGTGTCATTGCATGTTTGTTCCTCTAAACAAACAACATAAGGATCCACCAGTGTCACTGCGTGTGTGTTCTTCTCATGAACCAAACCTAGTGGCATTGCATGTGTGTCTTCTAACAAACCACATAAGGATCCACCCGTGTCATTGCGTGTATGTTCTTTTCATGAACCACATCAAGATGCACCAGTGTCATTGCATGTCTGTTCTTTTCATGAATCACACCCAGTGTAATTGCATGTATTTTACTTACATAAACCACATATGGATCCACCTAGTGTGATTGCATGTATGTTCCTCTCAACAAACCACATAAGGATCCACCAGTGTCATTGTGTGTCTGTTCTTCTCATGAACCACACCTAGTGTCATTGCATGCGTGTTCTTCTAAACAAACCACATAAGGATCCACCAGTGTCATTGCCTATATGTTCTTTTCATGAACCACACCTAGTGTCGTTGCATGTGTGTTATTTTAAACAAACCACATAAGTCATTGCATGTCTTTTCTTTTCATGAACCACACCCGGTGTCATTGCATGTTTGTTCTTTTCATGAACCACGCCTAGAGTCATTGCATGTCTGTTCCTCTAAACAAACCACATAAGGATCCGCCAGTGTCATTGCATGTCTGTTCTTTTCATGAACCACATAAGGATATACCAGTGTCATTGCATGTCTGTTCTTTTCATGAACCACACCTAGTGTCATTGCATCTGTGTTACTTCCACAAACCACATGTGGATCCACTTGTGTCATTGCATGTATGTTCCTCTAAACAAACCACATAAGGATCCACCAGTATCACTGCATGTCTGTTCTTTTCCTGAACCACATAAGGATGGGCCCACCAGTGCCATTGCATGTCTGTTCTTTTCATGAACCACACCCAGTGTCAGTGCATGTCTGTTCTATTCATGAACCACACCCAGTTTCACTGCATGTATGTTCTTTTCATGAACCACAGAAGGATCTACCAGTGTCATTGCATGTCTTTTACTTCCATAAACCCCATGTGGATCCACCGGTGCTCATTGCTTGTCTGTTCCTCTAAACAAACCACATAATGATCCACCAGTGTCATTGCGTGTGTGTTCTTCTCATGAACCACATAAGGATGGACCCACCAGTGTCATTGCATGTCTGTTCTTTTCATGAACCATACCTAGTGTCAGTGCATGTCTGTTCTATTCATGAACCACACCCAGTGTCACTGCATGTCTCTTCTTTTCATGAACCACATAAGGATCTACCAGTGTCATTTCATGTCTTTTACTTCCATAAACCACATGTGGATCCACCGGTGTCATTGCATGTCTATTCCTCTAAACAAACCACATAAGGATCCACCAGTGTCACTGCGTGTGTATTCTTCTCATGAACCACATAAGGATGGGCCCACCAGTGTCATTGCATGTCTGTTCTTTTCATGAACCACACCCAGTGTCAGTACATGTATGTTCTATTCATGAACCACACCCAGTTTCACTGCATGTCTGTTCTTTTCATGAACCACATAAGGATCTACCAGTGTCATTGCATGTCTTTTACTTCCATAAACCACATGTGGATCCACCGGTGTCATTGCATTCTGTTCCTCTAAACAAACCACATAAGGATCTACCAGTGTCATTGCATGTGTGCTCTTCTCATGAACCACACCCCGTGTCATTGCATGTGTGTTACTTCCATAAACCTCGTGTGGATCCACCGGTGTGATTGCATGTTTGTTCCTTCCATAAACCACATAAGGATCCACCAGTGTCATTGCCTGTCTGTTCTTTTCATGAACCACTCCTAGTGTCAGTGCATGTATGTTCTTTTCATGAACCACACCCAGTGTCACTGCATGTTAGTTCTTTTCATGAACCACATAAGGATCTACTAGAGTCATTGGATGTGTGTTCTTCTCATGAACCACGCGTGGATCCACCGGTGGCATTGCATGTCTGTTCCTCTAAACAAACCACATAAGGATGGCCCACCAGTGTCATTGCATGTGTGTTCTTTTCATGAACCACACCCAGTGTTAGTGTATGTCTGTTCTATTCATGAACCATACCAGTTTCACTGCATGTCTGTTCTTTTCATGAACCACATAAGGATCTACCAGTGTCATTTCATGTCTTTTACTTCCATAAACCACATTTGGATCCACCGGTGTCATTGCGTGTATGTTCCTCTAAACAAACCACATAAGGATCGACCAGTGTCATTGCATGTCTGTTCTTTTCATGAACCATACCAAGTGTCAGTGCATGTCTGTTCTATTCATGAACCACACCCGGTTTCACTGCATGTCTATTCTTTTCATGAACCACATAAGGATCTACCAGTGTCATTTCATGTCTTTTACTTCCATAAACCACATGTGGATCCACCGGTGTCATTGCATGTCTGTTCCTTTAAACATACCGCATAAGGATCCACCAGTGTCACTACGTGTGTGTTCTTCTCATGAACCACACCCAATGTCATTGCATGTGTGTTCTTCTAAACAAACCACATAAGGATCCACCAGTGTCATTGCCTGTCTGTTCTTTTCATGAACCACATAAGGATCCACCAGTGTCATTGCATGTCTGTTCTTTTCATGAACCACATAAGGATCCACCAGTGTCATTGCCTGTCTGTTCTTTTCATGAACCACTCCTAGTGTCAGTGCATGTATGTTATTTTCATGAACCACACCCAGTGTCACTGCATGTTAGTTCTTTTCATGAACCTCATAAGGATCTACTAGAGTCATTGGATGTGTGTTCTTCTCATGAACCACACGTGGATCCACCGGTGGCATTGCATGTATGTTCCTCTAAACAAACCACATAAGGATGGCCCACGAGTGTCATTGCATGTGTGTTCTTTTCATGAACCACACCCAGTGTCAGTGTATATCTGTTCTATTCATGAACCATACCCAGTTTCACTGCATGTCTGTTCTTTTCATGAACCACATAAGGATCTACCAGTGTCATTTCATGTCATTTACTTCCATAAACCACATGTGGATCCACCGGTGTCATTGCATGTCAGTTCCTCTAAACAAACCACATAAGGATCCACCAGTGTCACCACGTGTGTGTTCTTCTCATGAACCACACCCAATGTCATTGCATGTGTGTTCTTCTAAACAAACCACATAAGGATCCACCAGTGTCATTGCCTTTCAGTTCTTTTCATGACCCACATAAGGATTAACCAGTGTCATTGCATGTCTGTTTTTTTCATGAATCACAGCCAGTGTCATTGCATGCCTTTTACTTCCATAAACCACATATGCATCTACCTAGTGTGATTGCATGTCTGTTCCTCTAAACAAACCACATAAGGATCCACCAGTGTCATTGCGTGTCTATTCTTCTCATGAACCACAACTAGTGTCATTGCATGCATGTTTTTCTAAACAAACCACATAAGGATCCACCAGTGTCATTGCCTATATGTTCTTTTCATGAACCACACCCAGTGTCATTGCATGTGTGTTATTCTAAAAAACACATAAGTCATTGCATGTCTGTTCTTTTCATGAACCATACCCAGTGTCAGTGCATGTCTGTCCTATTCATGAACCACACCCAGTTTCACTGCATGTCTATTATTTTCCTGAACCACATAAGGATCTACCAGTGTCATTTCATGTCTTTTACTTCCATAAACCACATGTGGATCCACCGGTGTCATTGCATGTCTATTCCTCTAAACAAACCACATAAGGATCCACTAGTATCATTGCCTGTCTGTTCTTTTCATGAACCACACCCAATGTCATTGCATGTCTGTTCTTCTAAACAAACCACATAAGGATCCTCCAGTGTCATTGCCTGTCTGTTCTTTTCATGAACCACATAAGGATCCACCTGTGTCATTGCATGTGTGTTCTTTTCATGAATCACAGCCAGTGACATTGCATGTCTTTTACTTCCATAAACCACATATGGATCCCCCTAGTGTGATTGCATGTCTGTTCCTCTAAACAAACCACATAAGGATCCACTAGTGTCATTGCGTGTCTGTTCTTCTCATGAACCACACCCAGTGTCATTACATGCATGTTCTTCTAAACAAACCACATAAGGATCCACCAGTGTCATTGCCTATATGTTCTTTTCATGAACCACACCCAGTTTCATTGCATGTGTGTTATTCTAAACAAACCACATAAGTCATTGCATGTCTGTTCTTTTCATGAACCACGGCTAGAGTCATTGCATGTCTGTTCCTCTAAACAAACCACATAAGGATCCACCAGTGTCATTGCATGTCTGTTCTTTTCATGAACCACACCCAGTGTCATTGCATGTGTGTTACTTCCATAAACCACATGTGGATCCACCAGTGTCATTGCATGTATGTTCCTCTAAACAAACCACATAAGGATCCACCAGTGTCACTGCATGCCTGTTCTTTTCATGAACCACATAAGGATGGGCCCACCAGTGCTATTGCATGTTTGTTCTTTTCATGAACCACACCCAGTGTCAGTGCATGTCTGTTCTATTCATGAAGCACACCCAGTTTCACTTCATGTCTGTTCTTTTCATGAACTACAGAAGGATCTACCAGTGTCATTGCATGTCTTTTACTTTCTTAAACCACATGTGGATCCACCGGTGCTCATTGAATGTCTGTTCCTCTAAACAAACCACATAAGGATCCACCAGTGTCATTGCGTGTGTGTTCTTATCATGAACCACATAAGGATGGGCCCACCAGTGTCATTGCATGTATGTTCTTTTCATGAACCACACCCAGTGTCAGTGCATGTCTGTTCTATTCATGAACCACACCCAGTTTCACTGCATGTCTGTTCTTTTCATGAACCACAGAAGGATCTACTAGTGTCATTGCATGTCTTTTACTTCCATAAACCACATGTGGATCCACCGGTGTCATTGCATGTATGTTCCTCTAAACAAACCACATAAGGATCCACCAGTGTCACTGCGTGTGTGTTCTTCTCATGAACCACATAAGGATGGGCCCACCAGTGTCATTGCATGTCTGTTCTTTTCATGAACCATACCCAGTGTCAGTGCATGTCTGTTCTATTCATGAACCACACCCACCTGTTGCTCGGCGGCGACGGCTACCAACTGCTGCTCGGCGGTGACGGCTACTGGCTAGACGGATGAGTTCGCACCCTCGACGGTGCGGCGACGAGCGGCGTTCGTGCCCGGAGAAGACGCCTCGGTCTGCTTGGCAACGACCGAGCCATTTGCTGCTTCGCCTTCAACTGGCTTCACCTCCGGATCTTCTCCATGCGTACACTTCATGGCGCACCAAGGGAAGGAGGTAGTGCAAACGAGGGAGATTCGGCTCGCGCGGCAGGTGTAGATTGGGGTCTTGGGACTAGACAGACTGGGGGGAAATGACACGAGCTCATGGAAGAAGAAGGTCGAGGGGGGTTATAAACACCGGACCGTTCGTAGTCCTCGAGTGGACACGTGTGCTGGGCGGGCGGGGGGCTACCACGATCTCCACCCTTTTTTCGGTTCCCTTTTTTTGAAACAGCCACGATCTCGAAAGAAAATCCTATGAGAAATTAAAAAGATCTCCACTTTAGAGCTGCATTGAAAACACGCTCATGGCAGACCTCGATTCCACTGCATGCAAGTGGCGCGAAACTAATTTCTAGCAATGTTAGATCTACTCGAGGGGGGCCCTTGACTCATGGAATTTACTAGCGGTAGGGCCTAGTTGGAAGTGAGATTGAGAGCGCTACGTATAAATGGGATATGTCTGATTAATATCAAGTGGCAATAAATTGCAGCGTCCCGTCGACAACCGTGCACTCGATGACCCCGTTGCCCTGTGCATGAGTTGTAGTAGTAGTAGTAGGCTTTTCAGACTTGATTAAACTTGACATGACCGCTCGACGACTTTTTCGATGGATGGCATCGTGTTCCTTCCTGTAGAAGTCTCGCGGAGGGAGACGTCCGTGTTGTCTCACGCTGTACTATGAAGGGCATGAGTTGTGCAACGATCATCGTTGGATCGCACAGAATCAACGGTTGGTGCGCACGATCCGTGTGACAACTGTGACAACCAATCAGGGAGTAGCAGATAGGGTGAGCACAGTTTTGGGCTTCTCTTCTACGAAAGATAGAGAGGGGGTGGGCAAAACTAAGTAGTACCACATAAAACCAATGGCAAAACTGAGTAGTATAAAAATTGAAAGTGTCTTGTACAATGAAATACATCGTGGAATACATCAAATTAATCCAAGATAGATCCACTAGAGTTCATTGGATGTGTGTTCTTCTCATAAACCACACCCAGTGTCATTGCATGTATGTTCCTCTAAACAAACCACATAAGGATCCACCAGTGTCACTTCATGTCTGTTCTTTTCATGAACCACATAAGGATGGGCCCACCAGTGTCATTGCATTTCTGTTCTTTTCATGAACCACACCCAGTGCCAGTGCATGTTTGTTCTATTCATGAACCACACCCAGTTTCACTGCATGTCTGTTCTTTTCATGAACCACAGAAGGATCTACTAGTGTCATTGCATGTCTTTTACTTCCATACACCACATGTGGATCCACCGGTGCTCATTGCATGTCTGTTCCTCTAAACAAACCACATAAGGATCCACCAGTGTCATTCCGTGTGTGTTCTTCTCATGAACCACATAAGGATGGGCCCACCAGTGTCATTACATGTCTGTTCTTTTTCTGAACCATACCCAGTGTCAGTGCATGTATGTTCTATTCATGAACCACACCCATTTTCACTGCATGTTTGTTCTTTTCATGAACCACATAAGGATCTACATATGTCATTTCATGTCTTTTACTTCCATAAACCACACGTGGATCCACCCATGTCATTGCATGTTTGTTCCTCTAAACAAACCACATAAGGATCCACCAGTGTCACTATGTGTGTCTTCTTTTCATGAACCACGCCCAGTGTCATTGCATGTGTGTTCTTCTAAACAAACCACATAAGGATCCACCAGTGTCATTGCGTGTCTGTTCTTCTCATGAACCACACCCAGTGTCATTGCATGCGTGTTCTTCTAAACAAACCACATAAGGATCCACTAGTGTCATTGCCTATATGTTCTTTTCATGAACCACACCCAGTGTCATTGCATGTGTGTTATTCTAAACAAATCACATAAGTCATTGCATGTTTGTTCTTTTCATGAACCACACCCGATGTCATTGCATGTCTGTTGTTTTCATGAACCACGGCTAGAGTCATTGCATGTCTGTTCGTCTAAACAAACCACATAAGGATCCACGAGTCTCATTGCATGTCTGTTCTTTTCATGAACCACATAAGGATCTACCAGTGTCATTGCATGTCTGTTCTTTTCATGAACCACACCCAGTGTCATTGCATGTGTGTTACTTCCATAAACCACATGTGGATCCACCGGTGTCATTGCATGTATGTTCCTCTAAACAAACCACATAAGGATCCACCAGTGTCACTGGATATCTGTTCTTTTTATGAACCACATAAGGATGGGCCCACCAGTGCTATTGCATGTCTGTTCTTTTCATGAACCACACCCAGTGTTAGTGCATGTCTGTTCTATTCATGAACCACACCTAGTCTCACTACATGTATGTTCTTTTCATGAACCACAGAAGGATCTACCAGTGTCATTGCGTGTGTGTTCTTCTCATGAACCACATAAGGATGGGCCCACCAGTGTCATTGCATGTCTGTTCTTTTCATGAACCATACCCAGTGTCAGTGCATGTCTGTTCTATTCATGAACCACACCTAGTTACACTACATGTCTGTTCTTTTCATGAACCACATAAGGATCTACCGGTGTCATTTCATGTCTTTTACTTCCATAAACCACATGGGGATCCACCGGTGTCATTGCATGTGTGTTCCTCTAAACAAACCACATAAGGATCCACCAGTGTCACTGCGTGTGTGTTCTTCTCATGAACCACACCCAGAGACATTGCATGTGTGTTCTTCTAAACAAACCACATAAGGATCCACCAGTGTCATTGCCTGTCTGTTCTTTTCATGAACCACATAAGGATCCACCAGTGTCATTTCATGTCTGTTCCTCTAAACAAACCACATAAGGATCCACCAGTGTCACTGCATGTCTGCTCTTTTCATGAACCACATAAGGATGGGCCCACCAGTGCCATTGCATGTATGTTCTTTTCATGAACCACACCCAGTGTCAGTGCATGTCTGTTCTATTCATGAACCACACCCAGTTTCACTACATGTCTGTTCTTTTCATGAACCACAGAAGGATATACCAGTGTCATTGCATGTCTTTTACTTCCATAAACCATATGTGGATCCACCAGTGCTCATTGCATGTCTGTTCCTCTAAACAAACCACATAAGGATCCACTAGTGTCATTGCGTGTGTGTTCTTCTCATGAACCACATAAGGATGGGCCCACCAGTGTCATTGCATGTCTGTTCTTTTCATGAACCATACCTAGTGTCAGTGCATGTCTGTTCTATTCATGAACCACACCCAGTTTCACTGCATGTCTGTTCTTTTCATGAACCACATAAGGATCTACCAGTGTCATTTCATGTCTTTTACTTCCATAAACCACATGTGGATCCACCGGTGTCATTGCATGTATGTTCCTCTAAACAAAGCACATAAGGATCCACCAGTGTCACTACGTGTGTGTTCTTCTCATGAATCACATAAGGATGGGCCCACCAGTGTCATTGCATGTTTGTTCTTTTCATGAACCATACCCAATGTCAAAGCTTGTGTGTTCTATTCATGAACCACACCCATTTTCACTACATGTCTGTTCTTTTCATGAACCACATAAGGATCTACCAGTGTCATTGCATGTCTTTTAGTTCCATAAACCACATGTGGATCCACCGGTGTGATTGCATGTATGTTCCTTCCATAAACCACATAAGGATCCACTAGTGTCATTGCATGTCTGTTCTTTTCATGAACCACTCCTAGTGTCAGTGCATGTCTGTGCTTTTCAGGAACCACACCCAGTGTCACTGCATGTCAGTTCTTCTCATGAACCACATAAGGATCTACCAGAGTCATTGGATGTGTGTTCTTCTCATGAACCCCACGTGGATCCACCGGTGTCATTGCATGTATGTTCCTCTAATCAAACCACATAAGGATGGGCCCACCAGTGTCATTGCATGTTTGTTCTTTTCATAAACCACACCCAGTGTCAGTGCATGTCTGTTCTATTCATGAACCACACCCTGTTTCACTGCATGTTTGTTCTTTTCAGGAACCACAAAAGGATCTACCAGTGTCATTGCATGTGTTTTACTTCCATAAACCACATGTGGATCCACCGGTGCTCATTGCATGTCTGTTCCTCTAAACAAACCACATAAGGATCTACCAGTGTCATTGCGTGTGTGTTCTTCTCATGAACCACATAAGGATGGGCCCACCAGTGTCATTGCATGTCTGTTCTTTTCATGAACCACACCTAGTGTCAGTGCATGTCTGTTCTATTCATGAACCACACGCAGTTTCACTGCATGTCTGTTCTTTTCACAAACCACATAAGTATCTACCGGTGTAATTTCATGTCTTTTACTTCCATAAACCACATGTGGATCCACCGGTGTCATTGCATGTTTGTTCCTCTAAACAAACCACATAAGGATCCACCAGTGTCACTACGTGTGTGTTCTTCTCATGAACCACGCCTAGTGTCATTCAATGTGTGTTCTTCTAAACAAACCACATAAGGATCCACTAGTGTCATTGCCTGTCTGTTCTTTTCATGAACCACATAAGGATCCACCAGTGTCATTGCATGTCTGTTCTTTTCATGAATCACAGACAGTGTCATTGCATGTCTTTTACTTCCATAAACCACATATGGATCCACCTAGTGTGATTGCATGTTTGTTCCTCTAAACAAACCACATAAGGATCCACCGGTGTCATTGCGTGTCTGTTCTTCTCATGAACCACACCCAGTGTCATTGCATGCGTGTTCTTCTAAACAAACCACATAAGGATCCACTAGTGTCATTGCCTATATGTTCTTTTCATGAACCACACCCAGTGTCATTGCATGTGTGTTATTCTAAACAAATCACATAAGTCATTGCATGTTTGTTCTTTTCATGAACCACACCCGATGTCATTGCATGTCTGTTCTTTTCATGAACCACGGCTAGAGTCATTGCATGTCTGTTCGTCTAAACAAACCACATAAGGATCCACGAGTCTCATTGCATGTCTGTTCTTTTCATGAACCACATAAGGATCTACCAGTGTCATTGCATGTCTGTTCTTTTCATGAACCACACCCAGTGTCATTGCATGTGTGTTACTTCCATAAACCACATGTGGATCCACCGGTGTCATTGCATGTCTGTTCCTCTAAACAAACCACATAAGGATCCACCAGTGTCACTGCATGTCTGCTCTTTTCATGAACCACATAAGGATGGGCCCACCAGTGCCATTGCATGTCTGTTCTTTTCATGAACCACACCCAGTGTCAGTGCATGTCTGTTCTATTCATGAACCACACCTAGTTTCACTACATGTCTGTTCTTTTCATGAACCACAGAAGGATCTACCAGTGTCATTGCATGTATTTTACTTCCATAAACAATATGTGGATCCACCAGTGCTCATTGCATGTATGTTCCTCTAAACAAACCACATAAGGATCCACCAGTGTCATTCTGTGTGTGTTCTTGTCATGAACCACATAAGGATGGGCCCACCAGTGTCATTGCATGTCTGTTCTTTTCATGAACCATACCTAGTGTCAGTGCATGTCTGTTCTATTCATGAACCACACCCAGTTTCACTGCATGTCTGTTCTTTTCTTGAACCACATAAGGATCTAGCAGTGTCATTTCATGTCTTTTACTTCCATAAACCACATGCGGATCCACCGGTGTCATTGCATGTCTTTTCCTCTAAACAAACCACATAAGGATCCACCAGTGTCACTGCGTGTGTGTTCTTCTCATGAACCACATAAGGATGGGCCCACCAGTGTCATTGCATGTCTGTTCTTTTCATTAACCATACCCAGTGTCAGTGCATGTCCGTTTTATTCATGAACCACACCCAGTTTCACTGCATGTCTGTTCTTTTCATGAACCACATAAGGATCTACCAGTGTCATTGCATGTCTTTTACTTCCATAAACCACATGTGGATCCACCAGTGTCATAGCATGTATGTTCCTCTAAACAAACCACATAATGATCTACAAGTGTCATTGGATGTGTGTTCTTCTTATGAACCACACCCAGTGTCATTGCATGTGTGTTACTTCCATAAACCACATGTGGATCCACCGGTGTGATTGCATGTCTGTTTCTTCCATAAACCACATAAGGATCCACAAGTGTCATTGCATGTCTGTTCTTTTCATGAACCACTCCTTGTGTCAGTGCATGTCTGTTCTTTTCAGGAGCCACACCTAGTGTCACTGCATGTCAGTTCTTTTCATGAACCACATAAGGATCTCCCAGAGTCATTGGATGTGTGTTCTTCTCATGAACCACACTTGGATCCACCGGTGTCATTACATGTCTGTTCCCCTAAACAAACCACATAAGGATGGGCCCACCAGTGTCACTGCATGTCTGTTCTTTTCATGAACCACACCCAGTGTCAGTGCATGTCTGTTCTATTCATGAACCACACCTAGTTTCCCTAAACAAACCACATAAGGATCCACCAGTGTCATTTCATGTCTTTTACTTCCATAAACCACATGTGGATCCACCGGTGTCATTGCATGTTTGTTCCTCTAAACAAACCACATAAGGATCCACCAGTGTCACTGCGTGTGTGTTCTTCTCATGAACCACACCCAGTGTCATTGCATGTGTGTTCTTCTAAACAAACCACATAAGGATCCACCAGTGCCATTGCCTGTCTGTTCTTTTCATGACCCACATAAGGATCCACCAGTGTCATTGCATGTCTGTCCTTTTCATGAATCACAGCCAATGTCATTGCATATCTGTTCTTTTCATGAACCACACCCAATGTCATTGCATGGGTAGCCGTTAGACCGAGTTTTCTAGAAGGCACGCCCTAACACAGTTGTGAAATGGATCGTATGGGCACCTAGAGGGGGGGTGAATAGGTGCTACACCAATTTTTAATTCTTTTTCAATTTTAGGCTTAGCACAAAGGTAAATTTTCTAGATAAACTAATGTGTGGAATTTCCCTATATGCAAACCTATCTACTAGCTAGTAAAGAGCGAGTGGAAGAGGAACGAGTGAACCGAAGTGAAGCACGTGGAGACACAGGATTTGTTTGACCGTAGTTCCTTCCTTGTTAAGGGAAGTACGTCTGCGTTGGAGGGGTGGGCGGTACTAAGACCACCGCGCCACAAAAGGCCTCACCCTGTTCTCCGATGGATCTCGCCACAACAGGCCTGATCCACCTTCCACTATAGGTACCCTTCGAGGTGGGCACCGGCGCCTTTACACAACTAGCGGCGCAACAACTCCACAACAACTTGGAGGCTCCCGAAATGACAACAAGCTGCCACAAAACAAAGTTGTCAAATACAATAACATGATCTAGGTATTAACAAGAATACTTTATCAGGGATTTCTCCAAGTGAATGGAGAGGAGTTGAAGCGCTTGATTCTTGATGTTGATGATGAACTTATCCTCCTTCAATTCCACCAAAGATCTAGACCTTCGGGTGGTTGAAGTGGGAGATCGAGATTTAGAGCTCTTGCACAAGGTCTGGTCAAATTCGAGTGAATCAAGAGTTCTGGACATTGGGGAAGAAGGGGTACTTATACCCCCTTCCAAAAACCAGCCGTTGCACACTTTGGGGGCCGGATTATCCGGCCCAAGTGAGGGCCGGATTATCCGGTCTGCGGAAACTCCACCCCAGACTCGGAATATCCGGCAGATAATCCACCCCCTCACAGTGAGACGCACCGAGCTTGCCCTTGATCATCTTCTTGGGGCCGAATTATCCGGTCCGATGCGAAGGCCGGATTATCCGACCTAGGGAATAAAAACCGCCCTAGTTCGGATTTTTCGGGGGAAAATCCGACCGGATACCGAGCGACGCGCCTTGGCTCCTTTTACTCGAAAATTGGGGGCCGGATTATCCGGCCCTTGCGAAACCCGGATTATCCGGCCTGGGAGGAAAAACCGCCCAGTTCGGATTTTTCGGGAGAAAATCCGATTGGACACAGAGCGACGCGCCTTGGCTTCCTTGAGAGATGAGGTAGGCCGGATTATTCGTCCCTTGGAGGGGCGGATTATCCGGCCCCCCTCAAAACTTCCTGCACACTTAGCACACATGAAAACTCTCCATAGTATTGTTATCTAACATGCAAAACAAAGGAAAACATGAAATGTTCTTTCAATCTCCCCTTTTTTGGTGTTAGATGACAATACCAGGATTTGCAGGAGAAAGACACAAGACAAACAGAGATAACTATGAAAGGGACTCCCCCTCAATGTGTGCATAATAGAGTTTTGCATTGGAATACAAATGCACACAAATAGGTGAATCTATTCCATAGACATAAGGGCAAAAGCACATACCACCGAAGTAGAGAATAGGCATCCTTGACAAAAATCACAATTATTATTGGATAACCATTATGAGCGCGCGCCTTCCGTGATAAACCTTCAGCAATAGGATATGAATAGATATAGCCATGAGCATAATCCATGATATGAAGTCCATAGGTATCATCATAAAGTCTCAACCACAAAACACAAACCACGAATTTAAAAGTTCAACGCTAAATGGGCATAAGAAAGAAATAACGAATAGAAAAGTGCCAAGTGCTTATGCCTGACCCATGCAAATCCACGGACAACCTAATAGAACTACTTCTCCCCCTTTAGCATTGAGACACCAAAAAGGGAGAAGAGCGATGCTAGCGCCCCAGGGGATCACTCATCGTAGTCCTTGTCCTGTCCTCTTCTTCATG
This sequence comes from Avena eriantha, assembly GCA_910589775.1. Taxonomy (NCBI): domain Eukaryota; kingdom Viridiplantae; phylum Streptophyta; class Magnoliopsida; order Poales; family Poaceae; genus Avena; species Avena eriantha. The sequence continues at coordinate 404,757,405 of OU342745.1, forward strand.
CTCTTCCTCATCCTCATCTTCAAGTTCCTCAGTGTGCAAGAAAAGATGGCTTAGGGGTAGGGAAGGCTTAGGATTAAGAAAGCCAAACTGAGATGGTACTAGACACTCAAAATTGCAAAATCCAAATCAAATAAAAGCCAAGATTGAGTGTGATTCCCATAAGAACATGAGAGAGCAAATAACATCCAAAAAGATCCAATTCTCCACAAGGGAGAGGGCGGTGGCCGAAGCCACCTTGTTGGAGTGTATGGTGTGACACCGCGAAGATATATCTTGGGTTCACGACCAATACTCATCAATAAGCTCACATATCACAACATGATATTAAGAGAAATGATATAACTTGCTATTGGCATTATGGGGGGAGGGTTAGCCCAATAAGTTAGGACCACACTCCCCCTATATCCATGCCCACACCTAGACCAAACAAGGATTGAGATGTATGAGTGAGTGCATGGGTAATCAAGACAAACTCCCGGAATCAATGATATTTAGCTCATTCCTCAAATAGCAGAATCTTGCTTCATCAAGTGGCTTTGTAAAAATATCCACCAGTTGGTTCTTCGTGCTCACAAAAGATAGATCAATATCGCCTCGAGCAACATGGTCACGAATAAAATGATTCCAAATCTCAATATGCTTCGTCCTTGTGTGCTGAACTGGATTGTACGCAATTTTGATAGCACTTTCATTATCACATAAAAGAGGCACTTTGTCACAATTGACACCGTATTCCTTTAAAGTTTGCCTCATCCACAATAATTGAGTACAAGCGCTGGAAGCAACAAGATATTCAGCTTAGGCGGTGGAGAGAGATATACAATTCTGCTTCTTGGAGGACCAACATACAAGAGATCTTCCCAAGAATTGACAAGCTCCAGAAGTGGATTTCCGATCATCCTTATCACCAGCCCAATCCGAGTCAGTATAACCACATAAAGAGAAATTGGAGCCCTTGGGATACCAGAGACCAAAGTTGGGGGAATGAACCAAATATCGAAAGATCCTCTTGACCGCCACTAAGTGGCTTTCTTTAGGAGCTGCTTGATACCTTGCACACACTCCCACACTCAACACAATATTGGGTCTAGATGCGCAGAGGTAAAGAAGAGAGCCGATCATGGACCGGTATACCTTTTGGTCGACATCTTTACCGTGAGGGTTGAGTTCGAGATGACACTTTGTTTGCATCGGAGTAGCGACACCATTTAGATCCGTCATCTTGAATCTCTTGAGCATGTCTTGGATGTACTTTGCTTGATTAATAAATGTTCCTTCTCTAAGTTTCTTGATCTCGAATCCAAGAAAGAACCGTAATTCCCCCATCATAGACATCTCAAACCTGTCAGTCATAAGCTTTGAAAATTCATCATTAAAAGCTTTGTTAGTAGAACCAAAAATGATATCGTCTACATATAGTTGGCATACGAAGAGCTCCCCCTTAACCTTCTTAGTAAAAAGAGTGGGGTCGATTTGCCCAACTTCGAAGCCACGATCTAACAAAAGCTCTTTAAGGTGCTCATACCACGCACATGGGACTTGTTTAAGGCCATAGAGTGCCTTATCGAGTTTGTAGACATGGTTCGGGAAGTTAGGATCCTCAAACCCGGGGGTTGCTTTACATATACCAACTCATGTAGAGGACCGTTAAGGAAGGCACTCTTGATGTCCATTTGCTGCAACTTAAAATTGTTATGAGCAGCATAAGCAAGTAGGATACGGATGGACTCAAGGCGAGCCACAGGAGCATAGGTCTCGCCGAAGTCGATGCCCTCAACTAGGGAGTAACCTTGTGCCACAAGTCTTGCCTTGTTCCTCACAACAATGCCATTCTCATCTTGCTTGTTCTTGAAAATCCACTTGGTGCCAATAACATTGCGGCACTCTTTGGGTTTCTCCACTAGTTTCCAAACTTTGTTGCGCTCGAAATTATTCAATTCTTCATGCATAGCAACAACCCAGTCTGGGTCTTCAAGAGCTTCAAAGACCTTCTTAGGTTCCACCATGGAGATATGAGCTTGATGCTCACCAAAACTGGCCAATTCTCTTCTTGTAGACACCCTTCGTCGAAGATCACCAACAACCTTGTCGAGAGTGTGACCCCTCAACTCAAGGTTACGATCAGCCCAAGCCTTGCGACGAAGTTCAATAAGTTTGTTGTCTCTTGGTGGAGGAGATTCATCACTTGAGTCTTCATTGGAAGCATTTTCTCCGCCTTGATCAGTAGCTGGAACATCAGTAGCAAGTGGTGGAGACGCATGCCCTTGAGGTGAATCCGTAGCCATAACAGGAGGCTGCAGAACTAGAGAGACAGGGCCAGATAATTCGGCCGATGGAGAGGCCGGATAATCCGGCCTAGGGGTACTTGCAGCAGCTTCATCAGGAAGCCTGGGACTTGCTTGAACTGGCGAGGAGCCGGATAATCCGGGGTCAGCCGGAAAATCCGGCCTGGAGCTTGTATTGATATCTTCACCACCAGGAGCTGCATGGTTAGCTGGAGCGGGGTGGCCGGATAATCCGGTATCCACCGGAAAATCCGGCCTGGAGCTTTCTGAAGCAACTTGACCTTCAACAGTTGATGGAGATGGTGTAGAAGTTTCCCCCGTGGTTGGAGCATGTTGCGTATGTGTAGATGAGGGCTCTATATGAGTAGAGCGTTGTCCTTCCCGGTCTGCCACAAGGGGTTCCTCAATGGGGCGGAAGAATCCCAGGCCCATTCTTCTTATGGCATCTTGGGGTATTTCCACATCTGCATCACAAACACCAACTTGCTCCACACGGGAACCATCATTTTCCTCGAACACCACACTACAAGATTCTACAACAGTTCCGGAGAGCTTATTGTAGACTCTATAAGTGTGGGATTCGACACCATAACCAACAAAAATACCTTCTAGAGCTTTAGATTCAAACTTAGATAAACGAACTCCTTTAATAAGAAAGAAACACTTACAACCGAATACCCGAAAGTATGAATGTTTGGCTTGTTACCGGTAAGTATTTCATACGGAGTCTTGTCCAAAATCTTGCGGAGGTATAAACGGTTGGATGAATGACAAGCAGTAGAGATTGCTTCAGCCCAGAAATTATATGGAGATTTGAATTCGGCCAACATTGATCTTGCCATGTCCATTAGAGTTCGATTCTTCCTCTCGGCTACACCATTTTTTGAGGGGTGTACGCAGCGGAATATTGATGTCTTATCCCCTCTTCACTTAGGAACTCATTTAAGGTGTAGTTCTTGAACTCCGAGCCGTTATCACTCCTGATAGCCAGAATGGGGACGTTGTGTTGATGTTGAACCTCGTTGGCGAAGTCGATGACAGTTTGTTGAGTTTCACTCTTCAACTTGAAGTAATAAACCCAAGTGTATCTTGAGTAATCATCAACAATCACTAGACAATACTTCTTCCCACCGAGGCTTGCATGAGATGGAGGTCCGAAAAGGTCCACATGAAGGAGCTCCAAAATCCTTTTTGAAGAGATAATAGTTTTCCTTCGATGGGGAGAATCATGCATTTTCCCTTCAACACACGCCCTGCAAACATGATCTTTCGCAAAAGAGACATTTTCTTTTAGTCCAAGAATGTGGCCACCCTTGTGGAGACTTTGCAAAGTTCTCATATTGACATGGGCTAGTCGGCGATGCCATAGCCAACCCGCGTCAGCCTTTCTAAAAAGACACATCGGACCTGTAGTGGTTTTCCCCGAAAAGTCCACCACGTACAGGTCGTTTTCGACATATCCCACGAAAGCGACTTTTAGAGACTTGCTCCACAAGAGTACCACTAAATCATCATCAATGTAAACTGCAAAGCCCATCTTACCAAGGGCACGAACTGAAAGTAAGTTATACCCGAGGGTCTCAACAAGCATGACGTCCACGAGAGAGATATCGTGAGCCACCACAACTTTGCCGAGACCCAATACCTTAGATTTTGACTTGTCACCATAGGAGACGATAATGTGATCAAGGTTTGGCCGCATCTCCGTGATGATCTCCTTGCTTCCGGTCATATGACTCGTACAACCGCTATCGAGTACCCATTTAGAACCACCGGAAGCATAGCCCTGCAAGAAAATTACTTCTTGGTTTTAGGTACCCATTTTTCAATGGGTCCTCTCATGTTAGTAACAAGGGTCTTGGGAACCCAAATAGACCAAGGAATGTAACAATCATAAGGCCCTACATAACTAGCATAAACATCACCATAAGAATCACAATATAGTTCGAAGTTAGGATTGTTGATCCCTGCAAAACCATCATAATTAGTCTTGTCATTGGTAATGTTGCTAGTCTTCGATTGAGCAGTCTTGTTCTTCTTCTTGTTCTTCTTCTTCTTGTTTTTCTTGCTCTTTATCTTGGGTATGTAACCAAGACCTTCTTTACTGTTGTCTGTCCTTTGCCTGCTCAGTATCTCATCAATAACCCCTTTACCTTTGTGTTGAGAACTCCTTGCAAGATCTTCTTTTCCAAAGGATGAAGAGGAGGTACTTGGCACATCATACCGTTTCAATTGAGTTTGGATCTGGTCATGAGACTCATTTAGAGTAGAATGATCACTCTTCAATGCCTTGTGAGCACTTTCAAGATCATCAAACTTCTCCAAAAGTCTAGCATGAATAGCCCCAAAATCAATCTTTTCTTTCTTTAGTTTCTTTACCTTGGCAAGAGCATTGTCACGTTCTTTAATGAGCTGAGCTACAGCTTCTTCTTGTGACTCCTCTTCCTCTTCCAAGGCATTCTTCAAAGAGGTTATCTCCAAGGCATCTTCTCTTTCAGTTCTGCCCTTTTCTTGAAGGAGATCTTCGGCTTGAGCAAGTTGACTCATAAGAGCATCAAAATGGAGTTTGTGCTCACCTTGTAGGTTAGTGAAAAAAGTATCCAAGGCAATAATTTCTTCTTTCATTTCAAGACTGTCATGATCATCCATATCCAAAATTATGTTAGTCTTAGGAAATGAGGAGTTAGAAGTTGATACCTCGGATCCTCTTACCATTAGACAAGTGGCGTTGTTGTTGATGGCGTTCTCGTTCGGCGAGTCGAAGAGAGAGGAGGGAGTCGATGTGGTGGCTATAGCAGCCACTTCGCGGGAACTATCATCATCCTCTTCATCTTCACTTGCGGAGGAGTATTCCTCTTGAGCTACAAGGACCATCTTGGGTTGCTTCTTGAAAGGGCCATTCTTCTTAGCAAACGGCTTCTTCTTCAGAGCTTTGGATTTCTCTTTGAGAATGAGCCTGCCACCATTGTCTTCTCTATTTTGACAAGGACACTCGGCTACAAAGTGCAGTCTATCTCCACAGTTTAAGCAAGTTCTCAATCTTGGGCCACTTTCTCTTCTTCCATTTGACCCATTCTTGCGCTCAAGTTCAGACTTGGCTTTGGCAGGGTCCTTCCAAAAGTTCCTTCCATAGAATGCCATGTACTCACCATGAGCATGTTTGACCTCATTGGGGCAGTCCATGGATACCCTCTCAAAAACTCCTTCATCGTCCTCTTGCTCAACAACATTGGCTTCGAGAGCCACATTGACACCCTTTTGCATTCCAATGGCCCGAGCACGGGCATCTTCAGCATTCTTTGCCGCCACTTTGAATGACGCCATTTCTTGCATGACTTCATTGGATGTCATTTGGTGATAGTTGTGTCTACCTTGCAAGCTCTTCAAATCCGTCGGTTCGAAAGGCATTAAGGCACTCACATACTTTCTTTTTATCCATGCATCATCAATGTGAGTGGCCCCATGCTTCCGAAATGTTGTTGCGATGCCCTTGAGTCTTCTATACATGTCCTCATGGTTTTCACCATCCAACATGTAGAATCCCTCAGCTTTGTTACTAAGGGCATCATACCAGTTTCTTCTCATGCTTTCATTTCCAACAAAAAGGTCCGTAAGAGCATCCCACGCCTCTTTAGCTGTGTTGAGATGTTCAATGTGTGGCATGTCCTTGGGACCCACACCTAGTTGTATCATGTGGAGAGCAGTGGCATTCAACTGGCTATCCACAACTTCCCTTCTTGTTAGATTGGTTTGATCTCCAATATGAAGACCTTCTTCAATAATCCTCCACAATTCAATAGAGGAGCTGCAAACATGAGATTTCATTAGAAATTGCCATTGGTTAAAAGAAGATGCAGTGAGCTTGGGTGGATCACCCCTATTGTTTATATGAGGATGAGGGATAGGTGGGTCGGGGGAATATACGTGGCGAACCTCACTATATTCCTCCTTACCACTTCCCTTTTTGGAGGTGGAGCCATTTAGTTTTTCACCTTCCACATCATCATCCTTGGATTCGGTGTTACCCTTTTCCTTAGATGATGGTGTGGGAGCCTCAGAGGAGGATGGAGATGGGGCTATGGATGATGTAAGGCGAGCAATCATTTGATTCATCTCCTCCATCTTGGCCTCAAAGGATTTCAACAAGGTTGTTTCCAACGACTTGAGATCATCCATTGTGACCTTATCCACAGCCTCATTTCCATCATCCCTGGTACCCATACTACTCTTAGGCGGTTAAGCCCGAATTAAGAGCCGGGGCTCTGATACCAATTGAAATGAATCGTGTGGGCACCTAGAGGGGGGGGTGAATAGGTGTTACACCAATTTTTAATTCTTTTTCAATTTTAGGCTTAGCACAAAGGTAAATTTTCTAGATAAACTAATGTGTGGAATTTCCCTATATGCAAACCTATCTACTAGCTAGTAAAGAGCGAGTGGAAGAGGAACGAGTGAACCGAAGTGAAGCACGCGGAGACACAGGATTTGTTTGACCGTAGTTCCTTCCTTGTTAAGGGAAGTACGTCTGCGTTGGAGGGGTGGGCGGTACTAAGACCACCACGCCACAAAAGGCCTCACCCTGTTCTCCGATGGATCTCGCCACAACAGGCCTGATCCACCTTCCACTATAGGTACCCTTCGAGGTGGGCACCGGCGCCTTTACACAACTAGCGGCGCAACAAATCCACAACAACTTGGAGGCTCCCGAAATGACAACAAGCTGCCACAAAACAAAGTTGTCAAATACAATAACATGATCTAGGTATTAACAAGAATACTTTATCAGGGATTTCTCCAAGTGAATGGAGAGGAGTTGAAGCGCTTGATTCTTGATGTTGATGATGAACTTATCCTCCTTCAATTCCACCAAAGATCTAGACCTTCAGGTGGTTGAAGTGGGAGATCGAGATTTAGAGCTCTTGCACAAGGTCTGGTCAAATTCGAGTGAATCAACAGTTATGGACGTTGGGGAAGAAGGGGTACTTATACCCCCTTCCAAAAACCAGTCATTGCACACTGTGGGGGCCGGATTATCCGGCCCAAGTGAGGGCCGGATTATCCGGTCTACGGAAACTCCACCCCAGACTCGGAATATCCGGCAGATAATCTGCCCCTCACAGTGAGACGCGCCAAGCTTGCCCTTGATCATCTTCTGGGGGCCGGATTATCCGGTCTTATGATCCGGCCTGGGGAAGAAAAACCGCCCCAGTTCGGATTTTCCGAGAGAAAATCCGACCGGATACCGAGCGACGCGCCTTGGCTCCTTTTGCTAGAAAACTAGGGGCTGGATTATCCGGCCCTTGCGAAACCCGGATTATCCGGCCTAGGGAGGAAAAACCGCCCTAGTTCGGATTTTCCGGGAGAAAATCCGACTGGACACAGAGCGACGCGCCTTGGCTTCCTTGAGAGATGAGGTAGACCAGATTATCCGGCCCTTGGAGGGGCGGATTATCCGCCCCCCCTCAAAACTTCCTGCACAGTTATCACACATGAAAAGTCTCCATAGTACTGTTATCTAACACGCAAAACAAAGGAAAACATGAAATGTTCTTTCAAGTTGTTCTGCTTGACGATTGTTACATACCGTTCGATTGGGGCGCTTGGACGATTGGGATGGTCTTCGTGAGAGCGATCCGCGAGTAGGCTGTTCTGCGGCATGATTGGCCACGCTTGCTTTGGACAAACTGGCAACACCGAGCGCTCCCCTGTTTCGAGTGTCATGTCTCACGAGTTATGTGGGCCACATCCCAGTGTCACGTCCCCATTATTTCTCTTCCTCCCCGTACTTCTCTTCCTTACCCTCGAAGCCACTTTCCCCACTTCACTCCCATCCTGCTGTAGCCGCTAGCCGACGGCGCCTCCATCCCAATCCCCTCTCCGGCAGCCACCCCCCACCCCTCTCGCCATGGGTTCAAGGGGAGACAGCGAGGAAACGCGTCGTGACGACAGGGACGGTGATTTCGATGTGAGTCGTCTCATCTCTATTTCTATCATCTGTGGTCAGTTATCTATTTTTTGAGCTAGATCTAATCTGTTTACTCATGCGCGTATGATGTGTTAGGCCAACCAGACGATGTATGACTCCGACTATCACGGTTTAGAGGATGAAGACAGTCCTCTGGTATGTAAACATGGATATGTGCCCGCTAAATTTGTAGCCTTCGAAGGATGAAACGCAGGCAGGAGGTTTCTATGGTGTAAAGGACATCGTGCAATGATGCAAGGCAGAAGTTGCGGTGTTGTCAAATGGGTAGATCCAGAGTGGCCCAAATCGATGCAGAAAACGCTGGACAAACTATGGGAAATGACTGTCGAGTTGAAAGAATCCGTATTCAGCTCACTTCTTGACAGTGTTGAGATGAATCTATGGGAACCAGTTGACACGACCAAGCATAAGCGAGATCTCAGGTGGGTGCAAGAAAAGGTTATCAAAGTCGATAAGGAGAGGGACGCGGCGTTGGCCCTGAAGGCTAAAGCAGAGCAATAACTGACTCAAGCAAGGAACGATCTCCACCAGGCCAAAGTCCTGCAGTACACAACTATGAGTATTGACAAGTGCATGAGGAAAAATGCAGAGAAACAATTGAAGCTGTGCAAGGAAGATGCTAAAAGGAAGGAGCAGACAATTCGATCCTTGCTCTCGCAGGAAGATGCGCATCGGGCCAAAATTAGGAAGATCAAGGAGATGTGTGATAACTAGTTCTATTTAGCTTAAACTCCGTGCCTTTTTAAGTTGTAATATTTGTACTTGTTGACCTAGCGGTCTGAACTATTGGTCCCGGATTCTAGGGAGGAAAAAAATTGCTCTGACACCGCATTAATTTGTGGAAGAATTTGTGATTTAGATCAATTTCTGTCTCGATTTAGATCTCTGTCCCGGATTGGGAACGTAACCGTGGACCAAAGACACCTTTTCTACTAGTGTATTCTGACACTGGTGGTTTGTTTAAATATAATCTACGTGGATTGTGCCGCATGCAAATGGCACAACCACAATTTATAAAGTGGAAGCACGTACACCCGGTTACTGGAGATCCGGGAGCTTCGCCAGATGCAGGGGACGCAGGAGCAGAGAGGCAGTGAGATAGACAGGCTCAAGATTAGGCCAGAAAGTGGTACCCATTTCTTCCTCATCCGAGCATTATCGGTGAGAACATTGTTATTTATGTTGCCACGTCATTGTGCAGCATCTGAAATAAGTTGCTGCTTCGTGGAGTGTGGCAGCTTAAATAATTTATTTATGTGCCACTTACATTCCGTCGTATTTGGAGACCTCCTGCCCCTCAGCAATCGTGGAACCGGTGGATCATTGTTTTCAGATAGCAGTGGCACAATCACAATTTCGGATTCAACTACCGACTCGGTCGTTTCCAAACCCTAAGTCGCGGTACATTTTACTCAGAGAACGTGGGTAGATTGTTTCGCCCAGCAACGTGCCACACACAGAGCGATCAGAATTTAACAGAATTACATATACAGGTTCAAGTTCAACACATTACTATGCATCTTCATTGCCAGCAGCCTTCTTCGCAGCCTGGGTGCCAAGCCTTCACGTCCAATGGCTTCTTCATTTCCTGCCTTCTTCCTCTTCCTCGGTGCCAATTTTCTTAGCTTCACGTACTCTACATCGCCGGGACAGTGGGCACCAGAATCGTGTCCAGCATCATCTTTCCACTTGTTTTTAATTTCTTCGGGCAGCAAAATGACATCTTTCCACTCATTTTTAATTTCTTCGGGCAGCAAAATGACTGACCCGGTAGTCATGTTTCTAACCTTGCGACGCTTTCTGTCAAAGAAACAAGACTGTTGCATAACTGCCCAATATCTACAGAGTAAATAAAACAAAAAGTACAATTCAACACAAACATGCGAACCCCAAGAGACTTTTGCTTATCAGGAGCTAATTGGGTTCGAGCAACCACCCTGTCCAATAATAGAAGGGCGACTCCCAGTTGCAGCAGCTTCCACATTCAGTATATCACATTTCAGCTCAAACATGGCAGCCGAAGCATACCTTTTCATCAACCCAATTAGCTGATTGTCACACGTTATAGGAACCATGACGCCACGTTCATGAAGCTGAACTTTGCAGTCTGCTTCGGCCATAATTCAACATGATTACGCAGAGCAGCAACCATACCAGATATAGTGTAGATCTGCGCAGACGCTTCTTCCATCGTGAAACAATGGTGTCCATACCTGTTGCCCTTAGAGTCATACCTATAGAGGACTACCGTAACCAGGTAAGGGGGTCCACGTAGATTCCACTTGACAGAAAACTGTGGATAAAATATGTTTGTCAGCGATGGGCTAACAAACAATTTGAGGTTCAGTAGCCAGCTAGCAGTTGTAACTAGTGCGAATAGCAAAGAGAAGGGTAGATCACCCGCTTGTAGACAAAACTTATTCTTTCTTGATAGTAGGATCTGCCATCCTCCGAGTTGCTCGGCTCGTCGGCGGCGGAGGCGGGCTAGAGCCTCGCAACGACAGCTACGGCATGCGCCATTGGAGCTCGGTATCAGCGACTGGGCGCAGCAACTTGGCCCCGGAAGTCAAATGTCCGAAGGGATCGTCCTGCCTAGAGGGTGGATTCCGACGCCGCCGGTGCTAGGGGAAAGCTGGGAATGGATTTATGAAATTGGTCAACGCATCCAATCCACTTAGCTGCTCGATTTGCCTAAGAGGTTGCCGTGTTGGCGCCCGCGTCACAGACAGATAACCGGCATGTGGGTCCCGACCGTCTACTTCACGGGGCGGTTTAACAGAATGTTTGTATTTGGCAGGGGTGAGATGAGTTTGCCTCGAAATGGCCCTTCTTAGTAGTTGGTGGCCTAACTTTTCGAAACGCGGTAATTTTAGGCAACTTAGGTACCGCCATGCGCTGGCCTGCCAACTTTGGTACCGCAGACGAACAAGCCCCAACAAACACCACAATCTCATAAAGACATCCAACTCAAATTATACTCATGATAAGTATTTATGTCACCTTAGCCTAAGTGCCACACGGTGTGCACACTGTCAACTTCACACACTTAGGGATAAGCAGAGATTAATTAAAACAATTGAGTAGCAGAATAAATCTATAAATTACAATGCTCATGATCTCATAAGGTCACGCATAGAGAGAGATGAACACATAGCTACCGGTAGAGCCCTTAGCCTCGAGAGAGAACTACTCCCTCCTCATCATGGGAGTCAGCAACGGCGATGGAGATGGCTCTGGGGGCACTTTCTCGTCCCGGCAGGGTGCCAGAACAGAGACTTCCGTCCCCCAAATCTTCTCTTCGGTGGCGGCGGTGCTGCGGAACTTTTCGTGGAATTCTGATATGGTTTTTATGGTTTTTATCTCGGGGAGAATATATAGTCGAAGGGGCAAGATCGGTGGAGGCCTGAGGGGCCCACACCACCTGGTGGCGCGCCTGGGAGGGGGGGGGGTACCCGCGCCACCGTAGGGTGTGGCCGCCTCGTTGCCCTCCTCCGTCTATGCTTTGGACTCCGTCTTGTGTCGGAAAAATAGGAACTTTGGCTTTTGTTTCGTCCAATTCCGAGAATATTTCTTTACTAGCTTTTCTGAAATAAAAAATAGCAGAAAACAGACAACTGTCACTGTGGCATCTTGTCAATAGGTTAGTTTCAGAAAATGTATAAAATACCTCAAAGTGTAGCCAAAACATAAGATAGTTGATACAAAACAAGCCCAAGTTATAATTTCTACCTTATCAGATTACTAAGTGTATAGTTGCCAGGTTTTACAGTGTCTAAAGTTTGTGAATGCTACCAGTTTGAAGTCCTTTATGTCTTATATATTTGCACTTTGCCCAGATCATGTAACTAAATTACCAGGATATCTATATGTGTCTATGGTACTTATGTTCTAAATTACATGCAACATATATGTGTTTCCTGTTTAGCACCTGATTCTTCTATCTATGCTACCGGATTCTTGTTCTAAATTACTTGCCAAGCAACCTGTGTATGTGGTTGTTCCTATCTGTAGCAGGTAGATCCTATGTTGGGGAATAGTCCTAGTATATCAGATAGTTTTAGATTTCCAGATAGTAAGTTTTGCCTTTGGAAACGCAACCTGGTGAAGTTGGTGAGTGTGTGGAAATGTTTTGGAGTTGATTTGTCAGTACTCGATCACTTTTTTGTGGGTAGATCTCTGCTATGACGTCGTGGTACTCTTCTAGATCCCCATCTGTCCATGGCGTGAGGAGGAAGAAGGAGACGGGGATCCCGAGGTCGATAGTTGTGGCAGGTGACCGAGTCGTTAGCTTAAGGAGTACTTAAACTGGGCTGACTAATTGAGCAGGTTTTTTGGGCTTAGTGGCCCAGGTAGGTAGCTAGACCGAGACAGCTGGATCACGCTAGCTGGATCGCACGCTAGCGCGTTCGCTCTCCGCTCGGTCGCCGTCCTATCGGGTTATAGGATCGCCGGACGGAAGTAGCGACCTAGGACACGGTCGCTACATAGCATGGTCATATAGTCCAGCGACCTAGGACACGGTTGCTACATAGCATGGTCATATAAATATCTTTTGGTATATTTTAAAATATGTTTTCACGTATCACGTGTACCGCCAATATATTTTCCCATCTGTCCGATAGCCCAAACAAGATAAAATCGAAAATGCCCATTTCAACAGCAGCCAGCCCACTAATTCAACGGACAAAAAAGGCCCATGCTTGAGTCGCGTGCAACGAAACAAAACAACCAGCCCGTATCCTCCAACCTCCCCAAAACCCTAACGCCTCCCTAGCTTCGGCTCGTGCAGCTGCCCGCACCCACGCCACCCGCCCACCATGGCCGACGTCGACATGGGCGAGCTCCCCCAGACGCCCCGCTCGGTCGCCGGCGACGACACCGACCTCTCCATGTTATCCGGTGAGTCCGACCTCGTCGCGGCCATCCTCGGCCGCCTCGGCCGCTCGCAGCGGGAGGACGACCAGCACCTCTGCGCCACCGCCGCCGCCATGGCGCAGGCCGTCAGGGACCAGGGCGTCCCCGCCACGACCGTCGCCTACTTCGCGGCGGCCGCTGCCGCGCTGTCCCCGCTCGCGCGCGCCGGTCCCGGGGCCGCTGACCGCAACGTCGCGGGCGCGCTCCTCGCGTTCCTCTCCGCAGCGGTGCCAGCGCTCCCCCTCGCTGTGGTGCGCGCCCGCGGCCGCCAGGTCGCCGACGACGTGGCTCGCGTGCTCGAGTTCCCTTCCACGCCCGACTCTGGCGTCAGGGCTGGGGTGAGGTGCCTCGCGCATTTGATATCCGCGGGAGACAAGTCCAGCTGGGAGGCAGTGGAGCCATTCTACGCCGTGGTTTTGCGGCTCGCTTCCGATCAGCGGCCGAAGGTAAAGTACCTTTCATCTGAGATTTTGTAGCTTACTGGGACATCTAGTACATGATGATGTACATAATTTCACGGCTTTCAGTTTTTCCAGCAATGTAGTTAGCCTACTCAGTCCAAAATGCAAGTGTCCAATAATCAAGTAGTAGAAGATTATTCATATTTTACTATAATGCTCTGCAGGTGAGAAGCCAATCTCATTCTTCCTTGCGAGATATTCTCCTGAGTTTTCAGCGGCAAGCTATTTTGGTTCCTGCGAGCGAAGCAATAGCAAGTGTTTTTGAACGATTTCTGCTGCTTGCTGGTGGATCCAATGATGCAAGTAAAGGTTCAGTGGCAGAAGGACCTAAGGGGGCTAAGGAGGTCATATGTATTTTAAATGCTCTTAAGTGCTGCCTTCATCTCATGGCATCCAAGCCTTCCAATACCATCTTGAAGTATTTTAGACCGCTCTTGGATCTGCATCAACCAATTTTGACAAGGTGTATATTGGAGATTCTGCATGTTGTTGGTGACAGTCCAACTGTACAGCTTAAACCTGATGTGCTGTTGGATCTTATGTGCTCTTTGGGACTGTCTGTCTCCACAGAAAGAAAATCAGGAGATGAACTGGCTTCAATTGCACGGCTTCTAAATGCCGGCACTAGAAAAGTTTATAGTCAGAATAAGAATATCTTTGTTGTAAAGCTCCCTCTAATATTTACTTCGCTTGGAGGTTTGTTATTTTCATAAGTTCACTTTTCTAAGTTTTTCCCATCAAAGCTTGGCATTTCTAGGTTGTTCTATGTTATTTACAAATCATATTTATGCATTTTGTTCTTACTCTTTTTTTGAAAATTGCTTCTTAGATATATTGGCAAGCGAATTTGAAGAAGCAAGGTTTTGTGCTGTGGAGACGTTCAAAGGATTAATAGATAATTGCATTGATGAAAACTTGGTGTCTCAGGGCATCACCCAGATTAAGGCTAGGCATCAAGGGATGAGATCTGATCCCACTGTCATAGAGAAGATATGTGCTATCCTAGAGGGCTTGCTAGATGTTCGCTATGCTGATGTCTGGGACAAATCTTTTAATGTAATTTCAGAGGCATTTGACAAGTTAGGTAAGTACGCCATTGCTTTAGCATACATGCCTTAACATATGTGCTGTTAGTCTAAGTTCCTAATGCTTTAACACACTCTCATTTAGTTGGTAATGCTTGAGATCTGTTTGCACTATTGGAAGTTTGGAACCTTTTCAGATAACTGATTCTTTTTTATTTTGGATGTACCAATATGTTGAAACCGCAATTTGTACATTCAATAGCAATCTCTTACTGGACAGCAAAACACACAACTTACCAAAATCAACAGCAGGACACAACTTACCAACCACCAACAGCATTAAAATTGGCCTCTGCATTATCTTGTCAATTCTACAGTGATGGTGATCATTGTAATATTCAGTAGCTTAACATTATTGGAGTTCCTACTTTGTGATCTTTCATCTGGTCATGAAGATCTATAAATCTTTCACCATGCTTGTTGTGGCCATTGTTGTGTGCAATTAGCAAATCTATGTTGAATGCTTTTCTGTTAAATGGATCGTCTTACTTTATATGCTTTTGCTTGTTAGTTTCTTGATATTAAGCTGTCAAAGTTTCTGAACTCATTTCTCATGGGAAACAATAGGAGAATCTTCATCCGATTTATTACCAGAAGCACTTAAGAACCTGGCAGATATGCAGAACATGTCAGATGATGACTTTTCGTTCCGGAAGCAGGTATTTCTGTTTAATTACAGATGCACTTCGATCACCACATGTACTACTTTTAGAATTGCCCGACGGTGAAGATTTAGGTTTGAAAAAACTTATGCTGCTTAAGATATTGCTAAGAGCGTAGTTGTGTAGGCGATATATAAAGCTGTAGTCTGTAAACTTGCATTGCACACCCTCCATACAAATACAACTTATTTGGGCTATACTGTGATTAGTTAACTTCTGGTTTACCTTCAAATGCTTCTCTTTTGCAGCTCAATGCATGTGTTGGTTCAGCAGTTGCCGCAATGGGGCCAAAGAATGTTCTTGATATTCTACACATACAGTCAATAGGTGATGAAAATGAATGGATTCTCCCTATTTTAGAAAGGCACATTGTTGGTGCTAGTTTACAGTTTTTCTTGAGAGACATTCTGGGCATTGTTAGAGCTGTAGAGAAGAATATTCCCAAGGTATTCTGGAAATTCTGATCAATTTGTGCTGTAACATAAAAGGATTAAGCCATCTCGCTTTGAACTTGACCCTAATTATTTTTCCAACTTACTGCAATGAAACAGCTTCTGAAAGACGATAAGCTTTTCTCCGCCAAGAGAGCTGAGGGTTATGTGTATTCACTTTGGTCTTTATTGCCATCATGTTGTAACTATCCATGTGATACTTCAAGCACCTTCAGAGTTCTACAGAATGTCTTATGTGACACTCTCCAAAATCAGCCTGATTTACGCGGCATCATTTGCTCCAGTATTCAGGTTCTTCACATTCCTCTGTTCAAGTTACATGGAACTGCTATATGCGTTATAGTTTGTAATTTTCCTTCCGACTTATGTCTGCTTTAGATTTTAATTAAACAAAACAAGGAAGCTTTGTCAATCACTAGTGGAGAGGACATTCTTGTTGAGGATGACATAAGCAAATCTGAAAGAAGAGCAAAGGACCGCTATACAAAAGAGAGTGCAGAGGAAAATTTGAAAGAAATACGTGCTTTCTCTCCAAAGTTTTTAGAACTATTATGTTCTATATTCTTATCATCCTCAAAGGACGCTATTGGATTCTTACAGGTATTTATCGCTGTTTGCAATGTAGATATGCTGTCATCTTGTTGTGGGGCTTGATCTGATTCTACCTTTTCTGTGATTATGTTCTGGAGCCTAGTATTCTTATTTGAATGAAGAATGCTTCTGTACCTTATGGATTATGCAAGATTTTGTTGTGGTTGAGAGATCCATTTTTATTGCTGAGTACACTTAGGTGTCTTTTACTACTGGAATAGTTTGATTACTTTTAGCCCATAAATTTCTTGTATGGTGGGCTGGTCGTTCATCATTTTGAAGTTGATAACCATCTCCATGGCTTATTAGAATCTATTACTCTACAGCTGATGTCTGCTACTTTGTCGTGCTAAACTGCTAACTGTCAAAATAATTTTATTTGACAAAAAATGACTCAAGGCTGAACTAAGAACGTCTTTGTTTTGTGGAGTGCAATTTCAACACTCATTTGAGAATTTCATGATTGCATTTTTCATTGATAGACTGCATTTCAGTATTTCGCTTGTATTACGTGGAAACACATAACTTACATCCCTCTCCATTGGACCTATAGCCCGCGATAACCGAGATAGCATCCATATCGGACAAAGACGTAGTGGGCAAGTTTTTCCTTGACGCAATAAGGAAGTTGCTGGATGCCACAAAAGCTGTTAATGCACAGCAAGTGGATGAAACTTCAATGCAGATTGAAGATAATTCGAATGCAAATAACATGACGAGGTTTGGCGGAGTTCATATTTTTATTGGTTATCTGTGCGCCCCTTAGATCTAGCTGAAGTCTGGTGTTGATCTTAAACCTTGATTTGAATTTTCAGGGCTCTTCTTTTGGACTTTGCAGCTTCATTAATGCCTGGATTAGCTGCAAAGTCAATCACTGTGCTGTTCAGCTATGTAAAACCTGCAATTAAGGTACATATATCCACATATTGTTTCAGTGCCACTTATGTCCAATATGTTATGTATATTGCTCATATCTTACATATTTTTTTGTTTGTAGGATACTGACTCATTGAATCAAAAGAGAGCATACAAGGTTCTCTCAATGTTACTTAAGGTTTGTTCCTGTTTTCAGTTTGCTACTTTATATGAACTATTGCACATCAGAAGAATGAAGAAATCTGAACATTTTCTGTATGGATGTTGGATTACTTCAGGATGCTGAATTTATTGAAAGAAATTTAGATGTCCTGTTGGAATTGATGATTTCATCGTTGCCATGCCAATTTCCATCTAAACGGTACAGGCTTGAATGCCTACATCACCTTATTGTTTACATTTTGAAGGTTGGTAAAACCAAAACATCGTCGCAGTTTCTGGACTAATGTGCATATGTATCTGGGAGAGCAGTAACAAATGTGCATCACTTTCTTCTCTGCAGGATCCATCTAAGCTTAGAAAGAGGGAAATTGTTAGTTCATTCCTCACGGAAATACTTCTTGCCTTGAAGGAGGTAACTGAAATAGTATATTATAGTTTTGCGCATTATTATTAATGTAACCAGGAATACTGTCTAAAAGGCTCAAGTAGCATGCTGTCAGTTTTGACGTTTTTGTTTCTTATTCCCTTTGAAATGCATCACATAACTAAATTTCCTTGTTATACATAGGGTATTCTTTATCTTGTTAAAACAAAAATATGTCATTCTTCAGGTTTTCATTCTGAACAGAGTTTGGAAGTCATTATTTGTTTATTTAGACCTTGCTCCTTATACTGATCAAGTGGTCAAGTGTTGGATGGCATAATTCTTTTGCTCAACTTTTGTTACTGCAGCAAAGCTCTCAATCCTTTGTTAAGACATCTTCTGAATGTGGTTATATAGTAAAGAAAGTCAGATGTGAGATTGTGGTGATGAGTTTTATGTTTCTTCACAGGCTAACAAGAAAACCAGAAACAGAGCTTATGATTTGCTTATCCAAATTGGCCATGCTTGTGAAGATGCTGAAATTGATGGGAGGAAGGTCAACTTGCACCAGTTCTTTGACATGGTACTTTTGTGTCATTGTGCATTTTAATTTTAATCTTCTATGGGAAGTCCACTATTTCAGCACCATGCTGTTGCAGATTATCCACACCACTGTGACCTTCCTAGCATTTCCTCAGCATGCTCAGTTATCACCCCGTGACAATGAGATCTTTGTCTTCTTCTAAACAAAAGAAATGTGCTAAATTGTTGGTTTAACGTTGTCTGCTTTCATTTTCAGGTAGCTGGTGGTCTGGCTGGTCAAACTCCGCATGCGATTAGTGCTGCGGTTACAGGGTTAGCTCGCTTGACCTATGAGTTCTCAGACCTTATCGGAGTAGCGTACAAGCTGCTCCCGTCTACATTTCTCCTTATGCAGAGGAACAACCGAGAACTTGTCAAAGTAAAGAGCATGATGCACTTCCAATTACCTAATCTATAATTTCATTTCAGCTTCTTTCACTAACATTGATATCGTGGTCAGGCCAACTTAGGATTCATCAAAGCATTAGTGGCTAAATCTAAAGCTGATGTGTTGGAGGAGCACTTGAAGGGAGTCGTTGCTGGTTTGTTGAGCTGGCAAAGTGATAAGAAGAATTCTTTGAAAGCGAAGGTATCGATTGTCTGGTTTTGCTAGTGCACTGTTTATTTATTAATTGGAATGTGCAATAAGTAAAAACAGTAGTAAAATGTAAAATCTACACTTCTAGTTTAGGAAATGAATGCGTACTTCTGCATGGTACTCCCTCCGTTTCAAAATGTAAGATGTTTTAGCTTTGTGAAAGGAATGTATTTAGACCACTTTTAATGTGTAGGTTCATCAAGTTTTATAGTGAACCTAGACACTAAAAGGGCTCTAGATACACTGCTTTCACAAAGCTAAAACATCTTATATTTTGAAACGGAGGGAGTAGTATTTACTGTCTTCGGTGCCTGTGCTACTGTAATAGGACAAAGGAAGAATGCACAGTCTGCATGTGACTGAACTGCTGTCCTTTTATCAGAGCCTGCTAATAGCTTCAGTGACATAATTAGGTATTTGAGACAGCTAATAACTCCCCTTGTCTTATTATTAGGTGAAATCACTTGTGGAAATTCTCGTGAAAAAATGTGGTTTAGATGCGGTCAAGGCTGTGATGCCTGAAGAACATATGAAATTGCTCACTAATATCAGGAAGGTAAGTTATGATGTTTTTACAAATCTTTGGAGTTCTAAAAGAAACTAAAGACAGAAGTAACGGCATTTCCGTCTCGTTCTCTTCTTTTCAACCTATTTGTTTGAAATGTTAACCAGATTAATGAGCGAAAAATGCGGAAGGGCAAATTGTCTGAGGATGGGGAGGAGGCCATGTCTATGACCTCAGGAGCTACCAGGTATACTGGCACAATAATTCTGTAATTTGATGCCCAAGACTATTTTTCAAGACTTTTAAGCTCTGTTTATCATTTTTTTGTGGACAGTTTGAGTGCTTAGACAAAATAAACTGTGTTTAAGATAGTTTAGATCCAGAGTATCCACAATGTGTGCTCAATTGCCTGATCAATGTTGATGCAGGCATAGTGGATGGAATCACACACAGATGTTCTCTGATTTCGGAAGTGACGAGGATGACTCGAACGGTTCATTTTCCAAACAACATACTGTTGCTTCTCGTAATGGATCAAAAGCTTCAACACGGTATGTGCCATGACAATCACACTCAAAAGCTGTTTGAGAAGCCCCATAATTTCTTACATTTCCCTTGTACTAATGTCTAGGTCAAACAGAAAGCGCCAAGATAAAAGCTTACAGGAGAAATCCATTGATCACTCGACTGGTGAACCCCTGGATTTACTCGACCAGAAGACAATGCGGTTAGCTCTTAAATTGACAGGAAAAAAGAGGGCTGCACCTGATGATGATGACGACGATGAGATTGAGATGGACCCTGAAGGGCGTATGATAATACGCGAAGAACGGGAATATCGCAAAAAGAAGCCTGTTGTCTCCCGTGACGAGGAGACTGATGACAAGAGCTCTGTCAGAAGCCAGTCAGTGAAGAGGAGGAAAGTGGTCAGCAGCGGTTGGTCCTACACCGGCCACGAGTACACCAGCAAGAAGGCAGGTGGCGATCTCAAGAAGAAAGACAAGATGGAGCCGTATGCTTACTGGCCGCTGGATCGGAAGCTGCTCAACCGCAGGTCGGATCGCAAGGCGTCCGCACGCAAGGGCATGTCCAGTGTCATGAAGATGACGAAGAGGTTTGAGGGCAAGAGTGCCTCTGGTGCCCTCGCTGCCAGGAGGACGCAGAGGCACAAACAGAAAAAGAACAAATAGAGAGGCCGAGGAGACAAGGCTATAGGAAAATTTTGTAACTGTACAGCGTGATTTTAGCACTGGTTGCGCCTGTAAGCTGTACTGGCGTGTTTATGGTGCTGCCATTTCTTTACTTCTTTTCCCGAAGGTTCCTTTTTGACTGTTTCGTCTCCGCAAGACGCCATTTTCTGTAACTTTTGACACAGTTGGTGTGTATCAGATTCAGATTGACTGAAATGGGCTACAATTTTGATTAATGTTGTCGTATTAAAATCTATAATGGGTAGTGGATTCTGTCTCAACAAGAAAGCTGCATTGTTCAGAAAAATCGTTTTTGTGGACCAAGGTGGCTAGAGTTTTCCTACCATTGCACGATGGGTAGACCTCCTCTACTGGAGGTCGCACACGATGGCTCGATGGAGAGGGAAGATCTGCCTCGGCTGGGTGATGTCAGCATGGAATGTCCAGGTGGCGGTTGGCTCTTCTGACGCACGAAAAAAACAATTGGGCTTTGCTTTTATGAGCACCTATTTGCAAGGAGGTTAGATTAATTTGGAATCTCCCAAATTTTTTGGAGCTGTTATGGTACTATGCTAAAATTGTGTCTTTTCTCTTTCGAAAAGGATACTACTCCCCCAGGGAATAGTACGAATCGATCCCTCAGGTCACTTTGCTTGTGTTTGGCCTCGCGCGTAACCTGCAGCCCCGCCTCGCCGCACCTCTTTGCCGCGCTGCCGCTCCTCTCCCCCGCGCCGCCGCACCTCTCTGCGGCGCCGCTGTGTCGCCTCCGCTGCAGCCCCACACGCTGCTCCTCTCCACCGCGCCGCCTCGCCTCCCCGTCGCTTGCAGGTCCCATGGCACGCAGCCGCCACCTTTGGCTCGTCGCCGTGTGCCTCCCTTCCCCTCGAGCCAGCCGTCCTCGACTGCTGGCTGCCCGCGAGCTCTGGGATGCCCCGTGCCAGCCATCCTCCGCGGCGGTGGTTGCTACATGTGGCGGCGGTGGAGGTTGCTACAAGAGGTGGATGTCGCTGCTACAAGCATCATCGGCGGTGTTGTCACCGTTGCAACGGCATCTTCTCCTGCGGCAGTGGATTTTTTTTGCTACAATAGGTGTACAACCTTTTTTGCTACCATAATTTTGTGTGTTTGCTATAATAGCACAAATGTTTTGCTACAATATCTCCTTCTGGCGAAATTGTGCTTGCTACATTAGCATACCCCTTTTGTTACCACAGTTGGTTTTGCTATAATAGCGTAAATTTTTTGCTACGAGGTTTCTAGCTAGGTTTTCTCCAGCGATATTTTTCGGCATAGTCGGTTTGCTATATTAGGATTTTTTTTGCTATAAGGTCTCCGGCGAGGTCTAGTCTGTCTATTCTTTTTCTGAACCGAATCGTTTTTTCTACATGTAGCAAAAGCATGATTTCTCTTTTTCTGAACCCGAGGATTTCTCTTTTCAGTAAGAATTGTAATTTTTATTATTTTTATCGCTCTTTGTACTGATATTGATGATTATTAGATTCGGAAGAATGTTTTGCTAAAAAAGAAGAAAGTGACATTTGTTTCTGGATTGAGAGTGCCTTTTGGACTCGGGTAGTAGTAGTAGTAATGCTCTGTTCAGCGCCGTCACTTGACTTTCCCTTTTGGGGTTCGGCGCTGTCACCTGATGATTGGTTGAGAACGTGTGGGCGCTCGCTGGTTACCTCTCTCGCAGTCCTTTTGTTTGTACTGGCAGTTCGTTGCTTTCTGGACGAACTAGTCTTTGTCTCCAGTGTCCACCACCGCGACAGCACCAACCCCCGAGGCCACCAGACAACACGCCGCAATCCGCCGCAAACCCACTCCGGCTGCACGGCGATCGCGATGAATTCACTCTACTCCCGGCCGATCACCCTCTCCGCGCCCTCCTCCCGCCTCCGCACCAGCCACCTCCCCGCCCGCGCCTGCTCAACATGCCTCCCCTCTCTCCACATCATCCGCGCCCGCTCCGCCGTCCATCCAATACCCTGTGCGCGCCGCCTTCTGTTGCTTCCCCTCTCTTCGAGCAACGGCGGGACAATCGGTGGATCCAAGCTCCCCTTGGGCGGAGGTGGATGTGGCGGCGGCGGCGGCAGCGGAGGCGGCAAGCCAGGGAGCGGAGACGAGGATGACAATTCAGGGGAGGGCTTCGGAGTGCTCAACCGTATCGTCAAGTTGCTCCGCCGTCTGCTTCAGCATGGCGTCTTCAATGGGCCACTCCTCGCCGGCGACTTCCTGGCCACTATGCATAGCTGGGTCAGCCTCAGCACAGAGGTTTGCGAGAAAAGTCCTCCATATCCGTACTTTTATTTTCTTGTTAGATTTTTGTTACACAGCCTTCCCCTAAAAGAATAGTAATTCGGAGTTTTAATGACACCCGACCCGAATGCTTCATTTTGCCTACTGATTTAGGAGATGTGGATTGCAGTTTACAGTAAAATCTCTTCCCAAATTTTCAGATCGGTATGTAACTATTCGATTGGGTTGCAACACCCCTCCATGCTCACGAAGCTTGTACTTCTTCAGCATTCCCTACCTTCCATTTATAGGAACTTTACCTGTTGCTTAATTGTTTGATCAAGACTGCACTCTTTTGTCTGTTAATGTCTTACTTATGATGATGAGGAGATGGAAACTTTGTTATTGTAGCTGGCTATGCTATGTAATATGCTAACACATGCTATTTTTTTTTCTATAATCAGGAAATGCAGTCTCCATTTGGGTCTCACTCTTCCAACAGCACTGTATGCTCTGCTTCCATTTTGCTCTGCTTCTTTACCTATTTGTTGCACCAACCATCCTGAAAATATTATGCTTTTGTTGGCTTGTTAATGCTTGACAGCATGAAATCATTCGAATGGGAGACGATGGCAGAAGTGATGATGAAACCAAAGTAATCATACCTGTTCCCCAGGATAATCACTCTGACAGGAGCAGCAGGACTAGTTCCAATAGAAACAAATACAGCACCAGGACTGCACAAGTGGTGAGAAGCTGACGTGGTTTTGGCTCGCTCTTCTTTATCCTCCTAATGTTCTCTCTGCTCTGTCTGATGATGCGCCACAGGGAGCGAAAACAACAAAGAGCAAAAATCATCATATTTCTGATGGTGAAATTCTTTCGGACGATGAGAAAAAGATGAAGGTTCAATCTCGAAAAAAGGAAAACCAAACACTTCAATCTCGAAAAAATAAGAAGCCACTACTTCAATCTCGAAAAAAGAGAAACCAAATACTTCAATCTCGAAAAAAGAAAGAGGTAAATTTTGCCCCTTTCGCTAATGTTAGATTAGTAGCCCGCTACCATCATTCTTTAGCTGCATATCAGTTCATGGCATCTCTACTGAAAATTCATTTTTTACTCATGTTAGTTTGATCTTCAACCTATTCCCTTAAAAGAGAACAACCAGATACTTCAATCTCAAATATGCTAATGTTTCTTACTGCATTTTTTGAACTCAGGGTACACGGAGTCAAGTCTCCAACACCGCAAACTCTTTAGTTGTTGGTGCTTTGGCTCTCCTCCCTTATTGGGGTATTTGTTGCGCTGATCCAACTCAGAGTATTTCTAAAATTTGGAAGGATGCCCTTTACATAGCATACATCTTCTTGTTCTTCGTCACTATTATAGTCAGCTCATTCTTCGCGATTCAAGGATGCAAAGTTACCTGTCAATGATGGATTCAAATTATTAGAGATAGTGCAGCTTCTACTGCTTCTGTTCTTTTGTGTGGCAGCATTTATACCACAACATATTTGTAGAGGTGTGTCCATTTGGGCAATATGTCCTTGTATCGGAGTTTTATTCATGATAGTGATCGCTTGTGGTACTGAGTTTCAGAAGAAGGTATAGTACCTTTTTATTATAATAATAGTTAATTTCAAATTAGGAAGTAAAAATAACAGATTTCATACTAGTGTCTTGGTTCTTTTTCTCTTTCAGGCAGTGATTAACTGCATAAAGGTTCCCTGTCAAATGGTGATTAAGTGCATAAAGGTTCCCTGTCAAATGGTGATTAAATGCACAAATGTTATGTAACACCCTCGAATCGGCCCTATGCAAGTTTTAGCCCTTTCCGCCAAACCCGCATAGAAACGATTCAAGGACGTCCACCAGACACTTTCGTGCGGGTGGAAAACGAAGTAATACCATTACACAACAATCCTCGATGGGACCCACAGATGAGATAAATATACAACACGACTCCAAGTGTCAAGAATACAGATATATAATACAAAGATCCAAATCACCTTGAAAACGATACAGCGTCCGACTACGGACAAGATGCAAATGGGGCTAAGAGCCCTGAAGAATAACCAATGGCGTCCATAACCCTGCCCAGGCCAAGCCGGAAGGGTAACCCTGCTAACGACGGCGATCTCAAACCTGCTAAAACAAAAGGGGTGTCGACAAAGGCCAAAGGAAAAAGAGGAGCGTCAGTACTGAGGCCAGTACACGGCGAGGCTAGAATTCGGCGGCTCTCGCCTACATAGGTATGGTGGGCTGAAGCGGCAGCGCAGCGGCACGAAACAACCTATAGAGACTCGATACAACTGGCGGTTATCAGAGAGGGATAAGAAAGACCTATTCGGATCCAACCTGAAGCTAACACCAAACAAACCCATCCTGATATTTCCCCTCGAGACCAAACGAGGAAGTCAAACCGAGGAACTCACACAGTTGGCAGTTTTACTCATTTCATTATAGTTGCAGCAATTACTAATCACATATAGATAGCATGAGTCATCCTGATGGCATAAGTAGTGGGCAGTTTTAGTTAACATTTCGTTATAGTGGAACATTTACTAGTCAGATATAATTGTCCTGGGAAATCCCAAACCCAACGGTCGTTGACACTTTTATCACATTCTATGGGAGTTGTAATACTTACTAGGCAGGTATAACAAAACAATCCAGGTCCACCAGTGGTTGGAATTTTTAATATCCATTCCGTTATAGTGAAGCTGATTACTAGTCAGATATATTAAGTCAAATTTATAGCACTACTTTAGTTATGCTTGTCTATGATCGAGATACTGTGCTCCAAGTCGTCCATAACCGCGAACACGGCTTTCAGAAAGTTTTACCCTGCAGGGGTGCACAAATAGCAACACACACTCGATCAACCTCGGAAAAATCAACTCAAAACCCAACGAGGCATTCACGACAAAGCGATCACAGGATTCAGAAATATTTCAGGGGGCCACCCCATTAAGCTACCCGCAACGAAGTTGGCCGGCTCCGAGACGGACCCAAGGTTTGCGCCAATGGCTGTAAACGACTGGGAACCCGAAAGTGTGACTGGGCTTGTCGATACCGCGAAAACACTCCGCAATCCTAAACAGTACAGGTGCTCCACGCACAATCTTAAATAAAGCAGTAACGCATGGCATAGGTACAGGATAGTAATAAAGCCCCAAACTACTTTGTGGCCCCAAGAAATAGAAATGAATCAAGCTCTGGCTCAGGGGGGTCCATAAGGCCTCCCGGATGTGGATAGTGCGAAAAATCAAGGAACAGGTATCAAGTACTTGGGGTCCTACGGGACACAAGTGAGCGTGGAAGAACCAAATAACATTTATTGCCCACCGATGCCTCTGCATTAGTTTTATCTATCATTTTAATAGTTGTATTTAAAGTCATGATCATCTCCACCGATAAGCATCTCCACAAATAAACATCTGCCATCATTCCAACAACTGTGGTACTCGACGACACAAGATCGCACCTGAGCAAGCAACTACGACTCGCAAGGCCCGCTATCTTACAAACACGGGTAATAGGAGGTGTCCAAGGCAATATAGAGGCCGCACGGGATATAACTGGGGTGCGGAAACTAAAGCATCGCGACACGGATAGCAATAGATCAACATGAGGAAATACAGACTATAAATGCAAAATAGGTAGAAGGGGGAGAGATGCTCGCCTGGGAAACACTGCCGAGGGATCATATCCGGAGAACTTGTCGTTACTCGCATCCACTCATCAGCCTAATCCGCGAAGAAGCAAACACTAGCAGAAACACCGGATACAATATTTAATACTACGGCAGAAGATCCGGCATGATTATGATATGCATGCGAGATGAATAGTTAATATGCAACAAGTGATAATGTCATATTATAAAATAATGGGGTCTCGGATAGGGAATCACATTAGGGTTCGGCGAACTTGGGCTCCGAGGGGTTCGGGGAGAGAGGGGCCAGGTGGGACCAGCATGTTAGAGAGATAGAGGGAGATGAGGTTTAGGGTTTAGGTAGAACTAGGTTAGAGGAAAAATTTAGAGAGAGAGAAAGATAGGTTAGGTGTGGATTAGGGTTTTAGGTTTATTTTGAAATTGTTTATGAGATCATACCAAGAGGAAAAGATAATGAGTTCTTTAATTTATCATGAGATGAGGTGGAGGAATAATCAAGAAAAGAGAAAGAAAGAAGTATGGGAAGAACCCCTCCTATAAATCATGAATGGAGACAATTAAAATAATAGATGTTGATGAGAGTGAAGGAGTGGTAGTGATGGTGATGATCCACAAAGAAAAGATTCAATAAATTCAAAAGGAATTGAATGAACCAAAGGTGGTGGTACTTTTGCATGGCCCATGCAAAATAATAAATGCCATGATTAAATTCTTGTGAGAACAAAATAATAACATGGCATTGCTCATATGCAACCCCAAAAGTGGAATAAAGGCCAATCAAAAGAATGTAATGAATTGGATCCATCCCAACCCACATGAGCTAGAATAAATTCAAAGAAAAGAAATACAAGCTCATGGTCTAATGGGATGGTGGAATTATAAAGTGGTGACAAAGAAAGGTGATGGAATTGAAATAAAAGATATGCCCCCAACTCAACTTGGGCATTAAACAATATATCAACAACCAAATACAATATCAAGAGGCAAATACAAATAATAATGCATATGAGAGAAGAACCAAAGAAACAGGGTTTTATATGATGCTCAAATGCAAGGTGGTATGATGGCATGAGCATGATATAATTATGATACAACAATTATATATAGGAAGTAGCCATTATATTACTAGACCAAGTAGCATTACCATTGTTAGACAATTGGGATGCTACATGTTATGTATGCGAAATTTCCGCAGCGGCTGCCACACCTGAGCCTGCCTGAATGTATAAAGGCTAAGTTCAAGAAAGTGCCAGAGAAGCAGATTTGCCCAGGCTTGCCCATGCAGCCGGTTTAGACAGAGTAAGCATTGTACAGTTTCTACTTGTTCACATTCTAGGTTAGCTGAAAGTTACAGAAGTGGAAGGCTATTGTTGTCATGGGTTGTAACCCCACCTATTCTTCGAACTTTGAGATAGTATAGGAGAATATAATTTTGCATGAGTAGTGTTTTTTTTTGTTATATGCAGTGTCACTGGTTGTATGAGATGATGTATTTAACAAATGTCGTTTCTTGACTACAGAGAACCCTAGATGGTGTGCTCTCATGTGTACTGGGCATATCATTCCTGGAAGTGAAGTGAATGAAAAGATCAGGCGCCACCCAGAGGATTGGGAACAAAACTTGAAACTTTATTTCTCTTGAGCCATTGTTTAAAGCAGTACATTTAGCTGAATTTGGTAATGCTACAATTGAAGTGTTTTCTTCACGATGTGTTCTGCCAGGCAAATAAGTAGTACTCAAGACATCACTTGAAACTTTTGAATAAATGTGAGATGTATGGTTTACCTGGTTCGTTCGGTTTTGGCAGGAAAATGACAGCGGGTATCGTTACAGTGTAATCGAGACCTCCATGCTCGCTCCACAAGTATTTTCATTTCGGAGATGAAATGAAACAACTGTCGTCCAAGCCCATTGCACCTGACGACGATGACGACGATGAGATTGAGATGGACCCTAAAGGGCGTATGATAATACACGAAGAACGGGAATATCGCAAAAAGAAGCCATCTAAGTATTAGTTTGACACAGTTGAACTGTGTATCAGATTCAGATTGATTGAAATGGGCTATAATTTTCTGCAACTTTGACACAGTTGAAGTGTGTATCAGATTCAGATTGATTGAAATGGGCTACAATTTTGGTTGACGTTTTGACTTGTAAAATCTATAAACTTGCCATCTACTACCTCCGTTCCAAAATATAAGCCTTTTTAGATAGCTAGTTTAGCTTTTTAAAAAGGCTTACATTTTGGAAATGAGGTAGTAAGTATTAGTTTGACTCCTATGCTGTATTTTTCTAAGATAAAACACGTAACGTGTCGATAGCTGCTGATGTTGCACATACGTCAACTGAACATTATGGCATGTGCCTGTCAGTCGTTTGTGCCAGCATTGTAATGTAACTGACTAGGACAGCGCCTTAACGTGTATCCGCTGACAATATTTGAGTAATTGTCACGCAAGTCAAATCTTGAGCATTAATCATCTCAAGAAGAAATATCTTTGCCAATAATTGTGCAAACCAAATCTTTTGCATTAATAATTCTTTGTCATATACTACCTTCTAATATTTTGGGGACTAATTAAATGCAAAGAAAACCTTCTAATAATGAACTAGTAGCCATAAATAAATATTTCAATAATAATCCTTTGATTTCAGGTTCCCTTTAAAGGAGGTCTACCTAAGCAGAGCTTCCACTGGTACAGATCTTGCAGCTCATTCTCTTGTACTGCTGGGGTGAGAACCATGGCTGACTTTACTCTCTTTATCTTGGTTCTGTGCATTCTACATCTCGCCCATGGCATAAGTGGAGGCGGACTCCATGCTGCAAATCAGGTGAAAGTGTGTTTAATGTTTTTTCCTACAGTACTATATCTTGATTAAAGATGAAATGACCCATGTTTTATTTCAGGAGGAAATTGGCAGTCCTGGTAACAGCTCAAAACCAGTCGACCTGAAGATCGGTGGTGGATCGGGTGCACCTCCCTCAAATCTGTCACTGTTTTTTCCTGATGATGGCGTCAGAACTCCCTATGTGAGTATACTACTCCCTCCTGTTTGAGTACAACATAGTCTCAACAACATAACTTTGACGGCAACTTTAGATGTTTTTATGGGGGAGACAATAACATTGTAATATTCCATACAAACTAAACATAATACAATCACCAAAGTATACAACCTAAATATTTACAAGAATATTGATTGTCTCTAACATAAGTACAAAATGATTAGCTGGGCAAATAATAAATGTGAGGCCAAACCGCCTATTAAGTAGCGGTAATTTATAATGACAACATAATGCACCTTCTAAACAACAATTTACCTTCTTTTTTGTGAGCAACACAAATAGACCTTTATTCGTGGTGAGTAACGATCTAAACAATTAACCATTAGGTAGGTTGAATCTGCATGGCTAAATCCCATTAAAAAAGTAGATTCGTGTCTGAAGATATGCGAATAAATGCATGGTGTATGCACCTAAGCTCACAAATGAAAACACACAGAACACAAAAAGTCAAGTTTTTTTTGGAAATGGACAAAAAAAGGTCAAGTTGTAACAGTCATTTAAAGCAAATTGTAGCTATCAAAATGGACAAAAAATTGGTAGAAACACAATATATCTCTACCATACTAAAGAGAGCCTTCACTAGCTAGTGATATTCGCCCGCAAAAAACAACAAACTAGTTAGTGATATTGACATCTTGAATTCACTTTTCTACTATCAGACTGCAGCGTATAAAACACAGGCCAACAGGGATTACTACGGGATTCAAGCTACGATGGATATACACAGTTTCAAGTTGCAGGAAGATCAACACAGTGGAGCTGCGTTGATTATTAAGAACACGAAAGATTTCGACCGTAACATGCTCGTTGTTGGATGGCATGTAAGTCTCTATTTTTGCATCTCGGTTAATTATCACCATGTGTCCAGTGTTGAAATACATGTGCGTGCGTTCCCCATTATTTTGCAGGCTTATCCATGGTTGTATCGTGGCAATTCAGACACTCACTTTTTCACTTATTGGACGGTAAGATCAACACCTCATGTATTTTTTTCTAATGGTCTAGTTTTCTTGTAGTCACTATTTTTCCACTCGTTAATTTGCATCATATATAGAGCGACAATCAAGGATGGACAGGCTGCTACGATTTGACCTGTCCAGGCTATGTTCCTGAGAAAGGCGCCGTGGTTCCAGGAGCTGCATTGCGTCCCGTTTCTGAATCCAATGGAGCCAAGAAAACCATTATTAATCTAAAAGTTTTCAAGGTAAGAGAAACATCTTTATCTTGCAAGACGTTATTCATGACGTACAAGTTGCTCTTCCGGGCTAAATTTTTGGTTCTCGTCGTTGTGTAGGACAAAGTAACTGGAGACTGGCTGGTCCACTGTGGAATCAATTCGAAACGACGCTTGATCGGGCGCTTCCCTAAAACCTTATTTACCACCTTGGCTTACAAAGCAACTGAGATGCAAGTTCGAGGCTTCGTGCTGACCGAGGCGACTAATTTGGCCCCAATGGGCAGCGGATTCCGTCCCAACAACACGAGGGCTGCATCGTTCGGACATATCCGGTTCGTGGATCAAAATGGAAAGAGTTTCGAGGCCTCGCAAAATTTTGTACCCTATGTGACAAGCGAGAATACGTACTCCGTGTCCAACATCAGCCCCAAGGGCGCGTTCAAGTATGGGGGGCCATCTGAATGACAATTTTTGACTATCAATGGCTGGTTTGGGCCGCCTGTAACAGACAACAGAACTCGTTTCTGCATCACAATCGCTTGTTATTTTTTGTCATGATCTTCTGTCTAACTATGTCGCGTTTTCTGCGTTGCCCCGTGATGACTCATCGCAATAATATTGTAGGACTTGGTTAAGTTATTTACATTGTTCATCTGGTGAAATCATGTAGTATTAGGCGTGTGATGTTGATTTTTTTCTTGGAGTGTGGCACACCATCTATATAATTCCTGGTTCTGCAAATCATATTCATACTTTCAATCCTGATGGAACCATCCGATTAAGTTGGATGGTGTTGATTAATGTAGCTACTCGTTTGGAGCCTCCAACTAGAGCATCAGAACTTGCTTGGAATAGATTGTTTTTCCCTGAGGCACAGGGAAAACATTGTTATATGACTCCATGCAATCCAAAACAAGTGTCAAGGTTCTTATTGCATTCTCACTTTTTTTCTGACTTGTCACAGCAAGAAAAGCTGATGGAGTAAGTGTAAATGCATTCCATAATGCAGTCTAGCTATCGAGCAGTGTCTCGCACCATCAAGGTATTAGTCCTTTAGTCCCGAAAGCAGACATTTCAGCCAAAATATGGGCTCATGAGAATAATACAGTGCATAAGAGGAAATGCCCAAATTGTTGAATGTTTTCTTTTAGAATCACCTCAGTGTATTGAAAACTAACCAGCATTCATTCAATAATGGTTAACAACTACTACCCCAACACACTTTCTCGTGTTAAATTGCAGACGCAATGAGAACCAACCAGGGTTTAAAAAAATAGAGAATTGCGAAATGTAAAATATTTGTGATAAATATAAAAAACATTGTTTTGATATGGTTGATCAAAATAATTTTGAGATACCGGTGGTCGAAGTTAGGAATAGATTTTTTTTCCAAAATGGGGGATGATCACCCCGGCTTCTACATCCAAGAGATGCACACAATCTTTTAATTAGATTATTCACAACACCTTACAAGAGGGATTACAAAGATCAGACGAAGCCACCAGACTAGCAACAACTCGCTACTCCCACAACACTGATTAAGGGGGTGTCTATGAACATGGCCAACACCCTAACATCACACCAACGCACATCATCTAAAAACCAAAAGGATCGACAAGTCGCCCAACGGCGAGCAAGTGGCCCAACCGGTCCGACAGACCCTTGGCGTGTACTAGCATACACGCTACAGAAATCCTCGCCGCCGCCATCTTCCGCATACCCATCTTCCAGGGAAATCAATACAATGACCTTGCAAGGTTTGCCGATAACACCACCATGACGCCGAAACAGCTCCACCACCCTGCGCATATCCGATGTATGCACACGTGGTCGACCTCGAGACCCTCCGCACCACGCCGCCAAGTCCCATCATCCGACACAGCTTGAAACCACCGGAGATCCATCGTGCGTAGCAACTACTGAACCAGGCATGACTAATCGTAGCACCTAGCGGGATATGCATGACTTGGCATCCCCACCAGAGTTTCCGTACAAGGCGAAACCGCTCCACCTCTTGGCACTACCATCCATCAACTGCTCCAAAAATGATGCCCAAGAGGGAGAGAGACACCGATAGCGCCACCATCGTCCGATCCGAGATACCGGGTCTAGGGTTTCCCCTAGAACAAAGCGAGTGGGTAGATGGTGGCTGCAACGGCGATGCCTTCAACAATGTAACGACGTGTAGACGCTGCCATCGTCCGCCATGATCATAGTCGGAGCTCAGTTTTCACCGGCAACCACGTCTCCCCAACTCGCTGCCACAACCAGCTAGCCGACCACCTCCGACAGAGGAGAAGTCCTTCTTCTTCCCCATGCATCCGGGTACCTCCTCCTCCTCCGTGTTCTTCCTTCAATGAGTGAGGGTAACTCGCTCTCTCCCACCTTTTGTGTTGATGTGTTGCTTGTTGGTGGAACGTGGACTAGGAGACTCCTTGTGGTTGTTATTTCACGTAAAAAGCATAGTCTTGCAATTCCTTAGGCCGATCTACGTTTTTGCACTCAATCTAGGCAAACTCTGAATATTTCTGCCAGGGCCGGTGACGAGGTGTGATCTCGGCAATGCCCATGATGATGGACTTGGGATTTCGTGGAAAAGAGAACGCTGGGGATTTTTGTCGGATATCAGGAAAATAATGGGATCAAAGTCGCCTGAATATTGAGTAATCGCACTATTACAAGTTGTCTTCTAGATTTCGGTACCCTCGCTTAGGCTTCTCCCATCCTATATATAATAGGTTGGGTCTCAAAGCTGTATGCGGACAGGTTTCATATACGCATGATTACAATACCAACACAATGTCGGTTCGTAGTTTCTTTCCTAATACAATCAAAGCTTTTGTGGGTTGCTTCCTTGGGTTGTCATCTGAAATCTTCATGGGCCGGAAGCCCTTTTACCAAGTATAGGGTAGTAAACCATAAGCATCCGAGTGACCATAACCATGTCAGTAGCCCCCGAGACACTACTTGAACGGAAGTTTCAGGTCAAGTCTCAAAGTTTCTTTTTCTTTCTTTTCCTTTATATTTTATTTTTCATAGGGATTTGGTACAACGAGTCTGATGCTTCCGACGGATCGGGAATCAGTTAATTGCTCTTGGGCAAAAACAAGGTTGTCCTACATCAAATTCAAGTCCCCAGGCTTGAATCCGGAATTTGCTACTGGCATAATCCAGTTCAAGCCGCTGAGGTCTTATCGAATACTGAATTCCAGTTTTCTATTTTTATCAGGTACCCAACGCGTCCGTCAAGATTTTTCATCGTATCGTTGATACGGATATTTTACTGGTAGAGCGCATTCTTGTGCGATTACCAAGCCACACAGGACGAATCCTGAGGTCTTACCTTCATGTTTCTAAACACGGCATTCGGATTTTTGTCGCGTCTGAGCGTGATCCGAGATTTTTGGCTTTATTGGCGGTTGGCCTGCTGGACCGCCAATGTTTCTGTTTTTATTAGACAGTTTTAATGCTTTATACTATCTCCCGATGGGAGTAATACCTTTTGAGGATACACTGGTGTAAAACTCAAAGGTGTTTGCAATCATGAATATATTTTATGTACAACTGGATTTCTTATCGGGTGCGCGCCAGCGCTTCCGATGGGAGTAGCCTCCGAGGCTATGTTCATATGCCTGTATCTGGACATAGGCTCATAATTGCTGTTAGCTTAATGGAAAACACTGACCTTTTGAACAATAAAAGATTATGGTACGTATAACTTATCTCTTTATACATAAGGCGAAAGAATCAATGATACATTATTCTTTTGGCGGATGACCTCTAGCCATTGGCCTGGATATTTTAACTTAAGAAGCCGAACTTTAAGTTATATCATATTGTAAGTAATTGATACGTCCATTTTGTATCACTATTTTATATCATAATTTACTACTATTCATTAATATATTTCATGTTAAGAGATGATACTTATGTTATTTTATCTATTTTTGCATGATTGCTGACTTTTGGAGGATGAACCACTGGAGTCAGGATTCTGATGGAAAAAGAGCTATCCAGATGCAATATTCGCGAAGATCAAAAAATCCCTGAAAATATATGGAAATTTCTATTTTTCCAGAAGACGAAGGAGGCCAGAAGGAGGAGTGGAGATGGGCCACAGGGGGCCCACACCACCCCTGGCGCGGGTCCCCCTGGCCGCGCCACCAGGTGGTGTGGCCACCCTGGCCCACCTCCAGCCTTTGGCGTATATAATCCCCTCAAAACCCTAAGAATCGGGGGGTGACCACAGAAAGATTCCGCCGCCTCTGCGGGGCGGAAACTACAGAGAGAGAAAGAGCTCTCCGACAGACAGAAATCTGCAGAGGAAATTCCTTCCCGGAGAGGAGAAATCGTCGCCATCAACACCGTTATC
Organism: Avena eriantha; assembly: GCA_910589775.1. NCBI lineage: Eukaryota > Viridiplantae > Streptophyta > Magnoliopsida > Poales > Poaceae > Avena > Avena eriantha. The sequence goes on from OU342745.1 coordinate 404,792,652, forward strand.
AAGCTAGACTTCATCGGGATCATCATCATCATCTCCACCATCTGATGGGTTTGTAGCATGGAAAACAAAAAATTTCTACCGCAAGAACGAACAAAACCTAGATCTAATCTAGATAAAAGCCAAGATCTAATCTATTAGATATGAGCAACGAGATAGATGGGAACTAACCCTCGTAGATCCGAAAGCGTTAACGAGATTAGATCTCGTAGTTGATGTAGTCGATCACTTGCCGATCTCAAGATTGTGTGGACGATCCTTCCGGCGTCGCGTTCCAGCAGCGCTTCCGCCTTCGGTCAAGTAGACGATCCTTCCGGCGTCGCGTTCCAGCAGCGCTTCCGCCCTTGGTCAAGTTGACGATCCTTCCGACGCCGCAATTCGGCAGCGCTTCCGCAGTCGGTCACACGTGCGGAGTCGAAGCAGACCTTCCTCTCCCTGTTCCAGCGAGCAGCGGAGGTAGTAGATCTTCTCCACGGAATCCCAGCAACACGACGGCGTGGTGGTGGTGGTGGAGTAGAGAATTCTGCAGGGCTTCGCCTATGCCTGTGCAGAATATGGTGGAAGAGAGAGGCGGCAGAGATTGGACGTTATGAGAGCGTGTGTGGAGGGGGCGCCCCCTGCCCCTCTATTTAAAGAGGGGATGGCGCCATGGGGAGGGGAGTCCTTGTAGGACTCCTCTCCTCCCTAGGCCGGCGGATTGGAGGTGGGGGGAGGAGTCCTCCTCCCCCACGAATCCGTATCTTGACCCACCAGGACTCCTTGATCCCTATCTTGATTTTCAAGCAAACTCCAAGATATCTTCTAGAACCTTCCGGAACATTCCGAAACCTTCTAGAATCCTCATACAAACACTCCGGAACATTTCCTATCTCATAAAATGATCTCCTATATATGAATCTTATTCTCCGGACCATTCCGGATCTCCTCGTGATGTCCCGGATCCATTCCGAGACTCCGAACAACATTCGGTTTCCAACGCACATTCCATATCTACTTAAAACAACTTCGAACCTTAAGTGTGTCACCCTACGGTTCGTGAATATGCAGACATGATAGAGACACATCTCCTATCAATAACCATCAGCGGGACCTGGAGATCCATAATGGCTCCCACATACTCAACGATGACTTCGCGATCGATTGAACCACTTACATACGAAACTAATTCCCTTTGTCTCACGATACTATACTTATCCGAGGTTTGATCGTCGGTATCTCCATACCTAGTTCTACCTCGTTACTAATAAGTACTCTTTACTCGTTCCGTGATATGTCATCCCTTGTGACCTGGTCACATGCTTGCAAGCTAACTAGATGACATTCCACCGAGAGGGCCCAGAGCATATCTATCCGTCATATGGATGGACAAATCCCAATCTTGGTTCATGCGCTTCAACACATACTTTCAGAATATCCAATGACACTTTTATAACCACCCAGTTACGAAGCGGCGTTTGATGTCATCAAAGTATTCATTCGGTGATGGTGATTAACATAACCTCATGGTCGAAGGAATAGGTTACTATGTGATTGAAAGCTTACAGCAATACGAACTTAATGACTTGATCTTATGCTACGCTTACTATGGGTGTGTGTGTCCATCACATCATTCTCCTAATGATATGACCTTGTTATTAATCACATCCTAATGTCCATGATCAGGAAACCATAATCATCAATTAATCAACAAGCTAGTTCAACAAGAGGCTTACTAGGGACTCTCTTATATGTTTACAAAACACACATGTATCAGTGTTTCCTAATAATACAATTATAGCATGGGATGTAAACATTCATCATAAACACAAAGATATAATAATAACCACTTTTATTATTGCCTCTTGGGCATATCTCCAACACCATCATCTCCACCAGCACCATCATCACCACTCTGTACCGCTGTAACAATTGGGTTGAATCTTGCATAGTTCTTAGGGGAAACTTTCTCGGTGTTGATTACTTGTTGTAGTTGATGCCATTGAGTGGAACCGTTGAATTATTGTTCATGTTCAGATTGTTACTTATCATTATTACATCTCTGATCTTGATCCATATGATGTCTCGTGAGTAGTTCGTTTAGTTCTTGAGGACATGGGAGAAGTCATGTTATTAGTAGTGGAATTGTGTTGAGAAAGATTTAATGGTTTGATATTTAAGTTGTGGTGTTATTCTTCTAGTGGTGTCATGTGAACGTTGACTACATGATACTTCACCTTTATGGGACTAGGGGAATGCATTGTGTATTTGGCTACTAATCGTGGGGTTGCTGGAGTGACAGAAACCTGAACTCCCGTTAGGAAACCTTTGGATAAGGGAGTGTAGGATCTCAAAGTTTAAGGCTGTGGTTAGGTTTTTATCTTAATTACTTTCTTGTAGTTGCGGATGCTTGTAAGGGGTATAATCACAAGTATGTATTAGTCCTAGGAAGGTCAGTACATTAACATAGGTTCACCCACACAACACTTATCCAACCAGAGAAGATTAATCAACTATATGAAGCGAAAGCACTTGACAATATTCCCATGTGCCCTCGAAAACATTTGATCATCTTAAGTAATACAACCGGCTTGTACTTTGCTAAAGAAAGGACTGGGCCACTTGCTGCAATTATTATTGTATTTTATTTACTCACACTTTATTTATCTGCATTATCAAAAACCCCTAAAATTCCGTTTGCTAAGTATTAACAGAGAATTTCCGATCCAAACCACTTGTCAACACCTTCCGCTCCTTGTTGGGTTCGACACTCTTACTTATCAAAAATACTACGATACACCCCCTATACTTGTGGGTCATCAAGACTATTTTCTGGCACTGTTGCCGGGGAGTGAAGCGCTATTGAAGAGTGGAACGGGTAAAGGAAACTTCTACTATGAGTATTGTTTATTTCTGTTTGTTACTTTACTTTCAATATGGATAATTCACTTACTTTCTTATTTTGGAATGCTACTACCACTGCTAAGGTAGTAGATGAACCACCACCTGTTGAAATTGATCCTTTTAAAATACCTACAAAAATTGTTGACCGTGTTATGGATAACTACTATTTTGGAGATGGAACTATCCATCCCGGTGATCATTTGCTTTTTATACATGAATTATGCAGATTGTTCAAGTGTGCAGGTATTACAACAGATCAAGTTAAGAAAAAGTTATTCTCTGTGTCATTGAAAGGCAGAGCCGAGGAATGGCATAAGCTACTAAAGAATGGCTAATCTCTTGAATGGGAGGAAATTGTACCACTCTTTTATTCCAAATTATATCCTCCTAGTGAGATTCATAAAGATCAGAATCAAATATATTACTTTTGGCCTCATGATGGAGAGAGTACCACCCAAGCTTGGGGGAGATTGAAGTCACTAATGCTCAAATGTCCTATTCATGAGTCCCCTAATAATATTATTATCAATAACTTTTATGCAAGGCTTTCTCTTCATGATAATGATCTATTAGATGTTTCTTGTGCTGGATCATTTACACGTACGAAAGAAGAAGCTAAATGGGATCTTCTAGACCGTATTCAAGACAATGCTGAAGCATGGGAGAATGATAAAGGAAGAAAGTCAGGTATAAATTATGATTATGAATGTATTAAATCTTTTATGGAAACTGATGGCTTTCATAATATTAGTGTAGCTTATGGTCTTGATTCTCAAAGTATTGCAAATTGTTTTAAGGCCTTTGCCTCTTATATTGAAATTCCTATAAAGAAATGGAACAAGTATCATGAGCCATATAAATATATTGTTAATTATGTTCCTACTAGAAATACTGAAGTTTACACTATTGATCATATTTTACGTGAACCTTACATCGAGAAAATACCTTTCCCCATTAAGGTAAAAAAAAGTACAAGGAAAGCTATAGAACCTGATGAACAAATAGATGTTGAACCCGCAGGACCAAATATGAAAGACTTTGTCTCTAAAAATGTAGAAGATGGGTACATTATCCTTTGTAAGTATACTTCTAATATTGTTTCACATCCTAGTAGAACTAGGAAGGCTAGTGTCCCTGTGTTTTCTGTCAGAATAAGTGATCATTGCTACTATGGTTCATGTGATAGATATATCGTTAAATTTATTCATGATGCTGAAAGTTATTATGAGAGAGGGAAATTTGTTTTTATGCATCTCAATAATATTAAGTTTCCTCGCTTTATGCTGAAAGTCTTTATGTTGCACTTGTTTTGCCTTCCTATGCTAGTAGCCTTTGGTTTCGATAATTTATTTTCTTACAAAATTCCCTTGCATAGGAAGTGGGTTAGACTTAAATATGTGTATATTTTCTCCTTGATGCTCTCTTTTACTTCAATTCATATACTTATGTGAGCATCATTGAAATTTATCATGCCTATCTTAATGGCTCTAAAGAAAGAGCTTTTTGGGAGACAACCCAATATATATTTTTCTTTCAGTTTTTGTTTATTTGAGTTCTGGAAGTTATTGCTTCTATAATAACCTCTCCTTATCCTTTTTGTTTGGTTTTTGTGTCAATATCAGCATCTAATGAGAGAGAAGTAAGATTTGGGGAAGTTGCTGTCCCAAAACAGATTTTTGTGCTTCATCGTAAAAAATCGTGAAAAATCCCAGAACGTTGTACTGATCTGTAATTTTTTGTGTGCATGCCCCAGGATATTATTCAACTTTCGTTAGTTTTGCACTTTTTGATTTGAACAACATAAGATTTTCGAAAAAATTGATCTTTACCTGCTGGTATGTTTTGACAGATTTCTGCCATTTTTGCATTTGCCTCTTAAATCGATTTCCTTTTTGAATTCTTTTTGGGATTTCGAAAGGAGTTCCTTAAGTAGCTTATGTTTTGATGGATTTCAGTTGAAATTTAACCTAAAGGTTTATTATCTTGCATGCACTAATGTTTCTAATGAAGATTGTGTGAAGTTCTGTATGAGAGAAATTTTCAAGTGGTAGGAGAGAATGATGTGATGAGATGAAGAATGGTCAAAAGACTGAAGACAATATTTTTGAAGATTCTTACAATAAAGATATTAATATTATTCAAGTGGTGACTCCGGAAGAATTTATTAAATACCAAATTAAGAAACCTGCAGAGTCCGTTTTCAAATAGGTAACAGTTCTGGTAAGAAAAGGTCCGCGAAAAACTTTTCAATTTATATTTTTGCATTTTTATCTAACATGGAAAATAATGAGTCGAAAAAGGGACGAAAACGGAGCCCGGGGGGCTCTCACCACCCCGTGGCGCGGGCTCACCTAACCGCGCCACCAGGGGGTGTGGCCACCCCGGAGCCCGTCTCCGACCTGTTTTCTCCTAGTATCTTCCCTTTGTTGTTAAACTTTGTAATATATAATCCCCCGGATCCTCCGAGGTCTGTATATCGTGTTCTCGTCGTGTTTTCATTTCGATCTGTTTCTGACAGGCAGATTCTCAATTTTGGAACAACTATGTCTTCCTCTGGATCACCCAAGGAGGATTCCTCCGCGGACATCATCAACCCATACATGTATCAGTTGAAGATTCACCCCAAGGAGTTGCTGCTGGAAGATGGGAAGGTTCAAATAAAAGAGGTTCAGGGCCCTAAAGGAGAAGGTAGTCTGGAGGACAGGATGGAAGCACTGGAGCAAGAAGTCTTTAGGTATAAGAAGATGGCAGAACATGAAGTGGACATCATCCATAAGATAAGTTCAGAACTCATCACCGAGCACAAGAAGGAGACTGCTGAGCTTAGGGATGAAATTCTCTCACTCCATTGAACAACCAACCAACTACAAGCACAACTCTATGACATGCAAAATCAAAACTGTAAGTATGAGGCTAGGTTTCAACACATAAGTTCTGCTGCTAGTTTCAGGATATTGGAAACCAAGATGTCGTTTGTTGATGGGGAGCTTTTACCTTGGAAGTCGGATGATGACGAGAGAACACCACCACCACCGAGGGAGTAATTCATCATCAGGTTTTGGCATCCCCTTGGTTTGTTCCAAGCTTGGGGGAGTGCCGCGGTATCACATCATTATATTTCATCTTTTTTTAGTAGAGTCATACCATGAATAGAGAAGTTATCATATAGGATGGTTTGCATTGTGGAAGTATCTCTCCTCCAGTTAGTTAGCTATGTATCCCTTGGTGTGAGTTGCCGTTATGAAATATTAATGAGAAGTTTTATCATTTACTTTTTGCACATCTTATTTTAGTTTGCAATTGCTGTCATATGATTGATCTTGTTGTGTTAGTATTGGTATCACTTTGAGATCATTAAGTAAATTTAGTTGGTTTTGGAAAACCTAGGTCTGGTCAGTAGCAACACTATATGAGGATTGAATGGAAAAGATAAAAGTACTTCTAGAAATATAAATTCATTATCTTTCTTTCTTGATTGGCTCATTGATGTCTACGCACTTCTATTCTTGTAGACAGTTGTTGGGCCTCCAAGTGCAGAGGTTTGTAAAACAGCAGCAAGTTTTCCCTTAAGTGGATCACCCAAGGTTTATCGAACTCAGGGAGGAAGTGGTCAAAGGTATCCCCTCTCAAGCAACCCTGCAATCAAGATACAAGAAGTCTCTTGTGTCCCCAACACACCGAATACACTTGTCAGGTGTATAGGTGCACTAGTTCGGCGAAGAGATAGTGAAATACAAGTGGTATGGATATAAGACAACGGTGCTATAAAATAGCTTGATGGCGTGGAAGAGACTAAAGGCAAACTGAAATAAAGATGGAAGCAAGCAAACATGTAACATATCTAATTGCAAATGGTGTTTCAATGCTTAGAAACAAGGCCTAGGGATCATACTTTCACTAGTGAACACTCTCATATAAATATCTTCTCTTTATGATACTACTCTTAACTACTCTCCGGTTGGACACTCTAATCCATGGTAGGGATATAAGAACACACCTCAAAGTTCATCTTTCCCATCTAGATAACCCCACACTGTCACCTTGAGTACTAGATGGTTCCAACAAACACCACAATTTCATAGAGACAACCAACTCCAAATATAACTCATAACAAGTATTTGTAATCTCTAGCCTAAGTGCCACCATGGTGTGCACACTGTCAACTTCACACACATGGGGAGAGCAGAGAGCTATTAAAGCACTTGAGTAGCAAGGTAGATCTACTTGATTACAAAGCTCATGATCACAATATGATCATGCATAGAGAGAGAGATGAACACATAGCTACCGGTAGAACCCTTAGCCTCGAGAGAGAACTACTCCCTCCTCATCATGGGAATCAACAAAAGTGATGGAGATGGTGGTGGAGATCGATGGAGATGGCTCCGGAGGCACTTCCCCGTCCCGGCAGGGTGCCGGAACAAAGACTTTCTGTCCCCCGAATCTCCCCTTCGGTGGCGGCAGCGCTACGGAACTTTTCGTGGCTGGAGGCTCGACGATTTAGGGTTTTTGCATCGGGGGAGATATATAGGCGAAAGAGGCAAGGTCGATGGGCGGCCAGGGGCCCACACCATGCCCTGGCACGGCCAGGGGGACCCATGCCTAGGGGTGGTGTGGCCACCCTGTGGCCCCTCTCCGTCTCTCCTTCTGGCTCCATGAGTCTTCCGGGACTTTTGTCCGGTCCAATTCCGAGAATATTCATTTTCTGACTTTCCTGGAACCAAAACAGCAGAAAACATGCAACTGGCACTGTGGCATCTTGTTAATAGGTTAGTCCAAGAAAGTGTATAGAAAGTACTCCAAAGTGTGGACAAAACATAAGAAAGTAGATAAAACCAAGCATGGAACATCAAAAATTATGAATACGTTAGCAACGTATCAATATCCCCAAGCTTAACTCCTGCTCGTCCTCGAGTAGGTAAGTGATAAAAAGAAAGAATATTTTTTGAGGTGACATGCACCATCATAAACTTGATCAAAGTATTTGTAAAACATTCATAGCTTCAACATAACATGAAAGACAAAGTTCTAACAATAAGACAAAGCAACTATTGTTGCAACATGAAAAGGCACAAACAAAAGATTCATGAATAACAATGCTTTGCAAGACGTTTGTTTGTTTCACATAAAGAAAACATAGCATAATGGCATTCAACTTGTCCCTCATAGATTAGCAAACATAAATGCATAGGACACCTTCAAAGTTCATAAGAGTGACTAGATACAAATAGTTTAAAACAAGCAATATCAAGGCTATACATCAATCAACAAGTCTTGGGACAATGCACATAGAACTAAGAATGGCCACTATGCTCTCAAAGTAGGTGCATAAAGATAGAAGGTGAAGACTCAACATAAAAGTAAAAGAAAGGCCTTCATAGACGGAAGTAGGGATTCAAGTTTCATAAAGAGCTTCCAAAAATTATGGTACTTATTAGCTTTCAGCTCTCATTGCCCCTATCATAAGCATCTTGAAGTGATTAGGGTTAAAGTGAACACACCATGGAGTATATGCTTGACAAAGTATAACTTGGAAATCTCATGTCCCTTGAATATGAGGGCCGCTCCTCATGCTACTCAAGTTTAGTTACCTGTAAGTTCTTGTCATAACATGGTGTGATCATGTGCCAAGTCAACCCAAATAAAGCATCAAAGGAGAATACCACAATACTATGCTTTAATATGCTAAAACAACGCATGATTCTTTCAAGGCACATTAAGCAATCTCAATTGTTTATAACAAGTCATGCTACAGCAAAGAATACTAATCATAAAGCCAAAACAATATCAAGCATGGCATGACAAAGCATACGCCATAGTTAAAAACAAGCTCTCTTTACCACTTAAGCATGAACTTTCCTACTCTTTTCCAATCCAAACCAAACTATTTGAAAACCAATATATGAAAGAGGGGGTCCAACCAATTTATTCAGCAAACTAAGCAAACAAATCAAATGAAAAACCAAAACAAAAAATGAAAAAGAAGACGCTCCAAGAACAACATAACTGTGCATGAAACAATAAAAATGAGGTGTTTGGAAGAAACCTGAGAATTTTATTGATGAAGAAGGGGATGCCTTGGGCATCCTCAAGCTTTGACGCTTGTACTTCTTGGATATTTCTTGGGGTGACACGTGTGGCATCCCCAAGCTTGAGCTTTAGTCCATTATTCATCTCATTACATCATTCTTTCTTTACACCTAAAATTCTTCCTTCATACAAAACTTCACACAATCTTCATTAGCAACATTAGTGCACTCAAGATAATAAGTATTTGGGTTCAGTTTCAACACCAATAAAACTTCCAATAAAACACAAGCTACTGTAGCAATTCCCTCAAAAAGCTCAATTCCCGAAAGAGAACTCAAAAAGAAACCAACAAGAAGAAAATGCAAATAATGGTAGAAATTTGTCAAAACAGACCAGCAGGTAAAGACGAATTTTTTCGAAGACCTTCTGTTGCTCAAATCAAAAAGTGTTGAAATAACGAAAGTTAGATGATAACCTGGGGCGGAAGAAAAAAAATTCACACCTCAAAAGGATGTACAGAGATTTTACAAGAATTTTTACGGTGAAGCGCAGAAATCTATTTCGGGAAAGCAACTTTCCCAAGCATTACTTCTCTCTCATTAGAGGTTACTCTTGGCACAAAAAGAAAATAAAAAGGATAAGGAGAGGTTATTACTGAATTAATAACTTCTAAGACTCATCTAAAACTTTTAGGTTATCTCCCAATAAGTACTTTTCTTTAACGCCTTTAAGTTAGGCTTGATAGTTTGAGAAGATGCTCACATAAGAAATATGAATTGAAGTAAAGGAGAGCATCAAGTAGCAAATTCAAAGCACATTTAAGTCTAACCCACTTCCTATGCATAGGAATCTTGTAAAGAAACAAGTCATGAAAGCACAAAGCAACAAGCATAGGAAAGCAAAACAAGTGCAACTTCAAAAATTTCAACATAAAGAGGGGAACCATAATATTGTTGAGACACATAAAACCATGTTTCCCTCTCTGATAATAACTTTCAGTAGCATCATTAATGAAATTAACAATATAACTATCACATGAAACATTCTTATCATGATCCACATGCATATAATAATTATTACTCTCCACATAAGCATAGTCATTCTTATTAATCGTAGTGGGAACAAATTCAACAAAATAGCTATCATTATTATTCTCATCACCATAATCATCAAATATAGGAGGCATATTGTAATCATAATTAATTTTCTCCTCAATAGTAGGTGGACTGAAAATATCATATTCATCATTGTAATCATCATATATTGGAGGTTTGGTATCATCATAAGCAATAGAATAGCTATCTTCCAAAGCTGGGGAACTAAAAAGATCATTTTCATATAAACTAGCTTACCCAAGCTTAGACCATAACATTAGCAATAATGGTGTCCAAAGAATTCATACTAACAACATTGCTATTAGCATGCAAACAAAGTTCCATAAGTTTTTTAATTTTATCTTCAAACACTTCATGTCCTAACTCAAGATAAATACTATAAAGCTCTCTAATTTTGTTGTTGTTTTCCATTAAGCCTAACTAGTGAAAACAAGAAACAAAAAGACAAAATTGCAAAATCTAAAGGAAATAACTTCGAGCACTCACATCGGAGGATGTGGGTACCTTTTACCTTACCTCCCCGGCAACGGCGCTAGAAAATAGCTTGATGTCTACGCACTTCTATTCTTGTGGACAGTTGTTGGGCCTCCAAGTTCAGAGGTTTGTAGAACATCAGCAAGTTTTCCCTTAAGTGGATCACCCAAGGTTTATCGAACACAGGGAGGAAGTGGTCAAAGGTATCCCCTCTCAAGCAACCCTGCTATCAAGATACAAGAAGTCTCTTGTATCCCCAACACACCCAATACACTTGTCAGGTGTATAGGTGCACTAGTTCGGCAAAGAGATAGTGAAATACAAGTGGTATGGATATAAGACAACAGTGCTAGAAAATAGCTTGATGGCTGATGGCTCAATACACGGTGCCCAGAAAAGTGCTTGGTGCATGGTGTTGATGTAGAGCTCGTTGGGAACCCCAAGAGGAAGGTATGATGAGCACAGCAGCAAGTTTCCCTCAGTTATGAAACCAAGGTTTAATCGAACCAGTAGGAGCAAGGAAACACCCTAAAGGTGTTACTAGCTGAGCTTTGGCAGGGCGCACTACCGGTGCTAGTAGCAACGTGGAGACCTGCACAACACAACCACAGAACTTTGTCCCCAACTTGCGATGAGGTTGTCAATCTCACCGTGTTTTGCAGAAAACAAAGGATTAAACATATCGAATGGAAAGAAGTAAAAGTTTGCAGAAAGTAAACACAAAATAGTAAACAGTTGTAGATTGTATGTAAAGAAAGATGACCGGGATCCATAGTTCACTAGAGGTGGCTCTCCTTAGATAGATAACATGCTGGGTGAACAAATTACAGCGGGGCAATTGACAAACACCGAGAAAGCAATACATGCATATACTAATCATCTTGACTCCTTTGAGACTTGATTTGGCATTACAACATAATACATAAACGGCCATCCAACTGCATCTATGACTAATAATCCACCTTCAGGTTATCATCCGAACCCCCTCCAGTATTAAGTTGCAAGCAACAGACTATTGCTTTACGAACTGCGTGTAAAGTAAACAATATGATTGTTCTATGAACAAAGGATTGTTGTTTTCTCCCTAGTAGCAACAGCACATCTAGTACCTTAGAGGTTTCTGTCACTTCCCCAGATTACTAGAGGAATGAACCCACTATCGAGCATAAATACTAACTCTTGGAGTTGCTAGCATCTACTTGGCCAAGATAGCTACTAACAACGGAAAGCATGCAAGATCTCAAATAACAAAGACATGATAGAATCAATAATCAATCTGGAATATCATCTCAATATACAACATGTATGAATTACAAATAGATGATCTTGATCATGAACGGAGCTCACAAGATCTAAACATGAAAGCACAAAGGAGGAGAAACCAGCCATCTAGCTACTACATGGATCCGTAGTCCAAGGATGAACTACTCACGCATCACACCGGAGGCTTGCATGGTGATGAAGAAGGCCTCCAGGCTGAATTCCCCTCTCCGACAGGGTGCCGGGAAGAGCTTCAGATCCCTCCCGATCTAGGGATGGAGATGACGGCGGCTACAGACTCTTTCGTGGATTTTTGATCGGGTACCTAGGGTTTTCGTCCCAAGGGAAACTTATAGTCGGAAGGGGAGGCCGAGGGGGTGCCGGGAGCGGCCACACCACCCCCTGGCGTGGGCCAGGCCTGGTCGCGCGGCCAGGTGGTGTGGTGGCTCCCTAGCCCTTCACTGTCTCGTATTCTAGCACTTGATCACTTCCGGAAAATAGGCACTTTGGCTTTTGTCCCGTCCAATTTCGAGAATATTCATTTTCTGACTTTCCTGGAACCAAAAACAACAGCAAACAGGCAGCTGGCACTGTGCTCTTGTTAATAGGTTAGTCCAAGAAATCAAATGAAAAGTACTCCAAAGTTGGAACAAAACACAAGAAAGTGGATAAAACCAAGCATGGAATATAAAAAATTATAGATACATTTGCAATGTATCAACATCCCCAAGCTTAACTCCTGCTCGTCCTCGAGTAGGTAAGTGATAAAAAGAAAATAATTTTTGAGGTGACATGCACCATCAAAGAATTGATCAAAGTATTTGCAAAACATTCAAAGCTGGGATCATAGTACTTCAATCATAACATGAAAGACAAAGTTCTAGGAATAAACAAAGAAACTATGATGCAACATGAAAAAGCACAAACAAAAGATTCATGAATAATAATGCTTTGCAAGACGTTTGTTTGTTTCACATAAAGAAAACATAGTATAATAGTATTCAGCTTGTCCCTCAATAGAGTAGCAAATATAAATGCATAGGAAACCTTCAAAGTTCATAAGAGTGACTAGATACAATAGTTTCAAACAAGCAATAACAAGTTATGCATAAATCAACTAGTCTTGGGACAATGCACATAGAACTAAGAATGGCCACTATGCTCTCAAAGTAGGTGCATAAAGATAGAAGGTGGAGACTCAATATAATGGTGGAAGCAAAGCCTTTTGTAAAAGGAAGTAGGGATTCAAGTCTCATAAAGAGCTTCCAAAGATTATGGTACTCATAGCTTTCAGCTCTCATTGCCCCTATCATAAGCATCTTGAAGTGATTAAGGTTAAAGTGAACAAACTATGGTGTACATGCTTGACGAAGTATAAGTCAGAAATCTCATGTCCCTTGTATACGAGGGCCGCTCCTCATGCTACTCAAGTTTAGTCACCGGTAAGTTCTTGTCATCGTAAGTACATGTGTATCATTGAGAACCGCCAACAGGGTACCCCTTGCCCGATGATACGGAAGAATCCCCATATCAAAATGACAAGGCAAGCAGACAACGAGCATCTCAGCATTCTTCTTATTTACCATGGGAATATGGTGCTTTTTTCTCTCTTTCCTCTTTTCATAGTATCTTTTTATTTTCTCCTTTTCTCTTTTTTAAGCATAGGACTCTTTTTTTTATAAGAAGAATGCTTCATAGACAACTCATTATGGTTACGCTGTAGGTTTTCACCATGTCAGCATGGATTAGACCAGCGGCCCATGCGTTTCTCTAACACATATACATAACTCCATGGACTTACAAGCTCCCCTTTCATTTCACACCGACGACATCCATATACAAAAGAGCATGATATCAACTAGGTACAAGTACCAAGTGAAATGTCGAAAGCGTTCCCCATGAAAGCATGGTTCTGCTAATTCCCAACAAATAAGTGCAAGCATATACAACATAGAAGACACAATGGTTCAAGTTTATTAAGGGCAAGTAAAGTAAAGTGTGCCATCAAGTTCGTGCGAGCTTTAATCACTAGTTTTTTCATAACAAGTGGAAGGTAAACAAAAGCATGAATATACTTGGAATACCATAAGCTAGTAGGTAGGTATGGTGAACTCTTTGGAATAACTTGGTTTAGGGAGTTGGATGCATGAGTGGAACTCATACTTTGTTGTGGTGGCTAGCAAAAGACTGCGAGCGACAAACTGAGAGAGCAATAATGGCCATAATCATGCAGAGCGACAAAACATCATTGATCAAAGCATAAAGTGATACTAAAAGTTGAAAACTAAAGGATCATAAAGGCTATGGTGACTTGAGATAGTCATAACATGGTGTGAGCATGTGCCAAGTCAACCCAAATAAAGCATCAAAGGTGAATACCACTATACTATGCTTTAATATGCTAAACAACACATGATTCATCCAAGGCACATTAAGCAATCTCAATTGTTTATAACAAGTCATTCTATAGAAAAGAATACTAAGCATAAAGCCAGAACAATATCAAGCATGGCATGACAAAGCATAGGCCACAGTCAAAAACAAGCTCTTTTTACCACATAAGCATGAACTTTCCTACTCTTTTCCAAGCCAAACCAAACTATTTGCAAACCAAAGTATGAAAGAGGGGGTCCAACAAACTTATTCAGAACACTAAGCAAACCAAGCAAACTAAAAAACAAAAAAAAGACGCTCCAAGAAAAACACAACTGTGCATGAAACAATAAAAATGAAGCGTTTGGAAGAAACCTGAGATTTTTATTGATGAAGAAGGGGATGCCTTGGGAATCCCCAAGCTTTGACGCTTGTAATTCTTGGATATTTCTTGGGGTGACACGCGTGGCATCCCCAAGCTTGAGCTTTAGTCCATCCTTCATCTCATTACTCATTCCTTCCATACACCTGAAAATTTTCCTTCATACAAAACTTCACACAATCTCATTAGCAACATTAGTGCACTTAAGATAAATAAGTCTCAAGGTTCAGTTCTAACACCAAATAAACTTCCATTAGAACACTAGATACTGTAGCACTTCCCTCAAAAAGCTCAATTCCTCAAAGGAACTCAAGAAGGAACTAACAAGAAGCAAATGCAGAAAATGGCAGAAATCTATCAAAACAGACCAACAGGTAAAGACGAATTTTTTCAAAGACCTTCTGTTGCTCAAATCAAAAAGTGTTGAACTAACAAAAGTTAGATAACAACCTGGTGTAGAAAAAAAAATTACAGCTCAATCCGACGTACAGAACTCGCTCAGGAATTTTTACGGTGAAGCACATAAATCTGTTTGGGACAACAACTTTCCCAATCATTACTTCACTCTCATTAGAGGTTACTCTTGGCACAAAAAGAAAATAAAAAGGATAAGGAGAGGTTATTACAGAGGTAATAACTTCCAAGACTCAACTAAAACTCTTGGTTTATCTCCCAACAAGTACTTTTCTTTAACGCCTTTAAGTTAGGCATAAGAAGCAAAGAAAGAATCAAGTGTTCTCTAATGAAGAAGCATTAAGACCAAATTTTGTTTTCATAGGAGAAGCAAAAGAAATCTTTTCTCTCTTTTTAGGGAAGTGTTCTATACCTTTCTTGAGTGGGATTTGATATTTAATGGTGCCTTCTTTCATATCAATGATGGCACCAACAGTTCTAAGAAAGGTCTTCCCAAAGTAATAGGACAAGAAGCATTGTATTCAACATCCAAAACATAGAAATCAACGGGGACATAGGAATCGTTAACCATAATAAGAATATCATTAAGACTCCCCATGAGTTTCTTTTTAGCATTAGCATCAAGTGAGACATTCAAATACCAATCTTCAAGAGGAGGAAAATCAAGCATATCATAAATCCTTCTAGGCATAATAGAAACACTACTATCAAGATCACACAAAGCTTTGAAATCAAAGTCATTCACTTTCATATTAATGATGGGTTCACAACCATCTTCTTGTTTTATAGGAATAGAAGCTTTATGTTTCATCTTTTCTTCTTTAATCTTTATGAGAACATTAGTAATGTGTTTTGTAAAAGCCATGTTCATAGCACTAGCATTAGGACTTTTAGCAAGCTTTTGTAGGAACTTAATAACTTCAGAGATGTTCCAACCATCAAGATCAAGATCAAATTTATCGTCTAAAGTTGTAGAACTATTACTAGCCTCAACACTAGTGGTGGTAATAGTAGAAACACTAATGTTTCTAGCAATTTCATCTTCTCTTTCCCACTTAGCATGTAATTCAGCTAATAGTCTAACATTTTCATCAATTCTTACTTGTATGGCATTAGTGGCTCCAAAGGGATTATCATTAGTTTCAGGTTTAGCAGCCATTTTATTAATCAATGAAGATTGAGCTTCAGATAGAGAAGATATATTCCTTTCAGCATTAGAGAGTTTCAATTGTAAACTAGGAATTTCCCTATTTAGACTCTCAAGTTGATGGCTAATGTTCTTCAAAATAATAGATTGTTCCTCCATAGTTTTAGTAAATAGCTTATTTTGCTCGTATTGCATTTGCATGAAGTTTTTAGTGGCTCTTTCAACTTCTAAGATTCTTCCTTCACTAGGTAATTCAGATTTACCATTGTTGGGAGGGTATGGCTTATAATTGTTGTTACCAAAATTGTTCCTATAAGCATTATTACCATAAGCATTGTTGCCAAAGTTGTTATTTCTTATGAAGTTCACATCAACTTGCTCTTCTTGAGCAACCAAAGAGGCTAAAGGAACATTATTTGGATCAATATGGGCTTTCCCATTAACAAGCATGGACATAATAATATCAATTTTATCACTCAAGGAGGAGGTTTCCTCAACAGAATTTACCTTCTTACCTTGTGGAGCTCTCTCGGTATGCCATTCCGAATAATTAATCATCATATTGTCCAATAGTTTTGTTGCAGCATCCAAAGTGATGGTCATAAAGGTTCCTCCAGTAGCTGAATCCAATAGGTTCCTTGAAGAATAGTTCAATCCTGCATAAAAAGTTTGGATGACCATCCAAGCAGTCAGTCAATGAGTGGGACAATTCTTTACCAAAGATTTCATTCTTTCCCAAGCTTGAGCAACATGCTCATTATCAAGTTGTTTAAACTTCATTATTTCACTTCTCATGGATATAATCTTAGCAGGAGGATAGTATTTTCCAATAAAATCATCTTTGCACATAGTCCAAGAATCAATACTATTCCTAGTCAAGGAATTCAACCATTCTTTAGCTTTTCCTCTCAAAGAGAAAGGAAACAATTTCAGTTTAATAATATCACCATCTATATCCCTATGCTTTTGCATCTCATAAAGTTCAACAAAGTTATTTAGATGGGAAGCAACATCTTCATTACCAATACCAGAAAATTGTTCTCTCATAACAAGATTGAGCAAAGCAGGTTTTATCTCAAAGAAAGTATTTTCAGCCACAGGTGGAGCAATAGGAGTGCTCATAAAATCATTATTGTTGGTGCTAGTGAAGTCACACAACTTAGTGTTTTCAAGAGTAGTCATTATTTTGGGTTTTCAAATAAGAAAGCAAACAAGTAAAACTAATTTTTTTTGTGTTTTTGATGAACAGAACAAGCAAACAAAGCAAAACAAAAACAACAAAGTAAAGAGATTGGTTGTGAGAGACTCCCCTTATGAAGATGTCCTTGACTCCCCGGCAACGGCGCCAGAAAATTGCTTGATGGCTCAATACACGGCGCCTAGAAAAGTCCTTGGTGCGTGGTGTTGATGTAGAGCTTGTCGGGAACCTCAAGAGGAAGGTATGATGAGCACAGCAGCAAGTTTCCCTCAGTTATGAAACGAAGGTTTAATCGAACCAGTAGGAGCAAGGAAACACCCCAAAGGTGTTACTAGCTGAGCTTTGGCAGGGCGCACTACCGGTGCTAGTAGCAACGTGGAGACCTGCACAACACAACCACAGAACTTTGTCCCCAACTTGTGATGAGGTTGTCAATCTCACCGTGTTTTGCGGAAAACAAAGGATTAAACATATCGAATGGAAAGAAGTAAAAGTTTGCAGAAAGTAAACACAAAACAGTAAACAGTTGTAGATTGTATGTAAAGAAAGAGGACCGAGATCCATAGTTCACTAGAGGTGGCTCTCCTTAGATAGATAACATGGTGGGTGAACAAATTACAGCGGGGCAATTGACAAACATCGAGAAAGCAATACATGCATATACTAATCATCTTGACTCCTTTGAGACTTGATTGGGATTACAACATAATA
The DNA here is from genome assembly GCA_910589775.1 of Avena eriantha. Lineage (NCBI taxonomy): Eukaryota > Viridiplantae > Streptophyta > Magnoliopsida > Poales > Poaceae > Avena > Avena eriantha. The sequence goes on from OU342745.1 coordinate 404,810,633, forward strand.
CATAGACCGCCATCCAACTGCATCTATGACTAATAATCCACCTTCAGGTTATCATCCGAACCCCCTCCAGTATTAAGTTGCAAGCAACAAAATATTGCTTTACGAACTGCGTGTAAAGTAAACAATACGATTGTTCTATGAACAAAGGACTGTTGTTTTCTCCCTAGTAGCAACAACACATCTAGTACCTTAGAGATTTCTGTTACTTCCCTAGATTACCAGAGGCATGAACCCACTATCGAGCATAAATACTAACTCTTGAAGTTGCTAGCATCTACTTGGCCAAGATAGCTACTAACAACGGAAAGCATGCAAGATCTCAAATAACAAAGATATGATAGAATCAATAATCAATCTGAAATAGCATCTCAATATCCATCGGATCTTCGCAAACGCAACATGTATGAATTACAAATAGATGATCTTAATCATGAACGGAGCTCACAAGATCTAAACATGAAATCACAACGGAGGAGAAACCAGCCATCTAGCTACTACATGGATCCATAGTCCAAGGATGAACTACTCATGCATCACACCGGAGGCTTGCATGGTGATGAAGAAGGCCTCCAGGGTGAATTCCCCTCTCCGGCAGGGTGCCGGGAAGAGCTTCAGATCCCTCCCGATCTAGGGATGGAGATGACGGCGGCTACAGACTCTTTCGTGGATTTTTGATCGGGTACATAGGGTTTTCGTCCCGAGCATGACTTATAGTCGGAAGGGGAGGCCGAGGGGGTGCCGAGAGCGGCCACACCACCCCCTGGCGCGGGCCAGGCCTGGCCACGCGGCCAGGTGGTGTGGTGGCTCCCTGGCCCTTCTTCGTCTCGTATTCTGGCACTTGATCACTTCCGGAAAAATAGGCACTTTGGCTTTTGTCTCGTCCAATTCCAAGAATATTCATTTTCGGACTTTCCTGGAACCAAAAACAGCAGAAAACATGCAGCTGGCACTGTGGCTCTTGTTAATAGGTTAGTCCAAGAAATCAAATGAAAAGTACTCCAAAGTTGGAATAAAACACAAGAAAGTGGATAAAACCAAGCATGGAACATCAAAAATTATAGATACATTTGCAATGTATTAATGGCGTGGAAGAGACTAAAGGCAAACTGAAATAAAGATGGAAACAAGCAAACATGTAACAGATCTAATTGCAAACGGTATTTCAATGCTTAGAAATAGGGCCTAGGGATCATACTTTCACTAGTGAACACTCTCATATAAATATCTTCTGTTTATGATACTACTCTTAAATACTCTCTGGTTGGACACTCTAACCCATGGTAGGGCTATAACAACACACCTCAAAGTTCATCTTTCCCATCTAGATAACCCCACACTGTCACCTTGAGTACTAGATGGTTCCAACAAACACCACAATTTCATAGAGACAACCAACTCCAAATATAACTCATAACAAGTATTTGCAATCTCTAGCCTAAGTTCCACCATGGTGTGCACATTGTCAACTTCACACACATGGGGAGAGCAAAGATCTATTAAAGCACTCGAGTAGCAAGGTAGATCTACTTGATTACAAAGCTCATGATCACAATATGATCATGCATAGAGAGAGATGAACACATAGCTACCGGTAGAACCCTTAGCCTCTAGAGAGAACTAGTCCCTCCTCATCATGGGAATCAACAACGGTGATGGAGATGGTGGTGGAGATTGATGAAGATGGCTCTAGGGGCACTTCCCCGTCCCGGTAGGGTGCCGGAACAAAGACTTTCTGTCCCCGAATCTCCCCTTCGGTGGCGGCGGTGCGGTGGAACTTTTCGTGGCTGGAGGCTCGACGATTTAGGGTTTTTTCATCGGGAGAGATATATAGGCGAAAGAGGCAAGGTCGGTGGGCGGCCAAGGGGCCCACACCATGCCCTGGCGCGGCTAGGGGACCCGCGCATAGGGGTGGTGTGGCCACCCTGTGGCCCCTCTCCGTCTCTCCTTCTGGCTCCGTGAGTCTTCTGAGAAAATAACAACTTTGGCTTTTGTCTGGTCCAATTCCGAGAATATTCATTTTCTGACTTTCCTAGAACCAAAAACAGCAGAAAACAGGCAACTGGCATTGTGGCATCTTGTTAATAGGTTAGTCCAAGAAAGTGTATAGAAAGTACTCCAAAATGTGGACAAAACATAAGAAAGTAGATAAAACCAAGCATGGAACATCAAAAATTATGGATACGTTAGCAATGTATCACTCATAAGCTTAGTATTCTCTAGTTAATATCTTTTGTGTTTCCAAGGAAGATTGCATGATTGTTTCTATCATTTGTATGTTTGTTTGTTTCTTTCAACTCTTATGCTTGCTACCCAGCCTTGCTAGCCAAAAACCTATACTGAGAGGGAATGCTTCTTGTGCATCCAATCCATGAACTAAAACCTATGCCATTTATGTCCACCATATCTACCTATTAGCATTATTGCTATTCCAAGTAAATTCTCGAGTTTTATCTATCATCCAAATTAAACTTGTTATGTGAAAACTAGTGATTAAAGCTCTCACAAACTTGATGGAACACTTTATTTCTCTTGTACTTAATAAATTTGAACCATTGTGACTATCTTATGAAGCTTTAATGCTTGCAAATTATAAGTTGGGAGTTAGCAAAACTATGTTATCATGGGGTCTGCTTTCGACATTGCACTTATTATTTAGTTGATATCAAGTTCTTTTGTTTATGGATGCCAGCGGTGTGAAATAAAATGGTAGCTTGTGAGCTCATAGAGTTTATATATGTGTTAGAGAAATGTTTGGGCGGCTAGCCTAAGACATGCCTAATCATGGTGGAAACTTGCAGCATAACCGTAGTGGCATTATGTGAAGCATCCTCAATAAAAACCTATGCAAATAGCAAATAAAAAGATTGTTGAGATGCTCACTGTCTGTTGCCTTGTCATTTTGATATGGGATAGCTCCTGTGTCATAGGGCAAGGGGTACCCCGTTGGCGGTTCTCTATGATACACATACACTTACAATGACAAGAACTTACCGGAGACCAAAGTTGAGTAGCATGAGGTCTGGTACTCGTACTCAAGGGGCATGAGACTATTAGATATAATTTGTCAAGCATATAACTCATATTTTCCCTCACATTAACTTTAATCAATTCAAGATGCTTATGATAGGGGCAATGAGAGCTGAAAGCTAGTAAGTACCATAATTTTTGGAGGCTCTTTATGAAACTTGAAATCCCTGCTTCCCTCTACGAAGGGCCTATCTTTTACTTTTTAGTTGAGTCAAAAAACCTATTCCTATCTATCTCGAGAAAGCATTTGAGTTGTTGTGATTCAATCATCCATATGATGAGTTATTCAATCATGTTTCTTATGTTCCTTGTTTTGCACACTGCTCTTATCTAAGTGAGTATTACTATGAAAGCTATCATTGAAAACCCCAATTAATTTGACTCCTGCAATTTGTTAACCATTCTCTGACCAAGAACAAAAGCTTGCCATTCCAATTATGATTTACTTTGTGTATCTTTATTGTGTTACCCTTACTCATTGCAAGTTAAGTTATATAATAGTCAGTTGTTTTCTATTATGATTTGTGTATTGATGAATGTGATGCTTCTTGTCCGTATTCTCTTTATCGACACTTCACTCCATAAACCTATGGTCATGTTGAAAGGATAGAGATGCCGCCTAGAGGGGGGGGGGGGTGAATAGGCAATTTCAAAACTATTACGGTTTTGGCTTGAAAGAATGCGGAATTAAACTAACGTTTATTTTACAAGCACAAAACCTAAATACACTAGGCTCAACTAAGTGCACCAACAAGAAGATAAGTTAAGCAAGATAGCACAAGATAAATATACCATAAGTGATAAGCAAGATATAAGTACTTCAAGCTCGATGGCTATCACAAGGAAAGTAAGCTCGGGTATAGAGATAACCGAGGCACGAGGAGACGAAGATGTATTCCCGTGTTCCTTTACAAGTAAGGTACGTCACATTGAAGAGGTGTGGGATTCCACGAAGGATTTCCCAACGCCACGAAGGCTCACCTTCTTCTCCGAGTCTATCCCACGAAGGAATAGGCCCTTTCCTTATGGCTAGCTTTTCCTCCACTCCGGAGATGGCAATCTCCACAACCACTTCACAAGCTCCATGAAGGAGAATCCCGGGTCTCTTCACAATCTTCCACGAAGAGGACACCGCGACACCAACCGCCAAGCCAACTAGGAGGTCACCCTCCAAGAGCAACAAGCTCACGGTCTCTCACTCGAACAAATCGTAGTGGAGAGCTCAACACTTATGCAAGAATGCAAAGCAAGAACACCAAGGGCATTCAAATCCCTCACTCTCAAATCTCATCAAAGCAACAAGTGCTAGGGAGAAATTAGAGAGGAAGAACAATGGTGGAAGTCAACCAATGACTCCAAGATCTAGATCCAATGGGTTCCCCTCACTTAGAGGAGGAATTGATTGGTGAGGATTGTAGATCTAGATCTCCTCTTCCAAAGCCCTCAAAAAGATGCAAGAATCATATGAGGGAAGGGAGAGGAAGCAAGATCAAGAGGGTCAACAATGGAGGTCAATTTCGGGCTCAAGAACACTCAAAAACGTTGGGGGAAGAACCCCCTTTTATAGGGAAAAGCAAATATGTCCGTTGGAGAGAAAACAACGAAAACTCGGTTCCAAAGTCGGTTGGACCAGCCCCAGAACCGGGAAACTCGGTCCCCAGGCCGGAGGACCGACCTACAAACCGAAATACCTCTGTTTGCCAACCTGGAATAGACTCGGTCGCGAAAACCGGAAAATCCGGTCTGAGATCCGGTCTACCGGAGCTGGAACCGGACCGTCTGGTGTGGGGCTCGGTTGAACCGGATCCACAACCGAGATGAAACTAACTTCACGAAAAACACAATAACTTTTGCATCCGGACTCCGATTTCGATGATCTTGTGCTTGTTTTGACGAGGACAACAAGATATAAAATATGGTGCATGAAAACATCATAGTCTAACAAAGGAAGATAGAACCAAATGAGGAAAGGTCTGGAGCCTCCCTATAAGAAGAATCGGTAAAACCTTCAAACTCGAAAACGCCATATAAGATGCATACGAATTCCGTTTTCGATGAACTTGGACTTGTTGAAGAGCTAGCAAAAAGATCAAGAACCTCACATATAGAAAATACCAAGAGGCAACAAAATAGGAAGATGCAAAGTATGCAAAGGATTGAGCTCCCTAAGACAATGTGATCAAGTTACCCAACCGAAAGCCCCTCTTGATAGTGCGGCTGTCTATCCTATAACCCGGTCTCCCAACAACCACCTTGAGACCGGTAAAAGGAAAACCTAGCAAGGCCATACCTTTGCCTTGCGCATCCCGCTTGATCTTGATGACAACGCTTCAAGCTCCATCCAAGCCGGAATGCATCACTTGATCATTGTTGCTTCGTGAAGACTCGTAATATGCTCCCCCATACACCACTATGGGATAGCTTCATTAAAACACATCTTCACATGCCCATTATCACCAATATGGATGGCAAGCTCCAAGCAAATGATCTTCTCGAGAGTCTTATCTTGAACTTTCCCTTCTCAAACTTTGATGACGATCACCACTTGATGTCATCCTGTCATGGGCTATATGAGATCTTCACTTTTGAAGCATTCCCATGGAAAGGTACCTATCCCATATGGAAAACGCAAAGGCACATATATAATGGGTTAGTTCATGATGCATAAATGACAAGGCTTACCATACCACAAGATCCATGTGGTACATTATTTATGCTTCATGTGTTGACCAACTTGAAATCACTCTTCACTCTTTGTATTGGTCAACCAAGTATCTTCTCATGATCCATCTAAATATCTTGAGGTACATAAAGAATTCTTCATTTGATTACATGCTCTAAATCTTAGTCAACCATAGCTCAACTAATGAGGCTATCATGACACCGACTTAGAGCCATATCTTGAATTCTTCTATTGAGGTCACACTCTCAAGATCTTGAACATATCATATTCTTATCTTCAACTCGATGATCTTGATGCCAAAACTCAAGGTTATCTTTATCTTCATGGCATCCATACTTGAATCCACTACAAGCATGACCTATGGAATATTCCTTCATATAAAACTCAATAAAAACATTAGTCCATAGGGATTGTCATTAATCACAAAAACCACACATAGGGGCAATTACCCTTTCAATCTCCCCCATTTTGGTAATTGATGACAATCACAACAAGAGGGTTTGTATAATGAATATTAGAAACAAGTACGCAACTTATCCGAGAATAAGTTGTATACAAGAGGTTGTATTTGATATGGTTAAGTAACACAAAGATACTAGCCCATATCAAAACCGATTCTACTCACACAAACTACAACTACTGCAAGAGAAGTGAGTAGAACCAACATGTATAGAGCAAACTCCCCCACAATATATGCACGTGTGATGAACTTGAATTTCATTGCATACATTGTCAAGCATAACCTTTGGGAGAGTTTCCACTATATATTCAACCATGCAATACATAATAAATATGAAATGCATGAAAGGCAAACACTTAAGAACAAATCAATCTTAAGTACAAAACCATTTCCCTTAAAACCCTCTAAACTTCTCCCCCATTGACAACAAGTGCCAAAATGGATGACAAGGTTAGAAGGAAAATATAGTATGAGTTCCTACCCAAGGTGTGCATTACTCCTAATATGAGTGAAAACATATGCAGATATCCAATGATGAATACTTGGAGGAAATCAAACTATATTGAGGATCAAATATTGCTAAAAAGATATAAAGGTGAAGAAACTTCAACGGATGAAGCAAGCAATCAAAAGATCCAAATAATCTAATGGACAAATATGCTCTAAATTAAATAAGGAAGCTCCCCAAGGTTCATGCATAAATTAGTTGTTTCATTTTAATACAATATGCACAAACATGGAATCCTCACTCCCCCTTTATCATTTAGAACACAACCAAGATACAAGTAGTATAGATATTAATCAATACACTTGTCAAGACAAGCTTAAGTACAAAATAAACCAAATATGAGATATGAGTGCGCGAAGATGCAATAAAAGTAAACCGAGCACTCATAAATCAAGACCTTACCAATACCTTTAAAAACAAGAGGATAAGAGAGATGGTTGGCAAAGAGCGAGGATATTAACACTCTTGTGTATATAAGTTTCTGAGTGGACAAGACATGAGAATAATCCACAAAGAAACATCCACACATAAGAGGTTAATAAAAATAAGAATACAAGATATCTAAGAGGAAGTCATAACATATACCAAAAATGATATTTTTCTTAAGAGCATATATAGCCCATGGCTCTATTTTCTCTTATGGTATATCAATGAACTTCACCAAAGAAAAGGAAAAACCTCAAAAACATCACAACTAACACTAAGGGAACTAATGCTAGTTGGGATATTTTGAGAAAGGCAACAAGTATTAAAAGTAAGGATTCGATGCAATTTCAACAATATTGCACATGAGAGTACCTTGAGGAATTTATATGCAATTAATTGCTAGAAGGCATATTTGGGATTGGTGAATCATGAACATGATTTTATATACTCCCCATTATATGCATCATCTCAAATTACTCACATAAGCAATAAGGATAGAAAAGTATTTCAAAGATTCTTGCAAGAACCGCAACATTTACAAACAAATAAATTGATGCCAAGATGCAACCTACAAGAGATTGGATGGAAGAATAGTATGCATGAATAAGATACTTGTTACCGAGATAACAATGGTATGATGTAGTAGATAAGAATTCTTCAATCGCATCCTAGCTTGTCTCCAACTATCATGTGGTGATAACACCTTCCTTATAGATGAGACAAGCATCCATTGCATCTCCAATGTACCTAAAACAACATTCAAGTACATCTTGGTCCCCAAACTTATTGGGTCCAAAGTGGTTAGACTAACCACAACACATAGGACATACTCCATAAAAATATGTGCATATTTAGAGATGAAATTTGAATTTCATGCACATCATAGACGTTTAAGGATGTGATGGAGTATACCCTATATACTGGATCGAAGAAAGCAAAACATGATATAAGATATACATTTAGTAAACATGCATGCACGAGACTTTCAAGAACCAACGAAGATATAATTTGGAAAAAACACCAAAATATTCAAGAAGGCATACAAGGTGTGACAAAACACATTTGTTGGCCAAACTATATCAAAGAATCAAATCAACACAAGATTTGTTCAATAAAGTTCAACAAATGAACCAAGCAAAAACTACCGAGCATAAAAGATGAGATAAAAACACAAATGCCCAAAGATTTATCTCATTCAAGCAAATAACATAGAGAAGAAAGAATGAGATAACAAACTCTTAAAAGAGCAAGGTTTCAACAAATAAACCAAACCCTTAACACTTTTCACAATGGCACAAGGTACCGAGAAGAAAAGGTTTGTCTTCCACTAAAAACACATTTGATAATAATCAAAAACACCATCAAAGAGATGCTCAAAAGCCAAGGAAGACAATGGGAGCCACAACAATTTTTGGAAAGAAAAAAGGCAATAAGAGGTGAAATCCAAGGTGAAGATGATCCACAAATGCTACCACATCCAAGTATATTAATTGTCTACGACAATGAATGTATTGGAATTTATTTCCGGTGGTATATTGCATGGATATTAAAGATAAATCTTCACAATAAAAATCATAGGATAGGAATAAAAATATTAATTACTATGCAAAGATAGAGATTCTTGATAGCTTCAACTAGTCACACAATCATGCAAAGCAATGATTAGAATAACTTGAAGAAAATGGTCTCCCAAATAAGATATAGAGATATGCATTTGAGGAAGGCCACACCAAGAATTTCTTACTCAAGCAAAGACCAAAAAGATGAGCAATAAAAGCTTCTAACAAAACTTAGGATCTTGTTTGAGCTAACATGCCACCTATATACAAGATAATCAACAATATCAACTCTAAGTGGCACCACCTCATGTTCACATTTCCTAGGATTGTGATATGCAAAATAAGCATATTACTCCCCCATAATGTGGTATTCAATTTTTCTTAATAAGAGGAAAAACAACCTCAACTAGAGATAATTAATGGACATTTAGAATTTGAATTTCTCATGAGTATGACACACCACATAGTGACTAGATAAGCTTGCAATATCAATACTAAGTGGTAGTACTCATGTACACACATTTTAAGGTTTGAGAGATGCGTGAGGCATATCACTCCCCCAAAATGGGATGTTCCATTAACCACTCGAAAAGAGCCAAAAAAATATATCATCAAGATGCATTAGAGGCTCAAAGCAAAACACACAAGTAAATGATGTGCCAAACACATAGACATACCTGAATACACAAAATAATGAAGCATGAGGCACAACAAATACAAACACATACTTGGTACAAAACCAAAACATGTAAAGGGGCAAGTAACTTACAATATAAAAGAGTTGAGTTCGAGTTACCACAAAGAGGCACATTGGGTATATGGTAGGGAGATGATAATCCTTATAACTTGGCTTTATAAAATATAATATATGAAGATCCCTTAATTCTTCATGAGTTAGCCAAGTCTCCAATGCCCTCCAAAAACACCTATTGATCAAGTTTGAGCTTGTTGGTCCCCAACCAAGTTGGGTCCTAAGAGGTTAGTCACAATAGGCTTGGCAACCCAAATGGTTCATTTCTTTACACCACTTTGAGTTCCAACAAACTTGGCAAAAACATTGCCATCCTTATCCTTCCCAAGAGAATAATCATCATCAACAATGATAGGGTTAGATAAGGTACCGTTTGAACATCAAGAGGCCAAGTGTCCCTTCTCACGACATATGTAGCAACAAGTGCTCCCCTTTCTCTTCTTTATTGATTTCTTGTCTTGGGGAGCCTTATCTTGATTCTTCTTGGGAAGTGGCCTAGCTTCAACTTGAGGTTGAGATTGGGATTGACCTTGAACTTGTGGCCGCTTCCCTTGTTGCTTCTCATTCAAGTGCTTTTTCTTCAATGGACAAGATCTTACATGATGTCCTACAACCTTGCACTTGAAGCAAATAATCTTGGTTGAATCCTTGACTTGGTCTTGGCCCTTATTATTGTTGCTCTTGGACTTGTTCTTGTAATTGGAGTTGAATCCAAGTCCACTCTTATCATTGGGGTATTTTTGCACACTCAAAATATTATCGAGTGTGGATTTACCTTCATGACTCTTTTTCAAGTCTTTCTTCAAAGGAGTGACTTGGGCCTTGAGCTCTTTGATTTCCTCTACATGGTTAGTAGAAATAGAGGTACTAGAGGAAGTAGAAGCTTCATTGTTAGAGCAAGAAGGCAATGCAAGTAATCCAACACAAGGTTTGTCACTAGTATGACTAGAAGGATCACTAGGACTAGCACATGTCAAAATAGAATTTTGAGTAGAAGTTGTGCTAATGTCCAAATGAGGCTCACAAGATGTTACCTTAGTGATACTTGCCTCACGAGCTAACTTTAGCCCATCATATGAGATTAGAAGATCATTATGAGAGGCCGAGATCTTTTCATGAATTCTTTCCAATTTCCCATAATTACTAGTTAGCAACTCAAGTTGAGCCCTTATCTCAACATTCTCCTTTAACATAGATGCTTCACAAGAATTAGAGTTAGTAGCACTAGCATCATTAATAGATTTTTCATTTTCAAGCTCATAAGATTCAATTTTTTGTGTGAGGAGACAATTAGTGTGCTTCTCCTTGGCAAGCTCTTGCTTAAGGAGATGGAATCTACGACTCCCATCATCAAGTTGGAAATCCAACTCCTCTATGGTTTCTGTTTGTTTAGTTATAGTGTCCATAACATGTTTGAGACAAGCAACGGCCTTATTATTACCACGAAGAGAGGTACACAAAAAAGTCAACTCAAGCACAAGAGCACTAGTATCCTCATCAAGGTCATCATCACTATCATCATTATCATTGCTATTATCTAGAGAAGATATGTTGGGATCCAAAGTAGGAGATACCTTTGATCCTCTTGCCATAAGGCACATGTGAGCACGGGAGGATGAAGATGAGGATATTGTTGAATCTCCATTCATGATTGTGTCTTTATCCATAGGGTGTTTGATTTCCTCTACATTGTTAGATACACAACTAGAGGAAATAGAAGCATTTTGTTTATTGGAACAAGACAAATCAAGCATATCATCTACACTAGTACTCAAATAATTTCTAGGCAATATGCAAGGACTAGCAACACAAGGGGATATATAATTATCATTGAAAGAAGTGCTTAAGTCCAAACTCTCTACACCATTAGCATTTATAGAATATGAATCATTGGTGTAAAGAGAACCACTACCATCATTACATATGATTTCTCCACTCACCATGCCATTACCTTGTGACTTGTCACATGTAGGTGAAGTGGAGGGAATTGAAATCTCATTGCGGCTGGAGGTGGAAGCCACTTGGAGCTCTTCATGATGTGAAGGAGAAGAGAGATCCTCGGAGATACCACCGACCCTATGAGAAATGGACCCACCAAATATTTCTTTAAGCTTGGTCCACATCTCATGAGATGACTTGCGCTTCACAATCGTCAAGAACAAATTAACTGTGGGGCTCAAGGAGAAAAAGAGCTTCTTAGATACTTGAGCTTCGAGATGTAAATTTTTCTCATCCTCTAAAGATAGATTTTGAGGATCCATTGGAGGAGAAAAAGCTACATCTAGAAATCGCTCAATATTTGGACACAAGGTCCGAAGATTACAAAGCAAGCAATTTCTCCACAAAATATAATTTGTGCCATCAAAGATAATTGTGTCATGGTGCACTATACTACTAGCCGACATCTTTACACTCTAGGCGGTGAAGCCTAAACAAGGAGAGACCTTGCTCTGATACCAATTGAAAGGATAGAGATGTCGCCTAGAGGGGGGGGGTGAATAGGCAATTTCAAAACTATTACGGTTTTGGCTTGAAAGAATGCGGAATTAAACTAACGTTTATTTTACAAGCACAAAACCTAAATACACTAGGCTCAACTAAGTGCACCAACAAGAAGATAAGTTAAGCAAGATAGCACAAGATAAATATACCATAAGTGATAAGCAAGATATAAGTACTTCAAGCTCGATGGCTATCACAAGGAAAGTAAGCTCGGGTATAGAGATAACCGAGGCACGAGGAGACGAAGATGTATTCCCGTGTTCCTTTACAAGTAAGGTACGTCACATTGAAGAGGTGTGGGATTCCACGAAGGATTTCCCAACGCCACGAAGGCTCACCTTCTTCTCCGAGTCTATCCCACGAAGGAATAGGCCCTTTCCTTATGGCTAGCTTTTCCTCCACTCCGGAGATGGCAATCTCCACAACCACTTCACAAGCTCCATGAAGGAGAATCCCGGGTCTCTTCACAATCTTCCATGAAGAGGACACCGCGACACCAACCGCCAAGCCAACTAGGAGGTCACCCTCCAAGAGCAACAAGCTCACGGTCTCTCACTCGAACAAATCGTAGTGGAGAGCTCAACACTTATGCAAGAATGCAAAGCAAGAACACCAAGGGCATTCAAATCCCTCACTCTCAAATCTCATCAAAGCAACAAGTGCTAGGGAGAAATTAGAGAGGAAGAACAATGGTGGAAGTCAACCAATGACTCCAAGTTATAGATCCAATGGGTTCCCCTCACTTAGAGGAGGAATTGATTGGTGAGGATTGTAGATCTAGATCTCCTCTTCCAAAGCCCTCAAAAAGATGCAAGAATCATAGGAGGGAAGGGAGAGGAAGCAAGATCAAGAGGGTCAACAATGGAGGTCAATTTCGGGCTCAAGAACACTAAAAACGTTGGGGGAAGAACCCCCTTTTATAGGGAAAAGCAAATATGTCCGTTGGAGAGAAAACAACGAAAACTCGGTTCCAAAGTCGGTTGGACCAGCCCCAGAACCGGGAAACTCGGTCCCCAGGCCGGAGGACCGACCTAAAAACCGAAATACCTCTGTTTGCCAACCTGGAATAGACTCGGTCGCGAAAACCGGAAAATACGGTCTGAGATCCGGTCTACCGGAGCTGGAACCGGACCGTCCGGTGTGGGGCTCGGTTGAACCGGATCCACAACCGAGATGAAACTAACTTCACAAAAAACACAATAACTTTTGCATCCGGACTCCGATTTCGATGATCTTGGGCTTGTTTTGACGAGGACAACAAGATATAAAATATGGTGCATGAAAACATCATAGTCTAACAAAGGAAGATAGAACCAAATGAGGAAAGGTCTGGAGCCTCCCTATAAGAAGAATCGGTAAAACCTTCAAACTCGAAAACGCCATATAAGATGCATACGAATTCCGTTTTCGATGAACTTGGACTTGTTGAAGAGCTAGCAAAAAGATCAAGAACCTCACATAGAGAAAATACCAAGAGGCAACAAAATAGGAAGATGCAAAGTATGCAAAGGATTGAGCTCCCTAAGACAATGTGATCAAGTTACCCAACCGAAAGCCCCTCTTGATAGTGCGGTTGTCTATCCTATAACCCGGTCTCCCAACAACCACCTTGAGACCGGTAAAAGGAAAACCTAGCAAGGCCATACCTTTGCCTTGCGCATCCCGCTTGATCTTGATGACAACGCTTCAAGCTCCATCCAAGCCGGAATGCATCACTTGATCATTGTTGCTTCGTGAAGACTCGTAATATGCTCCCCCATACACCACTATGGGATAGCTTCATTAAGACACATCTTCACATGCCCATTATCACCAACTAGTTGAATGGCCGTGCGTTGCTACGGACTCGGAATTTTTTCTAGGTGTCATTGTGTTTCGTACTCATCTCACTCCAAGAATATCGTGAATGTTTTCATCCGCGTGTGTCCCAGAGTATCTTTCGGTCGTGTGCAGCCCGAAGCATGTCTAGAGCTCGTAGGCCATCCTCGCACAATAGGGCGTGTTGCGGTCGTGCCAGGTACAAGCCACGCATTATCCCATGTCGGATATAGACAAGCAGACCAACCCTATCATTCAAACAATATGTGGTCATTAATGGCGGCGATAGGTTCCTTAGGAGGGAGGCAGTCGAGATTTCCCGTCCCCATTATGGTTTCCCCACATGTCGCCGTCACGCCTACCACACATGGCGGCGCTAATGTCCACCACTGCTCATTCCCGCCCTTTTTCGCCGCTTCTCACCTCTTTTTCCTGCCCAATGCTTCGGCTATAAAGATGGAGAGCGTGGTTTGATGTGCTCACAATCATTTCTCGCCATTCTCAACGATGTCATGTTGCCTAAGCACCACCCAAGCAATGCTAGGTCACCTGCCTTGTCAACAAAACTAAACCAAGCCCACTGCCTTTGAACACCAACGGTGACTTGTTCATCTTCAGCGGTTTGGGTTGGAGCCGTTCGACCTAGAGGAGGAGAGGATCATCGCTCAAACCGTGGAGGAGACAAACACGTCCCTCGTGGCCCACGTCATGGAGATTTCCCGCGAGAGGGTGGCGGCAGAGGAGAGAGGCCGCCTACTCGTGGAGACCGAGCGCCCGCCTAATCATGCAGACTGAGCGGCAGGCTATTCTGTCCATGTCGTTCGTTTGAGAGTAATTTCATTGTTAATGAACGTAAAGCACTGAGTTTTTAAATTCTCACCCATTGCGGTTGCCAAGAAATTTACATATCCCTGACCCCTCTCTGTTTTGATCTGAATCGGTCAAATAAGAGAAAGGACAAATGGAGGTCGAGCCCCACGTCTATACAAAAGTTCAATGTGAGTGAGTCTCTCTCTCATGTTATCACATTTCAATTATTTTCCACCACAAATTAATGAAAAAACAAAATATACATCCATATCCCAATTTAGTGATCCTATATAGAGTTCAACTAAATTTCGTTTATATTTTTGATTTTAAACTATAACCAAGTGTGGTGAACATCCATACTTTTTGGACATATTTCTTCCTTGGAAGCATCGCTGACTAAGGTAAAAATCTAAAGGCTACAACATATCCACTAAAAGAGAGTGCATTGAGAGATAAAATAAGATCCAATATGAAACAACTGTGTGGTATCTTCCTTAACGTAATGATAAATTCTGCAAAAAACATAAATGAAATACAAAATCATTATCCTTGGTATCCACTTAAAATATGGGCAACAAAAATGTTTATTAATAAGATCTTTGTAGAATGCCATGTAATTACATGAATAAATAGAAAGCCCATATATTAGCATAAATGTCATGTAATTACAGAAATAAATAGAATGCCATGTAATTAGAGGAATATATAGAAAGGTCATATGCAAACACTATCCATGAAAAATTACCTAGACAAGACAATCAAAACCAATACATGCCAAGGAGGCCATTGTTTCTTCATGTCAAAGTAAGATAGTATTTGATATAGGATGTGACACACATTTGTACTCTTTGGTCAGTTTTTCAAGCTTCTGTACAGAAATGTGCGACCATACTACTGGACATTCACCTCCTCCCTATAGAGTGTAGAAGCATTCAAATAAATCGTAATGTCACAAAATATAGATTGACAATTATACATGAGAACATTAATTATATTATGTATATGCCATTCTGTTCATCTCTAGATTGGGGTATCAAACAGCGAAAAACTGGAACTTGAATTTTTGTATTACCCTACTATTCTTCTAAATGAAATTTTCCTCAAAATGTACTCCCATGCTCATTTTCCGTATCTCTAATGCATCATGCATTTGCTTTGATATTAATATCACATTAGCCAAACAAAGTTGTCAAATAATAATTTGAACCATCTAAATCTTTAATTGTGGTATTCAAAGTCCAATTATAGCATGATGTGCCCTTCGAAGCAAGAAAAATGGCATGCAATATTGCTTCATAGCATCTAAAAAAATAAACCGAAAGGCTGTAGTGCAGTAAGACTTGTGTGATGTACCGCAGTGCAGTAAAACTTGTATGCAGTAAAATAAACTGAAAGCCTGCATTTTATGCACAAAACTCAGGAAAAAGTGGACATTAAAAACTAAATATTGATGATCAGACTATGGTATGAAATAAACCTGACTTGAGTTTCATAACTTACACTTTCCATGTGCCACAAAAATTTTAAGTCCTTACTGGGACACACCGAAATGTGCAAAAATCTTCATAAACTTGTGCACCATGGCATCATGGCAGGAAATATGTGCTCAACCCTAGGAGAGCAGGAGCTACATGGAACTTAATCTCTTTACTCAGAATCACATGCTATTAAAACACCCAATGCGCAGATTGTGCAATTGTTCCTCAACCGGGGCAATCGAGCTGGACTATAACCTGTGAAAAATGGAACACTTTGAGAAGCACACTTATCATCAACATGGCCGGAAATAGCAGGCATTCAACTAAAAATAAATAGCAAGAAATAGGTGGGGCACATCGTAGAAGGCGCTCCTAGCAACAAAACACCCGATATATGTTCTCCTCTTTCTCAATATATCACGTCATAATATATCCCCTTTCTTTCGAACTGAAAAAAGCTTACGTATGTATATAATATATTTTCCATGTAAAGCTAAGTGCATACATTGATTGTCTGAGCACCTGAAAAATTAGATAAAAGCAGTTTCCTAACCTATATATATTAAGGTGACACCTGGCCATCCACACACCAAGCAACCTTTGGAGACAATAAGTTCTTGGAGAACTGGGGAGAGGTTGTCACCGTACTGCTTGATTCCTCTCAGTTTGACACCCTGAAGAGGAATCTGACATCCTTATCCCCCTAAAACAAAATGCCTACAAGCTCTATCACAATTTTAATCAGACTTATATGCAGCTTAAAGGCGAACATAAAGAATGCAGCCAGAGAGGAGAGCATATTGTTAGTAGACAAGACTCTCCCTCTCTCGCAAACACCTAGTTAACCTAATACCAATCCAAGTATCAGTCTCGTCTCCGATTGGATGTAGAGCTGGGAATCACCACGCAAGCGAAACAAGTGGGTTGGGCGTGCATGACTAAGAGATGGGAGGGAAGGGAAGGGAGCCAAACCTGAGGAGCGCTGCGAGGAAGAGGTGGCGGTGTCGACCATCCTCGCCGGCAGTCAGCAGAGATGGAGGTTGTTGTCTCGATTTCGTCGCCGTAGACCGTTCTTGGGCACATGTGGCGAGTGGCGTGCGTCCAGCGATATCGCCGCCTCCGTCATAGCGACCAGTCTTGATCCCATCACTCCAGTCTGTGCTTAAGCACCTCCCGTCGACATCCTCTCCCGGCGTCCATTGGAGCTCGAGTCCTAGAGTGGCGCACGTCCTGGAGCTTGATGGAGACCACGGCCAGGACATCAAAGGCATCTACAGAAGTCAACCCTGCAGCGGCTGCGCTTGAATATCGCGCCTGCTATGCTAGTGAAATCGGACTCCATCGAGGCCAGTCCCATTAGGATGAGGCTCGAGTAATTATAATGAAATCATTCATCACAGTGAACAACAAATCACTTATATAAGCATTTCAAAATCTTCATCAAGCAAAACCATGTGAAGTAAGTAGGTTTCATCTTATATTAACAACAACAACTTTATAGAAATAGTTAGTTTAACAAATGAGGAAAGTTCAATTTAACATCAAATTTACAAAAAATATATATCAGATGACACGAACAAGAAAATCTACCAATCGTAGGAACAGTTTAGAGGATCTCCCAGCGTGCAACTTATACAACACTGCGATTTCTTGGACTGAAGGACAAAGTATTTCTTGGACTCCTCTATTGCTTAGCTTGAAGGACAAAGTATTTCTTGGACTCCTCTATTGCAATCATGTGTGTAGCTATTAATCTTCAAACTCCAATAATTCTAGTGACTAAAATATATAACTTTACCAAGAGACAAAAAATAATTTGAAGTGTAGCTTGTATGGTTGGCACTTATAAAGATAGTATAAAAATTAAAGCCCAACCAACCTTTGAAAGAGAACTTTGGGCAGTCAAGTATGTCCTATATACACAAGGGAAAATGCATCAGTGTTACACAAAAAATATTATCTGTGGGCGAAAAGAAAATTCTCAGGAAACCACAACATACCAATATAGTGTAAGAAGAGTGACTGCATGAAAATACAGATGAATTGTCGTCTCAGAACCATCCAAAAATCTACCTCTATCTGCTTTGGAAAATTATCTGCATAAAAGGAGGATCAACTGCAATACACCTTGGCATTGAAATCATCGTTTGTGTCTTAATGACAACACATGCACCAGGATGACCAGTCAAAAAGACTAAGAATACATCGGCCAACTTACAAGTCTTTTTAGATCAAAACATATTGATGCATCACATGTAGACACACATCCTCATGTCGTCCTTGGAGTCAACCACTTCCAAAGCGAACAACATGGCCACCACTTGATCTGCAACACCGACAACCTCCATCCCAACACAATCTCAAGCCCGAGGGCATCTGCCCCTGCCAATCTTCCTGCTATATTGGACAAGTGCATCATCCGTTCTTGACGGCCTGCTGGCACAATTGCTTAATTCGGCCGACCTCCTCTCCTCGAGATCCTCCCCCAGGCCATGCTAGCCATCGCTGGCCTCTTCCATTGAACGCGATGACCGCGAGTAGGGGCCACTATCGGTGGAGCGGCGACCTCGGACCACGTCCGGCTGGTGGTAGCGGAAGGGCAGCTGGGGCACGCGGGAGGCGAGATGGGAATGGTGGCTGGGGCGCGCTGCGAGCGAGATGGGCAGGGTGGCTGGGAGCGTGGGGGCGAGATGGGCGGGGCGGCTGGGGTGCGGGGAGATGGGCGGGGCAGCTAAGGTGGGGAAGAAGATAGGAGGGGCTGTGGCGGCAACGGAACATGTGCTAGGGTTCAAGGTTGTTTTTTATATGTTCCGAACCCATATTTTCCACTTATAGGTGGCATAGAAGTGGTAATTAACTAATTCGTAACTAAAACAACTAAATCTACCATCAGATGTAGATCGGACGCTCAGGATTCTTCCAATGTTTGATGTCAAAATGTTTGAGGACAACCTACGATCACCAACTCTTTTTTAATAGTAAAGATATGGATGGCAAGCTCCAAGCAAATGATCTTCTCGAGTTGCTTATCTTGAACTTGCCCTTCTCAAACTTTGATGACGATCACCACTTGATGTCATCCTCTCATGGGCTATACGAGATCTTCACTTTTGAAGCATTCCCATGGAAAGATACCTATCCCATATGGAAAACGCAAAGGCACATATATAATGGGTTAGTTCATGATGCATAAATGACAAGGCTTACCATACCACAAGATCCATGTGGTACATTATTTATGCTTCATGTGTTGACCAACTTGAAATCACTCTTCACTCTTTGTATTGGTCAACCAAGTATATTCTCATGCTCCATCTCAATATCTTGAGGTACATAAAGAATTCTTCATTTGATTACATGCTCTAAATCTTAGTCAACCATAGGTCAACTAATGAGGCTATCATGACACCGACTTAGAGCCATATCTTGAATTCTTCTATTCAGGTCACACTCTCAAGATCTTGAACATATCATATTCTTATCTTCAACTCGATGATCCTGATGCCAAAACTCAAGGTTATCTTTATCTTCATGGCATCCATACTTGAATCCACTACAAGCATGACCTATGGAATATTCGTTCATATAAAACTCAATAAAAACATTAGTCCATAGGGATTGTCATTAATCACCAAAACCACACATAGGGGCAATTACCCTTTCACATGTTTATTGAGCTCAGTTTTCGCTTAGGGACAAGCGAGGTCTAAGCTTGGGGGGAGTTGATACGTCCATTTTGCATCACCATTTTATATCATAATTTACTGCTATTCATTGATATATTTCATATTAAGAGATTATACTTCTGTTATTTCATCTATTTTTGCATGATTGATGACTTTTGGAGGATGAACCACCGGAGTCAGGATACTGATGGAAAAAGAGCTGTCCAGATTGAATATTCGCGAAGATAAGAAAATCCTGAAAAATATATGGAAATTCCTATTTTTCTAGAAGACGAAGGAGGCCAGAAGGAGGAGTGGAGATGGGCCACAGGAGGCCCACACCACCCCGTACACGGGTGTTGGGTCCGGAGCATAGAAAACAAAATTTTTCCTACGGTGTGAACTACACGCCAAGATCTATCTACTAGGTACAAAGCAACGGGTGGACATACATCCAACGAGAACTTACCCTCGAAGACAACGAGTTTTGTTAATGAGTAGGAACTCGTGGTTGATGTAGTCGTACACTTGCCGATCTCAAGATCGTGAGGAAGTCTGAGCGCCACAACTCAGTAGCGCATCCGCACTCGCACACACGTTCAAGCGACCGGACAACCTCCACCTCCTCGCTCCAGCGATCCAGCGGAAGCAGCAACTGCTTCCAGACGAAATGCCACCGGGAACATGTATCTCGCTAATCCGAGACCATGGGGAATAATTCTAGAAGGGGAGAGAGATCCTTCACAAGGAGGTGTAAGGATGAAGGAGGGAATGGGTGGCCTTTTATAGGAGGGGGGGTGCCCCCTCTCTCCATGGCCGGCGCATGGGGGGGTGACCCCTCACCTCCCCCATTCATGTGGTGGTAACCCCCCACATTAAAATGCCTCTTCACATTCCCTTTTAAAGTCTCCACTTTAAATGCATTAAATTTCTCCAAATTTAATGCTCTCTCATTTAATAAAACTCTTTTTATTAAATTTATTCAGAATTTTTTAAATTACTTTAATTAACAAACATTCACATATAGCCCCTTACAATATTTCAATATCACATGCAGAACCACTTTCTGCAATTTCACCCGAAACAATTTCCGGTTTCTATTGAAGCAATTCCTGCGCTTTGCAATTCTTTCGTCTGAAACATATGTGCTCCAAAATGGTGCCCGGTAACTCTTAAGTGTGCCACCCTACGGTTCGCGAATAATGCAGACATGATCGAGACCCTTCTCCGATCAATAATCAGCAGCGGGACCTGGAGATCCGTACTGACTCCTACACATTCAACGATGACTTCTGTGATCGTGAGAACCTTTAACGCTTGTAACTAAATCCCTTCGTCTCTCGATATATTACATGTCCAAGATTCGATCATCAGTATCTCCATACCTAGTTTGATCTCGTTACCGACATGCACTCTTTTCTCGTTCCCGTGATATAACATTCTAGTGATCACATCAGTTGCTTGCAAGCTATCTTAATGTGATATCACCGAGAGGGCCTAGAGTATATCTATCCGTCATCTAGATTGACAAATTCCACTCTTGATCCATGAGCCTCAACATAACACCTTCGTAGTACTGAACCCATCTTTATAGTCACCCTGTTATGGTGTGACGTTTGATGTTATCAAGATACTCTTCTGGTGTTAGCAATTAACATGATCTCATGGTCTAAGGATAAAGATTACTTCGTATGATGTTATAGCAATATAAACATAATGACTTGATCGTAATGCTATACTTCGAATGAATGTTCATCACATCATTCCACCAATGGTGTGACTTTGTTATTAACAACATCCAATGTCCATGATCAAGAAACCTTGATCATCTTGTTAATCAACAAGCTAGTCTATAAGAGAGGCATAACTAGGAACCCTTTTTGTTTATTAAACACACATGTATTGATGTTTCCGATCAATACAATTCTAGCATGTAAAATAAACATCTATCATATATAAGGAATATATAATAACAACTTTATTATTGCCTCTCAGGGCATATTTCCTTCAGCGGGTCCCCTGGCCGCGCCACCAGGTTGTGTGGCCACCCTGGCCCACCTCCAGAATCACCCTTTAGCATATATAATCCCCTCGAAACCCTAAGACTCGGGGGGCGACCATAGAAAGATTCCGCCGCCTCTGCGGGGCGGAAATTACAGAGAGAGAAAGAGCTCTCCGGTAGACAGAAATCTGTCAGGGAAATTCCTTCTCGGAGAGGGGAGATCGTGGCCATCAACACCGTCATCAAGCTGGACTTCATCGGGATCATCATCATCTCCACCACCATCTCCACCAGCACCATCATCACCACTTCGTACCGCTGTAACAATTGGGTTGAATCTTGCATAGTTCTTAGGGGAAGCTTTCCCGATGTTGATTACTTGTTGTAGTTGATGCTATTGAGTGGAACCATTGAATTATTGTTCATGTTCAGATTGTTACTTACCATTATTTCATCTCTGATCTTGATCCATATGATGTCTCGTGAGTAGTTCATTTAGTTCTTGAGGATATGGGAGAAGTCATGTTGTTAGTAGTGGAATTGTGTTGAGAAAGATTTAATGGTTTGATATTTAAGTTGTGGTGTTATTCTTCTAGTGGTGTCATGTGAACGTCGACTACATGATATTTCACCTTTATGGGCCTAGGGGAATGCATTGTGTATTTGTCTACTAATCGTGGGGTTGCCAGAGAGACAGAAACCTGAACCCCCGTTAGGAAAGCTTTGCATAAGGGAGTGTAGGATCTCAAAGTTTAAGGCTGTGGTTAGGTTTTTATCTTAATTACTTTCTTGTAGTTGAGGATGCTTGCAAGGGGTATAATCACAAGTATGTATTAGTCCTAGGAAGGTCAGTACATTAGCATAGGTTCACCCACACAACACTTATCCAACCAGAGAAGATTAATCAACTATATGAAGCGAAAGCACTTGACAATATTCCCATGTGTCCTCGAGAATGTTTGGTCATCTTAAGTAATACAACCGGCTTGTCCTTTGCTAAATAAAGGATTGGGCCACTTGCTGCAATTATTATTATTGTATTTTATTTACTCACACTTTATTTATCTGCATTATCAAAAACCCCTAAAAATCCGTTTGCTAAGTATTTACAGAGAATTCCTGATCCAAACCACTTGTCAACACCTTCTGCTCCTCGTTGGGTTCGACACTCTTACTTATCAAAAATACTACGATACACCCCCTATACTGGTGGGTCATCAGTAATCTTATGCATAAAAGCGTCGTAGGTGTGCTATGTTCCATGGATTTGAGTAATTTACTCCTGTCTTCTTGTCTTGTAGTCGATATGCTCCTCCAGGAATAAATTCTGTGACGATATATGGTCCTTCCCACGGGGATTCTAACTTCTTGTGGCCATCTTGCTTTAGGTGAAGAACTAGGTCCCCTACTGCAAAGGATCTAGGCCGCAATCTTTGGCTGTGGTAATTGCGCAGGTTTTGCTGATACATAGTTGCTCTTTGGAGGGCTTCATCGAGTGCATCCACATCATCCTCAAGTCCTTCTCTTGATTCCTCTTCATCATATGCAGCTACTCTTGGGGATTCGTGTGACACCTCAACAGGAAGCATGGCTTCCGCACCATGGACCAAAAAGAAAGGCGTCTCTTGTGTTGAATTATTTGGAGTTGTTCGTAAACTCCATAATATGGATGGCAATAAATCCACCCATGCTCCTTTTGCTTCGTCAAGTGGTGCTAGTAGTCTTTTCTTGAGTCCAGCGGTAACTAGTCCATTGGCCTTTTCTACCCGTCTATTTGTTTGCGGGTGAGCTACCGAAGAGTAGCTTATTTTGATGCCCATCTCCTGGCAGTACTCCTTGAATTCATTGGAAGTGAAGTTGGTCCCATTGTTCGTGATGATGCTGTTTGGTACGCCAAACCAAAATACTATGTATTTGATAAAATTCACAGCCGAAGTTCCGTCTTGGGTGGTGACGGGCATTGCTTCAATCCATTTAGTAAATTTGTCGACTGCTACTAGCAGAAAGACGTGTCCTCCTGGCGATGCTCTGTGAAGTTTCCCAACCATATCGAGTCCCCACTGAGTAAACGGCCAAGCCAGAGGTATATGATTCAACTCAGCGGCGGGTGCTCTAGGCTTTGTTGCGAAGCATTGACATGCCTCACATGTTCTGACAACGTCTTTTGCATCCTGAACTGCAGTGAGCCAGTAAAATTCTACTCTGAATGCTTTTGCAGCAATTGCTCGGATACTAACATGGTGACCACAAACTCCTTCGTGTATATCTTTGAGTATGATCTTTCATTCTTCGGGTGTTACGCAACGCTGCAAAACACCCAAAATACTTCTCTTGTATAGCTCTCCCTTGACTATCCTGAATGCCTTTGATCGTCGGGTGATTCGCCGGGCTTCTATCACATCTTCTGGTAGATCTCCCTTTGTCATATATGCTATACACGGCTGCATTTAGGTAGGCTCAATTAGCATAACCTCTTTAATTTCTTGTTCTTCTTCTTAAATGTCTTCTTCTATGTTCTTGGCTTCTAAAGGAGCCCCCGATTCTTTTTGCGGATGTTTCTTTTTTCCTGTTTTTGGTACTACAACCTCATAGACTCTTTTTGCTTTGATCGATCGCTCCGTTATTTCCTCCCAAAAAACTTCGGGTGGTATTGGTAAGCACAAGGATTCGATGTTTGCTAGATTGTTGGCTTCCTCATTGCTTGCTCTTCCTATATGTGATACCTCACACCCATCAAATTGAGCTTCCATGATGCCATATAGATCGCGATAAGCAACCATATTTTCACTGACGGCGTCGCACTTGTTCATTGCTTGCTGTGCCACAAGATTAGAATCTCCGAAGATTTTGAGGCGAGTTGCACCGCAAGATTTGGCCATTCGCATGCCATGCAACAGGGCCCCGTATTCCGCTTCATTATTGGATGCATTCGCAAAGCTCATCCACAGTATATAGCGCATTTTGTCACCTTGAGGTGATATTAGTATGAATCCTGCTCCTGCTCCCTCTGTTCTTTTTGATCCATCTAAGTACATTGTCTAGGCACTAGAAAGGTCTGGTGGATCCGCACATTGCAACTCCGTCCACTCTGTGATGAAATCCGATAGAACTTGTGACTTAATTGCTTGCACTTTTCATACGTGGTATCCCGATGGGATAATTCGATGCCCCATAGAGATACACGTCTAGTTGCTTCTATATTGTTGAGGATGCTTGACAAAGGCGCTTCATTGACTACCACAATTGGATGCTCCGAAAAATAGTGGCATAGTTTTCGTGCTGTCATAAATACCCCATATGCTAGTTTCTAGTAGTGTGGGTACCTTTGTTTGGATGGTGATAGAACCTCGCTCAGGAAGTAAACTAGCCTCTGCACACCATGGGTCTTCCCTTCTTCGGGTCGCTCTACAACCAAAACCGTGCTGATTTGTGGCAGCGATATAAAGGAGTAAAGGTTCTTTCTCTTTTGGCGACACGACGACAGGAGATGTCGAAAGTGTCCTTTTAAGATCTTCAAAGGCACGCTGAGCTTCTTCCGTCCACTCGAATTTTTCTGATTTCCTCATGAGAGAGTAGAATGGCAACGCTTTTTCTCCTAACCTTGCGATAAAACGACTGAGTTCCGCTACACGTCCTGCCAGTTCCTGTACGCCACGCAGATTTGTTGGCTTCTTCATTGTTAGGATTGCTTGTATTTTTCAGGATTAGCCTCGATTCCTCTAGATGATACCAAATATCCGAGGAGTTGCGCCGCCGGGACTCCAAAGGAGCATTTCTTCGGTTTTAGTTTTATGCTAAACTTGTCGAGGTTTTTGAATGTTTCTTCGAGGGCTTTGATCAGCGCAGATCCTTGATTTATTGTAACTATGACGTCATCGGTATACACTTGCACATTTGTGCCTATTTGGCTTCCCAGACACTTCTGCATCATCTGCTGATATGTTGCTCCAGCGTTCTTGAGGCCAAAAGGGATTGTTGTGTAGCAGAATACGCCATAGGGCGTGATAAACGCCGTTTTCTCCTGATCTTCTTCCTTCATCCTAATCTGGTGGTATCCTGAATAAGCGTCCAAGAAAGAAAGACGTTCGCATCCCGCAGTTGCATCGATTATTTGGTCAATTCACGGCAATTGGAAGTGATCTTTTGGGCAATGCTTGTTCAGTGCAGTAAAGTCAATGCACATCCAAAGTTCTGTAGTGTTTTTCTTTGGAACACATACTGGGTTTGCGAGCCACTCTTATTTTGTTAGTTCTTTGATAAAATTGGCATCAATGAGACGATGGAGCTCCTTTCCAATGGCCTTGTGCTTTGGTTCTTCGAAGTGGCTATTTTACTGGCTTCGCCTTTGGATCTAGATTTAATGCGTGGTTAGCGAGTTCCCTGGGAATTCCCGGCATGTCAGAAGGTAGCCATGCGAAAATCTCCCAGTTCTCATGGAGGAACTCGATGAGCGCGCTTTCCTATGCGGGATTGAGGTTAGAAGCCATGAATGTTGTTTTCGTTGGGTCGGCAGGGTGGATCTGCACTTCTTTTGTGTCTTTCGCCATGTTAAAAGCCCAATCAGGATTGCCACATGCTACTTCTAGAGGTTGTGAGTTTGCTCAAGTTTTGAGTTATTCGAATTCCATTGCCATCCCAAAAGATTCAGAAATTTTGTTGAACTCCCGATCACAGCTGTCGGCATGTGTGAAGCTTCCTTGTACCGTGATAATTCCCTTTGGTGCTGGCATTTTCATCACTAAGTATGCATAATGCGGTATTACCATAAACCGTGCAAAGGCTGGTCATCCCAGGATTGCATGATATTGTGATGGCCAATCCATGACTTTGAATTCGAGTTTTCCTCGCCTGAAATTTGTCTTGGAACCAAAAACAACGTCAAGGAATACTTTGCCTAGAGGGATTTCAGCTTTACCTGGTACTATTCCGTGGAAAGAATGTTTCTGTTGGCGCTAGATTGTCCGGGGGTAGCCTATTGTTCTCAGCGTTTTTGCGTAGATCAGATTTATGCTACTTCCTACATCCATGAAGACCTTGCTCATATCAAACCCGCCAATTTGTGCTTCGACAATCAAGGCTGAGTGTCCCGGTCGTGGGACCCGAAGTGGGTGATCAGCTCTGCTGAATGTGATTTCTTGCTCTGACCAATGGAGATATTCGGGTGTGGTTGATGTTACTGTTTCCACCATATTGATTTGTCTTGTGATGAGCTTCTGAATTCTATTGGATGAACACCCTTTATGAATCATAGGCATTGCTCCTACTTATTGTTTTGATTGTTTGTGTTTTGTGGTGGTGGTGCTGCTAGTGGTGGTGGACCGATGGCTAGTGTATTAGGCGTGGATGTGTATCCTCGATTTGCCGCTTCGGTTGCCTTTGTGTTGCGCGACTCCTGCATCTTTAGGAATGTTCAACAATCTTTCATGAGGTGGTTTGATTATCGTCTACTTGCTGAGTCGATGTAAAAATGCATATTTTAGGGTCCTTCCAGCATTTGCATTGCGGACATAGGTGGGTCCCGTGCTCTTGGCTGATACCGTTGTGCGGACTGGCTTCCTCCAATGTCGTCCCTGTTCTGGCGGTATCCGTCGTTGTGGTCGTGGCTTCTGTTGTTACCTTCACCCGAAAAAACTGCTGTGACGTAACTTGGTCCCGTATTTCCATCATTGTTCCTTCTTCTCCTATCACTGCCACGTTTATCCCTGTCTTCCTCGGGTGACCGTGCGCGCTTATTATGCAGTGCGTCTTCTCCATCGGCCCAGTGATTTGCTATCTTCATTAACTGTGATATTGTCTTGGGTTTAACTAGTCCCAGTTCTTCTATTAATTCGCAGCGACGGAGGCCGTCATTGAAGGCGTCAATGGCCCTTTCGTCAGATATGAATTCAGCTGAGTTTTTGATAATATTCCACCTCTGCTTGAGCCATGATCTTGCGGCGCCGGTGAGATGTAGTTGTAGACTTTGCATTGCGGTAGTTGTGGAACCACCCTCTAATTTGACGTTGGCCAAATAGTCTGCTAACCAAGCTTCGGGTTCCTCGAGTCCATCATATTTCTAGCAGTCATGTGGAAGTTTGAAGTCCTTGGGTACCGAGGCCTTGCGAATCCTCTACGTGAAACAGCTGGCCCCGCATAGCTCGTGATCGTCTTTGTCGTATCCATCCTGATATCGTCGGCCACGGCTTTCATGTATAGATCTGCCGCTCCTATGTTGGGTGTTGTCATTTCTTGTATTGCTTCGCGGCTCGGATCCCACAAGATGCGCATGGTGTGGTGATCGGGATCCTCAGGTGTGTCCTACTTGCCGAGGACTGTTGTGATGGTGTGGGGATCTTTTGGGTTGACGCGTGACCCCTTGTTCTGCTTCCGCGAGAGAGGCTCCTACCATCCCAAGGTTCATTTGGGCGGAGCGATGAAGGGCCGCACACGGATCATCGGGTGCGGGTTGAGTGGTGATCAAATATGTTTGCGCGGCTACAATGGCTGCTTGAGCTATTTTTGCCTTGATGTTTCCTGCTTGATCAATTGACATGAATGATAGGTCAAGATCTCGGATGATTCCACTTCTTTCTGCTTCGAGGATATTCTGTAGTCGAGATGTTGCCGTTCTCGGTAGTGCTTCTCCTGTTATGCTCCTTGATCCTCGAGTGGAGCTTAATTGTGCCCATCGTAAGATGGATTCATCGACTAATCTCTTTCTTTCATCAAGTTGCCTTTGCATCCGAAGTAGGTCTCTCTTCTTGTGGTGGAGCAGATATTGGTATGCTGATAGGTCCTCATGTGAAGCATCTGCTGTCACCGGGACTGCTCCCGAAATTGCATCCCTTGCTTTTTGCCATGCCGACGCTGGTAGACGAAGTCCTTGTCTTTCTCCTGAGTGCGGTTCTCCACCTCTTCCTTGGACTATGCGATTATCTGTTGTTCCTCCTCCATTTTTGTGGTCTCCTTCATTGTCGTGGTTTCCTGCATGGTCATCTAATAAAATATCATCGGGGTTGAGGATAGGATTACCGTTTTTGTCGCGTGGTGTTCAGGTATCTCTGTTGATCATGCACACTTGGTGGCGCGTTATGCGTGGCATAATGGCGTCACCTCCTGCTTCACAGTGTGGGCTGATAGTGTTCCGTGATCGTAGTTCTAGATAAATTTTCGCCATCCTTTCTTCGAAGTTGACATTTTTGCTGCTTTTGTCAGGTTCTGAGTTTGTTGGGTTTGCTTCATGCGGTGGGGTAGGCTGATGACCTTTTTCGCCTGCTCCGATCTGTGCTGTGACGTCCGCGGAGGAAGATGCTGGTATCTCTATGGGCGTAGCTTTTCCCACCGACGGTTCTAATGAGATCAGGGCCGAAGGGTGTGATTCTTGTGGGTTGTCTGCTTAGAAGTGGAGGCTTCCGATGATTAGATCGGATCCAGCGTTAAAATCGGCGGGTACCAATACGAGGGTAGGTGGGCGTGGATCTGCTTTCATCGAGTTGATTCTTGGTGGAGAGCGTTCCGCCAAATCCGTGGTTCCAGCGTTCAGGTTTCCCACAAACAGCACCAATTGACGAGGTGTGATCTTGGTAATGCCCATGATGATGGACTTGGGGTTTCGTGGAAAAGAGAACTCTGGGGATTTTTGTCGGATATCAGGAAAACAATGGGATCAAAGTCGCCTGAATATTGAGTAATCGCACTATTACAAGTTGTCTTCTAGATTTCGGTACCCTTTCTTGGGCTTCTCCCGTCCTATATATAATAGGCCGGGTCTCAAAACTGTCTGCGGGCAGGTTTCATACACGCATGATTACAATACCAACACAATGTCGGTTCATAGTTTCTTTCCTAATAAAATCAAAGATTTTGTAGGTTGCTTCCTTGGGCTGTCATCTGGAATTTTCATGGGATGGAAGCACTTTTACCTAGTATAGGGTAGTAACCCATAAGCATCCGAGTAACCATACCCATGTCAGCGGGATTATCCGCCCCTTATCTGACCTGCCAGATTCATCTCTATTTCAGATTTCTATAGATTGTTGCATGATGTATTTTGTGCTGTGTATTGTTTGTCTACTATTTCCACTTCCTCTCCTGGACTTGTGTGTGTGCTTATCCCCATGCTATCCATCTTATTCGTTTAACAGGTGGTTCCAGTGCTCCTACAACCTACAAGTGCCGTCCCTGTGGCCTCTACATCCGGGACGATGGTGAAGGTGGTCTCATGGACGAGGTTGAACTAAGAAGGAGGAAACGGGAGGCTGAACGTATGGCTAAACAGGCAAAGAAAGACAAGGGAAGGAAGGGTGTGTCCAAGAAAAGAGGAAAGGCACCAAAGGTGAACTATAGGAAAATGGATGCCATCACTTACTCTTCTATTCGTCATCGTGATATGTTTGAGGAATCTGAGCAAGATACTCATCTTGGTGACTCTCGCTTTTGGTGTGCCGACCAAAAGTCCATCTATGAAGATGTCTATGCATTGCTGAAGATCCGCCCTATGCATCCCATGGACATTGCTGAGGCTACGGAGAAGCCTCAACTTGCTAATGCTATGGAGGTGACTGAGCCGATGGGGCTGCACCCTCTTATGGCCCTTCAGTGTTCCTATGACTCCGAGGTGGTGAAGAAATTCTTCTCCACTTTGGTCATTTGTGGAGATGAGTACCGCACCATGAAGTGGATGACCCGTGACATTCCGATGCAATCTGATTTTCGGACCTTTGCTGGGGTGCTTGGATATCCGTTCCGCAATAGGGACCATGCTAGTGGCTATCGTATCATCACTCAACTCAAGCCCAATAAATATGTTGCTCTCTCTCCTTGCACGGTTGACAATGGTATTGTGGGTTCCTTTGCTGGTCTCTCCCCTCTTTATGCTAACTTGGTGGGCATTTTCCGTGACTCTATCACGCCGTGTGGGGGAAACAACGACAGTATTCATGGTCACTTGGTTCAGCTGCTTGCCTTTTCCCATGAGGTGGCCTCCTGTGAGGATGAGTCTACGGACTACAAGCTAGATGTGATGGATTTCATCTATCATGAGTTGATTGATGCCATGTTCAATAGTCTCTCCATTCCATATGCTACTTATATTATGATGCTGATCAAGCACATGCTTCCCACTGGAGAGTTTCACATTGATGTTGAGCATAAGGTGAAGAAGATATACAACAAGGCCAGGAAGACCTCTCATCCATCTTCTGCTTCTGTGGGCTTTATGAGGGATGCTCATGCCAGTGCCCGTAGGCCCCCAGTGCCTCCTATTTCTCGTGAGGTGAAGCAACTGGATTGGTTTCAGCGGAACATTCTGTGCATGGGGGTGGACACTCGTAAGGGGTAGTATGCGGCGTATAAGTAGCGCCACGAGATGGCCCATACTCAGCAGCTCATTCTCCACCATGTGTCTAGCGCATCCGGCGCTCCTCGTGCTCCTATTGGTCCCACTCCATATGCTCAGTGGAATTCTTCGTCTAGACTCAACTATGGAGAGCATGAGCGTCACTTGTTTCCTAGCCCAGCGAGGGAGCCCACTGCACCAGCTGATGAGGAAGGGGAAGACACCGAGGAGTATGATGATGAGGACGAGGACGAGGACGAGGAAGACAATGAGGACTACTAGTGATCCCTTGGGGCGCTAGCATCGCTCTTCTTCCCTTTTGGTGTTTCGATGCCAAAGGGGTAGAAGTAGTTCTATTAGGTCTTCGTGGATTTGCATGGGTCGGGCGCAAGCATTTGCACTTTATTGTTTCAGTCTTTTTCTCCCTTGTGCCCATTTAGCGTTGAACTTTTATTCGTGATTTGCTTTCTATGAGACTATGTTCTTGTGTGGCTCTGGAATTGTCTTGTGGATTATTCCCTCATGATTATGGATCCATCTATCATATTGGCTATATTGGTTATCTCTCTCTCGTGGAAGGCGTTTATAATGGTTATCACATTGGCTATTCTTACACTAAATTGAGGACGCCTCTCTCACGGTGGTATGATATTTTTGAGCTAGCTCATCATTTATGTGTAGCTTCCATTCTAATGAAATAGACTTGTACCTACTTATGCGCATTTGTATTCAAATGCAAATTTCTATTATGCACACATTTAGGGGGAGTCTTTTTCATTCTCTAAATGATGTTGTTAGTAGAGCTATTTTGCAAATCCTAATATTGTCATCTAACACCAAAAAGGGGGAGATTGAAAGAACATTTCATGATCTCTAGTGTTTTGTGTGTTAGATAACAATACCATGGAGTATCTCATGTGTGCTAAGTGCCGCAGATAAGAAAACCTGTTGTTGGGGGGCCGGATAATCCGCCCCTATCAAGGGCCAGATAATCCGGCCTGAACCTTTCGGCCAAGTTGGCCACGACATGACCCTCTACCTGGGGGCGGATAATCTTTAGGATTATCCGGCCAGGGCCGGAGAATTTGCCCGGGCCAGATAATCCGCCCCAAAAAGGGGGCCAGATAATCCACCCCCAGGAGAACTTGCTAAGGGAGCCGTGGCGTGACCCTCTGTGTGGGGGCGGATAATCTTTCGGATTATCCGTCCAGGGCCAGAGAATTTTCCCGGGCCGGATAATCCGCCTCCCGGGAGAACTTGCTAAGGGAGCCGCGACACGACCTTCTATGTGGGGGAGGAATATCCCCCGGATAATCCGACGCTGGGGCAGAGTTTTACCCCCGGCCAAATAATCTGGCCTTCACTTGGGCCGGATAATCCGGCCCCAGACTTCACCAACGGCTCAGTTTTTACAGGGGGTATAAAAGCCCCAACCAGCCCTCCTGTCAAACTGCTTGATTCATTCGAAAAATCACTAGTCTGTTGCAAAAACTCTCATTCAAGATCTCCCACTTCAACCACCCAAAGGCTTCTATCTTTGGGGGAATTGAAGGTGGAGACTGCATTCATCGACATGACGAATCAAGCGCTTCACTTTTGCTCCATTCACTTGGAGATTTCTCGATCTAGTATTCTTGTTAATATCTAGATCTAGTGTTTCGATATTGATAACATTTGTTCTTGTGGCAGCTTGTTGTCATTACGGGAGCCTCCAATTCGGTTGTGGAGTTGTGCACCGCTAGTTGTGTAAAGGCATCGGTTCCCGCCTCGAAGGGCACCAATAGTGGAAAGGTGGATTAGGCCTTTGGTGGCGAGATCCATCGGAGAATAGGGTGAGGCCTATTGTGGCGTGGTGGTCTTAGTACCGTCCACCCCTCCAACGCAGATGTACTTCCCTTAACATGGAAGGAACTGCGGTAAAACAAATCTTGTGTCTCCGCGTGCTCCTCTACGCTTTCCTTGTTCCTCACTCTTACTCGCCTTTACTCGCTAGTAGTTAGGTTTGCATATAGAGAAATTCTTAGTACTCGCATATCTAGAGAATTTACCTTTTGTGCCAAGCCTAAAATAGAAAAAGGATTAAAATTTGAAGTAGCAGCTATTCATCCCCTCTAGGTGCCCATATGATCAATTTCACCGCGGACGGGCCCGATCCTGCTTCTCTGGGCTCTGGCTGGCCGACAGGCGGGGGAGCTGAGCGGGCCCTGATGTTGGCTGGCGTTGCTCGTCCCCGGATCCAGGCGGTGGCTGTGGCCGGTCCTGGGGCGACATGCGGTGGTCTGGCCAGGAGGTCCAGACCTGGCGCAGGTCAAGATTTTTCCGCCTAGGCGGTTTTTGGTGGTTGGCAACGATGCTCCCCTACCCAGTCTTTTGCGCTCCTGATGTTCGAGCTTCCTTTGAAAGTGACAGCGAAGATGCTACTCCAGGCGAAATCCCTGCGTTAACTCCGGTCTACGCCGATGACGGCGGTGCCTCGTGAGTCGTGTTCTTTCTTGAAGGTGTCATCGAAGAGCTACATCTCCTGCCACTGCGAGTGTTTTGCGATCTCCAGTAAAAACATGAGCTTCTTTGAAGCGACCGGCGACGACGTCTATGCCGCTACCTTCTTGAAGGAGCCTCCTTGGAGTCCTTGACCTTGCGGTTTGCGGGTTCGCAGGAGCTATGCAGGGTTGTTTTGTTGTCAAGGCTAGTGGATGCCGGGGCGACAGCTCCGAACGGTCATAGTATGCTGAGGCGGCGGCCTCAGATGGTTTTACAACGACGACTCTATGGGGCATGGTCGTGGCCTAGCAAGGCATGTGTGGCGTGCTGGTGCTGCAAGGGTAGCGAGTTCCTCGGCTCGGTCGACACGCGATATGGCGTTTGGTCTGGCTGGCAAGTCGGGGTGGCGGCCCTGGACTTTTGGCGCAACGTTCGTGGTCTGCGGGTGGTTGCCTTGAGTAGCATGGGATACAAGGCGTCTAGGTCGTGCAGCGCTGTAGCTCAGGTCCATGCAAGGGAAGTCGGAGCGGTGGATCCGAGTTTGGGGGTGCGCGTTGAGTGTCGCGGTGGTCTATTGTTGTGTGGAAAAGGAGGTTCCGCTGTTTGTGCTATTTTTTGGCTCGGTTTTTCTTATAAACTAGGTCACCATTGTTTCGTTTTTGGGCCTAGTTTTCTTTATAAACTAGGTCAACGGTGGTCTTGACGTTCTCCTCGTACGCGATGAATATAACATTTATCCTATTGTTATTAAAAAAGGCCCTAAAAACCATTGGATTTGGTGCATACTCGTTTGAATTTTTTTTGGAATGCACCGAAACAGGTGTAAAACATGTCTGAAATGTTTCTGAAGTAGACTAAAACATAACCGGAAATGGTGTGAACTTGTTTGAAAGTGGTGTAGCATGTTTGAAACCATGTTATGAATCTATGTGAAAACTAGCTATATTATCATTGTAAACCATTGGTGATAATTTTTGGAACTTCTATAGATATGTGAAAGTTCTACTTAAATTGAATCAAAATGATTAAATAAGTTACCTATCTTCGTGAATTTCTTGTGAAAATTTATTTTTACTTTGGAACGGAAATTAAACAAATGCGTGCAAAAGCCAAAAAAAAATATAATAGAAGGGATAATATAGCACGTTGCTACTGTCGAATCTCGAGCAAAGTTGGACGATTCCTTGACTCTTTATTTGCTGACACATAGCTTCGTATCTGGCTAACTGTCCAAATCCCCCTTCAAAAAAATGGCCAAATCCCGAGGAGGGATCTATCGTTCTGTGAATTATATAATAATCTCGCGTGCACTAGTTAACGAGAGGGGGTAGGTAGGCAAACGCATTAGCGCCGATCGACGAGTCGATGTCGATGTGCGAGGAGGAGGAGGACGGCATGGGCATGGGCATGGCAAGGTACGAGGCGCAGGCCTCCTCCCTTCCGACTTGCCGAGGCCTCTCGGGCTCCCCGTTCAGGAAGTACGGCGGCTTCTGGTACCCGGCGCACCTGATGGCCCCGACTCTCGCCATGCGAGACACGTTCGTCGCCAGGCCGACCGACGTCATCCTCGCCACCATGCCCAAATCCGGCACGACGTGGCTCAAGGCCCTCGTCTTCGCCGTCGCCCACCGCGGCCGCCACGCGCTCGACGACGCGCGCCACCCGCTCCTCTGCACCAGCCCGCACGACCTCGTCCTCTTCCTGCACTCCCTCTACGAGAACCACCGCCTGGAACCGCCCAGCGCGCGCCTCGAGGCGATGCCGTCGCCTCGCATCCTGGCGGCGCACGCGCCGTTCTCGCTCCTGCGGGAGTCGGCGGCGACATGCCGCGTCGTGTACCTCTGCCGGGACCCCAAGGACGCACTCGTCTCCTTGTGGCACTACCTTCCCAAGGCCGTTCCACCTCCACGACGAGGCTACGGTACCTCGCCGCCGTTCCACGAGGTCTTCCAGATGTACTGCGACGGCGTGGCGCCGTTCGGGCCTGTGTGGGACCACATGGCGGAGTACTGGAAGGCGAGCGTGGCGCGGCCGCAGGAGGTCATGTTCCTTCGGTACGAGCACCTCAAGGAGGACGCCGTGGGGAGCGTGAAGCGGCTGGCCGAGTTCCTGGGCTGCCCGTTCACCGCCGAGGAGGTGGCCGGAGGAGCCCCCGAGGCCGTCGTGGCGCTGTGCAGCATGGACCGGATGAGGAGCGTGGAGGCCAACCGGGACGGCGAGCACGGCGTCGGCTGGACGTTCAAGAACTCGGCCTTCTTCAGGAAAGGGGAGGTCGGGGACTGGAAGGAGCTCATCACGCCAGAGATGGCGCGGAGGATCGACGACATCGTGGAGGAGAAGCTGCGAGGCTCCGGACTCTCGCTCATCCGCAACTGAGGTGCGGTGCAGGTCACATGCATGCAAGAGTAGTATTTTTTTTTTCGTGTTTGATGATTTGAATCTACATACCCTGCCCATCTCGATCCGCACGTCGGCGGAACGTGAGCATCTATGTTTTTTATCTGCAATTTTGATCCTCTGTGATTGTGTCCTTTTAATTTACGCGCTCATATATCTTGAGAGATGTTTTGTGGTACCTCAAATAAATAATATCCCTCCATTTTCGTTCATCTAACGACTCACAACACTATATACGAGAGCTGCTATTTAATATTTATATCGGTCAGTGCGTGCATTAATATGCTACGCCCGTGTGTTTCTCCCGATGGGCTTGCCTATTACGACACTGTTTTGTCTGTGCACTGCGAACTCGTTTTTTTTCCATTTTTTTTGTTTTCTAAGATTTAAAAAATGTTCAAACATAGAAAAAGTTCAAATCTGAAAAAAAAATCAAAGTCGAACAATGTTCAGAGCTGAAAATTGTTCAAACATGAAAAATGTTCAGATCTAAAAATGTTCAAACATGAAATAAGTTCAAATTTGAAAAATGTTCAAACTTGAAAAATGTTCAAATTTAAAATATGTTCAGATTTGAAAAATATTGAAATCTGAGAAATGTTCAAACATGAAAAGAATACAGATTTGGAACAAGTTCAGCAAAACCGGACTACAGAAAAAAAGATGAAAAAACACAAAACTAGAAAAAACGAAAAAAACTGAATAAAAGCAGACAAACCTCCCGCTAAACGGGCCGGCCCACCTCGAGAGGCCGCGTGGGCGGAGCCAATTAGTGTGCGCTATGAGCGAGAAATAGCAATGCCACTTTATGTCAAAAAGATGACTAGTGTACAATTTATACCGGTGCCACAATCTGCACCGCAATTGAAAAAAGGCCATATGCGGGCCTGACCCGACAGAGTCCAACCAATAATGCCTGAATGCTAGTATTTTTTGCAAAAAACCCCATCTTCTTCCATGAGTCAACCTAGTCTGCGCCTTTGATGATTTTTTTAATAATACGAATTATTTAATCAATATAACGAATAATACTTAAAATTAGGAATTTCCAAAAATAGCGTGGCCTCGGTGTCTCAAACACCGACCAACACTCGTCGGTGTTTCAACCCCTGATAGGCCCGACGGAGGTAGGCCTAGGGTGGTGCATGGCGCCAGTCGGGCCTTTAACCACCGATAATTCTAATCGTTTTTTTGAAATATCGATTAGCCTAGAATCCCCCGTAAGCTTGTATTGATCATGCAACGTGTTTTATTTACGTAATCAACGTGATCAATTCAACTCGTTCCCACAGTTTTGTCTTGCCACCCGGTTCCGCCGTTTTTCTCCCACCACCGTTTCCCGCCTTTTCCACCGCTAATTCTGCCAAATGCCTCTATAAATCTGGGCACCGACATGTAATCTTCCACCAGTTCCTCTGCTACTCTTCTCTCGCATTCCTCCTCCTCTTTCTCTCGCCAAACCTTCGAAGATTCCATCATGAGTGTGCCTTGTTCAGACCCAGAGTATAGGCCTAGGAAGATGAAAGTTGCGAGGTTGCCAGAGGGGGTGAAACAAGAGCGTTGTTGGTGCGACCACCTCGCCAAGGTGAAGGAGTCGGTGGATTTCTCCACTTGCATGGCCATGAAGTTTTTCATGTGTGCCAACTACGATGCAAGCCCGCCCCGGCAAGCAAGTTCGTCGTACGAGAGGCCTCCGGGTATGTTCCCAAAGCATGGTGAATATGATTGACACAGAGCAGCCAGTTATTGTTTGTTCTTTTATTCAGCCATTAATGCGTTTGCAGTCTCCTCCTCCTCTTTGCAAGTGGTACCATTGGATTGACACGGAGCAGCCAGCTTGGGCCATGCAAGAGTGTCATGATAGGAACCAAGCTGCGTGGGCTGCCTTTCATGAAGAGGAACGTGCTGAAAGGATGGCCAAAGAGGAGAAGAAGGAGCATGAGAGAGAACTGAAAAATAAGAGAGGAGAGAGCTCAGAACCGATAAACGAGAATAGGAGGGCGGAAGATGAAGAGCGCAGGTATGCGGAGGAACAGGTGCGCAAGGAGACCCGGGATGCAGAAAGGAAGAGATTAAGAGAAAGGGCTGCTGAGACGCAGGCGATAGAGGTAGTCTCAGTACCAATGTATCTTCATTTAAGTTGTAGTGTCTTGATGTATCTTCATTTCACTTGTGTGGTGTGATGTATCGTCTTTCCAGTTGTAGTGTCGTGATGTATCTTAATTTCCGCATTACTTCGTAATTGTCAGTTAGTTTCAGAGACAATGTATTCTGCAAAAATGTATCCCGAAAACATGTATCCCGCCAAAATGTTTCCTGCCGGAAGGTTTCCCGCCTCCCGTTACAATGTTTCCCGCCAAATTGTATCCCGCCAAAATCTTTCCCGCGTTCTCGCCATTTCTTTGTTTTCCCGCCAATGAGTTCCTACCATTTCTTGTTTGTTTACTCTATAAAAATCCCTCCTCACCAAGTTGTGTAAGCACATCATTTGGGATTTTAGCCACTATGTCCACGACTTTTCCCCATAAAAAGATGTCCAAAGACCTTTTTTTTACTTCGCCAGGACTTGTAAGATAGACAATAATCCAGCCCAATTGGAGGAACTCATAGCTAGTGATTATCTCCTCACTAAGCTGGGTGAGGCAGTACGTAGTAGAGGGTGGCCATTGAGGACCCCAGAGGAGATACGTCAAGAGCTTGTCATGATCAATGCAAGGGGGAACAAGTTTAAATTTAAGAGTTAAGCTGACATGCAGAGGCGGGCTGAGAACCATTGGTTGTGGATAGAAGAGAGCTCTAATGAAGATGATATCTTCATGCCGCCGGCAGTTGGGACCAGAGCGAGAGCTAAGTGGGATAAGGCGCAGGCCAAGAAGAAGGCGCAAGCCAGGAAGAATAAGGGCGAGGCATTGTCAAAGGGCAAGGGTGAGGCATCGTCGAAGGGCAAGGACGCGGCATCGTCGAAGGGCAAAGGCGAGGCAATTACCTATCAGAGGAAGAATTAGAGCCATGCATAGTCGTAGGGAGAGAGAGCTCTTATTTGTTTCTTATTTATGTATCGCAAGTTATGTTGAACTCTGTTGCAAGCTATGTTGAAGTGTTTATCAAATAAATATGTCGAAATGTTTGTCAATTAAAAATGTAAAATAATAGAAAGGTGTCTCATATATAGATATATATGTCTCATGCATAGGTAGATAAAGGTCTCATACATAGATATCACTCACTCATACATAGATATCACTGATGTCAGTCACGGCGAGGTTGCTGCGGCCTAGGTCTACTCCATCCGGACCTTCTGGGTGGCACCATATTATGGGGAGGTAGAGTTGACCCGTCACCCTGGGTCTGTGTATCATATGTGGGGAACGGTGGTAAAGTCTGAAATAGGCCGAACCAGTCAATCTGATCCTGCCGTGTGTGCTAATTCCTTGGCACGCACTAAGATAACAGAACCCTAGCTCCACTGTGTGATGTCGCTCTAGCCCATCGCCTCCGCGATCTCTCTGGCAAAGTGGATGTAGCATGCATTAATGGTCGAGCCATGGTTCTCGGTGAACATCACCTTCCCGAGAAGACACATTATGTATGCCTCTAGGCTCCACGTAATTTGTGGCTCAATCATTGGGTTGGCAGGGTACCCGAACTTCTGGATAAACGCGTGATATGATGAATGGTACGACAAAGACGAAGATAAAGAGTAGCCAACAAACCTGGAATTTTTGCAACCATTCAAATTTTGGACCATGATTTTCGCACACAAAGGTCGTAGCTCCCTCACGGATGCCCTGGAAACATTGGGCCATGTCCTGGACCCAATTCTCCGGCGGATCCAATGGGCCTATTGGCACAACAGCCAACAGTAATCCTAGCAAGTATGAGAGATCCTGAAGGGTCAGAGCCATCTCTCCCCAACACAAGTGGAAAGTGTGAATCTCGAGCCTCCATCGATCCACTAAGCACATGAGCAGCGAGTGGTGTAGTGCAATTAAGTAGTCTAGAAACCATGCTGTTAGCCGTATATCACCTCTATACGAGTGGCCTCAACTAGACACACGAATGGTAAAAGCCCAGCCCACTTCAACCTGCATACTGAGTTAGCATAGTAGTTCATTTAGTATAGCCCACAAATATTGGAAAACGGAAAGTGCGAGAAATAAATATGACAATCACCTCTGGATCCATCTAGGGTGTATCCACCAGTTCACGAGAGGCGTGCGAGTCACTAGGGGCTTCACTGATCCTGTACTAGCATCCAATAACATTGACCGATGCTTTCTATCAATGTCAGCGTTAAGCAGAGATCTTATTCCTATCATCTGCACATATTACAACCTAAAACATAGTTCCATACATATTACGAACTTAAAACATAGTTCCATACATATTACAAACTTAAAACTTAGTTCTATACATATTACAAACTTAAAACATAGTTCCATACATATTACAAGCTTAAAACATAGTTCCATACATATTACAAACTTAAAATTTGATAGCGCCACACATATTATAAATTTAAAATTCTAGTTTCTTCCTCTGCCTCTTCTTCGTCGAGCGCCACGTCCATGGGGAGCCGCTCCTCTAGTTCCAAAGATGTGAGAATTGGTGTCTCTATGCCCGAAATGATTACATAGAAAACATTTCCCAGTAGGGCCTCTGGCTTCAGATTCATTCATATCATTACGGTTGCAGACACACTGTCGTCTTCCTCTCCCTGTCCGCATTAGTCCTAGATCTATGATGTATATCCTTTCACCTGGGTTAATTGTTGAAATTTCCCATTTCCCTATATCCCATCATCTCTCTAGTCCATGTATTGATCATCGACTCCTTATGAAAATAGGGAGACACAAACGAGATTACATCCATACCTAATTGCCCACACGCAACAAGTACATGGGAGCAAGACATGCGCATCAGGTTTGGTTTGTTGCAGGTGCACTCACACGTTGGCCATACTTCATTGCCTATGCTCACCTCATGTGTCTTTACCTCATCTCCAGTTCTGATCCTGTTGGAAGGTAGGCGCACCTCAAACCTTCTTTCTTGATTACCGATGGGAATGACATTGATAGACCGAGCCTTTTCCATCTGGCATTCATGTAA
Organism: Avena eriantha; assembly: GCA_910589775.1. Lineage (NCBI taxonomy): Eukaryota > Viridiplantae > Streptophyta > Magnoliopsida > Poales > Poaceae > Avena > Avena eriantha. The sequence goes on from OU342745.1 coordinate 404,851,625, forward strand.
TCCATAATCTTTGAACAATACCTCGTGTTTGGGTTATTGATGACATGCATCTGAGCCATCTGGAGGCTATCTCTGAAGTACTTCAATGTTCCGGTGAAAATACACTCCACAATGACTGTTAATGGAAGAGCCCTGCTTCCTCTTAAGACGAACCTGTATGTTTCAACGAGATTTGTAGTCATGACACCAGACCTAGCTCCATGAGTGTCGTGCAGCGGAGAACACCTTTCCATAGCCTCGTCCTCTATCCATTTCTAATTTTTTTAATCAGTCTCCCAGGCCTCCTCCTAGTACCAGGTTGGTCAAATCCTGGCAAGTCACAAAGAGCAACGGGTTCTTCCTCCTGTGGTGTTGATCCTGTTGCTGTCTGTGCAGCTATCGCTTATGCATGAGTCGCGACAGCTACTGCTCTCGCTGCTTTCCTCTGGCCAGGGTGGGCATAGAAACCAATGATCAAAAACCAAAACCGGAGAAACCTACACCGAAACCAAAAGGACCGACACCAAAAAGACCGATTAAAAGTTTGGGTAGAAATATTTTTAGAACGAATTTAGTAGGGTCAAATCGGTCTGCATGTCAAAATGACCGATCAAACCGAAGAGCACGATAATCTGTATAAGCATGGCCCAGTCGCATCCTCGCATGTGCGTATAATGCATGTTGTACAAAAAAAGCAATCCCCGGCTCGTACGCTCCCACCCAGGCCTAGGTAAGCATCGATACTGTACAACTTCCCGAGAAAATAGTCAACGACTGCTAATACCCCTCCCTCATCGACGATGTTTCCCAAGTTCCCATGCCATATTCCTAGTCCCCCTCCGATTCCCCTCCCTCCGCACGGATTCCGCCTCCCCGGCTCCCCTGCATGCATTCCATATATGCCTAGATTCCATCTACGCCGGGGCGCTGCCCATGAACTTCCGCCGCTCCGCCAGGCGCCCAGGCCGCCATTAGCTCCGGATTTCGGGTCTTTGAATCTGATAGCAAAGAAGCTGAAGGCTGGTGACATGGACGTATCGGCCCGGCGACACAAACAAGTCCACAACAACATCAAGCCATCAAGGAATTGATGTCTCGACTACTACTACGACTCTACGAGGTGAGTACTAGGTTGAATGTAATCAGTGAACTTTGAATATAATTAGTAAACTTTGAAAGTAATTTGTGTTTGTTCCATTTGCAATTTCGATTTTGTCTCGACACTAATTTTGTAGATAATTCCGTGAAATCTGGTTGAGTGGTTTGTGAGCAGCTGTCATTTTTGATTTAATGTCCAGAAATTGATATTACTAGCCCTAGCTCATATTGTTATTTAACTTTCATATAGATCAATAAATTATTAATTCATATGTCAAGTATTGAACAGATATCCAATAATATCCCGACAAGAAACTTGATGTTCTTACTTGGTAGAAGCTTAATGCTACAAGATATCCAATAATATTATACTTGGCCTGTAATGTTCTAGACATTCCTATCTCTACAGTAGCTTCAGAGTCAGCATTCAGCACTAGTGGACGAATCCTAGATGATTTTAGTGTTGGAAATATGCCCTAGAGACAAATAGTAATATGGATTATTATCATATTTCATAAAATTTATGATTAAGTTTTGCATCATGCTATAACTGTATTGAAAAGAAATGTCAATATACGTGTGATATATAAACAACCAGGAGTTCTCGGTGAAACTCTAGTCACTGGTTCATTGGTCAACAGATGATCAAGGTTTCCTGATCATGTGGCATTTATGCTAGTTGACAATGGAGTCACCTCATTGTGAGAATGAGATGCTGAGCTATACCCAACCTAAGCATCGTGACCCAATCATGTCATGAAGTTTAAGTTACGATGATTAGAATAGACCTAGTGTACTATTTCTTAGACCGTGAGGCCATATCAATCACTATTACCCGAGGGTACTTTGATAGCATTAAACATCACTCGGTGACACGGTGATCATAAATGTGTGTTCAGGTATTTAGAGAAACAATTGAGGCAATATGCGTCAAGAGCGGGATTTGTTCATCCGCGTGAAGAAATAGATACTCGAGGACCCACTCGGAGAAGTTGTATCCAATAGTTGCACAACATGTGATTTGATCACGGGGATATCACTTGTCGGAACGAGTCAAGTAGAATTAGTTGATGGCGAGATTGAACACGACATGGTGATGTCATTGATCATATCTCAGACGATGCAAGTATCAAGAGACAAAAGGAATATGACACGATGTTCATGGTTCAAACGACGAAAGAATTCGTGGAATGCATAGGGATCACATGGCCATCCAGGTCCCTCTATTGATCATTGGTGCGGGAGGGTCCCGACCATGTCTGGAGTGTTCCCGAACCATGGGGTATCACGCTTAAGGGCTTGATTATGCTCAGAGAGTATTTTAGGATCGATAGAATCACTGAAGAAAAGAGAAGAGAGAATATCGGAAGGGTGTCGGTAAATCCGGAGGATGTCTGGAATGAGAGGGAATGAGTTCCACATCAACGAGGATTGAATAGTATGTAAGAGAATGTTGAATATTGATTTAATCATTCAATTAGATTTATTCAATAAAAGAAAAAGAATTAAAAAGGGTCAAATACCTTAATGGGCCAAATCCGGAGGGAAAAGAGCCCATGAGGGAAATACCGAATGGATGAAGGAGGAGGGGGTGGCCGGCTGGGCCAAGGCACCCTGCGTGGGGCCCACTTAGGCCCTGGCCGGCGGCGGCCAAACCCCCTCCCCCTCTCCCCTCTTCCTTGTTTAGTCCCACATGGCTAAGCTAGTTAGCTATGGGGAGAGGGGTTCCCCTATATAAAGAGAGGTATTTTGACAAAATAAATACACAATAATCAACAAAAGGTTCCCTCTCTATTGGGGAGACCTCTAGTTGATTCTCTCTCTCCCTCCCGTGATCATGGTCCCAAGTCTGGAGCGCTGTCATGCTGCGGGATTCAGATCTAGGAGCTCTACTTCCGCAACTGCTGTTGGATCGGGGGAGCAGGAGTCATCGTCAGGCACCGGACATGTGTAACTCCCTGTAACGTGCAACAGTTGGGGCACTAGGAGTTGTTGGAGCCGAAGGAGCTACCGAGACTTCAACATGACCTTGAGGTCGGCTTCAGTTCATCTACATCAACCACGCTCTCCTGAGCGTGGACAATGCTTTTTGGTATTCAAGGGTAAGTTCGCGAAAAGCCCCTCCCATTACTACATTACTAATAGATGGGTCCTAGCAACTGGGGTTCTGTGCGTAGGAAAAATGCATTGTTTTCATGCGTAAACCCCTACAGTGGTATCAGAGCTAGATCTATGCGTATTATTGCTAGTACGGGTAGAACACATGAGTTGTAGCGTGTGGGTTGATCTTTTAGTTGTTACCTTCCCACGTGTACTTGTGTATACCGCAGCAATGCTTGATGAAGCGGCCCCCAACCGACTTTACGCATTCATTCGCGAGACTGGTCTATGCTTGACATACAACTTGTACCGTAGAAAGTGGCTTTGGGGGGTGTCTTTCTCTCTCGCATTAGTTGGTATGCCATTTGCAACGGAGGGCCCCAAAAGGGTTGTAGTATAGACAACTACTTGATCAGCGTTGTGGTGAAAGTTTGTAGGTAATAACGATTCTTGTGCGAAAGCCCTATCAACCACGTAAAGCATGCAAAGATAAAGTAGAGGCGTCTAACTTTGTTTTGCAGGGGGGCGTTGTGATGTGATATGGTTGTGGCAAAGGTAAAGTAGTTTACTTTAAGTTGCTAAGTAGTAGTAGATGGTCATGGAGATGATGGACTACCACACCGGAAGGCACCGGTACCCTGGTGCCTACGGCGCCAGAACCCTGGTGCCGGAATCTAGAGGTGTGAGATGGAGATCAAATCAACAAGGACCATATCGCATCACACTTACATTCAATGTTTATTATTTGTGCATCTTATTGTGTGCTAGTATTAGATAATCGATAGTAGCCTAATAAGATGATCCGTAATCAAAATACCAATATAAGTGTTCTCCCTTAGTGTGCACCACCAAGAAAGTTCTCCGATATGAGGCAGGCCGTGACGATCGGGTGTCAGACATATCTGCGTTCACATATAGTGGGTGAAGCTATGTTGCACAGCGAATACACTAAGGTTGAGTTGGCAAGCCTAGCATGTGTAGACATGGCCTCGGAACACGGATGGTCGAAAGATCAAGCATGAGTCGCATGAATGATGCGATCGACGTTTAGGAGTCCACCTTTGCAACTACGTCGCTAGATGTGATGATCGGGGGTAGATACGTCCAAAACGTATCTACTTTCCCGAAATATTTTGCTATTGTTTCTCCTCTAAACTTGTGTGATTTGGATGCAACTAACACGGACTGACGTTGTTTTCAGCAGAATTACCTTGGTGTCTAGTTTTTATGCAGAAAATCAAGTATCAGAAAAATCCCGAAAAATATGCCAAAAATCCTATTTCACCAGAAGACTCCTAGAGCCAGAATACGAGATGGAGTGGGGCTGGGCCCAGGCTACACCACCTGGCCGCGCAGGCTAGGCCTGGCCACGCCAGGGGGTGGTCTGGCCACCCCAGAAACCCCCTCGGTCTCCCTCTTCGCCTATAAGTTGCCTTCTGACCTAAAAACTCAGGGGGGGTTCGACGTTTTTCCAGAAAGAGTTCCGCTCCGCCGCCACCACCGGATTTCGTGATTCTGAACCAAAAACTCCGTTCTGGCACCCTGCCAGGATGGGGAATTGGAGGAGATCATCACCATCATCATCATCACCATCGCTTCTCCATCGACCATCCATGTTTCCCCCATCTATGAGTGAGTAATCCCCCGTTGTAGGCTATGGGGATGGTAGGGATTGGATGAGATCGTTCATGTAATGGCATCGGATTGTTAGGGCATGGTGCCTAGTATCTTTTATTAGTGCTTTTTGACTTTGTTGCGACTTGTTATGCTTAATGCTTGTCACTAGGGCCCGAGTGCCATGATTTCAGATCTGAACATGTTATTGATTCATTATGATAGTATTGTTTATGGTCTTACCTGCAAGTTGTATACACACGTTGTTGTCCGGAACCAAAGGCCCCGAAGTGATAGAAATCGGGATAACCGGAGGGAATGGCTTTGATGTGAGGATCACATGTGTTCACGAAGTGTTAATGCTTTGCTCCGGTGCTCTATTTAGGAGCACCTTAATTGCCAGTGGTTCCCTTGAGGCCCCGCTGCAAATGGGTTGGCAAGACAAAAGATGTTGTGCAAGTTCTCATTGCGAGCACATATGACTATATATGGAACACATGCCTATGATTATTTAGTACTTGGATGCTTTATCTTATTTATCTGCAAATGCCCTATGTCTTGATTGCCATGTGAATTGTCTTGTCCATGCAACGCTTGTCCATCCATCCCTATGCCTACCGCGCTCTAATCCTACTGTTTACTGCAATTTTTACTACTGTCTTTGCTTTTACTACTGCTATTACTTTACTATTGCTACTACAAAACTGTTGTTACTGATAAACTGCTGTGAGCAAGTTTGTTTCCAGGTGCAGCTGAATTGACAACTCAGTTGTTAAGGCTTATAAATATTCTTTGGCTCCCCTTGTGTTGAATCAATAAATTGGGTTTCACTTCCCTCGAAAAAAGTGTGATACACCCCCTATACTTGTGGGTCATCAAGACTATTTTATGGCACCGTTGCTGGGGAGCATAACTTTATTTATCAAGTTCACTTGGATTCATTATTGTTCACTGCCATCCATCCATCATGGGTAAGTCTCGTGATGGCAAGGTCCCTATTTTACCATCCCCTACAAGAAGAGGTACGGTTCTGAACACCTCTGTTGCTCTTGATTCACCATCTATTATGAGTAAGCTCCTTACACCACCACATACACATGCTACACACACTGCTACTACTGCTGAATCTGAAACTTCTGATACTTATGATGCTGCTTCTACTGTGCTTGATAAGAGTGGTTCATTAGGTCCTTTCCTAGATGCTACGATTGCTAGAACTATAGATGGAAATACTGAAACTGCTAATGAAGACACTACTACACCTGTTAGTTCACCTGAGTCTAGAGAAAGCTATGATATTGAAGACGGTTATGTTGAGATGACCGATGAATTTATTAAAGAATGTCAAAACACCCATGATAGGAGTGCTGCTAAGAGTCTCCTTGAGAGGCGTACTATTAGACCAAAATTGTATCCTAATGCTAAGTTTGCTGCTTCTCCCATAAACATTAAAGATAAAGATTATGATTATGATTTCTCTCTTGATTTATCCTATATAGCTATTGTTGATAAAGAACCTTTTTGTGGGACTAAGAATGAAAGTGCGGTAGCACATATGACTGAGCTTTCTACCATGAGTGGTCTGTTTTCTGATGATATTAAGATGCACACCTACTTTGTTGCTAAGATTTTCCCCTTTTCATTGAAAGGAGAAGCTAAAACTTGGTTTAATAATTTACCTCCTGGATCTATTGATAGCCCTGATTGCTTGATTAGTACTTTCCTGCAGAAATATTTTCCTCCTAGTGCTAGACATGCTATTTTGCACGAACTTTTTGATTTTAAACAGGGAGAAAAAGAGATATTGCCTGAATCATGGGCAATGTTTTGTGCTTTGATTCATGCACAGGCTGGATGTCCTTTACCTAAGAATGAGCTTCTTGATATATTTTATAATGGACTAATTGAAGAATCTAGGGCATACCTGGATAGTTGTGCTGATTGTGTTTTCAGGAATAGGACTCCCAAGGAAGCTGGGGAATTAATGGCTAAAATAAGCAAGAACTATGAAGATTGGACTCCTCGTGAACCAGCTATACCTGAAACAATTATACCTAAACCAGCTATACCGACGCCTATACCATCATCTAAGAAGAAGGGAGTTATTGCATTGAATGATGAAGTGATGAAGGAAGATAAGAAATGTCTTAAGGAGAAGGGAATTAAAGCTGCAGATGTTAAGAATTTACCTCCTATAGAAGAATTATGTAAGCCAATTCCCCATGCATCCACTATTGAGGTACATTCTCTCCAACACTTTGATGAAGGTGATATCCCTTACTCTAAACCTCCAGATCAATGCTTAGAAGAATTCGATATTTTTATTGTTAAGCAAGATAATTTTAATAAAAGGGTGCAAAATCATCTAATGGAAAACACTAGAGCTATTGTTGAGTTAAAAGATATTGTTGAAAGAACCTCTAATGATGTTAAAATGATTGTTAAACATTTTCAAATGTTTTAAACTCAAATAGATCAACTTATTAAAGTGTAAAAAGACTTGCTAATTAATGCTGCCAAGGAAAAACACGCTTATGAGATTAGAACTAGAAGTGGTGCTACTACCCAGGATCCTCTATATCCTGAGGGGCATCCCAAAAGAATTGAGCAGGATTCTCAACACGCTGAAAATAGTGGTACTACTCGTAAGAAAAGAAAAAAGAAACATAAAGCTATTGTAGAACCCTCTGAACCTGCTAAATATCCTAATAGTATATCTATTTCTGATGCTGAAACTGAAAGTGGTAATGAAGAAACTGATGTTCCTGATAAAGAAAAAGTTGAAGAAAAACATGAAAAGCACACTAGGAATACTAAATACACTAAAGAAGATTTTGTTGCTAGGAAACATGGTAGTGAAAGAGAGCCTTGTGTCCAAAAACCTATGCCTTTCCCTGATAAGAAACACAAGTCAAAGGAAGATGAACACTATAATAAGTTTTGTGAGTGGATGAAACCTTTATTCCTGCAAAATCCTTTGACTGATGCTATTAAATTGCCTCCTTATTCAAAGTATATGAAGGATATTGTCTCGAATAAAAGGAAGATCCCTAATGAAGAAATTTCTAATTTGCTTGTTAATTATTTATTTAATGGTAAGGTTCCACAAAAACTTGGAGACCCAGGGATTCCAACTATTACTTTCTCTATTAAGAATAGTTATGTTAGAACTGCTTTGTGTGATTTGGGAGCAGGAGTTAGTGTTATGCCTTTTTCTCTCTACAAGAGACTTCAACTGGAAAAACTGATACCAACTGATATATCTTTGCAAATGGCTGATAAATCTACCACTATTCCTGTTGGTATATGTGTGGATATACCTGTTCAAGTGGCTCATAATTGCTTGATATTAACTGATTTTGTTGTGCTTGAAATGCCTGAAGATGATAATATGTCTATTATTCTTGGGAGACCTTTTCTTAATACTACAGGAGCTGTTATTAATTTTAATCAAGGAAAGGTGACCTTCAATGTTAATGACAAGGAACATACTGTCTATTTCCCTAAGAAGATTGATAGGACTTATAGTTTAAATTCAATTGAACATGTTGAGGGCATTCAAGTTGGAGAAATATATTGTCCCATACCAAGAGAAAAATTTGAAACTATTATGATTGGGACCATTGCTATCAAGGTTGAGGTAACATAATCATTAGTGGAATACAAAGTTTTGTTTCATATAAAATTGTTTTGGTAACAAGACCTGATCAACCTTGTTAACAAAAGGATTTCATTGTAGAAAACAATGTTTTCACCATGATTATCTCCGCTTACTCCTATTCTATCTATTTTAGTTTTTGCTTTTGTTTAGTTTACTTTTCTGTTGTTAGTTGCTTGCAAGTTAGAGTGTCTTAGAGATTCTGAAGTGCTAGCCTTGCTTTGTCATTGCATCTTTCCAAAAAACTTTTTCTGTCAGAAAATATTTTATCTATACCTAAAAATTGCTCAAAAATAAAGTGTCTCGAAAAATTCCAGAAAATTCATATTAATTTTTTACGTGAAAAAGGGGCAGATGAGTGCCTGGAAGGTACCAGGGGGCCCACCAGGCAGGCACACCACCTGGTGGCGCGCCTGGCCATGGTGTGGGCCACCCCTGGCCCTCCACTCACTCTCTCACTTGCCACTTTCTTCCCTCTCCCGAGAAAACATCATTTTATTGCTCGAAATCGCGTTCTTGCTGTTCTTGCCCTTGATTTTTCGACCTCCTTGCTCAGCCCATCTTTGCTACTGAAATTTGGAGCATTTGTTCTCCGGTATGTGACTCCTCCGCTTGTCCAAGTAGATTTGTGTTTAGTGGTTTATATCTTGAGTATTTTGCTACTGTAGGTGACAGGTTATGAGAGCTTGTAAGCTTGTTCAATGCTTAGAGATATAGTTTTGATGCATGTTTAGGCCTCTACAAGTCCCTATGAGTAGTGCCCTTCATTATATATTCACTTTGCAATCACTTGTTTAATAGATGTTTAAATTTCAGAATATCAAACATGAACAACCATACCTTTGGAGAAATATTTTAGAGGGATGCACCTAGGAGGTCAAGGCCCTCAAGATCAGCCTCTCAGTTTAGGCCATCATACAACGAAGATCTCATTGCACCTCGCATTGGTAATGAAGGAGATGTTTGGGATGCTCACCCATCTAATTTACCTTGTTTTACTTTCTTACAAGCTGCAGGGACTCTTGATGATTTCTTGCTACTGATTCAGAGGATTGGTTTGACCTCATACATGCAAGATGAGAGTGAGAAATACGTGAGAGTGAGCAATACGTTATGCTCACCAAAACTTTTGTTGAGAGCTTCGTTTTTACTAACACGCCCTATCTGTCAACTGTTTCTTTCAGAATTTATAATCTGCCCTTTACCATGCCATTGGAAAGATTTTGCAGTATTATAGGTGTGGGCATGCTGGGGACCATGAAGAAGATTCAAGGGCAACCCGCTAATTTTCTGGAGCTCTACCGAGGGGTGACCAATGACGATGACCACGTAGCTCAGCGCGGGAAGATAAGAAACATCCAACTCCTTGCTCTTAGATACTTTTCATATTATCTTTCTACTAGCGTTCTTGGTAGGGAGAATATGAGTAATATTTCCAACTATCATTTAGCCTTCCTTGCTGCCGTGCTTAACAATGATACTCGGTACAACCTTGGCTCTCTTATTGCTCGCCGCCTAGCTGCTAGGGGGCCTATCTATGGGGGCATCATCGCTTCACGTATGGTCAATGCATTAGAGCTTTCGGTGGATCCCAATGATACTATATTAGCACCACAAAGGCTTGACCTTGCTACCATGAAAACACATCACTTTGTCACTTCTGACTCCGACATGGACAATCTAGTGTATAGGATGTTGTTTACTGACGGGGATGAAAGGGAGATTCCTTTGCCGCAATCTACTTTGTTTAGTGTTCACAGGAGGCCGTGGTCGCGCTCCAAGGAGGAGGTGGACGAGCAGCTCCACTTGCTGGGTTTCCACAGGCAGCACTAGGAGGATGTGCCCTCCTACGATTACTCTGCGCACTATGGTGGGGCGTCCTCGAGCTCGCACCAGGATGAGGGTACCTCCTCGCCATACTACGGAGGTGCTCCATCTTGGCCAGCTTGGGATTGACACCCACTTAGGCCAAAAGCCTAAGCTTGGGGGGAGGTACACCGACATCACACTCATCTCCATATCATGTTTCGTCGGTACTTTGTATATTCATGTTTCGTTCTCTTTTTAGTTTTCGTTTTGTCTTTGCTTTTGCTTTCTAAAACACAAAAATACCAAAAATATTTCTGTTGTTTCTCTTTGTTTATTTGCTTCTTCTTCTTTTTGCCTTGGTTTGCTTTTCCCTTTTTGCTTTGTTTGAACTATTCGAAAAACCCAAAAAGATTTTGCTTTGCTTGTTCTTCCTTTTTGGTTCTTGTTTAAAAAATTGAAAACACCAAAAATATTTGTTGTTCTTCTTTGGTTTTGTGAGTTTGTTGCAGTCTTCAGCAGTCCTCAGTGGAATTTGGTTTCATGTTATTATTCAAGCCACACAAGTGAAGGACAATAATGAGGATTAATGACAACTTGAGGTGTGGTAAGAGGTTGGTAACGAACTCTATTTGTTTTCATTTTTGTACATATACCCATCATTGTGGGCATGCTTAGCCAGTTCGTGTAGGATGTATGTTATTTATGGATACTTAGTAGTTTTTTCTTTCATATGATTAGTTCTAGCTTGCTAATAGTTTGTAGCATGTCATATGAATGTTTGCTTGCATTGCTCTATTCATAATTTGGTATGACACTGTGGTATCTCCCTCTGAGTGTTTCACTTGAATTGACTTGGCACATGCTCACGCATGCATATGGCTAAATCAATAAACAGTTAAGCCTCGATGAACTATTTTGCCTCAGGGGTCTTGAATCACTTTCATGCCATGATTAGTCCTGTTTTGTTGCAAGCATGATTATGACAGTTACTACTCTCTCGTTTTTCGCTCCCTTACTATTGCTAGCCTTCACCTTCACTGAGTATAATTTTACTCGTGTTTCCAACTCCTCAAAACCAATATTGCCAAAAGTGTCCACCATACCTACCTATTAGCATTATTTGCTATTCCGTGCATGCTTAGTGTGCCTTGTTTTCTTCCGAATAAAATGTTTGCTTGTTATGAGAAAGTTAGTTAGTAGAGCTCTCACGAACTTGATGACACACTTTGCTTTCTTGCACTTAATAATCTTGAACCATTGCGTCCATCTTTGTTGCGTATATGCTTGCACTTTATAAGTTGAAGTTAGCAGAACCATGTATCATGGGGAACGCTTTCAACATTTCACGGGGACTTTGTACCCAGTTGATATCATGATTCTTTTGCTTATGGATCCCGGCAGTGTGAAATAAAAGGGGAACTTGTAAGATCATGGAGTTTGTATATGTGTTAGAGAAACGCCTGGGCCGCTAGCCTAAGCCATGCCTAATCATGGTGGAAACTTGCAGCATAACCATAATGAGCATTCTATGAAGCATCCTCAATAAAAACCTATGCAAATAGCAAATAAAAAGATCACAGATATGCTCATTGTCTGCTTGCCTTGTCATTTTGATTATGGGATAGCTCCTGTATCACGTGCAAGGGGTACCCCGTTGGCGGTTCTCTATGGTACATATGTACTTACATTGACAAGAGCTTACTTGTGACTGAAGTTGAGTAGCATGAGGTCCGGTACTCATAAGTAAGGGGCATGAGATTTTAACTTATAACTTGTCAAGCATATCCTCTTAGTTGTGCCACTTTAACCTTAACCATTTAAAGATGCTTATGATAGGGGAAATGAGAGCTCAAAGCTAACGAGTACCATACTTTCAGCATTTGGAAGCCTTTCAAATTATTCAAAACCTTTTTCATTTCCTTGTTAAGTCACCACCTATTCTATGTGCACTTTCTTGAGAGCATAGTTGTCATTCTTAGTATAATGTGCTTGTCTCAAATCTTGATTATTTGTGTTATGACTTTGATGCTTGTATCTTTGATATCTTTACTTATAGTCTTCACCTGAACTTCAAAGGTTCCTTGGCATTCATAATCAAAGGCAAGCGAGATACCACTCTATCATACCTGGTTATGAGCATTGTAATGTTGCTTATATTTATGTTTCATGCTACTTATTATTTCTGAGTTGGAGTCTCTTCATAGCTTGCAATGCCTATTAAGTAAACTTAGTTGCATACTATTTATTATGAATTGTCTAAGTAGTTGATCACATGCTGAGAATATATACATCATATGAAGCAAATGTGTTCGTGAAAGTTTCTTTTATCGCACTCAGTTTTCAACTGAATTGCTTGAGGACAAGCAATAAACTAAGCTTGGGGGAGTTGATACGTCCAAAACGTATCTACTTTCCCGAACACTTTTGCTATTGTTTCTCCTCTAAACTTGTGTGATTTGGATGCAACTAACACAGACTGACGCTGTTTTTAGCAGAATTACCTTGGTGTCTAGTTTTTGTGCAGAAAATCAACTATCAGGAAAAATCCCGGAAAATATGCCAAAATTCCTATTTCACCAGAAGACTCCCGGAGCCAGAATACGAGATGGAGTGGGGCTGGGCCCAGGCCACACCACCTGGCCGCGCGGGCTAGGCCTGGCCACGCCAGGGGGTGGTCTGGCCGCCCTAGACACCCCCTCGGTCTCCCTCTTCGCCTATAAGTTGCCTTCTGACCTAAAAACTCAGGGGGGTTCGTCGTTTTTCCAAAAAGAGTTCCACTCCGCCGCCACCACCATATTTCGTGATTCGGAACCAGAAACTCCGTTCTGGCACCCTGCCGGGACGGGGAATTGGAGGAGATCATCGCCATCATCATCACCATCGCTTCTCCATCGACCATCCATGTTTCCCCCATCTATGAGTGAGTAATCCCCCACTGTAGGCTATGGGGATGGTAGGGATTGGATGAGATCGTTCATGTAATGGCATCGGATTGTTAGGGCATGGTGCCTAGTATCTTCTATTAGTGCTTTATGACTTTGTTGAGACTTGTTATGCTTAATGCTTGTCACTAGGGCCCGACTGCCATGATTTCAGATCTGAACATGTTATTGATTCATTATGATAGTATTGTTTTTGGTCTTACCTGCAAGTTGTATACACACGTTGTTGTCTAGAACCAATGGCGCCGAAGTGACAGAAATCGGGATAACTGGAGGGAATGGCTTTGATTTGAGGATCACATGTGTTCATGGAGTGTTAATGCTTTGCTCCGGTGCTGTATTAAAAGGAGCACCTTAATTGCCAGTAGTTCCCTTGAGGCCCCGCTGCAAATGGGTTGGCAGGACAAAAGATGTTGTGCAAGTTCTCATTGCGAGCACATATGACTATATATGGAACACATGCCTACGATTATTTAGTACTTGGATGCTTTATCTTATTTATCCGCAATTGCCCTATGTTCTGATTGCCATGTGAATTATCTTGTCCATGCAATGCCCATCCATCCGTCCTATGCCTAATGCACTCGAATCCTACTGTTTGCTGCCGTTGTTACTACTGTCTTTACTTTACTATTGCTGTTACTTTACTATTCCTACTACAAAACTGTTGCTACTGATAAACTGCTATGAGCAAGATTGTTTCCAGGTGCAGTTGAATTGACAACTCAATTGTTAAGGCTTATAAATATTCTTTGGCTCCCATTGTGTCGAATCAATAAATTGGGTTTCACTTCCCTCGAAAATACTGCGATACACCCCCTATACTTGTGGGTCATCACACAAAAGGTTCCAGGTTACCATCAGACAATCTTGACAGGTGCTGCCTCCACTCAAACCTCTTGTCACTGCTTGTTTCCGGAAGATGCTTGAGGAAATCTTCATATGAGAGCTCATTTTGCAATGGTTCATCTGGATTTTCAACAACTCCAGGCGCCATAAGTCTCGGCCTCTTGATAAATTCTACATACTAAGCATAATAATCCACTGTAGGGGATTGTGTAACATTAGCTCTAGAAGAATTCCCAGTATCGATAACATAGTTATCAGGGAGAAGGCCTTTCTCACGCAACACTTCTCCAAGGAAGGAGCATCATTATCACTATCCATCTCTTCAACAATATCATCTACTGCCTTTCTTTTTCCTACTTGCCATTATCATCATCAACCCGCACCACATCTTTAGCAACAGATCTGTACCCATCCCCAACAACATTTGATCTGTGAGCATCTCCCATAAATCCACTAGGAGTTGAGAGTGGTTCCCTACCAACAATATTATCAGTCCTTGCTCTTTTAGGAGTATGCTGAGGATTTTGATTAGGTCTGTTATCATCTCTGAGTTCATTAAACACTAGCACTTTATTCACAACATTTTCCCTCTAGGAATTTCCCTGGTAAACTCAATATCATAGAAACAAGAGGCAATGTTGACATTAGATACAACAGGAGGTACTAAGGATACATCCAAATTGCCAATTTGAATTCTCACATAATCAATATTATTCAAGCTATGTTTGTCAACAAGTAGGGATCTACCAACCAAACTGCCAACAAAGGCAGTAGTAGGACAATTTCTATTGTCAAGAGGAATTCCCTTGACCTGAAACCAAGCAACATCAAGCTCCCCAGTTGCACCATAGCTAGGGAAACAATTATCAACAAGTGCATGATGTCTACACACTTCTATTCTTGTAGATAGTTGTTGGGCCTCCAAGTGCAGAGGTGTGTAGAACAGTAGCAAGTTTCCCTTAAGTGGATTACCCAAGGTTTATCGAACTCAGGGAGGAAGTGGTTAAAGGTATCCCTCTCAAGCAATCCTGCAATCAAGATACAAGAATTCTCTTGTGTCCCCAACACACCCAATACACTTGTCGGTGTATAGGTGCACTAGTTCGGCGAAGAGATAGTGAAATACAAGTGGTATGGATAATTATAAGTGGTAACGGTGCCAGAAAATATCTTGATGGCGTGGAAGAGACTAAAGGCAAACTGCAATAAAGATGGCAGCAAGCAAACATGTAACAGATCTAGTTGCAAACGGTGTTTCAATTCTTAGAAACAAGGCCTAGGGATCATACTTTCACTAGTGAACACTCTCATATAAATATCTTCTCTTTATGATACTACTCTGAACTACTCTCCGGTTGGACACTCTAATCAATGGTAGGGCTATAACATCACACCTCAAAGTTTGATTTCCCCATCTAGATAACCCCACACTATCACCTTGAGCTCTAGATGGTTCCAATAAACACCACAATTTCATAGAAACATCCAACTCCAAATATAACTCATAACAAGTATTTGTAATCTCTAGCCTAAGTGCCACCATGGTGTACATGCTGTCACTTTCACACACATGGGGAGAGCAGAGATCTATTAAAGCACTTGAGTAGCAAAGTAGATCTACTTGATTACAAAGCTCATGATCACAATATGATCATGCATAGAGACAGAGATGAACACATAGCTACCCGTAGAACCCTTAGCCTTGAGGAAGAACTACTTCCTCATCATCATGGGAATCAGCAACGACGATGGAGATGGTGGTGAAGATCGATGGAGATGGCTCCGGGGGAAATTCCCCGTCCCGGCAGGGTGCCGGAACAGAGACTTTCTGTCCCCCGAATCTCCCCTTTGGTGGCAGCGGTGCTGCGGAACTTTTCGTGGATTTCTGATCTGGTGTTTAGGGTTTTCGTCCCGGGGGGATTTTATAGGCGAAGGGGCGATGTCAGAGGGTGGACCAGGGGCCCACACCACCTGGTGGCGCGGCCAGGGGGACCCGCACCACCACATGGTGTGGCCAGCCCTAGGCCCCTCTCTGTCTCGTCTTCTGGCTCTGTGAGTCTTCGGTAAAATATCGACTTTGGCTTTTGTCCGGTCCAATTCCGAGAATATTCATTTTCTAGCTTTTCCAGAACCAAAAATAGAAGAAAACAGGCAACTGGCACTATGGCATTTTGTTAATAGGTTAGTTCCAGAAAATGTTTAAAAGTACTCCAAAGTGTGGACAAAACATAAGAAAGTAGATATAAAACAAGCATGGAACATCAAAAATTATAGATACGTTTGCAACGTATCAGTGCGCATATTGGAGCATAAGCTGATGGGAGATTTCCTCTCCATAAAGATGGAGGAGAACTCTTCTCTTGACGACCACTTGGAGCGCATACATGATGCGTACATGAGTATTGCATACTTCCTGGACAATTGGTCCGCGAGCTCTTTTTCAATAGGCATGTTGCTACGGTCACTGCCATCAGGGCCGTCTCCAGAAATTGGGGGCCCCTGTGTGAAATATGATATGCGCGCTCATGGGTCATGATTGACCGCGTGTCTCGGTGTCTGCACAATCACGGTCGTACAACTCAATGGTGGTTACTCATGGTCATATTGGTGTTCAACTAAATCACATATGGGATTTGGTTGGGCATCTAGTCTCTATGTGTTGTTTTATGTTTTTCATAACCAGAATCATATTTTAATTTTTAGAAGACATGATTAACTGATAATGATTGAGAAAATGATCATATTTTCATAATCAAATAGATAGAAATAAACATGTAGGGAAATCACATGAGTTCTCATTTCTAGAAAGGATTTGGCAAGTTAGAAGGTGATGAAAGATATAGATCCAACCTTGAAATGACGATCTAACTAATTGAATTGATGCAACCAATGTGTGCAAATCTTGGACCTTGGAGGCCTGGAGTTTGGCATGGCGACAAGAATTGACGATGTGAAGTTTAGTCTTTGCATACCTTGAGTTAGATGTGGAATTTTGTTTGGAAGGATGAATTACATGAGGAATTAACGAGCAAACAACTACAATATGAAATTAGTTGTACCAGTATACGATAAGAAGAGAGGGATTATCCAGCTAATATCCGGCGCTCCGGCATGAAGACAAGATGGAAGGTGTGTCGGCAGATCCGCGACTTGGCACTGGTTGGGTGCGGCAACATCAGGCCAGAAGCTAAGCAGAATAGCGATCGATCGGTTCACGTTAAACCTATTCAACTTCTGAATGTGAAGTTTAGCGGGCTTTACTAGGCTTTTACCTGATTAAGAATATGTTTAACTAAAGTTAAGTGAGATTTGGGGGCCCCAAAAAATTAGGGCCCCTATTCGGTCGCTCAACTCGCTCATGGCCATCAACGGGCCTGACTGCCACCAATCTACCAAGCACACTCCAGGACTTGCGTCATGAGAGGCGATGCGGAAACACATGATTTCCATCAGTTCATATCACATTTGAGGAATGTGAAGATTGAACCCATTGCTGCAGAGGTCATCGATGATAAAGGTATATATTTGGTATGCAGTTTTATAAATGTTATAATCTTGCAAACACATATTGAAGTGTTAAAGTATTTGATACTTATCCTATTTTGGTGAAAACAGGTCCTTTTGCATGAAATTTGCTTGCTGGAGAGGAGGTGACGTTGCGTGTTGATGGCAAGCATGATGATGATGGCCAACGACACTCACCCTCGACATTTATCATTCGATTTATCGTTTTGGATGATTATTGTAATCAATAGATTGTGAACTTCTTTAGTGTGTCAAACACTTCGTGCGACGGTTATTCATATGAGTTTGTAACAAACAGTTGTTTCACTTCTATGAATGATTTCTATTTGTGTTCTATCTTGTTCGATTATGTGTGAATTATCCTTGTTATGAAACTAATTGATAATCATGAACATTTGTAAAATATTGAAAATGCCTTGAAAATATCCAACTTAATGATATATTCATTTTGAATGAAACCGTTATTTAAA
Organism: Avena eriantha; assembly: GCA_910589775.1. Classification (NCBI taxonomy): domain Eukaryota; kingdom Viridiplantae; phylum Streptophyta; class Magnoliopsida; order Poales; family Poaceae; genus Avena; species Avena eriantha. The sequence continues at coordinate 404,869,669 of OU342745.1, forward strand.
TTCAAAAGTTATGTTGATAATATGTGAAATACATTTGATTTCTTGTCACATATGAATCATGCCCAAGTTCGGCAAGATAACTTAAACACCCTGTATTCTAAGAATACAAAGTGTTTGATGAATTGTTGAAAGTGAATGCATATTTAATGTATTGTATTTCGACAAAATGGTGATTATCATTATATGATTGTATGATTTTTTTAAAAGGTTTACCAAAATAAACATGAGCATGAAACTATTTGATATGATCAAAACATTTCATCTTCTAAGGGTATTGTATTAGGGTGTGTTTGTTTGGGCTGCAGCTGTTGAAAATCAGCTGTGGAAAATCAGCTATAGGAAGCAGCTGTTGGAAGCAGAACTGTGGTGTTTGGCAAAAGTGCTTTTGATTGTTGCTGTTGCTGATTTTGGAACTAAAATGTCTAAAATAGCCCTGAGTGCAAAATATGTTATATAAGTGTTGATTTGAAATGAATTAGATGTTTGTGACTGTGTTTACTTAAATACAATGTTTGACATACTTAAGAACTAAATTAACTCATTTTTTGCTAAATTAATTGTAAACATGACTTTTCTAGAAAGCAAATCTGACTTGTAACAAAATAAGCTTTTAACACAACACACGTCGAGCCGACAAAGCTCGAACCTGTCAAAACAAAAAGACACGCACACGTCTCTCTGTCAAACAAAAAGACACGCACATGACGGACACAACTAGATCCTATCCAGCTACCACCGCTCCACCCAACACCTTAGGTAGCACCGCCGCCCCACCCAACGCCCAATAACCACCGCCGCCACCCCACGCCCAGGCAGCGCCGCCGATGCCCCCACGCCCAGGAATCGCGGCCGCCGCCCCATGTGCAGGCATAGCCGTCCCACGCGAATCAACACAGCGCCTGCCTCCAGTCCCACCCGCCTCCGCCACGTCCTTCTCTAGCAACGCACGCCTCCGGCAGCACCCTCTTCCACCGGGAATGGAGTCAGAGAGGTTGGGAGCGGAGCAGGCGAGGGATCTTGGATGGTGGAGACTTCGACGGTTGGCATTGGTGGTGGAGGTTGAGAGGGCGGCGGCAAAGTGGGTCGTGGCAGCAATTGGGAAAGGAGGCGGTGGGAGGCGGCATAGTGGGTCACGACGGCGATTGGGAAGGGAGGCGGCGAGATACCCTTCCATGGCTCCCTGTGTCGGGATCGGGGTAGGTCGAGTACCTCGTCTCGGTGGTAGCTACCTGGTAATTTGTTTGAACTGTAGAGGGCAAACTCGTCCGTGCCAACCCGGGAATCGCTGAAAAGCTGGAGAAGCGCCTCCTGCCCCGATTTTGGCCGGCCGCGTTCGCTAGTACATTTTCCGGGTGCGCTTCTCGCCAGCGCGGTCCAAAATTTGCGCGTTTGTTTGCCCTACCGATTCTGGAACCCAAAAGCTACAGCTGAAGCTGAAACGAACACATCCTTAAAGATAAAGGAGAATCTAATTACTACAATTTGATCAATAGTAATGAAATTCGACATTATAAGATTGGCATAAGGAGTTGTGAAATGCAATGTGTTTGAAACGTCAAAATATAAAGCATCACAATATGATATTAATTTTCAAGTGGGTGAATAGATGGCGCCGAATAAATCGTTGTAGTGTAAGTGTAAATACCATTAGTTAGAATTAGTTAGCACTTAATTAAATCGTTGTAGTGATGAATTAGGCTATGTTGTTGCTTTGATGCTTCAAGTTGGATGATACCATCATCCTAAGCATATATGGCTTAATTTGATGAATTTGATGTCTTAGATATTGCTATCATGCTTAGAAACTATTCAAAATATCGTCCAAATCGACGATTAATAGGCCAATTAATCTCTACTGGGGACCTAATAGTGTCGATTACCACTAATCGGTTGTGTTAATCCTTTAGCCTGACTAATAGCTCTGACAGACTGATTACTAGGTATATTTCCGATTAACTACTACACAAGGTCAAAAAAGTTGCAATTTTTTCAATGCATATCGCCCATCCAACCGCTGGCTGTCCGAATGAAGTATGTTTTGTGAAGCTCCCGCTGGATTCCAGCCTCCAAGATCTTGATTCCCACCGTCACCAAATAGTACTCCTAGTGGGTGGTGGGAGAAGTGCAACTTCTGAGGTCATAGAAGCACTACAAAAATACCCCCATACCCGGCAGATCTTTGGGGCGGCATAAGCCAAAAGAACCGGTAAAAGTTGGTTAGGCAGCGGATGGGATGTCAGGGCACCATTTTGTCATGGCAGCCACTTATACGCCTTGGCACACTCGATGCTGGCGGATAATGGTGTCGTGGAACATGACTGGCAAGCCCGACGCCATTGAATGCCACGGTAGCTCGATGTAGGTTGTTACGATTGCGTTGTGGATGGTAAGCGCCATGCCGACTGGTTAAACACATCACACTATAAGTGGTGAGACCCACCACTACCAAGCTGTTCCCTATTCTCGTCTATTTACATTTTTTGTGATCATACCCACCTTCTTGTGTGCGGCTACAGGGAGAATGAAAGTGTTATGCAATTACCTTATGGGCCCTTGCTAATGCGGCCCAAAAAGCTAGATGCCTACACCACACTTGATCAAATGGCTCAGACTTTCTACTCCCCACTCTACATAATATAAAGGAACCCTAGGAACTAATCCCATTATCAGTCCCAATCTCACACATACACCTCCAACTGAAGAACTCCACGTGCAGCATCTTAACCGGGTAGCACATGACCTAGCGCTGCCGTAACGTACTAGATCTTGCGCGACCGTTGGCTTGCTAGATCTTGCACTGCCCAACTGCGCCACATCTTGCGTGGCCCCGCCGTGTCGGATGTTGCATAGGCCCGCTGTTGGCTTGTACAATCCACAGGTTTGGTTTTCATATTATCGCTGGCTTGCTCTTTTAGATCTGCTGCTTTACTCCTTCTCCTCTAAATCTTCTTTCGTGTTCTTTTTTTAGTTCCAAGCGAAGTTACCAGCATATGGAGTGTGCTCAAACTCAGATCCGCTTTGATGATGTTGACGAGCATAGACTCTTCAGCGCCGATGTTGATATCGATCAGAATAGAGAGGCGCTCAAGAAGTCTAGTATTAGATAGGATTTTTTCCTAATTAAGTGTAGTTTTTGGTTTTAGAGGTAGATCTGCTGAATAGAGAGGGGCTCAAATTCAGTGTAATATGATATTATGTAATGAATATTTTATATATGAATAAACTAGAATGTTTGTATCGCAATGAGATTAGCAAGGTAAAATCAGTTATGGTTAATGTAATTTACTTTCACTAGTGCTAGAAGGTGTAACGCGTCAAATAATTCGCGGGTACACGACACCAAATTTCCGCCGTCTTCAATAATGTAACAAGGCATATCCTATGCCACGTCGTGGAAGCACTAGTTCGGCAAATCATGTTGTGCCGTGCCAAAAAATCTGCCGCCGTTCATGAATCCCCAACGCAGTTATCCTTGACGGATTTTTTCCATGCCAACGCGGGCGCGGCGACTAAGGCTATGCCTCGGCGTCTATAAGCGCCCAGGCTCTATGTTGTAGTGGAGGATAAACAGAAGGAAGGCACATGGTACCAACTGGTGGATCCTGAGTCGCTTGTGACCTTCAATATTAGGTCAGGGAGGAGAAGCGTATGTGTTTTAATGAGCTTTTGGGCTCTAGATAAGTAGGGTCGAGCATATAAAGGCCCATATACTATTTCTTTCTTATATACATATGTTTTAGGTGCTAATTTATGTAGGTTGCACTGATTAATAGCCGACAAAATAAATTAGTTAATCATCTGAAATCCGATTAGTCGCTACTCCCAAGCCGACCGAGCAGTTAACGGTTAATGATTTTCTTATCATTGCATGGAATAGGTGAGTGATGCTATCATGATATGCCAGGGTATATGTGGATGTTTTCTAAGCTTAAGATCCTTATATGTTTCTTGTCCTCACTGGTATTGAAGACATATGTGATTGATTGCTAGCTTTGTTTCTACGAAAAAGATAGAACTTCTTGTGTTAATCTTTCCTTATAAATGCTTGGCTCAAGTATGTGTTGATCCTAGTGGCATCTGCTGCTTTAAGCTACTTCTGTGGTGCCTCCCTTTCCTGGAGTGTGTACAACAGTTTCCAAACAGCATGATCTGCTATTATGCTGCTACTAAACTTAGTTGGCTAAGCCAGGTATGCATAGACTGAGGCTTTGTTTTTTCAAAATTAAGAATATTTTTTTTGTTCCTTTAAACAAACCCCATGATGAGATTTATATACCACTTGTATAAAAATATGAGGGTATTCCCTTAATCCACACACTTTGTTCATTCAAAATGGATAAGAGCAAGTGAGTATAATAGATTTGTTGCCAACATGTGGGCAGAGTAGACAAATCTACTTGTTGTAGATGGTGGTTGATTGATGTAGTGCTTTCTCTTGATCAAGTTGGGTTGCTAGTTGTTTCTCTTCTCCTGTTAGCCCAAATCCTGGTCCTGATACTAAGCTTGCCTTTTCCTCCTAGAACTGGCCTCCTCCTCCTTGATCTACCTCTAGTTGTAGCTTGTACCCTTTCCCCAGGTGGTGTTGCTATTCATTCAACCCTTAGCTCCTTCAGGTAACCATGATGATGATGTACTGGCTAGTTCTGGTGGATTGTTTTGTGAGATTATCTAGGGTTCTTACTGCTATAGATAGCAAGAGTAGATGGTATTCTTGGTTGTGTGGAGAAAGTTAGCATAGGAACCTCTACTGGTACAACTATGCTATCTATCTTTCCTTGGGTCATTCCTGTGGTGACAGCACAAACTTCTGCATGTATATGTGAGCTGCCTGCTTGGCTATTATTGTTTGTGGATTAGATCAAGTGCAAGTATGATATTTCTTGGGGGGTTTTTACTAGTCTATGGTGAAACTTGCTCCAGTTGTCCTTGATGTTGTGCTGAGAATTCCCTTGATAAGAACATATATTATCTGCTTTGGTGAAATTTGCCCCACTCTTATATGCTCTGTGATGAAATGATTAACTACGCACTTCACTGTTCACTCGGAGAGCAACCACTAACACTAACCCCCTTTTTTAAATTCATAGGTATTTTCTTTGTTTTCCTTAGAGGTACAAAATTATCACATGGAGGAAGTAAAGAAGATTTAAGAATTAGATTAGGAAAGTAGTTAGGTTCTTTTCCTTATTTATTTTTGTAATTTTTTATTCTTTTATTTTTAAAGACAATGTAATGGTATTTGTATTCAATAAACAATTCCTTTTATTTAATTCTGGAATTGAATTTCTTACTGTGTGAAAATATTATATTTGTAATTTCTTTACTACTTTGGAAAGACATTGTACTATGTATAATTCCCATAAACATTCCTTTGGAGTTTTTGTAAGTATTTTATAATTTGTCTATTACGGTAATAAACAATTATTTCATTTATACACTTATAATTTATCTTATTTTAATTATTTACATGTATAAGTGATTTGTAAGATTGTAAGATAGAAATAATCCACTTATATTTTATTATATTACTATGATCTCATACAATATCATTCTTTACTCAACTTTCACTTATAATAGTATCTAATTAAATAAATTTTTATAATTAAATCCTTGGGATTTCTAATTCCCAAATTACTTGGAATTCAAATATAAATCAAGATATTAAATATACTAGATAATAATCTAATATAAACTTCCAATTTATTTTTTTTAAATTTCAAATTCGTAATTCAAACACTTGTTTGGATTCTTTTTCCCTTCAAAAAATAAGAATAAACAAGGTCATGTGAAATTCTATCATGCTTCTCCTGACATTTCATATCGGAACAAGAGAGATCTCGTTCCCTCTACATCATTTTAGTTTTGCACAAAAATTCCCCGATTTTTTATGCATGAATGCAATGCACAAACATATGTCCTCTCTATTTCTATATTCTAATCCTAGGATGTTATACATCCTCTCCTTAAAGGTTTGCCGGGCTTCCCTTTTAAGTCTCCACCATTTTGGTCATGTGATTTGGGAACGTTTGTTCCGCATAACACGTGTGTGGAATGTAAAAACTGCCACCACAAGATTATGCTGCACCGCAACACACTCTCCAGGTATCACCTTGTAGTACAAACAAGCTCGCCTATCCATCCTCCTAGTAAGGGCAAAGTCAATCTGACTAGTGTGTTGGGCGCTACTAAAGGTTACTAGATGAGATAGCCTCTTCCTGAAGAGGGTGTTAGCCAGCAACAGGTCGTAGGCTACTGCAAAATCTAAAAAGTCCTTACCCTCCTGATTTCTATTGCCCAACCCAAAGCCTCCGTGCACCCCCTCAAACCCCGTGCTAGATGACCCACATGGCCATTGGGATCTCCTCCTATGAAGAGCTTCTCATTTGTGGGTATGCTACTAACCAAGCCCATAAGGTCCTCCCATAATTGCCTCTTAATGCCCATGTCGTTCCCAATTGGTGGGTCATAAGCACTGATGATATTTAAGAAAAGATCCCCTACGACTACCTGGATTAGGATTAACCTATCTCCCTTCCTCCTAACATGCACCACTCCATCCTTTAGGCTCTTATCTAACAAGATGCCAACGCCATACCTATTACTAACTGAACCAGAATACCAAAGCTTGAAGACGGTGTTCTCTACTTCCTTAGCCTTCTGACCCACCCATTTAGTCTCTTGGACATAAAGGATATTGACACGCCTCCTAATCGCTGCAACCATCAATTCTGTTAGCTTCCCTATTAGGGATCCTATGTTCCAACTACCCACCTGAAACTTGTTTTCCTCAGCTAGATTCCTTGCCCTTCGCATCTGTCGAGTGGAATGCGAACACCCTTTGTCGTGGTGGTGGCCCGGTAGATGCCATGGATAGGCTAAAATGGGGCCAATGAGTGCTAGGGGAATCCAGGGAGGGAAAACATGGTGATTCCACGCATAGATATTGTTAATTTTCTCTATCAATGGTGGATACAAGTACTCCTTGAGCTATTCGTGAGAAGGAGACAATGTCTCTTACTCCCCACAACCTAGCTCTAGAGTTATACCTTAGACATAGACAATGATCGATCCCCCTCTATGGAGACCCCGGTGCTCCTTATATAGGGGAACCCGGTTTACAAAGTTAGGGCACACGTGGCAGCATATTCCCCGAATATGCCCCTAGATTAAAGCTAGATGCTTCTTTATTCCCTTTAACGGCTCGTCCAAACTTTGGACATAACCCATAGCGTAATCCTTGCCTTTAAGCGTCACCAGACATGGGCTACGTCAGCCAACATTGCCCGCGTCATCTTGGTTGCCCCTGTCCCGCTGGTCCCTCCCTTTTCTTTGCTTCGCTCACGATACAGCTAACAAAGCCACCTTTTGACCAGCGGGAGATTCCTTCATTCTCTTGGAAGCCATATGATAGTCCGGCTAGCACGTGGCTAACCCGGCTACGAGGGTACCTGCATAATAGATAGACAAACATGGACGACATATATTTTATGCCGGCCGGGCTAAGGCTAGGGAGATGCTCCACGAGTCGGGTTACTCCGTAGGTCAACCTGCCTTGAGGTGACCCGGCCAGCACTTGCTTTGACCGTGCCGTACCTCGGCTAACTCGGCCTTTATACCCCGACGTTACCCTACCCTAGGGTATCCCCCCAACATTAGTCCCCGAAGCTGGTGCGGTCTTTGCAATTTTAATTGTTAAGGCCACAACAGGTTCCCATATCTAGATCTTTGCCTCTTTGGCCGAGTTACTCCGTAATCCGGAGTTTTTTCTCTTGCACTCCCTTGGCTCATTCTGAGTTATCCCTCGTTGGCCGGGTCTTTTGCTTGCATATCCGGGTTACCTTTCCTTCTCTCGTACGCTTCCCCACGTCCTACGTGGAGGGTATTCATCATCTTGCCTCATTTTAAGGGCCACGCCCATTTACTGCGCCAGTTACTGTTGGAATGTCAGGAATAACTGATGTGCACATCCCTTCACCGTAGCGCCTCGTTAACCGTAACACCATGTCGCGTCATGGGATCTTCTGCTCCCTGCGGCCCTTGCTGTGGCCGTGCTCTGATTGGTTGGTTCGGTCGCGTACACGCCCGTTGCATGTGGCAGGGCAACAGCAAAGGATCCCACTACGCGCCCTCACGCGTGGTTAAGTAGGGGGCTGGGGAAATCTTGGGGAAGTTCCCCACACATTACGTGCTTCCCTGCCTCCTTTCTTCTTCGCTGCGACGCTGCCACCACCACTGTTTCTACTCCAGTGCTGCACCACCGCAATCGTATCCAGATACTCTTGGAGACCGCGCCGCCCCCTCTGTTCAAGATTTCCACCACGGGGCCCTGTGCTTCTAGGTTCCCCGCCTCCGGTTACTTCTACTCCGACCTCATCCTCGAAGACCTCGTGTCGTTGTATTGGGAACGGCAGTACCTGAGGAGGTTAGATAGAGGTGTGGGGACTAGCAGGGAAGCTATCGATGGCGTCCGCAGGCGGGATTGGATACAAGCGAGCGTAGCGGGACGCAAGAAGTACCTAGGTTCGGGGCCCTCGTGGTGAGGTAAAGCCCCTACTCCTGCTGGATCTGACTATGTGGAATACTCGAACTACAAGTGCTCCTCGAGCTGTATACGCTAGCTACTGCCTTAAATGCTGTATGACCAACCCTTTCTACGGAGGCCTTGACTCTCCTTATATAGGCAGAGAGGCACAGGTCTCACTAGCTAGTCCGACTGGCGGGCCCCACAGGCGGGTCCCAACCGGCTAGTCATCTACAGTATCCCGTATGGCATGTCTTATCGGAGTACGAGCGGTATGGCTGTCGTAGACACAGTGGACGCCGTGCGAGCCTGTCGTCAGCACAAGCCACTGTCCCTGCGTCATCCACACAGAGTCTTCGGTATGGCCGGGTGGTTGCCAGTCTTGTCACCGTACAGGGCGTACCGTGCACTGATACGCACGTCGTCCTGTCTCATTGATTGGGTCCGGCTACGTCGCCGTATCCGACTGCCTCTTGCTGATCCGGCTACCAGGGGATAGCCGGCCTGTCTTGCCCTGTCTGGCTGAATCTGGTCAGCTGGACGCGATCCGACTGTCTTGTTTCTTATTCGGCTGGGGTACCAGGGGATCATCCCCCTGACACTAGCCCCCGAGCGCGTGTGGATTCCGCCCTTAGGCGAAATGTGCGCGCGCTTCCTCTTGCTTTTGAATTTGCATCCGGCTGAGCCTGGCGGTTGCGCTACCCGTGACATCAGTGCTGACACCAGCCACACGCGCACGCGGCATCATTGCTCTGCGGCGGGCAGCGTAACGTCCCGTCGCACATCGCCTCGGGAAACTGCTGTCCGGCGCTTCGGTTCTCGCTCTAGGATCTTCTGTGCATCCTGCCCTGGCACACGGGATCTAGGTGGCAGTTGGGGTGTGGGTTGCCCGGATGCGCGCCACGTGCCCCGTCGATGGTTGCCCTTCCGGTCCTTTAATGGGACGCCGCGGGGGAGGCAGTTTCTTTCCTTCGCTCCCCCGCTACAGTTTCCTTCTCCCTCGCGTGCTCCTGCTTCTGCGCTCCTGCCCTCTGCGCCGCCCGCTCGCTGTCGTCGACGTTACGGGCCACCGCCACTCTTCCGTCGCCGCTCCCCCTCATCAACCGGAAATGGCCGCTGACCGCGGGGCCTGGTGCGGCTCCACCGTCACCGAAGACCAAATCGCGAAGTACCGCGCCACCTGCGGCCTCCCGCCGACGGAGGTGGTGGCGGTGCGGTTGGCGCCGGCAGGGGAGGTGTTGCCGCATCCGGCGGAGGGAGAGCGCGTCATCTTCCTCTCCCACTTGGCAGGCGGGTTCGCCCTTCCGGTGAACCCATTCATCTTGACATTTCTTGCTTTCTTCGATCTTCGCCTCCACCACCTCGGCGCCAACGCAATCGGGACGTTGGCGCACTTCGTGGCTTTCTGCGAGAGTTACCTCGGGATCCAGCCGGATCTCGGGCTCTTCTGCCGGCTCTTCTGAGTCCGGCCGCAGGTGCAATTCACCCAGGGGTCACTAGTCGTCTGCGGTGGTGCCTCCATCTACTCCCGCTCGCAGACCGGCTACCCCAAATTCCTTCTTCACGACACGGTACGACTGTGGCAGCAGTCGTACTTCTACGTGAAGAACCTCACCAACGTCGACCGGATCAATCTTCCGGCCTTCCAGGATGTTGAGTCCAGCCGGCAGAACTGGGACTTGAAGTTCCACGGCGACAAGGCGGAGACGGATGAGTTGCTGAAGCGTATGCGCTTGCTCGTCCACTGCCGGCTGACCGGCCTGGATGTCACTCTCAGCTGGATGGCCCGGCTGATGATGCCGTTGCAGCAGCGAGCACACAAGATGTGCTACTACTCCGGCCGGCTGGACCCGACCCGGCTATCACGCTACGATCCCCGCTACCACAACCTGAAGGAGTGGGTGTGGACGATCACCAAGGAACGGCTGCCGGAGAACTGGAAGTTCAGTCTGGCGCCTTATACTCGGGAGAACCGCGTGCCCCGGGTAAGCCCTTCTAACCGGATGCTCTTTTGGTGTTTCTTGTACTTGTTCCTTGTTTTCGTTTGGCTGATCTCTTGTATTCGGCAGATGTTTCCTTGCATCATCCGCGAGGAGGGCGAGGCTCCCCTCGAGGAATTCGCGTCCGACTTGCCCGAGCCGCGCGCTCGGCGGTCCGGCAAGGAATCGGATGGGGATGACGATGCCTTCCCCAGCCGGAATGATGAGCCGACAGCCGACCCGCATGTGTAGGTGCACGAGGAGGAGGCCGCGCCGACCATGGACCTGGCGACGCGCTCCGCGACGGACGGTGAGGCAGGCGGGAGCGGCTCCAGCCGTTTCGGCTCCCGCCGCCCTGCGACGGAGCAGCCGGCTCCCAAGAGGAGTCGGTCCGGCGCCTTGCCGTCGAGCCGTCTCGGCCGGAAGAAAGGGCCGCCCCCAGTGTGCCGGGGTATGCTGCTTCCCCCCTCCACTTTTTCTTTCGGCGCTTTCTACCTATTTGCCCTTTTTCTTCTTTTTCTGACTTTGTTTTGTTTTGCTCTTGTCTTCTCCTCTTTATTTTTAGCACGCTGGTCTCCTTTGGAGCCGCGAGCCCGGCACGCGCGCCAGCCGGATCGCCGCTCCGTGCCCCGACTGCGGCGACCAGCGCCCCTCCTTCTTCTGAGGCGTAACCTTCGCCTCCCCCTCGGGCTAAGCCGACCGCCTCCGCCCAGCCGGAAGCGGAGTCCTCCCAGCCGGAAGTCTCCTCCGCGGGCGCGCGGGAGGCTGCCGGCAAGGAGCTCGTCGTCGGCGGCAACGACAACTCCGACGAGGAGCCTGGGGAGGAATGGCGGATGGCGGTGGTCGCGGCGAAGGAGTCCTTGGCCGTCAACTCCGTGGACGACGCCGCTTCCTACGCCGCCTCACTGTCGGACCTTCCTGCCACGCTCGAGCTGGCGGTGAAGGAGATCCGGCTGCCGGAGGCCACAGCCGGCAGGAACCGGACGTTGGAGCAGAAGCTTGCTGCTGCCAACGAGACTTCCCAGAGTAAGTTCGCTTCACCCGACTTGCCTTTTTTTGGGTACTGATAGCCTGTTTTGCTGCAGCCATCCTCGTGTGCGCTCAGCGCGAGATCAATCGCTTGAAGAAAGCGAACGACCGGCTGAGCAAGTCCAATTCTACTCTGCGGCTGCAGAACAAGGATTGGCACGCGAGGGTGGATGGTCTGGAGGCCACCATTAAGGAGCGCGACGCCTCGCTCGCTAGCCGGGCCGAAGCCTTCTCCCTTCTCGAGGCCCAGAACAAGGACCAAGAGAAGGAGATCAAACGGCTAGCGACCAAGGAGAAGGCACTGGTGGAGGAGCTGATGCAGGTCGGCAACACTGCCAAGGGTGAGTCCTTTTCCCGTCTTCCTTTCTTTCCGGATCCGGTAGCTGGATCTGACTCCTCTTTTCTCACAGCCTTTTACCCGGGCATAGACCTGCTGGCCTACAACCGGCTGTAGGAGAACTGGCCGGGAGCACAGCCGACGGCCCAGGAGCTCGTCGTTCTCCTTGGCGAGGAAGCTGCCAAGCTTCGTCAAGCGGCGTGGGACGTCTTCTCCATCGTGTGGCCGGAGGCTCCGATTCCGGAGACGATGGCGCAGCTAGCTGCGAAGGTGGGGGAGGTGCCGGCTGCGGTGGACCGGCTGTGAGACTTGGCGGTGCGGGCCGGAGCGGAGATGGCTCTGGCCCTCATGCTCTCTTGGTACAAGGACGCCCGCGTCGAGAAGATCGACGGTGGCTTCCGTGCCGGAGCCGACCTTTCCGCTCTCCGCCAGGCCCATCCGGAGCTCCGCGGATCCGCCATCAAGATCGCCGATTACGTGGATCCCGACGAGGTGCTCACCGAATCGGAGTCCGTCGGTACTCCTGATGTGGAGGGCCCGATGCCACCACCTGCCAGCGCCGGAACTGGGTCCAGCTCCGCGCCTCCTCCGCCGCCTGAAGCTTCTGCTGGCCAAGATCTCCCTCGCGGCAAGGGTCCTGCCATCTAGTTATCACCCCGAAATGCCGGGTGTATTTGTCTTGTATTATATATCCATGAACCTTGTCTGTATGTACCGGTTGTCTCTGATGCCAGGTAACTTATGGGAGCTTCGTATCCTTTCTGTTTGTTAATATTGACCTTGCTTGGATTTCCTTCAACTTGTGTGCTTCGGATTTTCTTTCGATACTTCGCCGGTTAACTTTATCCGGCTTACTTCGCCCGGCTACACACTTTTAGCCGGAGGAACTGCACCACCAGTGGGGGCGCGCGAGCGCACCCACTGGGTGTAGCCCCCGAGATTCGCAGTAGCTGGCGTAGCCAGGTGCTTCGAATCTTCCTTCTTTCCCAATTCTTCTATCTTTATTCGACTAGACTCATCTCAGTCGGTTGCTTTCGCTGGCTGAACACCTTCAGCCGGGGGAACTAACATTCCAGGGGGGGGGGGGGGGCGCGCGAGCGCACCCACTGGGTGTAGCCCCCGAGATTCGGAGTAGCTGGCGTAGCCAGGTGCTTCGAATCTTCCTTGTCTTCTCTTGCTCCCTTGCCCTCACCTGGGCTCCGAACGGCCGGCTAAACGCCTTTAGCTGGTCGGGAACTACAATATTCCACTGGGGGCGCACGAGCGCACCTAGTGGGTGTAGCCCCCGAGATTCGGAGCGCTTGATGAAGGCAAGGACTTCGAATCTTCTTTCCTTCTCATGAATTCCGACTCGGGTAGTCGGACAAAAATGTACATATGCATACACACATGTCCACATAGGTTAGTAGGTTAGTCTGCCAAATTATAGCCGGAAAACGGCTTGTTTTTTCGAAAACTGGCTTGTCCCTTTCTAGACACTGAGTCGTTTTCTCGTGTGCTCTGCTGTTTTAACTGCATCCTTGCCGGGCAGCCGGGTCGCAGTCTGCAGCCGGAATCGAAGGGAGCTGACAGTACATTATGCATGGTACTAACGGCTTAGCAGCTGGACTGGTTCGAGCTAGTTGCAGGGCTGGGACGCCCGATCTGTCGCGTCTCCTCCCTGTTTTTCGTGTGGGATGCCTCGGGCTTTTGCTCTTCCTAGCCGGACAGTCAGGTTGTGGTCTGTAGCTGAGACGAAGAGTGGGCCTCTGACATCGTCGCACAGTACTCAGCCGGTTTGTTGACTTAGCAGGCCGGGCCAGCCGGCAAGCCCCCGGGTAGAGGTTGCTGGAGCCAGAAAACTTGAATCGGAAAACGAGTGCACATACATTTCTAGCAAGGAGCCCCCGAGATTCTCGCAGGGGTCCGCATTTTTCATTCATAGGGTTTTTGGGATACATACACTGCCTGGCGACTAGGTGTAAAACGGGCGCAGTAGGGCCGCGTTCTAGGGACGCTCGGTCTCCTCGTTTGATTTGTCCATCTTGTTCTTCCGCGGCTGCTGCGCGTCGATGAGGTAGTAGGAGTCGTTGGGCAGTGCCCGGCTGATGATGAAGGGGCCCTCCCAGGGTGGCGCTAACTTGTGCATGCCCTTCGTGTCTTGCACCAGCCGGAGAACCAGGTCACCCTCGTGGAATGCGACTGGGTGGATCCGGCTTGAATGGTAGCGACGTAGTCGCTGCTGGTACATGGCTGATCTGGACAGGGCGAGCTCGCAGGCCTCCTCCAGGAGGTCCACTCCGTCCTCCCGTGCCTCCTGGTTGGCTTTTTCGTTGTAGAGGAGCTTGCGAGGGGAGTTGAACTCGATGTCGGCGGAGAGGACGGCTTCCGATCCGTAGACCAGGAAGAATGGCATGTAGCCGGTTGACCTATTCGGCGTGGTGCGGAGGCTCCACAACACAGCCGGAAGTTCTTCGATCCAACATCCGGGTGAACGCTCCAATGGCTCGATGAGACGTGGCTTGATGCCGGCTAGAACCAAGCCATTTGCTCTTTCGACTTGCCCGTTGGATTGCGGGTGCGCGATGGAGGCGAGGTCCAGTCGGATGCCCTTGTTGCTGCAGAACCGGGCAAAGGCCCCCTTGGCGAAGTTTGTGCCGTTGTCGGTGATGTTGTTGTTGGGGTAGCCGAAGCGGTTGATGATGTCGGTGAAGAAGGTAACAACCGTCGCTCCATCCAACTTCCGGATAGGCTTAGCCTCGATCCACTTTGTGAATTTGTCCACCGCCACCAGCAGGTGGGTCATGCCCACGCGTGCTCGCTTGAAGGGACCGACCATGTCGAGGCCCCAAACCGCGAAGGGCCAGGTGATTGGTATGGTCTCGAGTACCGAAGCTGGCATGTGCCTGAGCTGCCCAAAGTGCTGGCACCCATTGCATGCGCGGACCAGCTACCCAGCGTCCTCGAGGGCGGTGGGCCAATAGAAACCATGGCGGAATGCCTTCGCGACTATCGCCCTTGACAAAGCGTGGTGCCCGCATTTGCCCTGGTGGATATCTTTGAGTAGCCGGTAGCCCGTGTCCACATCAACACATCTTTGGAAGATACCGGATACGCTGCGCTTGTACATCTCGCCGTTTATGATGGTGTACGTGTGCGAGCGGCGCCGGATTTTCCTAGCCTCCACCTCGTCGTCCGAAAGTTCTCTGTCGGCGATGTAGCTCATGAAGGGTTGTGCCCAGGATGGCACTTCCCGGATGACGAGGACGCTCTTGTCCTCCGGCTGATGGGTGTCGGGGGTCCGTCCGGGTGGCGTACCCGGAACGGCAACCCCCGAGCCACTAGGCGAGCCGGCAACCCCCGGGTCTTGCGAGCCGGAAGGCACTGCCTGGCCGAAATTGGTGCAGGTCTTCTTCTTTGGCTGTTCTGCCGGCTCCGCTTTCGCCGTTCCGTCAGCCGGAACGCTTCCTGCCCAGACGATGGAGTCTGATTCTGGCGACGGGTTGATGGATGGCTTGTGCAGGTGCTCCAGGGAGACCCCTGGTGGGATGTCCTGCCTGGTGGATCCGATCTTGGAGAGCCCATCGACTGCCTCGTTGTTGACGCGAGGGATGTGGTGAAATTCACACCCATCGAAGGAGGCGCTGAGCTTCTGGATGTGGAACCGATAGAGAGCCATGTTTGCATCTCTGGCCTCCCATTCTCCGGATACCTGCTGCACCACCAAGTCCGAATCACCGAAGCACAGGATCCGGTTGACACCGAACTCCTTGGCCAGCCGGAGCCCGTGCGCCAGTGCCTCGTATTCGGCTACGTTGTTGGAGCCCTTGAAGTGGATCTGTAGCACATATTCCAACCGATCTCCTTTGGGTGAGGTGAGCACGATGCCGGCTCCCAAGCCCCCGAGCATCTTTGACCCGTCGAAGTGCATCCGCCAATGGTCCGAATCCGGAACCGGTGGGAGATACTGGGTCTCGGCCTAGTCGACGAGGAAGTTCGCCAATGCCTGTGACCTGATCGTGAGCCAGGGCTCGTACTAAATGGAGTAGGCGGCAAGCTCGATGGCCCACTTGGTGACTCGGCCGGTGGCGTCCTTGTTGCCGATGATTTTCGAAAGGGGTGCAGTGCACACGACATTAATCGGGTGCTCCTGGAAGTAGTGCTTGAGCTTCTTGCATGCCAAGTACACGCCGTAGCACATCTTCTGGTAGTGGGGGTAGTTCTGCTTGGAGAGGGAGAGAACCTCGCTGAGGTAGTAGACGGGTCTCTGAACCGGCTGAGCCTTGCCTTCCTCGGGGCGCTCCACCACCAGGACGACGCTGACAACCCGGCTGATGGCTGCTATATAGAGCAACATCGGCTCCTTGCTAGCCGGCGTGGCTAGAACCGGTGCTGTGGATAGCATGCGCTTGAGGTCGTGAAACGCGGTGTCGGCTTGCGAAGTCCAGGAGAACTTGTCCGTCTTCTTCATCAGCTGGTACAACGGGAGTGCCTTCTCTCCCAGCCGGCTGACGAAGCGACTGAGGGAAGCCAGGCATCCGGTGAACTTCTGGACCCCAAGCAGGATCCTGGGTGGCTGCATTCTCTCGATGGCCGCGATCTTCTCCGGATTCACCTCGATACCTCGTTGTGATACGAGGAAACCGAGTAGCTGGCCAGACGGTACTCCGAAGATGCACTTCTCTGGGTTCAGCTTCATCTGGTACTGGCGGAGGTTGCCAAATGTTTCTCCCAGGTCCTCGAGGAGGGTGCGCTTCTCCTTGGTCTTGATGACCACGTCATCCACGTAAGCGTGCACTT
Source organism: Avena eriantha (assembly GCA_910589775.1). Classification (NCBI taxonomy): domain Eukaryota; kingdom Viridiplantae; phylum Streptophyta; class Magnoliopsida; order Poales; family Poaceae; genus Avena; species Avena eriantha. Next base: position 404,886,314 of record OU342745.1, read on the forward strand.
TTCGGCCTATCTGCGAGTGCAAGCATTTCTGCATACATCGCTGATAGGTGGCACCCGCGTTCTTTAGGCCGAAAGGCATGGTTACATAGCAGAAAGCCCCATAGGGGGTGATAAATGATGTCTTAATCTGATCAGCCGGGTTTAGCCGGATCTGATTGTACCCAGAATAACAATCTAGAAAAGACAACAAATCACAGCAGGCCATTGAATCGATGACTTGATCGATACGGGGCAAGGCAAAGGGGTCTTTCGGGCACGCCTTGTTCAGGCTGGTGTAGTCAATACACATGCACCAGGTCTTGTTCGTCTTCAGCACTAGGACTGGGTTCGCCAACCAGTCCGGGTGGTACACTTTCATGATGAACCCGGCTGCAAGGAGCCGGGTGATCTCGTCACCAATTATCTTTCTCTTCTCCTCTGCGAACCGGCGCAGAGGTTGCTTGACCGGCTTGGGATCCGGACGCACGTGAAGCGAGTGCTCGGCGAACTCCCTCGGCACACCCGGTATGTCCTTGGGGGACCACGTGAAGATGTCCCGATTCTCACGGAGGAAGTCGACGAGCGCGCCTTCCTATTTGCTGTCCAAGCCGGCGCCAATGGTGACGAACTTAGTCGGATCGGAGGGGTCAAGCAGGATCCTCTTCGTCTCCTTTGTCGGCTGGAAGGTTCCTTCTCCAGCCGGCTTGCTGCTAGCCGGAATGTCCTGCTGGGCCATGGCCACATTGCGGATGATCACACGCTTTTCTTCGGCTATGATGAGGGCCTCTGCCAGTTTGGAACCGGCTGAAGCGCACTCCATCGACCGCCTAAAGCAGCCGACGATGGTGATCACGCCGTGGGGTCTCGGCATCTTCGTCTTGAGGTAGGCGTAGTGGGGGATGGCCATGAACTTGGCGAGGGTGGGGCGCCCGAGGAGAGCGTGGTAGGAGCTCGTCAGATTTACCACCTCGAACCAGATTGGTTCACGGCGGAAGTTCTGCTCGGTCCCGAAGATGACGTCCAGCTGGATTTTCCCCAGCGGGGCGCAGGCTGGCCCCGACAGTAGCCGTGGAACGTCGTGGTAGTCGGGCGCAGGTCGCTTTCGCGAATGCCCAGCTTCTCCAGCGAGGACTGGTAGAGGAGGTTGAGGCTGCTGCCTCCATTGATGAGGACGCGCGAGAATCGGCAGGTGCGCGCGTTGGAGATGATGAGAGGGTCGAGCACCATGGCGTAGCCCCCAGGAGTCGGTAGATGCTCAGGCTGATCCGCCCGGATCCAGGTGATGGGGGTTTCCGACCAGTTCAGGTACTGGGGGACCGGAGAGACGATGGCATTGACCTCCTTGGAGCGTCGCCTGCGGCTGTGCTTGTCGTCCTGCTCCGTCTCGAAGATGTGGTAGGCGGCGTGCGGCTGGGGGTAGCCGTTGTTGTTGTTGCCGCCGTTGCCGCCCTTACCATCATTGCCGTCTCCCCTAGCCGGTGGTGGAGGTCCACCCGGTGGGGGAGGCGGGGGACGAGGCTGGTTGCCCTGGTCCTTTAGCTGGCGGTCCAACTGCAGTTCCGGGTGGTGTGCGTAGCCGGCTTGAAGGGACCGCTATGCCACTTGCATGGGCCGTCGAACATCTGGTTGAAGGTGAGCCGTGGCTTCTGCCTCCTTGCCTAATTAGGTGGCGCGTCGGGCGCGTCCTCGACAACATTGACCTGCCACGCGTGGTAGCGAGGCTTCTGCTGTCCGGCCTGGCGGTCCCCATGGAACCGGTTCTCATTGCCGTGGCGCCTGGAGGATCCGGCTTCTCCAGCGGATTGCTGGGTCGGTCGTGAGCTGGCTCCGTGGGAGTCGGACGGCCATCCACGTTTACTCGGAGGGGCTTCTTCATGGCGGCATCCGCCATGGCGTACTGGTCCGCAACCGTCATGAGCTCCGCCATGGTTTTCGGCTCGTCACATAGTAGCCGGTGGCGAAGCATGGTGCCCTCTCGGCAACCCTCGATGAAGAAGCTGATGGCTTGGCTCTCCAGGAGGCCCTCGCAAGTGTTGCACAGCTCCGTCCACTTGGCGAGGTACTCGCGGTCGGTCTCGCGGTCGCCCTGGACGCACAGGGCCAGGTCGCGTGGGCGCCCCGGGCGCTTGTACATGCCATTGAAGTTGCGGACGAACACCTTCTTGAAGTCAGGCCAGGCGTTGATGCTGTTGGGTGCAAGGCTGTTGAGCCATGTCCTTACCGACCCGGTTAGCATGAGGGGGACGTAGCGCACGGCTGTGCGCTTGTTCCCGTGGGCGATGCCGACTGCCGTAGCGTAGTCGGTCAACCAGTCTTCCGGCTTCATGCTGCTGTCGTACTTGGGGGTGTCCCTGGGCAGGGAGAATTTATCCAGAAACGGCTCATTCCGGATGCGGGGTCTGAAACAAACCGGACCGGTAGAATCTTCCTCCTCCGTGACGCGCGCTTGAGCGAGGAGCTCAATGCGGTCGCGGGCATCCGGACAATCCGGGTTGGGCGCTCCCACCAGACCCGATAGACGGGAACCGGCTGGTTTGGTCGCTTCGGCTGGCGGAGGGGGAGGTGGCGGGTTGCTGTTCACCGTCTGCTCCTGGCGCGGCTGGCCCCTGTTGCCAGAGCTGCGACGCCTACTGCGAGCCCTGGGCGGCCGATGGCAGGACACCTGCTGGGTGTCGCGCGGTGGGCCCCTGCTGTTGGCAGGTATCCTGCTCCCCCTGTTGGCAGGTCTTCCTGCACCTGCCGGTTGGCACCGGCCTGCTCGTCCGCGACACGGAGGAGCTCCTGTATGCGAGCATGCTAGCGGGCTCGCTCCTCGCCCTCCAAGCTGGGTAGTTCCTCTGCCGCGGCTCGCGCCGCGCGCAAGTTCTTGATGGGCGTGTTGTAGGTGGGCCGTGTGAGGGCGGGCGCGGGATCCGGTTCCCCGTCCTTTTCCATCCTACCGCCGAGCTCGCCGCCTCGACGCCGTACCAGGCCGCGCCGGCTCGGCTCCGCGGTAGCCGGAGTGAGGCCGTGCGCGCAGTCGTACTCGCGCCGGGTGATCTCGAGCTGCTTGCGGGCTGCCGCTAGCTCCATGGCCTCATGGAGGAGGATCTGTCTCTCCATGCTGAAGTTGGCCTCCGCCTCCTCCGGGTTATCCTTGAGGTTAACCGGCGTCAGGAGCAGATCAATGGCATCCTCCACCGGGTTCCGGGGCTGCAGGGGAGCGGAAGTTCCGACCTTGTCCGCGCCTCGCTCCCGCGGCTGGCGGGGATGGGAACTGGAACCAGCCATCATGACCTCTACGCTGCGAGACGCGGCGGAGGCGCTGTCGGCTGAGCGCGGCAGCTTCGCGATAGAGACGATTTCCCTAGGGAAACGCTCCGGAACGGTGGTGACGTAAACAGGGAGATCGCCGAATAGCAGGACGGTGCCGTTCGCCGAATAGCAGGACGGTGCCGTTCGCCGGGAAGGAGGTTCTGGCGAAGCAGGATGCGTTGTCGATGACGCAGTCGAACTTGCCAAGCGTGAGCACCATCCCGGAGGCCACGTGCTCACCGGCTGAAGTGCGGGGTCCCGTGCGGAACGTGACTCCGGTCGAAGCCATCTTGCCCCACGGTGGGCGCCAACTGTTGTTGTATTGGGAACGGCAGTACCTGAGGAGGTTAGATAGAGGTGTGGGGACTAGCAGGGAAGCTATCGACGGCGTCCGCAGGCGGGATTGGATACAAGCGAGCGTAGCGGGACGCAAGAAGTACCCAGGTTTGGGGCCCTCGTGGTGAGGTAAAGCCCCTACTCCTGCCGGATCTGACTATGTGGAATACTCGAACTACAAGTGCTCCTCGAGCTGTATACGCTAGCTACTGCCTTAAATGCTGTATGACCAACCCTTTCTACTGAGGCCTTGCCTCTCCTTATATAGGCAGAGAGGCACAGGTCTCACTGGCTAGTCCGACTGGCGGGCCCCACAGGCGGGTCCCAGCCGGCTAGTCATCTATAGTATCCCGTATGGCATGTCTTATCGGAGTACGAGTGGTATGGCTGTCGTAGACACAGTGGACGCCGTGCGAGCCTGTCGTCAGCACAGGCCACTGTTCCTGCGTCATCCACGCAAAGTCTTTGATATGGCCAGGTGGTTGCCAGTCTTGTCACCGTACAGGGCGTACCTTGCACTGATACGCACGTCGTCCTGTCTCATTGATTGGGTCCGGTTACGTCGCCGTATCCGGCTGCCTCTTGCTGATCTGACTACCGGGGGATAGCCGGCCTGTCTTGCCCTGTCCGGCTGCATCTGGTCAGCCGGACGTGATCCGACTGTCTTGTTTCTTATTCGGTTGGGGTACCTGGGGATCATCCCCCTGACACCTCGACCTTGCCATGACTGAGGAGGAGGCTGCCGTGATGGTGTAGCCAGAGGAGGAAGACGAAGCCCGCGAGCGCGACGGGTGGGACGGTGCGTTCGTCTGCGAGGACGATTTGAATTAGCTTTACGCCACACGCCGCATCCCCGCCGGCATCGCCTGTTGCCTCGCCGCCGACGAGGTTTCTCCCTCTCCCAATCTAGTGGAGTACGTGGTTTTCCTTTCCCACTTTCAACGCGGCTTCGGCCTTCCTGTTTTCGATTTCTTTTTCGATTTCATCTCCACCTACCAATTGCAACCACACCATCTCCCTGCCAATGAGATCACCTTTCTATCTTCTTTTGCCTCCGGCATTGAGGGGTATGTCAGCCTCTGGCCATCAAAAGAGATGTGGATCAAGTTCTTCGGTCTGCGGAAGAACGTCGTTCCGGACAAGCATCTTACCCCGACGGAGAAGCATCTGACCCAGTGTGGGGCAGCCTCCATCTCTCCTTGCAAGGGCTCTGCATTCCCCTGGGTCACCGGGCTCAAGTCTTGCAAGGGCTGGGCCTGGACTTTCTTCTATGTCCGGAACACCACGGACAAGGACTTGATCCGGCTCCTCCCCTTCAAGCTTGGAGTTCCGGACACCTCCTTGTGGGAGAACATTTCTAAGCGACCCACAACTCCAACGAACCAGGTTGACCGCCGGATCAAGGAGCTGCTCAAGGAGAAGCTGTGTGGGGAGGATATCATGATCACCTTCGTCCGTAGCCGAGTCTCCCCCTACAGAAACGCGCCCACAAGATCTGCTACTTGAGTGGACCCCTCGATCCCCACTGGACTTCCTCCTTTGAGCTCGATAACTCGGCGGTATACCGCCAGGTTAAGGCCATTTTCAACGTGGAGAAGGAATTCTCCGAGGCTTCGGAATGGGGGCTTGCGCCCTACACCCGGGACAATCCTCCTCCAAAGGTAAACTCCTTACTTACAGCTTTTCCGAGTCTTCTTGATATGTCGGACAACTTTCTTAACTTAACCACTGCTGCTCCATTCTCAGCGATTTCTCCAGCAACCACTAGAAGATGGCCAGGAGCTGGCGAGCAAGTGGGTGCCGGATTGTGCCGAGGCGGACGAGGTAGAGCCTAACCTGGAGACTTTTCTACCCACTCCGGACACCGTCAAACGCACCTCTGGTAAGGCCTCTTCTTTAAGGGATTGGCCGGATGACGATGACTCAGATGTTGAGCTTCTTGAGGTACTTGACCCGGTGCCCATCTCTTACGCTTTCCTTGTTATGTTCGAATCTTCAGCTAACCCGGCCGGTCAGGTCCACGAGGTTCCCCCTTGCCACAAGTGGTCCAGTCCCTGCTCCCTCCCAAAAGCGTGCGGCTACCTCGACCGCAACTTCGGAGGCGCCGCAACCCAAGAAGAGGTAGAGGATGTCCAGGGTGAAAGCCTCGGCCAAGCCAGCAGCCAAGAGCACTGTCCAGAGGGCACCCAAGCCTCGGGCACCTCCAACCTCGGATGAGTAAGTCTTTCTGCGTTTGCTCCTGGGTCTTTCCCTTTCTGCCTTTGCTTTTGCTTCTTATCTGCTTTTTCTTTTATATCTTGACTTGATATTCTTTTATTTTCCAAAGCTCCTAGGGTCATTCCCCAGAGTGGCTTCGGCATTGCCTCTCCGATCTGGAGCAGCCCTTCTCCCCCCCCCGTGATGACGACGCTCGCCCGCTCAGCCCTATTCAAGAGGGCTCCGCGGCTGTGCCTGATCAGAGCCCTTCTCGTCATGAGGAGGGCAATGTCAGCATGAGGGTTAGTGGGGCAGCTCAGGATATGGCTATGCCGGATCATCCTAGCTCCTCTTCTCCGGCACCAATGCCTAGTTCTGAGGTGCTAGTCTCATCGGCACCGCCCCAATCAAGCTTTTCTTCAGCTCCAGTTTCTTCCAAACAAGCAGCACTAGCATCAGCACCAGCACCAACAGCACCAGCACTAGCAACAACAGCATCAATAGCAACAACACCAGCACCAGCACCAACAAGGAAAACTCCATCAGCCGGCTCCGGATCCACGGTGTCCATTGCAGACATTTTTCAGCCAGCTTCCCAAGCGCCGTCCGGACCAGCAGCTTCGGATCTTCTCCAGCACTCTGGGTCATGCGGCAAGCTCAAGAAAGCTGCCGGTCTAGCAAAGGGCATCACTATTGGATCTCCCGCTGCCGGATCAGAGGGTAGTAGGCAACTGGTCCTACATACCAGTCCCGCTGCAGCTCAATCTGCGAGGCGAGAGGCCCATGTCAAAGGCTTGGTGGCGAGTCACTCTCCCAACAGCGAAAGTTACAGTCCATTGCTCCTGGAGTATGTGAACAACTGGAACAACGCTGAATTTATTGATCCAAAGGATGATTTGTTGGAGAAGTTAGGCCTAGCAGAGTTCAGCACCCAGATGAACTCCGCCACCCATTTCTTTTGCTGTGGTACTTTATATGCATGAGCACTTATAGATATATCCCCTAGTCCCTGAGCCTCCAAGGGAGTAACTTGTTACTCGGTCGAATGCTCCTAGAGAACTCAATTTTCGTCCTTAGCAATTTCAAATAGTGATAAAGTTAGAGCCGGGTTAAGTTCCACTTGGCCCGGGGCTTGTAGACTTTGAATATCCACACACCTAGAGCTGGGTTAAGTTCCACTTGGCCCGGATCTTGTAAACTTCGAATATCCACACACCTAGAGCCGGGTTAAGTTCCACTTGGCCCGGATCTTGTAAACTTCAAATATCCACACACCTAGAGCCGGGTTAAGTTCCACTTGGCCCGGATCTTGTAGACTTCGAATATCCACACACCTAGGCCCGGCTTATGTTCCACTTGGCCCGGATCTTGTAGACTTCGAATATCCACACACCTAGAGCTGGGTTAAGTTCCGCTTGGCCCGGGTCTTGTAGACTTCGAATATCCACACACCTAGAGCAGGGTTAAGTTCCGCTTGGCCCGGATCTTGTAGACTTCGAATTATTTTCACTTTGCCTATGAACTAACATTGTCTTGCTTTTTTTAGATCACAACTAACCGTCGAACTGCTGAGTTCCAGCGCCTGCTGGACTCCTACAAAGATGTTCGCGCGCATTATGGCAAGCTCTTGGAGGAGCATCAGAAGAAGGGTAATTTTCTTTACTCAAGACTTTTCCTGTTTGCACTTTCGTCCCTTAGAGTTATCCATGATCCGTATTAACTTGTTATTCGAATTATGCAGCCGAGGTTGAGGCTGAGAACATCATCATGCGCAAAAATCTGGTTGAAATTCAAGGTATCTTATCTTGTTCACACGATCATTGCATGCTCTTTTCTTGACTCGGTCGATATTTATACTTCGGCTCCGCCAGATTAACCCACTGTTGTAGTTGCTCTTGAAGATAGCGTACATATACCTGATATGATGACACATTTTCTTGAACAGAAGGAAAGCATCAAGCTGAATTGAAGAAGAAGGACGACGAGATAGCTCGGCTGCGCCTCTAGGACTCGGAAATTACCCGGCTGAATGCCGAAATCCAGAGGCTTAAGGGCCTCCATAAATCCGAACTAGAGAAGGCTGACCAGGAGTTTGCCGAGGAAAAAGAGCGTCTAACCACGCAAATTTCCAAGGACCAGAGTTTATTGCAGGAAGCCGACATCAAACTTACGTCGATGACCTCAGAATACGAGAAACTCTAGGCCCACAACACCAATGTCCATGCCGAGCTTCAGCGTCTCCCCTTACAGATTGCCCGTGAGTTCCTTTCCCTTGCTCAATGTAATTTCTCCGGACTTAGTGATTTTGTTCATTGTTTCCTCTATTCTATTCTCAGGAAAGTTTCTAGAAGGTGACACCCTTGCTACTGCTGTTGTAGCCCGGTCCCGCGAGCAACGTGGTATCCCCATAGGTCCTGCTGCCGGGGCAATCCCTTATGATACAGAGGACCTGCTGGCGAGTCTCTTCACTCGCATTGAGCTAGTGAAGAACTACATCGCAGATATTATGCCAGCGGCAATGCAGATGTTCAACTCCCTCTGGCCCACTGAGCCCACTCCCAAAGGAAATGCGGCTTTCATAGCCAAATTTATGGAGTGCTATACTCAGGTGCACTTGTGGCGAGAATCTGCCACACGAGCTGGGGCTAATATCGTGCTGCAGTTTTTCCTGTCATGGTATGAAGGAATAGACTTGGGGCTGCTCACCTGCATGCGCACCGGATCTAAGTGGTCCGAAGATCCGGAGTGCGTTGCGCGTCGCAAAGCCTACGCCAACAAGCTTATCCAGTACTCCTTCCGCCATGCCTGGAACGAGGGGCCGAGCTACCTTGACGTATTTGATGATGAAGTTGCTTCTGATGGTGAAGAAGATGAGGGAAGCGAGGGAGAGGCCTCCGAACTTGGCGACGAAGCTGAAGATCCGGAAGATGGAGAGGCCAACGTCGAAGATGAGGCTGAGGCTAGCGCCCCCCACAAACTCCGAAGTACCTCCTCCTTTGCCGATGATTCGGCTTCTGCCCCTGCTCCTTGAAAACACTTAACCGTATTTGTCCGATCCCCGGAATGCTGGGTGAAAATGTATTTAAGTACTTTGGTTTGGTTTCGCTACAATTTATGCTTTCTGCAACTAAGTTTTTAATGTCGGATTATCATGGGCGAAGTCCCCGAGTTTCCTCTTCTTGTTCTCCCAATTTTTGACTCGGCTCGCGTCTACCTTGATTTGGTTTTCTGACTTACGAGTCCGAGGTTCAAAAAATTGACTTAACAATACTTGAAACTTTGAGATTAGCTCAAAATAATCCAGCATTAGATGAATAAAATAGATACATGGTTAGTCCGAATAACAAATGTCGGCTCGCTTAAGTTCCTTTCCTTAGTCGTTTTTCATGTGCTTTGCCATTCCAAACTTGTTCTCTTTCTTTCCATGAAGCCAATTCTTGTTGGACAACAGGAAAGTTGAAGAGTTGGGTTTTTGGTGCTCACACGTTACTAATCCGGCTAAGATACAAGCGACTTAACCCAGCTGACATAAAAAATATGAAAGCAAGAAGAACAATTATTAGGGCAGTCCCGGAGTTTCTCCTTGGGGTGCCGAAGTTTCATTAATAACCTCATTGCCAACATACATACCGATATATGAGTAGCTCGGATACATTCACCTGTTTGTCAAGTGTAAAAAGGACAAAGTAGTGCTACATTCCATGGTCGCTTAGATTCCTCTCCGGACTTGTCTGCCTTGTTCTTTTTCTGTGGCTATGCATCAATAAGATAGTAGGAATGATTGTGCAAAGCTTTGCTTACAATGAAAGGTCCTTCCCATGGAGGGGATAATTTATGCATGCCAGCAGTGCGCTGCACCAACCGGAGTACCAGATCACCTTCCCGGAAAACTCGAGGGTTTACTTTCCGGCTATGATAGCATAAGAGATTTTGCTGATATATGGTGGATCTGGACAGGGCCAGTTCTCTCGCTTCTTCCAGCAGATCAACATCATTTTGTCAGGCTTCGCGCACTTCGGCTTCTGTGTATTGGGTGACTCTTGGTGAATCATTCTCTATGTCGGCTGGTAATACAGCTTCTGCCCCATATACCAGAAAGAATGGCGTGTAGCTTGTTGATCGATTCGGAGTTGTTCTTAAACTCCACAGTACCGCTGGTAATTCTTATATCCAGCACCCCGCTGATATTTGCAGCGGCTCTATGAGCCGGGGTTTTATCCTGGACAACACCGTCCATTGGATCTTTCCACTTGCCCATTCGATGCGGGGTGGGCCACAGAGGCTACATCTAACCGAATTTTCTTTTCTTGGCTGAACCTTGCAAACGCTCCTTCAGCGAAATTCGTGCCATTATCAGTTATGATACTATAGGGGTAGCCATATCTTAGGATTATATCCTTGTGGAACTTCACTGCTGTTGCCCCATCATATTTCCGGATTGGCTTCACCTTGATCCATTTAGTGAATTTGTCCACCATAACTAGGATATGGGTCATTCGTCCTTTGGCCGGCTTAAATGGCCCTACCATGTCTAGGCACCATACAACAAATGGCCAAGTAATGGGGATAGTTTTGAGTTCTGACATTGGCAGGTGGGTTTTTGTTGCGTATCTCTGGCACCCATTGCATTTCCTCACCAAATATTCTGCTTGCTCCAACGCACTTGGCCAATAGAATCCATGTAGGAAAGCTTTTGCCACTAATTCTCTTGAAGATGCATGGTGACCACATTCTCCTTGGTGGATATCCCGGAGTATGTCAAGCCCTTCCTCTAGGTCCACACATTGCTGCAACACTGTGGTTACACTTCTCTTGTATAGCTCGGCATTGATAATAGTATAGGCCTTTGCTCTTCTCTGGATCTACCTTGAGAGTATCTCATCATCCGGCAAGATTCCCTCTTTCAGGAGGTCAAATATCGGCTTGGCCCAAGCAAGTATAGCTCGGATGGAGAAAGGTTCCTCATAAATTTCCATTGCATCCACCAACATAAATCACGCCGGGTTTGGCTGACCAATCCCCGGGTTTGCTGAGGCAGTCCCTAGGTTTGCTGAAGAAGTCCCCGGGTTTGCAGAGGTGCCTCCCCAATCTATCTCCATTGGTGTAGCTTCTGATCTGGAGAAGGCCGGGATGTAAATTGACTCGGATTTGGGCGATGGGGTAATAGATGGTTTTCTTAGGTGTTCCAAGGAAACATTTGGCGGGATTGGTTGCTGGGATGAGCCCACCTTCGACAATATGTCGGCTGCCTCGTTTTCAATCCGAGGTACATGGTGGAATTCACATCCCTCGAAGAATCCGCTTATGTTTTGCACATGGAATCCGTAAAGGGCCATGTTAGCATCCAAGGCATCCCAGTTGCCAGATACTTGCTTCACCCCCAAATTCGAGTCTCCAAAGCACTGTATTCGACATATCCCTACTTCCTTTGCCACTTTGAGGCCATGCACCAGTGCCTCATATTCCACGACATTATTCGAGGCGCTGAAGTGGATCTAGAGGACATATTTTAGTTGATCTTTCTTGGGCGAGGTAAGCACCACTCCGGCGCCCAGCCCTTCTTTCAATTTTGACCCGTCAAAGTGCATTCGCCAATAATTGGAGTCCGGAAGAGGGTATTGCATTTCGGCCCAGTCCACTAAGAAATCCACCACAGCTTGTGATTTGATCGCATCTCTTCTGTCAAACTATGGTGCATACGAGGCTAGCTCAATTGCCCATTTTGTTATTCGGCCACTAGCATCTTTGTTACTCATAATCTCTGATATAGGCTCCTCACATATCACCATGATGGGATGTTCCTCAAAGTAGTGTTTGAGTTTCTTGGCCGACATATACACACCATATGCCATCTTTTGATAGTGAGGGTAATTCTGTTTCGAGGCCGATAATACCTCAGATAATACACTGGCCTTTGCACCGACTTTCCTTCTTCTTTGCGCTCCACTACAATTACTGCACTTACGACTCAGTTGGTCGCGGCTACATAGAGCAACATTAGCTCCTTGGGTAGTGGTGCAGCTAGGATTGGTGTAGTAGATAGCACCTTTTTTAATCCTCGGAATGCGCTGTCTGCTTGCGGTGTCCATGTAAATTTGGCTGCCTTTTTCATTAACTAGTAGAGGGGCAAGGCCTTCTCTCCCAGCCGACATACGAACCGGCATTTTTCCGGGCAACCAGTGAACTTCTGCACATCATTAAGGCATTTTGGCAGTTCAATTCTCTTTATAGCCCGGATTTTCATCGGGTTAGCTTCAATACCTCGGTTAGCCACTAGAAAACCGAGTAACTTTCTTGCGGGCACACCAAAAGTGCATTTTTCCGGGTTAAGCTTCATTAGGAACCGTCTCGAGTTCGTGAATCTCTGCCGGATCGCTTTCCTTAGTTTTTATCCGAGGCGTATTGATTTCCTTAGTTTTTATCACCATATCATCCACATAATCTTGCACATTTTGACCTATTTGGTCATGCAAACATTTTTGCATGCATCGCTGGTACGTTGCTCCAGCATTATGTAATCCAAACGGCATAGTGCAATAGCAATAAGCCCCGTACGGGGTAATAAACGAAGTATTTATTTGATCATCTGGGTTTAGGGGTATCTGGTGGAAACCAGAATACGCATCAATGAATGATGACATTTCACATCTGGCAGTTGAGTCTATGACTTGACTTATTCTAGGGAGTGGGAATGGATCTTTAGGACACGCCTTATTCAGGTTCGTGTAATCAATGCACATGCGCCATACAACGGCTACGTTCGGAGCATCCTTCTTCTTTTCAACAAGAACCGGATTAGAGAGCCAATCTGGATAGAGTACTTCCATGATAAATCCGGCTACGAGGAGCCTGGCTATCTCACCCGCAATGACTTTTCTTCTATCCTCGGCGAAACGTCGGAGAGGTTGTTTCACCGTCTTTGCACCGGGTCTTACATTCAAAGAGTGCTCGGCCAACTCCCTCGACACACCTTGTAGATCCTGTGTGGACCAAACAAAGATATCCCGATTCTCACGGAGGAAGTTGACGAGCTCACTTTCCTAGTTGCTGCTTAACCCGGAACCAATGGTCATGGTGCATTCTAGGAACTGATCATTGATAGGAACTTTCTTCGTATCCTTTGTTGCTTGGAATGACACACTTCCATGCGGATTGGTCAGTGCCAGCATATGTTGCTGCGTAGATTGAGCCAGTGCCGCCACTTCCTGTATCTTCCTTTTTTCCTGAACTATCACGAGTGACTCGGCCAAGTTCGATCTGGCAGAAGCGCACTCGATCGAACGCCTGAAGTCCCCGGATACAGTTATCACTCCCCTAGGTCCGGGAAGTTTCATCTTTATGTAGCTGATGTGAGTAATTTCCATAAACTTGTTCAACGCGGGCCTGCCGAGCAACCCGTGATAGGCGCTCTCCAGATTTACCACTTCGAACTCCAAATTTTCAGTCCGGCAATTATCCCTTGTACCGAACAACACATCAACCCGGACCTTACCAATTGGCTCACATGAGATACCCGCCACAATACCGTGAAAGGCGGTCCTTGTGACTTGCAGCATGTTCTCCGTTATCCCCTACTCGTGCATGGTATCCTTATACATGATGTTAATGCTACTGCCATTGTCGATCAGCACCTTGGAAAACCTCACATTAAGATTCGGCCCGATGAATGTCGGCTCCAGGACCAGTGCATAGGTCCCTGGACTAGGCATGATCTTTGGGTGATCATTGATACTCCATGTAATCTCCTGATCTGACCAAGACATATACCTCACTACCGCTAGCATTACCGCATTTACCTCCATATGCCGGCGCTGCAAGCTTTTCCGATCAGTTTCTTCTGTGGTAAACACACAATAGCTTTGATGATGCTCCCTGTATTCGTTTTGTCCCTCATTTGCATGGTAACCTTGGTCCTGTTGCTGGTTATTGTTTACTTGATGTACAACACCCCTCCTTTCCTGATTTTCATATCTTGGCGGAGGTGGAGGCAACATTAGTTGCTGTCCATTTCCCCCTATCAGTAATGGCTGCCGATGTGCTTCATTCCGAGGTGCTTTGTTCCGAGGTGCCTGAGCATTCCCCGAACCGCCCTGTTCTAATGTCCTCATCCATTCACATTGCCGGGTTGTATAATTCGCCGGACTATTCAGACTCGAATGTATACCTCGGTCGATCTTTTCTCTCATGCCATTGCTTTTTCTGCTCCGGGGTCCTAGGCTTCTTCCCTTCGATATCTGTTGCCAGTCCTGCATCCTAGTTTTCTGGCGCTAGTTGGCACCGGCATTGGGTTGATCTCGGTCCACCGCTGCCACCTGCTGCGAGTTATACCTATAATCCGGACGCTCATCCCTTCTCTTTCCTCGGAAATCATTTCTCCTTGATGACCTAGAGACATCTCGGTTGTAATACTCCTCGTTTGCCTCGCTTGACATTAGCCGGGGTTGAGTTGGATCTCCCAAAGCGTACGAATCTGCAATCCGGATAGTCTCAGCCAAAGTGGTTTGCATATCTCACTGTAGCCTTTGCCACAACATACTTCCATATCTATAGCCTTGGGCGAACCACGCGATTGCTTATGATTCAATTACCCCCTCACATGAGTTGCGCACGTTGCACCATCGAGTCAAGAAATCTCGGTCTGGCTCATTCGGTCTTTGCCGGCATAACGCCAGAGTTTGCGGTCTGTTGGGTCTTTTGTAAGTGCTTGAGAAATTGCTAAGGAATAACTCCTCAAAGTCTGGCCAATAGTTAACACTTCCTAGTGGCATGTTGTTTAGCCAAACTCCCACTGGTCCTTCCAACATTTGAGGTACATACCTCACTGCCCATCTCAAATTTCCAGTTGCAATCTTGACCGCTGTTGCGTAATCAATAAGCCAATCCTCCAGTCAGGTACTACCATCGTAAGTCCTTGCTCCTCTGGCCAACTGAAAGTTTGGCACTAGCGGCTCCTTCATGATCCGGGGTCCAAAGCACGCCGGACCAGGAGGACCTTGCACCTCGATCAGCTCCGACCTATAAATTATGTCCAGTTTCAGCCTCGCATCATCTGGCTACAAGTTTCTGCTTCCTAGCCTCGACCCAATTATATGGTGCTCCGGTCTGGGGTATCCATCATTAATCATGGCCGAATAACCATCATTGTATCTTTCCTGATCCGGACAAGCATTCTGCTGTTGTGCTGCTTGACCTGCACTTCTCCCCTGCTGAGGTGCACGTTGCTGCTGCTGCTGCCGAGGTACGTTTTGTCCGGTTCCCACCGGATCATGTTGTCCGACATTGCCGTTGGCAGCGTTCCTTTGACTGGCATTACCTTGGTCGCGGTTACCTCGGCCAACTGCACCTCGGCTGCTACTGTGACGATCTTCATCCACTTGCACTGTTTTGCCCTTTCCAGCTCTTACCGGGTCATAGGGGACTATCTGTTTGTCTCTTCTCCTGGAGTTTACCACTTCTTCCCTCCTGGGATTGTGACCCGAAGATGATGCGGCGCTGCCAGATTTTGCTGGGTTATTTCTAGCCGAGTGAACCACGTGTGATGCTCCTAGTGGCACCGAGTTTGCCTTGTTCATTTCTTCATTTTGTTGGCAAGCAACCCTCAGCAAGTGGTTCACCCTCTCTTGTTGCCTTTGGCGGGGCTCTCTAGTTAGGCCTTCTAACTCGGATGCAACTGCATTTGCTGCTCGGAGGTTCTTTGCCGGGGTACTGTACTTCTCCAGCCCTCCTGTTACTATCGTGGCCGTCTGACCCGGCCTAGGCTCGTATTCCTTGTCGATCTCAGTGTTCAGGTTTCTACCTCGGATTTTCACTCCATCTATGCGGTTTGCCTTTGCATATTCCCTCAAAGTGATGTTCAATGACTGTTGTAACTCTGCTACTTTCTTTGCGCCATCTAACATTTTCTGCCTAGTTTCCTCCAACTCAGCTTGCGCCTGAGCCGGATCTACCATAGGAGCTATTGGGATTGCTAGGCTGTCTATTGCTTGCCGAAGTACATTTTGTGGCCTCTCTAACGGAGGAAACCTAGATCTTGCATGTTTTGGCATGACTTCCGGCTCTGGCGCCGGGTCCTTGCTTGCTCCCGCATCAGGCGTGGTCATCAGGACCTCAATGCTGCTAGCGGGGCAAGTGATACGCACACCGCGAGCTGCACTGAGAGGTGGTTCGCCTCCCTCGACGACGTGCCACGGATGAACACAGGACTCGTCCATGTCGACGTAGATCTTGTGGGCACCAAGTTTGATGAAGATGTCGTTGTGTGGAGGGGGACGCCTGCCGAAGCTCCCAGCGTTGTTGCTGACGTAGTCCAGCGTTCCAAAGCATTGAACCAGGCCGGAGACGACGCGCTCGCTGGTGTTGGAGATGCTTCCCGTCCAGATTTTCACCCCTCCTAGAACCGCTAGCCCTACAGTGGGCACAAACTGTCATGGTGGTGGCACGGCAGATGCCATGGATAGGCTAAAGATGGGGCCAATGAGTGCTAGTGAATCTAGGGAGAGAAAATGTGGTGATTCCATGCACAGATGTTGTTATTTTTTTCTATCAGTGGTGGATACCAGTGCTCCTTGAGATGTTCGTGAGAAGGAGACAATGTCTCTTGCTCCCCACAACCTAGCTCTAGAGTTTTACCTTAGATAGAGACAATGATCGATCCCCCTCTATGGAGGCCCTGGTGCTCCTTATATAGGGGAGCCCGGGTTACAAAGTTAGGGCACACGTGGCAGCATATTCCCCGAATATGCCCCTAGATTAAAGCTAGATGCTTCTTTATTCCCTTTAATGGCTCGTCCGGACTTTGGACGTAACCCATAGCGTAATCCTTTCCTTTAAGCGTCACCAGACATGGGCTACGTCAGCCGACATTGCCCGCGTCATCTTGGTTGCCCCTGTCCCGCTGGTCCCTCCCTTTGCTTTGCTTCACTCATGACACAGCTAACAAAGCCACCTTTTCACCAGCGGGAGATTCCTTCCTTCTCTTGGAAGCCATATGATAGTCCGGCTAGCACGTGGCTAACCCGACTATGAGGGTACCTGCATAATAGATAGACAAACATGGCCGACATATATTTTATGCCGGTCGGGCTAAGGATAGTGAGATGCTCCACGTGCCGGGTTACTCCGTAGGTCGGCCTGCCTTGAGGTGACCCGGCCAACATTTTCTTTGACCGTGCCATACCTGGCTAACTCGGCCTTTATACCCCGATGTTACCCTACCCAGGGGTATCCCCCAACACCCTTGATCACTTGTCACTACACCCGAGCTAACATGTAGCGCGCCACTAACAGAGTGACGAACCGATCCTTCCACATTTAACACCACACTTAGGTTCCGATGTGGCGTTCCACTAAGGGAGTGACGACCCGACCCTTGCTCATTTAACACCACACCCGGGTTTCGATGTGGCGTGTCGCTAAGAGGTTTACGCCCCAACGAGTTTCTAGTGGGTTTCATATCCATAGGAACAACTAGTTTTTAAATTGGCTCACCAAGCCTATCACAACCCTCCTCCTTTACCCGGTCTTGGGACTGGCTATGCCTAGGAAGACACTGGCTGGTTGATATATGATTTGGAAAATTTACTTTATTGAATTAGTAGGTGTTGAGGTGGAAAATGATAAGAAATCCAAAGATGTGTACTCATGCTTGTTGAATCCTGAAAAGAACTACCTTGGGGAGATGCATATATGCTTAGCTGATCACACCAAATGAATGTATCTCATGGATGATTCACCTATCTTATTCTTTTAAGATTGTTGGTGAACTATTAAAATATAATAGGTAGTTGTACACATGGTGTCATCCTCAGCTCTTCCAAAAAAGTAGTTGCATGTGTGAGGTTTGTTTATGGCCTTGATGGACTAGTACTACTTGCACACTCAAGAGCTGATCATATATGCATGCTCATGTGAAATGCATTTGGAGGCTTGTTGTCGTGGTGGTGGCATGACAAATGCCATGTATAGGCTAAAGATGGGGCCAATGAGCACTAGAGGTATCCAGGTAGGGATAGTGTGGTGATTCAACACACATATGCTTTGTATTCTCTCTTATCAATGGTGGATTACAAGGGCTCCTTGAGCTGTTCTTGGGGAGGAAGAGGATGAACTTCTCAACTACCCGCACAACTCTCTAGGGTTCTCCCTTAGAAAAAATGGCTGACCCTCTCTATGGAGATCCTGCTCCTCCTTATATAGGGGGGCTAGGTTACAATCTAGGGCATACATGGAAGGCATATTCTCCGAATATGCCTCTCCCAAAATAGCAAAGCGGTGCTCCTCTTTTCTCTATCTAAGTTGATACGGACTCATGGCATAAGCCTCTCCGAGCCCCTCTGTGGCGTGGGGTCACCCGGCATAGCCAACGTCACCCGACATAGGCAACATCACCTTTGTCGGCCCGTACTTGCTGGTATATCTCTCTGTCCTCCGTGCTCACAGTACAGTGGAGAGAGAAAACCTTTGACCATCAAGATTCCTTCCTTCTCTTGTAAGCCAAGTGGTAACCCGGCTCAGGCCTGGTTAACTTGGCCTTGTGGGTACCTACAAACCAGTTAGAAAGAGCTAGCCGACATACATTTTAAGTCGGCCGGGGTAACGTTAGATGAATATCCTTCGGGCCGGGTCTGCCGTAAGTCGGCCTGCCTTGAGGTGATTTGGCCAGCTGCTGCTTTGACCTTGCCGTACCTCGGCTATCACGGCCTTTATACCCCCGCGTGACCCTACCCAGGGTTATCCCCCCAACATTAGTCCCCGAACCTGGTGCGCTTGATACCTTTGATCCGGATTACGGATGTAGTATATCTCTTTTTCCCTAGTAGACCTAGGTTTATCGAATCCTCGGGAAGCAGAAAGCATAGTGAAGTTACTTTAATGGAGCTTTGAGAGTTTTAGAATTCTTTTTGTGTTTCACCGGACCAAGAGTTTGTTGTCTTTTGTTGTTCTCGACGATGGAGAGAGAGGGCCTAGGGCTTTCGGTTTCGCCTGTATCTGTGCAAAACATCTGACAGGAATAAAAGATAATAATAAAGTATGCATGTAATTGTTAGAGCAAGATAAATTATATGTGGGCAGTGCATCCATAATTGCTATTGCCTTCGCAACCTTTTATAGCAATAACATATTAGTCTCATCCATATAAGAAAGAGAACTAATGATATGCATAGTGACATCACCATTAATCCCATGTAAATCCCTCACATACGGTCGTACTACCCCTTATGTCACTAGGGTTCCCAACCTGCAGATTAGTGATTACTCGTTGACGAGGGTTAGACTCAGCAATGCCCATTGTTATGGACTTGGGTTTTGGAGAAGAAGGGAGCACTGGAGGCATCAATCGACTAGCAAACAAGCACACAGGGACGCAAGGATTACCCAGGTTCAAGCCTCGTAGAGGACCCTACTCCAGCTTGTCTGCTCTTGGAATTATCGAGGGAGTCAAAAGTTACAGGGGGTGCGCAGATGCAATCTGGCGAGGTTGTGGAAACTAGGGTTGTGATTGTCTCCTCGCCGCCCCTCCTAGCGTTTATATAGATAGGCTAGCTCTTAGGATAGCAGGTCGAGTCGGTTACAAGTTAGGGTTTTCCCATTAAACTTTCTATCTTCGATCTTGCCGTGTGTCAGAAGTAGTCGAAGTCTCCTTCGGTCACCTGAATCCTCGATTGGGCCTTGGTAACATCGTGGGCTTCTGTCAGATTGGACCGTATATGCTAAACTCAAGTACCTGTAAGGTATGCCCATGTCAGTAGCCCCCAAGTGTTCAGTTGAATCGCAGATTCGAGCAGAGACTAATGAAGTCTTTTCGAGTGCACAACCGAGCACATATTTTCGAGTGCTTTGATTGATGTCATAGGGATTATTGATTTATGTGCCTGATTCGTCCGATGTATCGGAATCAGTTAACTGACTTAGGGCAAAACAACGCAATCTACTCAAATTCGGGTCCCCGGACTCGAATCCGGAAAAGTGCTGGCGTAATTCGACTCAGGCTGCGGAGGTCTTGTAGAGTTCGAATCCCAGTATATAAGTGTAAGCACTCGACGCGTCTGTTAAGGAATATTTCATCGTACATGCAGATACAAATTGTTTCTGGTAGAGCGCAACAGGTGCATTGCCAGGCCTTATTTAGGTCTTATCTTTGTGTCGTAGACGCGACATCCGAATTTTATCATCGCGGAGATAATTTGGGTAGCCCAGGAGACGTAATCTCTTTGCAGGGAAGTTATGAGGCAGAGTTTCCAATGCTTTCGAGTTTTGGACGTAGTCAACACGCAGTTGTGTGTAAGAAAAAATCATAGGGTGTACGACCAACGCTCCCTATGGGAGTATCCCCCGAGTGCCTATTCAAGTCGTAGACTAGAGTGGGGACTATAAGTACTTTGCGACTGCTATCGTTTTTTACTTGTTTCAGTCGAATGTGCTTTCAGCGCTCCCTATGGGAGTAACCCGAAGTTCACAGTCGAATCGTTGATTCGAGTGAAGGGTTCTTGAGAGGAAAATATATTGACAAAATGGTTGGATGTCTCAGAAAATTCCTACGGTGCGCGGCCAGCGCTCCTGTTAGGAGTAGCCCCTGAGTCCTTGGTCGAGTCAAAGACTCGAGTAAGGACTAAATTAGTCAAAAGGTGCTCCTTCTAGAGTTAATTACGTCAGTGCTGACGATGAGATGACCTCAGTTACCTGCGTGAGCGGTTTTGGCAGGACGTGAGGACTAGTGGGTCCCCTTTTCTAACTTGGATTTGACCAGGCGTGCGTAATCTCTGTTTTAACTATGTCTCCTCGATTCTCAGGCGTAATGGGAGGAGTGGGGCAACGGTTCATGGTTTATCCTTGCCACGCGTCGACGTCAATTTCTGCCACGCGTCGGGTTGATATTCTCCTAGCTGTTCGGTGGCATCTGTGACAAGGTTAAGTAGAGGCTCATTGTGCAGTAATTTCCCCACATCTTCTCCTTGCTCACGCACTTCCGCCATTGTTGCTCTTGCCGTTCCATTGCTCTCGTCCTCCTGTGTGGCGCTGGACCAACTTCGTACCTTCCCGAGCTACTTCTTACGGTCGCACCACAAGCACCAGATGGGCAAGAAGAAAGGATCCTCCACCGCTGGATCTGCGGCTGCCACTGTTGCGGCCAAGAAGAAAGGCGCCGCCGCCGTGGGCACCAGTGCTGCCGCCGGAGCTGGAAAGAAGAAGGACATGGGGACTCGTGTCACCAATGGGTCATGGCGTCCATCCATTATCAAGCCATCCGAGCTGTTTACCCAGCTCCAGGATGGAGCACTCCCTGCCGCGGAGGATGACTCTCGCGTTCCCAGAGATGAGGTAATCACCAGTCCTCCTGCAGGTTTTCGAGTGATGTTCCTTGCGTTCATCATTCGCGGTCTTTCTCTCCCCCTTCATCTGTTTTTTAGGGGTCTTCTTTGTTTCTATAGGATCCAGCTGCACCAGCTGTCCCCAAACTCTATCCTCCACATCGCCTGCTTTATTACTCTTTGCAAGTGCTGGCTCGGAATCCAGCCATACTTCAGCCTCTTCAAAAAACTCTTTAAGCTCAAACGCCAGTCGGCTTCGGGTTCGGTAGTCTACGATATAGGAGGCTGCGGAATCCATGTCAACTCCAGCGTCACCTATTTCTCCATCAATCTTGCCACGTCTGTCCAAGGATGGAGGGAGAAGTGGTTCTACTTCCGTGACCAGAAGGCCGATGGAGAGCACTACGGACTCGCTCCCTTCGATCCGGTGGCGGCCTGTAAGAGGAGGAGGTCCTGGAAAAACGTTGTCATGGCTGGCAAAGTCGAGGAAAAAGAGACGTTGTACCAGCATGTCTGCGACCTTAAAAACGCGTAGGCAAAGAAGTAGGCGGCGCAGAGCTCATTCGCAGTTGGATGCGTCGCCGAGTACAACCTTTGCAAGCTAGGGTGCATCTGATGTATCGCTGGATTGGTACTGGTGATGTCACTCGCATTTCTGCGGAGGGCATTTCTTCTGGTGAAATGGACAGGAGGTTTCGACTGCTGACCAAGTACACCCCCAAGGAGGATCTCCCGGGTGACTCAGTCGGGTCTCCATTCTGCGCCAACAATCCTTCACCTGAGGTGGATTTCTCTTTGAAGTTTTCTTGATTCTCGACTGCATATTAGGTGTTTTATATACTGCCGCTTCTTCTGATTGTAGGACTGGAAAGTGGCCACCAATTTTCCTCCTCAGCCTGAAGGAATAATTCTGCGTGAAGCAGAAGAAGAGGACAAGTCGGGCTCCACCGTCCCTATTGGAGAGGAGTAGGAAGCCCCCGAGTCTAGTGGGCACGTGACTCGCAAGCGTTCCCGTAGCAAGGATTCAGACGCATCCTCATCGACGATGTCGGAGGATCCTCCTACTTCTATGGAGGAGCCAATCCCCGCCGTGCCTGTGCGCGCCATGGCTCCTCCTTCACGGAAGAAAATAAGATTGCTGAAGGAGTCATCTAGTGATTCCTTTGACTTCAAGAATTTTGACGGGCAAGTCTTCATATTTGCGAGTTCATCTTTTCTTTCTCAAAGTCTTTCCCTTCTGAATTGGTGCTGGGTATTTTGCAGTCAAACGGCGTCATCATCCTCTGACGACTGCCAATTTTTCAAGGAATCCGGAGTCGCATACTCCAAGAACAAGGAGGTGGTGGTACATTCTCCGTATCCTCCGGTGGCGGCCCACTCCGGTGCCAATTCCTCGAGCTCCCCCCATGCTGGGGAGCATCAAGTTGTTGCCTAGACATCAATTCTGAAGGAATCTTCGGAGTCCCTGGAGGAACACGTGAGTTTTCTTCGTGTCATTGGCACTCGAATTTTCTGTTTTGATGCTCACACTGCTTCTTTTTTTTTGTAGCCTATTGTGAAGGATTCTGCTCGCCTTGTCGAGTAGATCATTTCTTTGGGTCGACAACATGCTTTGCTAGAAAACCACCACCATGCCTTCCAAGGTTAGCTTTATACTTTTCCGCTCCTCTTGTTTAGAGGTTGGAGAGATTAGGTTTTGCCATTTTTGTATCTTGTAGGTGAGCATAACGAGCTTCTTCATCGCATCACTTCCCTCAAGAAGGGACTTGCCACGGCGGAGAAGAAACACGACGAGGCAGTCAAGGCTCTTAGGGAGTCCCAAAAGTGCGAGGAAGATTTGCGCTCCTCCACTGCTGAAAGGGAAAAGGTGTTCATAGAACAACTCTTCTCAGTTGCGAAAGCGCTTTCAGGTATGACACTGTCTCGCTTGCACTTGTCATGTACTTTACCTTCATATTATAATGCTCACATGTGTATTTTGCAGATGCCACCGGCGTGGATTTTGATGCCCAGGCCTTGCCCCATCCAGATGCTTTGGCCGGCTCCATGGCTGTAGTCGAGGACTGCATCATCTCTGCCAAGGACTTACTCAGGAAAGCCAAAGGCATGCTGAACCGTCTTCGAGAGGAAATGGTCCCCAAGGCCAAGCTGATCGAAAATCTCGATGACCTGGCGGAATCCTGCAGAAGGCGTGCCAATGGACTTCAAGAACTCGCAGCAGGCAGTCGGAGCGACCATGGGACTCGCGATGGCGCAAGCCCACGACGTGGAACTAGACCCTAGCGAAATATCCTCGGCGATGTCGATCACTGCAGATGGCCAGCAGGTAGTTTTCCAACCTTTCGCCACTAGTTATAGTAAGTATGGGCCTCGGCTCATTGATACAGTCGCCAATTACTCGGCGGAGCTGCGACGAGTGAAGGCGGCAAAGGCTGCGACATCTGGGGCTACAATTGGGAAGTCTATGGCGTTGGAGACTGCCACAGATTTGAGGAAGCCCCCGAAGTCGAAAGCAAAAAAGCAGAGCATTGCCTAGTTGCCTTGTGTAATAGCCTAGCTTTCCATTGCTGAACTGTATTTTGTGGGGGTACCCCTTTTGATACTTGCTGAATTTTGAATGTACTTCTTCCTTTTGTTGATGGATGGTTGGTCTTATCTGCCTCTTCCCTTGGCTATAATAGGGTCCTTCGAGTGGTACTCCTGACTCTCCTCCCGCCAATGAAACTGTGGCACGATCACGTTCAAAGGTGGAGGAGTTGTCGCTGCTTGCACGACTGCGCGATCGTGTGAAGTAGTTGGAGCGAGAGTTGCCTGTGATCCACGATAACGTGGATGTGTGGAAGTCGAAGGTTGAGAAGGCCAGCGCGCACGAGAAGTACCTCCTAGGTGAAGTTGCTTAATTGAATGAGCAATTCACGTGTTAGCTCTATAGCTTCTTATCCTTTTATTTAGTCATTCGCAGCGTTGCTTTGTCCTTATGCTTTGCTCAGTTTCTTGTAGTTGTTAGCGCTCGTCACCCGCAGGATGAGAGGGATTGGGTTGCCATTCGCCTGCACGATCTGACCCAGGAGCAGCTGCAAGCTAGCGGTTACTTCTGGGTGGACCATGACCATGCAGTCGCATTGGCAACGCTATAGGATTGTGCATCATGGGTTCTTCAGTGTTTGAAGAAGGCATAGTCGTGCCTTAGGCATATTTTTCAGGCGATGTTTCCCCTGGACGTGGTGCCTTAAAGCTTGCTAGCTTTGCTGGCGAAGTTTCAAGGTATCAGTGCAGTCCACGAGTGCGTGCACCAGCAGTTGGTCGCGGGTGCCAAGGCTACATTGGCACTCATTCTCCTGCATCGGCCAGATGTGGATATCGCGGCTATTGCCATTGGTCCACCGCCCCCGCCAGAAGGGATGACATGGAACATGGTGCCACATTACCAGGCGGTTAATCAGCAAGCCAAAGATATTGTCGATTTCTTTGAGGAGTAGACCAATGTTCTCCTTCTGCAGCAGTAGGATGATATGGTCCTGCACATGAAATGCATAGGTGTTGTAAAGTTCATATAATTGTGTCGGGTATTTTTTTATACCCGTTAGTGTGTAAAGAGCTTGCTAGCTTGTATGTTTTTCAAGTGTATTGTAATATACAGTTCCATTTTGTTAGCTTGATGTATATTCATCTCAGCACCTTGCCAACTTGTTAGGTGCGTGACAGCTGGGTTGTTGTTATCAAGGGTTCGATTGGTAGTGCGTCAGCTACTCAGGATACTGTGGTGTTCGTGGAACGAGGTGTAAAGTGTCGCGCTCTCGATACCCGTGGCTTGGCCCTTCGCACAATGGGGACTCGACATGGTCTTGCGGAGAAGTTGGTAGAAAGGCAATGCCTTTTCGCCCATGCGACTAATGAATCGACTAAGTGCCACGATTTGCCCAGCCAGCTGCTGGACGCCTTTTATGTTCTTCGGCTTCTCCATGGCTAGTATGGCCTTTATTTTCTTTGGGGTAGCCTCGATCCCTCTAGCGGAGATGAGATACCCAAGCAGCTTCCGAGATGGTACGCCGAAGGCGCATTTGTCCGGATTTAGTTTGATCTGGTAGCGGTCAAGGTTATCGAAGGTCTCGTGGATATCGTTGAGTAACAAGTCTTCCTCCTTGATTTTGATGAAGATGTCGTCGATGTAGACTTGGATGTTGCGACCAAGTTGGCTCTTGAGGTAGGCCTGCATGCACCGCTGGTAGGTGGCTCCTGCGTTTTTCAGCCCGAAGGGCATCATTGTGTAGCAGAAGACACCAAAGGGCGTGACGAACGCCGTTTTCTTCTGGTCTTCCACCTTCATTCGAATATGATGATAGCCTAAGTAGGCGTCGAGGAAGTAGAGACGCTTGCATCTCATGGTGGAGTCGATTATTTGATCGATCCGTCGCTGTGGGAAGTGGTCCTTCGAGCAATGCTTGTTCAGGGAGGTGAAGTCCACGCATATCCGCAGGATATCAGTGTCTTTTTTAGGAACGAGCACGGGGTTTGCGACCCACGTGCTTTCCTTGATCTCGCGTATGAAATTAGCGTCAAGGAGTCTGTTGACTTCCATACCGACCGCTTTTGCCCTTGGCTCCGATAGTCGTCATATTTTTCGTTTGACTAGCCTTGCTTCAGGATTCACATTAAGTGCATGCTCGGCAAATTCCCTGGGAACTCCTGGCATGTCCGCTAGACACCAGGCAAAGATTTCCCAGCGCTCATGGAGGAATTCGACGAGTGCGAGTTCCTATGTGGGACTCGAGTTGTTGGCGATGAGGGCCGTCTTGGTTGGGTCCGTTGGATGGACCTGGACTTTCTTGGTGTGCACCAACATGTTGAAGGATTGGTCGGGTGAGCTTGGCTTGCTCGGGGGAGGCAGACTGTTGTCTATCAACTCCTTCAATCGCGCTAGCTCCTCCTGCATGCCGAAAGACTGCGAGGTTCTATTGAATTCCCTATCGCAGCTATCAGACCTCTCGAAGCTTCCATTGATTGTGATAATGCCGTTTGGGTCTGGCATCTTCATCTGCAAGTAGGCGTAGTGTCGTACCGCCATGAACCTCACGAACGCGACATGTCCGAGGATGAAGTGGTATTGTGAGGGCCAGTCGACGACTTCGAATTCAATGCGCTCTCGCTGAAAGTTTAACGGCATGCCAAAGATGACGTCGAGGCTGATCTTACCTAGGGGATATACGGCTTTCCCTGGGATGATTCCGTGGAAGGTCGTGTCTAAAACTTCCAAACATGTTAGAGGGATCCGCATTGCATGAAAGGTACTTGCGAACATGAGATTAATGTGGCTTCCGCCGTCCATGAAGACGTGACTCATCTCGAAGCCTCCGATCTGTGCCTCGAGCACCAAGGGACAATGGCCTGGGCGAGGTAATTGGCGCGGGTGATCGCGATTGTCGAAGGTGATGCATGACTCGCTTCCACTGAGGTACTCAGTGTGGATGGAGGAGAGTTCATCGCCAGGTTGACTTGGCGAGTGATTGCTTTTTCCACTCGATTTGAGGGGCGTCCTTTTTGGATCATCCCCATGTTCCCTAGTGCTCGAGGGTATGGCTCGCCTCCATGGTTCTGGACTGGCGCAACCGTAGGTGGTGGTGGCCCGAGTGGTGGTGGAGGTGCTCCATGAGCCACAATGCCCAGTGCAGCTCCGTAGCCCTAGTTTATCGCGTAGCAATTCATCTGGTCTAGGCCTTCGTGGAGCTTGAGGAACTCGCGACAGTCCTTTAGTAGATGGCTGGACTTTTTCTTGCCACCGTGCTTGTCAATGTAGAAGTGTACGTTGCATGGTCCAGACAATTTGTCCTGGATGGATGTTCCAGGTGCCTCATCGCGAGTGCGGTGTTGCCACACTTGCGTGGTTTTCCCGCTGCCGCGGTATCCACCACTGCGATATCCGCTGTTGCAGTTGTCGTCGCTTTTGTCAGTGTAGCCGGCCGCGACCATGTCGACCTCCTCACGGTCCTTGTAACCGCGCATTCAACGTTTTCCTTGCCGATCATGACTGTGGCCGAGGTCGTCGTCATCATCGGAATGGCCACGGTTTTTTACCGAGTCCTCTCCATCAGCCCACCGATTTGCGATCTCCATCAGGTGGTCGATTGTCTTGGGCTTCGAGCAGCCCAGCTCCTCCCTGAGCTCTCTGCGGTGCATGCCGCCATTGAACGTGTCGATTGCGCGGTCCTCAGAGATGTCTTCTGTAGAATTTTTGATGATGGACCATCTCTAGATGTACGAGCGTAGTGACTCGCTAGTCTTCTAGTAGCAGCCTCGCAGTTCTTCGATTGATGCGGGCCTTTTTTAAGTGCCCTTGACATTTCGTACAAAGCTATAGACTAGCTCTTCCCAGCTGCGAATTGATCCGCGCGGGAGGTTGTTGAGCCACGCACGAGCGGCGCCTTGTAGCTGTAGCTGGAGGCATTGCATTGTTGTGCTTGTGGTTCCGCCGTGGAACCTGACGAAGGAGATGTGATCCTCTAGCCAGATCTTCGGGTCCTGCAGGCCATCGAATTTCGGGTTCTTTGATGGGAGTTTGAACCCCTTTGGCATTCGCTTCTGTCGAATGGCCCTGCTGAAGCAGCTGGCGCCGCAGAGCTCTATCCCATCGTCTTCCGAGTCAGTCGAACGAGCATGCCTTGCGTGCATCTTGTCGACCTTGTGCTACGTGATGTCATCACGCGTGTCGTATTCGTAGTCGTGCCACCGTGAGTGGCGTCATCATGAAAGGTCGTGGCTATCATCGTTGGAGGAGGGCGATGAATAGCGCCTGGCCGGAGCTTTGTTTTTCTTCGGCTCTAGTGTTGGATCCTTGGTGAGGGTAGCTTCGACTAGCCCCAAGCCCGCGATCGTAGATCGGTGCATGGCATCTCGCGGATCCCTAGCTAGTGGCTGGTTGTTGAGGAGGTACATGGTGGCCGCCGTCACCGCTGCTTGCGGTATCTTTGGGAGCACGTTTCCCTGTGTATCCACCATCATGGACGAGAAGTCGAGGAATCGCGCGGCCTCTTCTCGCTCCTTGTCGGTGAGGTGGGCCAGTCAAGAGCGCCTCTTGGCGGCCACATGGTCATTGCCCTTGGAGGAGGACGATCCTCCCATGGAAGAGAGCTGAGCCTGCCGAAGGCTCGACTCGTCCGCCGCCTTTCTGCGCGCATCGAGCTGCATGATTACTTGTTGTTGGCGCTTGTACTCCTCCTTGAGCATCCAATGGTAACCCATCAGCATGTCTTGCGATGAGTTTGGGGGCAGAGGATTGCCCCGCAGAGCTTCTTAATAGCAGGCCCACTAGTTGTCATTGAGCTTGATCAGCACGTGCTCTTCAATGCACTCATTCGTCGTGATATGCAGATCACCCTCCGTCCCATTGTTGGTGGGTGCACAATTGGCGGGACCGCCGTTCTCGACCGGGATGCCACCGTTGGACGGACCAATACCGATGTGGCCGCGATTGCCGCCGGTGTTGCTAGCGTTGATGACAGTGCACATGTAGTGATTGGGGAAGTTCTTGCTTCCGCAACTTTCAGATCCGGAGCCGTAGGCTCCATCCTCTATGGCCAGATCACCCAGATCGGATTGGCGACTGCTGTCGCTGTCCGTGCTCCCGACTATTGTCAGCGCGTTGAGTTCGCTTAGGGTGTCGATTGGTGGCGGAAACCACGATGTTGGAGCAATCACGGGGAACGTCGGCTGATCAGGGAGGCGAAGTGTGCCCAGCTGACCAACTTGGAAGCGTAAGCTCCCGATCGCTAGGCCGATCCCATCGCCCACGGACTCGAAAGCCGGGCGAGTGGCTGGCGTGTGGATGGTGAAGTTGAAAGCACCGAAGAGGAGGCAAATCTCTGTTGTTGTAGAGTTGTAGATCATAGTTGACGGGGCCGAAGAAACCGCGACATCAGGACTCCCAATTCCCACAGACAGCGCCAATTGACGATGGTTAGACTCATCAATGCCCATTGTTATGGACTTGGGTTTTGGAGAAGAAGGGAGCGCTAGAGGGATCAATTGGCTAGCAAACAAGCACACATGGACGCAAGGTTTACCTAGGTTCAGGCCTCATAGAGGACCCTACTCCTGCTTGTCTACTCTTGAAATTATCAAGGGAGTCAAAAGTTACAGGGGGTGCGCAGATGCAATCTGGCAAGGTTGTGGAAACTAGGGTTGTGATTGTCTCCTTGCAGCCCCTCCTAGCCTTTATATAGATAGGCTAGGTCTCGGGATAGCAGGTCGACTCGGTTACAAGTTAGGGTTTTTCCTTTTAAACTTTCTATCTTTGATCTTGCCGTGTGTCGCAAGTAGTCGAAGTATCCTTCGTTCACCCGAATCCTCGATTGGGCTTTGGTAACGTCATGGGCTTCTCCCAGATTGGACCGTATATGCTAAACTTGAGTACCTGTAAGGTATGCCCATGTCACTCATACTCCATATACCTGGCTCAATTCTCGGGGTGTTGGGTACCTAACAAGTCCTTAAATTGAGGCAAGAGAGGATAAAATAATAAACATGACATACAAACTAATACATGATCCCATCTATGATAAATAACATGCACAAAAGCTACATGGCTAGGCCGCAGCCCTTAGCCCAAGGAGAATTACTCACACATAGTGATCAGATCAACAATCATAAACATTGTAATGGAAATCATGAGATTGATAGCAAACAGTCTTACAATGTCACCAATCGAAGATGAGATCTACTATTACAAGTGGTGGAATATGGCTATGGTGGTGGAGAAGGGTTTGGAGATTAGATCTAAGTCTATTCCTCTGGTGGCTCTTTGGTGTTGTGGATGGAGTTCTGGGGGCGGCTGGTGATCGAAAAGTGCTCTTGTTTCTCGTCGCCTGAAGCCTCTTTATATAGGGGTCCCTTCACGAAAGTTGTTCTGTTTGACCTAGCGGTGTCGATGGCAACTATACGACTAGAACTATACGGCCGAAATTTTATTCCCGTCGTATAGGTTGTCGTAAAAGCGTCTGTCTCCACTTCATGACTCCTGGTTTCTTCGGGTTGTTGGAAATCTCCTATCTTTGACTTTAAGGTTGTGATTCCCATCATCAAACGTCATTATCTGCGCAGGGAAAAATAGAAAGAAAGGATTGCATACCCCTTTGATCATTAGGCATTAGTGGTAGGGTTTAGATAGATATTTCACAAAAAATATGAATAATATCCAGTTTAAATATGGACGTAGATGGCTATATTTCAGAGCCATCAACCTCCCAAGCTTAAACTTGATCGTCCTCGAGCAAGAAAACCAAAATCAAAAAGGAACTCAACATTTAAACTGAAATAACGAGATGATGATCTTACTCATGATTTGTAGTCTCATGTTTCCTCCACTTTATTAATCTGAAAAACTTTAGCATAGATAGAATAATGGACAGCATATAATATGGGTTTTATGCATCCTTATAGTGTAGCAAAATTATTGTGAACATGGATGATTCAAATGAGTAAACCTTATTCCTTGTCATGTAATCAACTCATAGGCTTGGCTTTGAACAATAAAGTATAATCATCTAAAATTGATAGTGTGAGAGTTTTTCATGAAAAACATATACACTAGCGTATCTCAATTCTCCCACATCAATAAATCAAGACTCTTCAAGTAGTACTTTTCTATTCATTGTCTTTCAAGAATGTAAGTTCTTAAGTAACTGAGAGCATGCCAAAGCATTTAATTAGTTTATCGAGCTATGATGGACACTCGTGGCATCACCAAGGTTTTGTTCCTTTTGTACAGTGATTACTCATAACAGCCAGCGGAGTGATTCCATCATGAACACAGCTACCCGGGAATGTCAAGAATCTTACCCATTATAGCATTGCTGCTACATATGTTTAATCAACTCATTGCCGAATTCTAGGAGTTTCCTCCATGAAGATCGTTCGTAGGCTAGCGGAGTTGTTGGCATCCCATGAAGTTTGACACGCATAAAGCTATATCATTCTTATGATTCACAAGTCAAACTTTGGCATGCTCCTAAAAAACGCTAAACATTAATTCAATCGAACAAATCTTTTTAAAGAGGGCGCCTGCCAAAGCTACCAATGTTGTCGCTGACATAGTCCAGCGCTCCAAAACATTGAACAAGCCTGTAGATGATGTGTTCGCCGGTGCCGATGATGTTTCCCGTCCGGACTTCACTTCTGCTGCGCCGCTAGCCCCACGGTGGGCGCCAACTATCATGGTGGTGGCACGACAGATGCCATGTATAGGCTAAAGATGGGGCCAATGAACACTAGAGGTATCTAGGGACGGATAGTGTGGTGATTCCACACACAGATGCTTTGTATTCTTTCTTATCAATGCTTTGTATTCTTTATTGTTGTTGATGATGGAGAGAGAGGGCCTAGGGCGTTCGGTTTCACCTGTAGCTATGCAAAACATCTGATGGGAATAAAAAATAGAAATAAAGTATGCATGTACTTGTTAGAGCAAGATAAATTATATGTGGGTAGTGCATCCATAATTTCTATTGCCTCCGCAACCGCTTATAGCAATAACCTAATATTCTCATCCATATAAGAAAGAGAACTAATGATATGCATAGTGATGTCACCGTTAATCCCAAGTAAATCACTCACATACAGCCGTACTAGCCCTTATGTCACTGGGTTCCCAACCTGCAGATCAATCATTACTCATACTCCATATACTTGGGGTCCTGGGTACCTAACAAGTCCTTGGATTGAGGCAAGAGAATATACAGTAATCATCATGTCATACAAACTAATACATTATCCTATTTATGATAAATAACATGCCCAATTGCTACATGGCTAGGCCAAAGCTCTTAGCCCAAGAAGAATTACTCACACATAGAGATGAGATAAACAATCACAAACATTGTAATGAAAATCATAAGTTTGATAGAAATAGTCTTACAATGTCGCCAATCAGAGAAGAGATCTACTATTACAAGTGGTGGAATATGGCTATGGTGGTGGAGATGGGTTTGGAGATTAGATCTAAGTCTATCCCTCCGGTGGCTCTACGGTGTTGTGGATGGAGATTTGGAGGCAGGTGGGGGAGAGCTCCCTTTTCTCGCCGGCCAAGGCCTCTTTATATAGGGGTCCCTTCACAAAAGTTGTTCTATTTGACCTAGTGGTGTCGATGACAACTATACAACCGGAACTATACGGCCAGAATTTTATTCCTGCCGTATAGTTGGTCGTTAAAGCATCTGTATCCACTTCACAACTCCTGGTTTCTTCGGGTTGTTGGAAATATCGTATCTTTGACTTTGATGTAGTGATTCCTATCATCAAATGTAATTATCCATGCAGGGAAAAAAGAAAGAAAGGATTGCATACCCCTTTGATCATTAGGCATTAGTGGTAGGGTTTAGAGCGATATTTCATCAAAAATATGAATAATATCTAGTTTAAATTTGGACATAGATGACTATGTTTCAGAGCCATCAACCTCCCCAAGCTTAAACTTGATCGTCCTTGAGCAAGAAAACCAAAACCAAAAAGGAACTCAGCATTTAAGCTGAAATAACGAGATGATGATCTTACTCATGATTGGTAGTCTCATGTTTCCTCCACTTTATGAATCTGAAAAACTTCAGCATAGATAGAGTAATGGCAAGCATATCATACGGGTTTTATTCATCCTTATAGCGCAGCAAAATTATTGTTAACATGGATGATTCAAATGAGTAAACTTTATTCCATGTCATGTAATCAACTCATAGGCTTACCTTTTAACAATAAAGTATAATCATGTAAAATTGAGAGTGCGAGAGTTGTCATGAAAAGCACATACACTAGAGTATCTCAATTCTGTCACATCAATAAATCAAGACTCTTCAGGCAATACTTTTCTATTCGTTGTCCTTCAAGAATTTCAGTTCTTAGGTAATTAAGAGCATGCCAAAGATTTTAATTAGTTTATCGTGCTATGATGGACACTCGTGGCATCACTAAGGTTTTTATTCATTTTGAACAATGATTACTCATAACAGCCAGAGGAGTGATTCCATCATGAACACAGCTACCCGGGAATGTCAAGAATCTTACCCATTATAGCTGTTGCTACATATGTTTAAGCAACTCATAGCCGAATTCTAGGAGTTTCCTCCATGAAGATCGTTCATAGGCTAGTGGAGGTGTTGGCATCCCATGAAGTTTGACATGCATAAAGCTATATCATTCTTATGATTCACAAGTCAAACTTTAGCATGCTCACAAAAACCGCTAAACATTAATTCAATTGAACAAATCCTTTTAAAGAGAGCTATCAAGTCAACCATTATTTTCTATGGTGTTGAGTGTATCTAGAAATAAGCCTTCAACACTAAACACTATAACACCCAAGCCTTCAATTGTGAGACTTTTTCTTATTACAATTGTTTAGCAAATTTTTAGGCAATACTTGGTTAACTACAGGAGTTGGAACAAAATGTACTCAAATAAATACCCATGCAAACAAAATTTTACTACAATATAAAGACTCACTGTACCAATATAACATCTCATCATTTACTACTAACTAGCATGGGTTTCTCCAACTTCAAAAGTGGGGAGCCTTAAGGCATACTTATCATGATTGGTTTCCGTTCTCTCTTCCCTTTCAATTTGCTTCTTAGAAATTCAAAGTCAATCACTCTCCTACAAATGTGTGAAAGCCACAAGGAGAATAGGAAAGAAGGAAGAGTGAAAATAAAGATAAATGGAAAAATCTTTTAGTTGTTTTAAAGAGAGGGAATTAAAGAATAGAAAATTGGCAGCAAAGCTCGGCTAGAAAATCTCAAAAGAAAATAAAAGTAACTAAAGATAAAGTGTTGGGGAAACCAACATGAGTGCTTATAAACTCGAATTAAAAACATAACCTCGAACTAAATAAAAACAAATGAACGCCAAATAAAGATAATAAGGAAACTTCCCCAAGCTTAGGCTTTTGCAAGCCCTTCAAATCATTGTGGTGGTGGGAAAAAGTTGTAACTCCAGTTCGCAAATTGAATTGATAAATTACTAGTTATTTCTCGGAGGTTCAAGAAGAAGTTTTGCATTATCTCCACAGTTCCTCCAAGTTCTTGGAAGTCTTGCTATGTAGCGAACTGGGTTGGTGGCTGCTCCTCTTCTTGGTCCTCATCCTCATCTGAAATCTCCTCATCAGGTTGGTGTTTCTCAACCTGCAAGTCATATAGCAAACGTCCTTCCTCGATAGAGAAAATACCATTAGGCAAAGGAGCGGGGTAGAGACCCCAGCTTCAGCAATATGCAAGTAATAAACACCACCTCTCCTAGTGAGCATTCCGCAAGCTTTTAAAGTAGAGAAACCAACACGTCACTCACCTAGCACTGGTTGCAACTCACCTAGGTCGATGCCTAGGGAAATGGCAAGCACGGTGATGATTGATGGCCCAAGATATCTCGACCTCGTTGGGGAACCCCAAGAGGAAGGTATGATGAGCACAACAGCAAGTTTCCCTCAGTTATGAAACCAAGGTTATTGAACTAGTAGGAGCAAGGAAACACCTCCAAGCTGTTGTTGCCAACATGGAATCATGCACAACACAACCACAGAACTTTTCCCCCAACTTACAGTGAGGTTGACAATCTCACCAGTTTTGCTGAAAACAAAGGATTAAACGTATTGTGTGGAAGAAAGTAAAAACTTGCAGAAAGTAATCAGAAAGCAGTAAACAGTTGTTAATTTATGGTAAAAGAAAGGACCGGGGTCCATAGTTCACTAATGGTGGTTCTCCTTAAGATAGATGACCTGTTGGGTGAACTAATTACAGCAGGGCAATTGACAAACATCGAGAAAGCATACATGCATATACTAATTATCTTGACTCTTATGAGACTTGATTGGGCATTACAACATTATATATAGAATGTAATCCAACTGCATCTATGACTAATAATCCACCTTAAGGTTATCATCCGAACCCCCTCCAGTATTCAGGTGCAAGCAACAGATAATTGCATTACGCATTGCGTGTAAAGTAAACAATATGATTGTTCTATGAACAAAGGATTGCTGTTTTCTCCCTAATAGCAATAGCACATATAGTACCTTAGAGATTTCTGTCACTTCCCCAGATTACTAGAGGCATTAACCCACTATCGAGCATAAATACTCCCACTTGGAGTTGCTAGCATCTACTCGGCCAAGATATCTACTAACAACGGAGATCATGGAAGATCACAAATAACAAATACATGATAGAGTCAATAATCAATCTGAAATAGCATCTCAATATCCATCCGATCCCCGCAAACACAACATGTAGGATTACAAATAGATGATCTTGATCATTAACGAAGCTCACAAGATCTAAACATGGTAGCACAAAGGAGAAGAAGCAACCATCTAGCTACTACATGGACCCGTAGTCTAAGGATGAACTACTCACGCATCACACCGGAGGCTTGCATGGTGATGAAGAAGGCCTCCAGGGTGAATTCTCCCCTCCGACAGGGTGCTGGGAAGAGCTTCAGATCCCTCCCGATCTAGGGATGGAGATGACGGCAGCTATAGACTCTTTCGTGGAATTTTGATTGGGTACTTAGGGTTTCTGTATCAGAGGCATCTTGGAAAAAGGGGAGGCCGAGGGGGTGCCCTAGGTGGCCACACCACCCTTGGCACGGGCCAGGCCTGGCCGCGCGACCAGGTGGTGTGGCGGCCATCTGGCCCCCCTCCGTCTCGTATTCTGGCTCCGTGTCCCCCTCGGTGAAAAACTGACTTTGGCTTTTGTCCCGTCCAATTCTGAGAATATTCATTTTCTGACTTTCCTCGAAGCAAAAACAGCAGAAAACAGGCAACTGGCACTGTGGCATCTTGTTAATAGGTTAGTACAAGAAAGTGTATAAAAATATTCCAAAGTGTGGGCAAAACATAAGAAAGTAGATAAAAACCAAGCATGGAACATCAAAAATTATAGATAAGTTTGCAACGTATCAATATCCCCAAGCTTAACTCCTGCTTGTCCTCGAGTAGGTAAGTGATAAAAAGAAAGAATAATTTTTGAGGTGACATGTACCATCATAAACTTGATCAAAGTATTTGTAAACCATTGATAGCTGGGATCATAGTACTTCAACATAGCATGAAAGACAAAGTTCTAACAATAAGACATAGCAACTATGTTGCAACATGAAAAGGCACAAACAAAATATTCATGAATAACAATGGTTTGCAAGACGTTTGTTTGTTTCACATAAAGAAACATAGCTTAATGGCATTCAGCTTGTCCCTCATAGAGTAGCAAACATAAATGCATAGGACAACTTCAAAGTTTATAAGGGTGACTAGATACAAATAGTTTAAGAACAAGCAATATCAAAATTATGCATCAATCAACAAGTCCTGGGACAATGCACATAGAACTAAGAATGGCCACTATGCTCTCTCAATAGGTGCATAAAGATAGAAGGTGGAGACTCAACATAGAAGTAAAAGAAAGGCCTTCATAGAAGGAAGTAGGGATTCAAGTTTCATAAAGAGCTTCCAAAAATTATGGTACTTATTAGCTTTCAGCTCTCATTGCCCCTGTCATAAGAATCTTGAAGTGACTAAGGTTAAACTGAACAAACTATGGACTATATGCTTGACAAAGTATAAGTTGGAAATCTCATGTCCCTTGAATATGAGGGCCGCTCCTCATGCTACTCAAGTTTAGTTACCGGTAAGTTCTTGTCATAGTAAGTACATGTGTATCATAGAGAACCACCAACGGGGTACCCCTTGCCTGATGATACAGAAGAATCCCCATATCAAAATGAAAAGGCCAGTAGACAACGAGCATCTCAGCAATCTTCTTATTTACCATGGGAAAATGGTGTGTTTTCTCTCTTTCCTCTTTTCTCATATCTTTTTTTCTTTTTCTCTTTTTCTCTTTTTCTCTTTTTCTCTTTTTCTCAAAATCTGACTCTTTTTTATAAGAAGAATGCTTCATAGACAGCTCATTATGGTTACGCTGCAGGTTTCCACCATGACAGCATGGATTAGACCGGTGGCCCAGGCGTTTCTCTAACACACATACATAACTCCATGGACTTACAAGCTCCCCTTTCATTTCACACCGACGTCATCCATAGACAAAAGAGCATGATATCGACTAGGTACAAAGTACAAGTGCAATGTTGAAAGCGTTCCCCATGACAACATGGTTCTGCTAATCCCCAACATATAAGTGCAAGCATATACAACATAGATGACACAATGGTTCAAGTTTATTAAGGGCAAGAAAAGTAAAGTGTGCCATCAAGTTCGTGAGAGCTTTAATCACTAGTTTTCTCATAACAAGTTTAATTCGAAAGGTAGATAAAAACATGAATATACTTGGAATAGAAAATGCTAATAGGTAGGTATGGTGGACTCTTTGGAATAACTTGGTTTTAGGAGTTGGATGGATGAGTGGAACTCATACTTGGTTATGGAGGCTAGCAAAAGACTGGGAGCGACCAACTAAGAGAGCAATAATGGCCATAATCATGCAAAGCGACAAAACATCATTAATTAAAGCATAAAGTGATATTACAAGTCGAAAACTAAAGGATCATAAATGCTATGATGACTTGGGATAGTCATAGCATGGTATGAGCATGTGCC
The DNA here is from genome assembly GCA_910589775.1 of Avena eriantha. Taxonomy (NCBI): domain Eukaryota; kingdom Viridiplantae; phylum Streptophyta; class Magnoliopsida; order Poales; family Poaceae; genus Avena; species Avena eriantha. Next base: position 404,924,015 of record OU342745.1, read on the forward strand.
AAGTCAACCCAAATAAAGCATCAAGGGAGAATACCATAATACTATGCTTTAATATGCTAAAACAACACATGATTCTTCAAAGGCACATTAAGCAATCTCAATTGTTTATAACATGTCATGCTACAGAAAATATCACTAAGAATAAAGCCAAAACAATATCAAGCATGACATGACAAAGCATAAGCCACAATCAAAAACAAGCTCCTTTCACCACTTAAGCATGAACTTTCCTACTCTTTCCAAACCAAACCAAACTATTTGAAAAAAAATGTATGAAAGAAGGGGTCCAACCAATTTATTCAAGCAAACTAAGAAAAACAAGCAAACGAAAACAAAAAACAAAAACGAAGACGCTCCAATAACAACACAACTATGCATGAAACAATAAAAATGAAGTGTTTGGAAGAAACCTGGGATTTTTATTGATGAAGAAGGGGATGCCTTGGGCATCCCCAAGCTTTGACGCTTGTACTTCTAGGATATTTCTTGGGGTGACACGCGTGGCATCCCCAAGCTTTAGCTTTAGTCCATTCTTCATCTCATTACATCATTCTCTCCATACACCTAAAATTTTCCTTCATACAAAACATCACACAATCTTTATTAGCAACATTAGTGCACTCAAGATAATAAGTCTTTGGGTTCAGTTTCAACACCAATAAAACTTCCATTAAAATACAAGATATTGTAGCACTTCCCTTTAAAAGCTCAATTCCCGAAAGAGAACCCAAAAGGAACCAACAAGAAGCAAATGCAAATAATGGCAGAAATCTGTCAAAACAGACCAGCAGGTAAAAACCAATTTGTTCGAAGACCTTATGTTGCTCAAATCAAAACGTGTTGAACTAACAAAAGTTAGATAACTACCGTAGGAAGAAGCACAAAAATTCATGCCACAAAACGATGTACAGAGATGTTACATGAATTTTTACGGTGAAGCACAAAAATCTGTTTCGGGACAACAACTTTCCCAAGCATTACTTCCCTCTGATTAGAGGTTACTCTTGGCACAAAAAGCAAATAAAAAGGATAAGGATAGGTTATTACTGAAGTAATAACTTCCAATACTCATCGAAAACTTTTGGGTTATCTCCCAATAAGTACTTTTCTTTAACGTCTTTAAGTTAGGCATAAGAAGCAAGAGAAAGAATCAAGTGTTCTCAAATGAAGAAGCATTAAAACCAAATTTCTTGCCCTTACCTCTCTTACTTTTATTCTTAACCTTGGGGAACATATGATTGTTTGGTGGAGAAGCATAGTGCATGGTGCCCTTTTCCACATCTATTATTGCTCCAAGGAGTTTCAATAGGGATCTTCCAAGTGTAATTTGTCCTTTTCCTACACATTCAATAACACGATAATCAGTAGAAACCATTTCCCTAGGATCTTTGTGAACACTCCTTCAACTATTCCAATTGGTGATATTGTGGCATTATTAGCAAGAAATATTTCTTCTCCTCCTTCAGAAAGTCCGCAAAGATTCAAAGATTCATAGATATCTTTAGGCATAAGACAGAATTCAGACATGATATCACATCGAGCATGAAAAGTTTCATTATTTATAGCAATCTTTACTGTGGGAAGCCATTTTGAGGGTTCACAATTTATTGGAACATAGTCATGATGATTTCTAAGAGTATTATAGCAATCTTTTAAACTAGCAGTGCTGGTCTCAAGAGTATTCAATCTAGCAAATATGTTTATGAAGGAAGAATAAAATTTGCTAGGCAAGTTGTAAGTAAAGATCAAATTCTTTATGGCATTAAAAGCATCACCCTCATTGCATTGGAGGAAACCTTCTCCCACTACAGCATCCAAAGCATATCTATAGCAAAGAGAAATTCCAAGGTAAAAACTGCTAAGGAACAAGCTTTGAGTCATTTTAGGTTCAGTTTTTTCATGTAGATCAGAGATTCTAGACCAAGCTTCTTTGAAACTCTATTCAATTCCTTGTTTAAAAGTGAAAATCATTTCCTCATGTGACATAGTGATTGGAGAAATGCTAGATATAATGGCAACTTAAGATAGGAGCTATTTTTTTGTGTTTTTAATAAAGAAAGCAAACTAGTAAAACTATTTTTGTGTGTGTTTTTTATAAAGAAACAAGCAAACAAAGCAAAAATAAACTAAGCAAAACAAATAAAACAAAGTAAAGAGATTGGTTATGAGGGACTCCCCTTGTGAAGATGTCCTTGACTCCCCGGCAACGGCGCCAGAAAATAGCTTGATGGCCCAAGATATCTCGAGCTCGTTGGGGAGCCCCAAGAGGAAGGTATGATGGGCACACCAGCAAGTTTCCCTCAGTTATGAAACCAAGGTTATCGAACCAGTAGGAGCAAGGAAACACCTCCAAGGTGTTGTTGCCAACTTGGAATCCTACACAACACAACCACAGAACTTTGCCCCCAACTTACAGTGAGGTTGTCAATCTCACCGGTTTTGCTGAAAACAAAGGATTCAATGTATTGTGTGGAAGAAAGTAAAAACTTGCAGAAAGTAAACAGAAAGCAGTAAACAGTTGTAGATTGATGGTAAAAGAAAGGACCGGGGTCCATAGTTCACTAGTGGTGGTTCTCCTTAAGATAGATGACATGTTGGGTGAACAAATTACAGTGGGGCAATTGACAAACAACGAGAAAGCATACATGCATATACTAATCATCTTGACTCCTATGAGATTTGATTGGGCATTACAACATTATACATAGACCGTAATCCAACTACATCTATGACTAATTATCCACCTTCAGGTTATCATCTGAACCCCCTCCAGTATTAAGTTGTAAGCAACAGATAATTGCATTACGCATTGCGTGTAAAGTAAACAATATGATTGTTCTATGAACAAAGGATTACTATTTTCTCCCTAGTAGCACCAGCACATCTAGTACCTTAGAGATTTCTGTCACTTCCCTAGATTACTAGAGGCATGAACCCACTATCAAGCATAAATACTCCCTCTTGGAGTTGCTAGCATCTACTCGGCCAAGATATCTACTAACAACGGAGAGCATGCAAGATCACAAATAACAAAGACATGGTAGAGTCAATAATCAATCTGAAATCGCATCTCAATATCCATCAAATCCCCGCAAACACAACATGTAGGATTACAAATAGATTATCTTGATCATGAACGGAGCTCACAAGATCTAAACATGGTAGCACAAAGGAGAAGAAGCAACCATCTAGCTACTACATGGACCCGTAGTCCAAGGATGAACTACTCACGCATCACACCGGAGGCTTGCATGGTGATGAAGAAGGCCTACAGGGTGAATTCTCCCCTCCGTCAGGGTGCTGGGAAGAGCTTTAGATCCCTCCTGGTCTAGGGATGGAGATGACGGCGGCTACAGACTCTTTCATGGAATTTTGATTGGGTACTTAGGGTTTCTGTATCAGAGGCATCTTATAGGCGAAATGGGAGGCCGAGGGGGTGCCCTAGGCAGCCACACCACCCCCTGGCGCGGGCCAGGCCTGGCCACGTGGCCAAGTGGTGTGGCGGCCCTCTGGACCCTCTCTGTCACGTATTCTGGCTCCGTGTCCCCCTCGGTGAAAAACTGACTTTGGCTTTTGTCCCGTCCAATTCCGAGAATATTCATTTTCTGACTTTCCTAGAACCAAAAACAGCAGAAAACATGCAACTCGCACTGTGGCATCTTGTTAATAGGTTAGTCCAAGAAAGTGTATAAAAATACTCCAAAGTGTGGGTAAAAGATAAGAAAGTAGATAAAAACCAAGCATGGAACATCAAAAATTATAGATACGTTTGCAACGTATCAATGATGCCTCCACCTATGACTGGTCCTTGGATTTGGGAGGATTGGTACTCTAGGTAGCACACAACAATTGCACCCAAGTTGAGTGAAAAGTTGGTGTTGTTGAAAGCAGCTTTTGCGAGGACTAAGATGTCCTCCTCATTGAGTCTCGTGAACTCATTTCGTGCGTGCAAAGTGTTAGCAGTAACATAGAACAAATAGCGAATTGTAGGATTTTGAATATTCTTCCCCTTGCTTACTCTAGAAGTGAAACTCATTCCATTATAATATTGTTCCAGGGAAGGGTCTAAGCCAGTAAAGGATGCACGTAAGTCATTATCATTATTGTTTGGAAAATTAAAACATGCACACCATTCATCTAGTGATAAAGCATAATTGTTGTTCATAAGTCGGAAAGAAATCATGTTCTCTCCATTCCATGCTTTAACGATGCTTTGCAAAGAACTTAGGAATTCAAGAGTTAACTGGCGATAAGTAGGCACATCATTGAATACAAAGTTTTGCAGGCCAACCCTATTGCAAACTAAATTGAAGTCATTAGAAATACCGAGTTGGTTCAGTATAAGTGGGGCAAGCCCACTTGGTTGCCTTCACTTCTCGGTTCTTGATCTTGTTGAAGCGATCACGTTGGGGCTCATCCTTGAACCGTATCCCCATGCGTTCTTGAGCAGCAACCCGAGAAGCGCTAGGGACGGGATGAGCACAAGTTTGGCACCTTGTGTTCATCATCTAAAATAATAACAAAATAAAAATAAAACTTTTTGATCCAACAGTAATAAGTATAACATATTCCTCATCATACCACACTAAAGAATCCCCTCAAAATAATAATCTAGTTAAGAGAATCATGGCAATTAGTTCATAGTAGGTCTCACCCTAGATTCATAATGACAATGAATCGAGAATGAATTTGCAAAAAGTAATTGGAGGACCGGAGAAGAAACATACCGTAGATCACTTGTGTGCGAGGAAATCGAACGAAATTGAGTAGAGATGAAGATCACTTGAGGTTTTGCGAGAGTTTGGAGGTAGAAGAGAGAAAAAGGATTTAAGTTTTGGGGTTGGAGGTACCTCTCATGGCGATTTTATGGTCGGACGCAACTATACGGCCGGAACAATTTGTTCCCGCCATATAGTTGTTCTATTGTCAAAAATTTAGGGTTTCCACCTGGCAGCGCAGCTATACGGCCATAACTATACAACCAGGATTTTTCATCCCCGCCGTATAGTTGGTCGTCAAACTTTCTGTACCTAGAAAATAAATTTTTATGAAGGCATCGATATCTATACGACCGGAATTTTTATTCCCTCCGTATAGTTGGTCGTTAAACCTTCAGTACCTAGGAAAGAAAAATTGTCGATGGCAAAGATATCTATACGGCCAAACTATACGGCCGGAATTTTTATTCCCGCCGTATAGTTGGTCGTTAAACCTTCCATAGTCATCATTTTTTTTTCGTTTCTTCAAGAATTATTTCTTATCCTGAAACTTAGCGAAACACCTTGTTTTTGACACAAAAATGATAGTAAAAATTGTCGACCAACATCAGCATGTATAAATCAGGATTTTTAGTACTACCGAACTTCTTCTCCTCAACTAGAGCTTTCTAGCACTCTTTATAATACATAAAACTAAAACTTAAAAACTTTTGCTCAAACTTTTGCCTCCCATGCAATGCTCTTTTATGGTCAATAGCTTGACCTTGATGTTTCTCACTTAGGCAAGATGAGTGGAACACCCACTCCAAAATAGTTGGCCTTCAAAGTGATAGCCTCCTTTCCATCAGGCTTAGCTTTCTTCTTCCTGGGAAAATGAAAAACAAAAGTATCCCGTGAAGGCAATTGAAGCTTCACGTTCCCTTCATGTAGATTAATCAAAGCCTTAATAGTTCTTAAGAATGGACGGCCTAATATAATAGGACCAATAGAATCTTCGGGCATGTCAACAATAACAAAATTAATAAGAGTAGGACATCTTTTAATGTATACTAAAGTATTTTCTTTAATCCTTATAGCTTGTCTGTAGGTAGAATCTGCTAGATGTAATTTTAACTCGGTGATTTCAAAAGAGACAAGATTTAACTTATTAAAAAGACTTTTCGGAATTGTTGAAACGCTTGCACCTAGATCACAAAGTGCAGCTATCTCATTTGTCCCAATTTTAATCTTAATAGTAGGCACAAATATATCATCAAGCTTCACAGGTAATTTTTAGCAATTTTCTTATATTCTTCCTCAAGCTCACGTACCTTTATTGCTACCTCATTAACAAAGTGTTGATACAAAGCTTTCTAATTTCCTTCACTTACCGAAATCTTGATGTTTATCCTTTTTACAACATCTTCAACGGTGTAACTTGGTGAAGGATCATTACCATAATCAAGTTCATCAGGCTCCTCCCTTTGGATTCTTATCATCTTGAGGTCTTCAACATGATTAGGCTCAGCTTTACCTACGAATTTTAGCTGGAATGAGAGTTTGACTCTCTATTATCTTACCTAGCTATGCCCCAACAATCCTCGTCCTTTCTTGGAGGGCCTGCAAATCATTCCTCAAACTTACAGCTTAGTTAGATAATTTACCAAGCATAGCATCATGGTTCTCTATTATTTTAACAAGGATATTGTTTTGCTCATTTTGTGAGACTATAAAGGACTTAAGTGTTTCTTGGAGACTACCATTACTTGATCCCATATTATTATTAGAGTTACCTGCAGGACTAGAATAATGTTTCTAAAAATTAGGATTATAATTTTTCTTCCAAGTAGGGTTATAATAATTATGAGCTATGAAGTCTATTTCTTCAATATTTGTTTCTGGGATAACTCTTACCTGGTTTTCCTTACCTTTTACGGCTAATATGAGCTCACCCAGCTTAGCATTGAGTTCTTCATTTTCTTGTGGTGAGACGGAGTGCACCTTCTTCGTGTTTGATATATCTACACCCCACTAGGCATGGTTGTCTTGCATATTGTCTAGCAGCTACTTTGCTTCTGTAATATGTTAGCCCATAAATGTTCCTCCAGCTACAGTATCAAGCATAGACTTAGACACATGATTAAGAGCATTATAAAATAAATGGAGAATTAACCAATCTTCCATCCCATGACTGGGATAGTTTCTCATGCATTGTTTCATCCTCTCCCATGCAATCGCTAGTGGCCCACACTCTTTAGTCTAAAACCAGTAATATTAGATCTTAGTTGCATAGTCTTCGCAGGTGAGAAAAATTTAGTCATAAATAAAGAAGTACACTCCACCCATGATGTAATAGTATTTCTAGGCAACAATAGCAACCATACTTTTGCTCTTCCTCAAAGAGAGAAAGGAAATAAACGCAATTTGACTGCCTCGGGGTCAACATCTTTTATGCGCATCATATCACATATTTTAGTGAAAGTATTCAAGTGCATACCTGCGTCCTCAACAACAGAGCATCCAAATTGATTCTGTTGAACCAAACTTAAATAATGGGGCTTAATTTCATAATCATCAGCATCAATTACTGGCTGAGTAATAGGAGTATGCAAATAATCATTGTTGGGAGTTGCAAACTTTCCAAGCTTCTTTTCAGCCATATTTCCTATAATTTTGGGTTTTCTTAAACAAAGATTTATGATAGTAAAAACAAGAAATTAAAGACTAACTATTTTTTGGTCTTTCAAATAAAGACTGAAAGCAAACTAACAAAATTAAAAACAAGAATTAAAACTAGCAAAGTTCCTACTAACCTCACTAGGGTAGCTATTGCTTCCCCGATAATAGCGCTAGAAAAAGGGTTGATACCTTCGATCCGGATTACTGATATAGTATAGCTCTTTTTCCCTAGTAGACCTAGGTTTATCGAATCCTCGGGAAGAAGAAAGTGTAGTGAAGTTACTTTTTGTGTTTCATCGGACCAAGAGTTTGTTGTCTTTTGTTGTTGTCTATGATGGAGAGAGAGGGCCTAGAGATTTCGGTTTCACCTGTAGCTGTGCAAAACATCTGATGGGAATAAAATATAATAATAAAGTATGCATGTAATTGTTAGAGCAAGATAAATTATATGTGGACAGTGCATCCATAATTGATATTCCCTCCACAACTGCTTATAGCAATAACCTATTAGTCTCAACCATAGAAGAAAGAGAACTAATGATATGCATAGTGATGTCACCGTTAATCCCAAGTAAATCCCTCACATACAGCTGTACTACCCCTTCTGTCACTAGGGTTCCCAGCCTGTAGATTAGTCATTACTCATACTCCATATACCTGGCTCAATCTTCGGGGTCTTGGGTAACTGACAAGTCCTTGGATTGAGGCAAGAGAGGATACAATAATCATCATGTCATACAAACTAATACATGATCCCATCTATGATAAATAACATGCACAAAAGCTACATGGCTAGGCCGAAGCCCTTAGCCCAAGGAGAATTACTCACACATAGAGATGCGATCAACAATCATAAACATTGTAATGCAAATCATGAGGTTGATAGCAAATAGTCTTACAATGTCGCCAATCAAAGATGAGATCTACTATTACAAGTGGTGGAATATGGCGATGGTGGTGGAGAAAGGTTTGGAGATTAGATCTAAGTCTATTCCTCCGGCGGGTCTTCGATGTTGTGGATGGCGTTCGGGGGGTAGCTTGTGATCGAAAAGAGCTCTCGTTTCTCGTCACTCAAAGCCTCTTTAAATAGGGATCCCTTCATGAAAGTTATTCTGTTTGACCTAGCGGTGTTGATGGCAACTATATGATCGAAACTATATGGCCGAAATTTTATTCCCGCCGTATAGTTAGTGGTTAAAGCGTCTGTCTCCACTTGATGACTCCTGGTCTCTTCAGGTTGTTGGAAATCTTGTATCTTTGATTTTAATATTGTGATTCCCATCATGAAATGTCATTATCTGTTTAGGAAAAAATAGAATGAAATGATTGCATACCCCTTTGTTCATTAGGTATTAGTGGCAGGGTTTAGAGAGATATTTCATAAAAAATATGAATAATATCTAGTTTAAATGTGGATGTAGATGCCTATATTTCACAGCCATCAGCGGTTTTAGCAACTTCAGCTGATAAGGCCATAGCAGGTCCAACCTACTAAGTTCTTTGATCTTCTTGCCAAGTTATCCGAGGACTCGGCTTTCTTACTTTGGTGACTTGACATTCCCTTGGCTCATTCCGAGATGTTTCTCGCTGGCCGGGTTATATTCTCTCTTTCCGGGTTATCCCTTAGATTCCTTCCTTCTCGCGTACTCTTCCCCACATCCTACTTGGAGGGTAATCATTGTTTTGCCTCATTTTAAGGGCCTACGTCAGTTACTATGCTAGTTACTATGCTTATTGTCAGGGATAACAGCTGCGAACATGACGTTGTGTGTGTCTCCTCGTTAACCGCAACGCCACGTCCTATCGTGGGATTTTCTGTACCATGTGGCCCTTCCTGTGGCCCACTTCCAATTGGTTGATCCGACTAATACACGGCCACACCGTCTGGATTTGTTGCACAGCCGGATCCCACTACCCCACTTAGGGGCATGGTTCAATAGGGGGTGAGGGACGCTCCTTGGTCATTTCCCCACTCGCACGCACTTTGGTCCTTCTTCTTCTTCCTCAGTGCCACAACACCGCCGCTGCTGCTTTCGCTTAGGCGTTGCACCGCCGCTGCTTTGCCTCACCACTGTTTTTTTCTGCCGTAGATGCGCCACTGCTCCTGTGTAGCCATGCCGCCCTGCCAATCTAGGCCTCTGCCCCTGTCACAGATTGGATTTATGAAGGCAGCGATCTAGAGATGGCTGAATCCGAAGAGGTCGTTGTTGTTGAAGAGCAGGAAGAGGGCGGTGAAGCCCACGAGTGCGGTGCCTGGGCTGGTTCTTGGGTCACTAAAGATGACATCAATTGGCTCTACCGGACCCGCCGCATCCCCGTCGGGGTTACCTGCCGCCTCCCCTACGAGGAGAACATTCCCTTGCCCAATCCGGGTGGTTTTCCTCTCGCATTTTCATCGGGGATTCAGCCTTCCCATTAGTGAATTCTTCCATGAGTTCATCACCACTTTCGAGCTCCAACCTCACCATCTGCCGGCTAACGCCATTACTTCCCTCTCCTCTTTTGCTTCCGGGGTTGAGGGTTACCTCGGCCTCTGGCCCTCTATTCAACTCTGGTATAAGTTCTTTGGCTTTAGGGCCACCGTTATCCTGGATCCACTTGTTGCCCCTGCCAACAAATCCCTAACTCAGTGTGGAGCGACTTCTATCTCACCTCGGAAGAACTCCATCTTCCCCTGAGTCACCGACCTTGAGTCTTGCAAGGGATGGGCCAACACGTTCTTCTATGTGAAGAACGACACCAAGGTGGACAAGATTCGTCTGCTCTCTTTCTCACTTGGTGTCCCGGACATGACCTTATGGGGCCAGGTTCCGAGGAAATCCATTGTCTTGGTTGTTCAGGTGGAGAAACGGATCAAAGAGCTGAACATGTTGGGGTTTTGCGGCGAAGATATCATGATCATATTCGTTTGCATCCGAATCTCCCCTCTGCAAGAGCGAACCCACAAGCTTTGCCATATGAGCGGGCATCTTGACCCCAAATGGACCTCATCCTTTGAACTCAATAACACTCAAATTTTCTGTCGGGTCAAGGCCATCTTCAAGATATCCCCAGAGTTCACTGAGGACTGGGAGTGGGGGTACGAGCACTTCTGCCGAGATAAGATACCTCCCAGGGTATATTAATTATTTGAACCTTTTTCTGAGTTATGTTTTATGTCGGACCATCTCATTTACTTGATCCTTTTGCAATTTGGCCTTTAGTTATTTGTCCAACGTATAGTTGAGGATGGAAAGGAACCGTCCCTTAAGTGGGGGAAAGACCGTGAGGTCTCAGACACGGAGGAGCCAGATACTAAGATCTTCTTGCTCACTCCAGATCCTAGCATTCGACGACCCTCTGGTAAGAACTCTAGCTTAAGGGATTGGCCGGATGATGACGAAGACCCTGATTGTGAAGTTCTTGAGGTATATGACGTGATGCCTATCTCATACACTTTTCCGGTTGATCCGACTCCAGCTAACCCGGCCGTCCAGGTCCACACTGATCCACCTCTTGCCGTGGGTGATCCAGTTCCTGCCCCTTCGAAGCAGCGTGCGGTCACCTCGGCTCCTTCTTCCGAGCCGCCCAAGACTAAGAAGAGGCAGAAGAAATCCAGTGATAAGACCGCCAACAAGCCTTTGGCTAAAGTCACGGTTCAGAGAGCGCCAAAGCCCCGAGAACCACCTACTTCCTCCGAGTAAGCTTCTTTTTCCTTCCTTTCTCATCCTTTGAGTAATATAGCACTGTCCTCATATACTTCTTGTTTCTCTCTTTCTTCTAACTTGTACTTTCTTTTTGTTTGATTTGTCAAGGCTCCCAAGGAGATTACCTAGAGTGGTTTGAGCATTGCCTCGCCTCTCCGAGATGATCCACCTTCTCCTTGCCATGACGATGCACGCCCCCTGAGCCATATTATGGAGAGCTCCGCGGCCGCACTGAATCTTAAACCACCTCGGAAAGAGGAGGACAACGTCAGCACGGAGGGAAGTGGTGCTGCCGAGGATGCGCCTATGCCGGACAAGCCCAGTGCCTCTTCTGCTCAGCAGCAACAAGACGATAGTGGTGCTAGTAGCATCAGCACCAAGACAATTCCTTCTGAGGTGCCAGTGACTCTGGCATCGAACCAAGATCAGCCTTCACCAGTTCCAGCTCTAGCTCCAGTTACAAGTTCTTCACAAACTTCTCCTGTCTCATCCGAGTCTCCCAAGACTCAGCGAGAAGACCAGACCAAGACCAAGCTCCCAGCCAAATCTTCGGTGCCATCTGCCTCGACCGGAGAGATATTTCAGCAGAAACCTCAGTCCAAACCTGGAGCACAAACCACCTCTTCTTAGCAACAACCCAAATCAGGCACCAAGGCCAAGAAAGGTGCTATGCTGCCAAGGGCCAACAAGCTTCCGAGACGACCAAGAACCTGGCCCCTAAAGGACCAACTGCCGAATTTGAACAGTGTACTCTTGCGTCCATGATGAAGAAGGGGAGCACTGCCTCTGGCTCTGCTGCTTCTGGGTTTGCTGGTAGTAATTAGCTTACTCTACATACAGCCCGGCCGCAACATAATCCGCTAGGAAAGTGGCTCATGCCAAAGGTTTGGTGGAGGCCCAAACTCTTAGTGGGGAAGTTACGGCTCACTCTCCGAGTATGTTGATAACTGGAATAGTGTAGAATACATCGATGTCAATTCTCAGAACCCGCTGAAGTTCGGTCCTGCCGAGATTGGCGTTGAAATGAACACAACTGCCAACACCATTCGCCTCGCTAGCAAGATGATGGAGGTAAATCTTTCCTCCATTCCCTTACATATGCAAAGTACTCATAGATATATCCTCTAGTCCCCGAGCCTCCGGGGGAATAACTTGTTACTCGGCCGGATGCTCTTAGAAAACCAGCGTAGTTCCTTAGTAGTTGATACATTGCGAATGTATCTATAATTTTGGATGTTCCATACTTGGTTTTATCCAGTTTCTTGTGTTTTGTCCACACTTTGGAGTACTTTTCATAAGATTTCTTGGACAAACCTATTAACAAGAGCCACAGTGCTAGCTGCATGTTTTCTGCTGTTTTTTGTTCCAAGAAAGTCAGGAAATGAATATTCTCGGAATTGGACGGGACAAAAGCCAAAGTGCCTTTTTTCCGGAAGTCATCAGATGCCAGAGTACGAGACGGAGAGGGGCCAGGGGGCCACCACACCACCTGGCCGCGCGACCCAGCCTGGCCCGCGCCAGGGGGTGGTCTAGCCGACCCCAGCACCCCCTTGGCCTCTCCTTCTGCCTATAAGATGCCCTCGGGACGAAAACCCTAAGTACCCGATCAAAAATCCACGAAAGAGTCTGTAGCCGCCGTCATGTCCATCCCTAGATTGGGAGGGATCTGAAGCTCTTCCCGGCACCCTGACGGAGAGGGGAATTCACTCTGGAGGCCTTTTTCATCACCATGCAAGCCTCCGGTGTGATGCGTGAGTAGTTCATCTTTGGACTTCGGATCCATGTAGTAGCTAGATGGCTAGTTCTCCTCCTTTCTGCTTTCATGTTTAGATCTTGTGAGCTTCGTTCATGATCAAGATCATCTATTTGTAATTCTGCATGTTGTGTTTGCGGGGATCCGATGGATATTGAGATGCTATTTCAGATTGATTATTGATTCTATCATGTCTTTGTTATTTGTGATCTTGCATGCTTTCCGTTGTTAGTAGCTATGTTGGGCAAGTAGATGCTAGCAACTCCAAGAGTTAGTATTTATGCTCGATAGTGGGTTCATGCCTCTGGTAATCTGGGGAACTGACAGAAATCTCTAAGGTACTAGATGTGTTGTTGCTACTAGGGAGAAAACAACAATCCTTTGTTCATAGAACAATCGTATTGTTTACTTTACACGCAATTTGTAAAGCAATAATCTGTTGCTTGCAACTTAATACTGGAGGGGGTTCGGATGATAACCTGAAGGTGGATTATTAGTCATCGATACAGTTAGATGGCGGTCTATGTATAATGTTGTAATGCCCAATTAAGTCTCAAAGGAGTCAAGATGATTAGTATATGCATGTATTTATTTCTCGATGTTTGTCAATTGCCCCACTGTAATTTGTTCACCCAGCATGTTATCTATCTAAGGGGACCCACCTCTAGTGAACTATGGATCCAGGTCCTTTTCTTTTACATACAATCTATAAACTGTTTACTGCTTTGTGTTTACTTTCTACAAACTATTACTTCTTTCCATTTGATACGTTTAATCCTTTGTTTTCCGCAAAACACGGTGAGATTGACAACCTCATCGCAAGTTGGGGACAAAGTTCTGTGGTTGTGTTGTGCAGGTCTCCACCTTCCTACTAGCACCGGTAGTGCACCCTTCCAAGGCTCAGCTAGCAACACCTTTGGGGTTTTTCCTTGCTCCTACTGGTTCGATTAAACCTTGGTTTCATAACTGAGGGAAACTTCCTTGCTGGCGCCGTACCTTCCTCTTGGGGTTCCCAACAAGCTCTACATCAACACTGCACCAACACTTTTCTGGCGCCGTACACTGAGCCATCAAGCATTTTTCTAGCGCCGTTGCCGGGGAGTCAAGGACATATTCACAAGAGGAGTCCCTCATAACCAATCCCTTTACTTTGTTATTTTTGTTTTGCTTAGTTTCTTTTTGCTTTGTTTGCTTGTTTCTTTATCAAAAACACAAAAAAATTAGTTTTACTAGTTTGCTTTCTTATTTGAAAACACACAAAAAAGACTACTCTTGAAAACACTAAGTTGTGTGACTTCACTAGCACCAACAACAATGATTTTATGAGCGCACCTATTGCTCCACCTGTCCCTGAAGATACTTTCTTTGAGATAAAACCTGCTTTGCTCAATATTGTTATGAGAGAACAATTTTCAGGTATTGGTAATGAAGATGCTGCTGCCCATCTAAACAACTTTGTTGAACTTTGTGAGATGCAAAAGCATAGGGATATAGATGGTGATATTATTAAGTTGAAATCGTTTCCTTTCTCTTTGAGAAGAAAAACTAAAGAATGGTTGAATTCCTTAACTAGGAATAGTATTAATTCTTGGACTAAATGCAAAGATGCTTTTGTTGGAGATATGCCCAAGAGGCAATAATAAAAGCGGTTATTAATATATCTTTGTGTTTATGATGAATGTTTACATCCCATGCTATAATTGTATTATTAGGAAACACTAATACTTGTGTGTTTTGTAAACATGTAAGAGTCCCTAGTAAGCCTCTTGTTGAGCTAGCTTGTTGATTAATAGATGATCATGGTTTCCTAGTCATGGCCATTGGATGTCATTAATAACAAGGTTGTATCATTAGGAGAATGATGTGATGGACACACACCCATAGTAAGCGTAGCATAAGATCAAGTCATTAAGTTCGTATTGCTATAAGCTTTTAAATGCATAGTGACCTAATCCTTCGACCATGAGGTTGTGTTAATCACCATCACCGGATGGGTACTTTGATGACATCAAACACCGCTTCGTAACTAGGTGGTCATAAAGGTGTCGTTGGGTATTCTGAAAGTATGTGTTGAAGCGCATGGACCAAGATTGGGATTTGTCCATCCATACGACAGATAGATATGCTCTGGGCCCTCTCCCTGGAATGTCATCTAGTTAGCTTGCAAGCATGTGACTAGGTCACAAGGGATGACATATCACAGAACGAGTAAAGAGTACTTGTCAGTAACGAGGTAGAACTAGGTACGGAGATACCGATGATCAAACCTCAGATAAGTAGAGTATCGCGAGACAAAGGGAATTGGTTTTGTATGTTAATGGTTCAATCGATCACGAAGTCATCGTTGAGTATGTGGGAGCCGTTATGGATCTCCAGATCCCGCTGATGGTTATTGATCGGAGAGGTGTCTCCGTCATGTCTACATATTCACGAACCGTAGGGTGACACACTTAAGGTTCGAAGTTGTTTTAAGTAGGGAGACCGAATGTTGTTCGGAGTCTCGGATTGGATTCGGGACATCACGAGGAGCTCCGGAATTGTCCGAGTAGTAAGATTCATATAATGGGGATTTTTTTCTGAGTTAGGAAATGTTCCGGAGTGTTTGTATGGGGATTCTAGAAGGTTTCGGAATGTTCCGGAAGGTTCTAGAAGATATTTTGGAGTTTATTTGAAAACCAAGATAAGATAAGATAAGATAAGGGAAATTTAAAGAGGAGACTTGGGGGGGGGAGGACTCCTCCCCCCACCTCCTTGGTGCGCCGACCCTAAGGGGTGGGCCTAGGGGTGGGAACCCTAGACCGCACCCCTCCCTCTATATATAGAGGGGTGGAGGCGCCACCCCCCTTTGATCCTCCACTCTTGCCCCAAGCCGCCTCTCTCCTCCTCCTTCTTTCTGCTCAGGCTTAGGCAAAGCCCTGCAGAATTATCCACTCCACCACCACCACGCCGTCGTGCTGCTGGGATTCCGTGGAGAGATCTACTACCTCCGCTGCTCGCTGGAACGAGGAGAGGAAGGTCTGCTTCGACTCCGCACGTGTGACCGACTGCGGAAGCGCTGCCGGAACGCGGCGCCGGAAGGATCGTCCACTCGATCTTGAGATCGGCAAGTGATCGACTACATCAACCACGAGATCTAATCTCGTAACGCTTTCATGTCTACAAGGGTTAGTACAGATCTATCTCGTTGCACATGTCTAATAGATTAGATGTTGGCTTTTATCTAGATTAGATCTGGGTTTTGTTCGTTCTTGCGGTAGAATTTTTTTATTTTCCATGCTACGAACCCATCAGTGGTATCAGAGCCGTGTCTATGCGTAGATCTGTTGCACGAGTAGAACACAATGGTTTTGTGGGCGTTGGTGCTCGTGCCGTCTTTTGCTTTGTGTACTTTGCATGTTGCGGCATGGTGGGATGAAGGGGCTCGGGCTAACCTTACATGTCATCGCACTTGAGACTTGCTCCACGCTTGACGTGTAACTTGCTTTGCACAAGTGGCTTTGCGGGTGTCTGTCTCTCCCACCATAGTATAGATCCAATTTACACTTTGCAAAATTTGATAGCACTTGTATCAACGTTGTGGTTCAGTTTCGTAGGTAAGATCCGTTCTTATTCGAAAGCCCCAAACCACGTAAAACATGCAAAGAAAATTAGAGGCGTCTAACTTGTTTTTGCAGGGGTTTTGTGATGTGATATGGCCATCATGTGATTGTGATTATATTTGATGTATGCAATGATCCTTATTGTAATATGGCAACCGGCAGGAGCCTAATGGTTGTCTTGAATTCTGTTAAGACCTGCGTGTCTATTCATCTTGTAATAGCTTCATTCCAAGTAGTTGTAATAGTTGCTAGTGATGATGGCAACCATGAAGCGGCGCCACTGACCTTGACGCAATGCTGGTGATGATGGAGATCATGTCCGTGCCTTGGAGATTGAGATCAAAAGCGCAAGAAGAAAGGGCCATATCATATCATACTAATTATGAAATGCCTGTGATGTTAATCCTTTATGCATCTTGTATTGCTTAGATCATGACGGTAGCATTATAAGATGATCCCTCTCACTAAATATCAAGTAATAAAGTGTTCACCCTTAGTTGGCACCGTTGCTAAGACTCGTCGTTTCGAAGCATCTCGTGATGATCGGGTGTGATAGATTCTACGTGTGCACAACGGGTGCAAGCCAGATTTGCACATGCGGAAACTAAGGTTATCTTGATGAGCCTAGCATGTACAGACATGGTCTC
Organism: Avena eriantha; assembly: GCA_910589775.1. NCBI lineage: Eukaryota > Viridiplantae > Streptophyta > Magnoliopsida > Poales > Poaceae > Avena > Avena eriantha. The sequence goes on from OU342745.1 coordinate 404,941,076, forward strand.
GGAACACGGAATACTGAAAGGTAGAGCATGAGTCATATAAATGATATGATGAACATGAAGATTGTTCGCCGATGAAACTACATCTTCTCTCGTGAAGATCGGACTTGGTGTAGTGGACTTGGTTCGTGTAATCACTAAGACAATGTGAGGGATGTTGTTTTGAGTGGGAGTTCACCTAGTTAATTTAAGTATTAAATTTGAACTCAGTTTATCATAAACTTAGTCTAAACTACATGCAAAATTTGTTGTAGATTATGGCGACCCCCTCCATCAATTTCAATGCGTTCCTAGAGAAAGAAAAGCTTAAAAACAATGGAAGCAATTTCACGGACTGGTTTCGTGGACTGAAGATCGTCCTCAGGGCTGGTTAGTTGACCTATGTGCTCGAAGCACCGCTAGGTGACCCACCTGCAGAAGATGCCACCGATGACGTAAATAATGTTTACGCCACTCGGAAAAAATCATTACTCCACAGTTTAGTGTGCCATCCTGTACGGTTTAGAAGCGGAGCTCCAAAAGCGTTTTGAGCACCACGACCCGTTCGAGATCATTAAGGAGCTCAGGCTAATTTTTGAGACTCGCGCGGCCATGGAGAGCTATGAGGCCTCCGAAAAGTTCTTTAACTGTAAGATGGAAGAGGGAAGCTCCGTTAGCGAGCACGTGCTCACCATGTCTGGGTACGCAAACAAGCTCCAAGAGTTGGGAATATCAATTCCTAATGAGTTAGGGATTCACCGTCTCCTCCAATCACTGCCACCGAGTTATAAGAACTTTGTGATGAACTACAATATGCACTGCATGAACAAGACGTTGCCTGAACTATCGTCCATGCTGAAAACTGCTGAAGTGGAGATCAAGAAGGAATACCAACTGTTGATGGTCAATAAGACCACCAATTTCAAGAGACAGGGCAAGCCTAAGAACAAGGGCAACTTCAAGAAGGACGGCCTGAAAGCTGCCGCACCTGCTAAGAAGCCCAAGGGTGGTCCTAAGCCTGAAACTGAGTGCTTCTACTGCAAGGGTGCTGGTCACTGGAAGCGTAACTGCCCCAAGTACCTGGCGGATCTGAAGAATGGCAACATCAAGAAGAAAGGTATATTTGATATATATGTTATTGATGTGTATGTTACTAGTAATCGTAGTAGTGCCTGGGTATTTGATACTTGTTCGGTTGCTCATATTTGTAACTCGAAACAGGAGCTGCGGAATAAGCGAAGACTGGCGAGAGACGAGGTGACGATGCGCGTTGGAAATGGCTCCAAGGTTGATGTGATCGCCGTCGGCACGCTCCCTCTACATCTACCTTCCGAATTAGTTTTAAATTAGAATAATTGTTATTTGGTGCCTGCGTTAAGCATGAACATTATATGTGGATCTTGTTTATTGCGAGACGGTTACTCTTTTAAGTCTGAGAATAAAGGTTGTTCAATTTATATGAGTAATATCTTTTATGGTAATGCACCTGAGATGAATGGTTTATTCTTACTGAATCTCGATAGTAGTGATACACATGTTCACAACATAGATGCTAAACAAACAAAATTGAATGATAATTCTACATACATGTGGCACTGTCGTCTTGGTCACATTGGAGTGAAGCGTATGAAGAAACTCCATTCTGATGGACTTCTTGAATCACTTGAAAGATGCGAAGCATGTCTAATGGGAAAAATGACTAAGACTCCATTCTCTGGTACAATAGAGCGAGCTACAGACTTATTGGAAATAATACATACCGATGTGTGCGGTCCAATGAGTGTAGCATCGCGTAGTGGATATCGTTAGGTTCTCACTTTCACGGATGACTTAAGTAGATATGGGTATGTCTACTTTATGAAACATAAGTCCGAAACTTTCGAGAAGTTTAAGGAATTTCAAAGTGAAGTGGAAAATCATCATAACAAGAAGATTAAGTTTCTGTGTTCTGACCACGGAGGTGAATATCTAAGTTACGAGTTTGGCATGCATTTAAAGAAATGTGGAATACTTTCGCAATTGACACCGCCGAGAACACCACAACGTAATGGTGTGTCCGAACGTCGTAATCGAACTCTCTTAGATATGGTTCGGTCTATAATGTCTCTTACAGATTTACCGCTATCCTTTTGGGGCTATGCATTAGAGACAGCCGCATTCACTTTAAATAGGGCACCATCTAAATCCGTTGAAACGACACCATACGAATTGTGGTTTGGTAAGAAACCTAAGTTGTCGTTCCTTAAAGTCTGGGGTTGCGAAGCATATGTAAAGAAGTTACAACCTGAAAAGCTTGAACCCAAAGCGGAGAAATGCGTCTTCATAGGATACCCTAAGGAAACAATTGGGTATACCTTCTATCATAGATCCGAAGGCAAAGTTTTTGTTGCCAAGAATGGATCCTTTCTTGAGAAGGAGTTTCTCTCGAAGGAAGTGACTGGAAGAAAAGTAGAACTCGACGAGGTTATTGAACCTTCTCTCGGATTTGAGAGTAGCGCAGCACCGGAAGATGTTTTTGTGCCGCCTGCACTAATTAGAGAGGAAGCTAATGATGGTGATCATGAAACTTCGAACGAAGTTACTGCTGAACCTCGCAGGTCAACGAGGGTTCGTACCACTCCTGATTGGTATGACTCTGCCTTGAACGTCATGTTGGTGGACAACGCTGATGACCCTGCGACGTATGAAGAAGCTATGGTGAGCCCAGATTCCCACAAATGGCTAGAAGCCATGAAATCCGAAATGGGATCCATGTACGAAAACCAAGTGTGGACTTTGGTGGACTTACCGGATGGCCGTAAGGCTGTCGAGAACAAATGGATTTTCAAGAGAAAAACAGATGCTGATGGTAATGTTACCGTCTATAAAGCTCGACTTGTCGCGAAAGGGTTCCGACAAATTCAAGGAGTTGACTACGATGAGACATTCTCACTAGTAGCGAAGCTAAAGTCTGTGAGGATTTTGTTAGCAATTGCTGCACATTTCGATTATGAGATTTGGCAGATGGATGTCAAAATGGCATTCCTTAATGGTGACATTGAGGAAGAGTTGTATATGGTACAACCCATGGGTTTTGTCGATCCTAAAGATGCTGACAAGGTATGCAAACTTCAGCGCTCCATTTATGGACTGAAGCAAGCATCCCAGAGTTGGAATCAACGTTTTGATAAAGTAATCAAAAACTTTGGATTTATACAAACTTATGGAGAAGCTTGTATTTACAAGAAAGTGAGTGGGAGTTCTGTAGCATTCCTAGTACTATATGTAGATGACATATTGTTGATTGGAAATGATATAGAACTTCTTAAAAGTGTCAAAGCTTATTTGAATAATAGTTTTTCAATGAAGGATCTTGGCGAAGCGGCATATATTCTAGGCATCAAGATTTATAGAGATAGATCAAGACGCCTAATAGCGCTTTCACAAAGTACATACTTAGACAAAGTTCTAAAGAAGTTTAGAATGGAAGAGAGCAAGAAAGGGTTCGTGCCCATGTTGTCAGGAAAGACCTTGAGTAAGACTCAAAGTCCAGCTACGGCAGAAGATAGAGAGAAGATGAATAATATTCCCTATGCCTCGGCCATAGGTTCTATCATGTATGCCATGCTGTGTACAAGACCGGATATAGCACATGCTGTTAGTTTGACTAGCAGATATCAAAGTGATCCTGGAATGGAGCACTGGACAGCGGTCAAGAATATCCTAAAGTACCTAAAGAGGACTAAGGATATGGTTCTTTCTTATGGAGGTGATGAACAGCTTGTTGTAAACGGTTACACTGGTGCTAGTTGGAACACCGATCCGGATGACTCAAAGTCACAGTCGGGATACGTATTTATTTTGAATGGTGCTGTAGTGAGCTGGAGCAGTGCAAAGCAAAGCGTTGTGGCAAAGTCTTCAACTGAATCGGAATACATAGCTGCTTCGGAGGCTGCACAAGAAGCCATATGGATGAAGGAGTTCATTACTGAACTTGGCATGGTTCCCAGTGCGTTGGACCCGATGGCCATCTACTGTGACAACACAGGTGCCATAGCTAATGCACAGGAGCCAAGGTCACATAGCAAGCTGAAGCACATCAAGCTATGTTTCCATGCTATTCGCGAGTATGTCCAAGATGGTGACATAAAGATTTGCAAAGTACACACTGATCTGAATGTGACAGATCCGTTGACTAAACCTCTCCCTAGGGAAAAGCATGACCAACACCAGAACGCCATGGGTGTTAGGTATATTACCATGTAATCTGGATTATTGACTCTAGTGCAAGTGCGAGACTGTTGGAGATATGCCCAAGAGGCAATAATAAAAGCGGTTATTATTATATCTTTGTGTTTATGATGAATGTTTACATCCCATGCTATAATTGTATTATTAGGAAACACTAATACTTGTGTGTTTTGTAAACATGTAAGAGTCCCTAGTAAGCCTCTTGTTGAGCTAGCTTGTTGATTAATAGATGATCATGGTTTCCTAGTCATGGACATTGGATGTCATTAATAACAAGGTTGTATCATTAGGAGAATGATCTGATGGACACACACCCATAGTAAGCGTAGCATAAGATCAAGTCATTAAGTTTGTATTGCTATAAGCTTTTAAATGCATAGTGACCTAATCCTTCGACCATGAGGTTGTGTTAATCACCATCATCGGATGGGTACTTTGATGACATCAAACACTGCTTCGTAACTGGGTGGTCATAAAGGTGTCGTTGGGTATTCTGAAAGTATGTGTTGAAGCGCATGGACCAAGATTGGGATTTGTCCATCCATACGACAGATAGATATGCTCTGGGCCCTCTCGGTGGAATGTCATCTAGTTAGCTTGCAAGAATGTGATTAGGTCACAAGGGATGACATATCACGGAACGAGTAAAGAGTACTTGTCAGTAACGAGGTAGAACTAGGTACGGAGATACCGATGATCAAACCTCGGATAAGTAGAGTATCGCGAGACAAAGGGAATTGGTTTCGTATGTTAATGGTTCAATCGATCACGAAGTCATCGTTGAGTATGTGGGAGCCGTTATGGATCTCCAGATCCCGCTGATGGTTATTGATCGGAGAGGTGTCTCCGTCATGTCTACATATTCACGAACCGTAGGGTGACACACTTAATGTTCGAAGTTGTTTTAAGTAGATATGGAATGTGCATTGGAGAACGAATGTTGTTCGGAGTCTCGGATTGGATTCGGGACATCACGAGGAGCTCCAGAATTGTCCGGGTAGTAAGATTCATATAATGGGGATTTTTTTCTGAGTTAGGAAATGTTCCGGAGTGTTTGTATGGGGATTATAGAAGGTTTCGGAATGTTCCGAAAGGTTCTAGAAGATATTTTGGAGTTTATTTGAAAACCAAGATAAGATAAGATAAGATAAGGGAAATTTAAAGAGGAGACTTGGGGGGGGGGAGGACTCCTCCCCCCACCTCCTTGGTGCGCCGGCCCTAAGGGGTGGGCCTAGGGGTGGGAACCCTAGGCCGCACCCCTCCCTCTATATATAGAGGGGTGGAGGCGCCACCCCCCTTTGATCCTCCACTCTTGCCCCAAGCCGCCTCTCTCCTCCTCCTTCTTTCTGCTCAGGCTTAGGCGAAGCCCTGCAGAATTCTCCACTCCACCACCACCACCACGCCGTCGTGCTGCTGGGATTCCGTGGAGAGATCTACTACCTCCGCTGCTCGCTGGAACAAGGAGAGGAAGGTCTGCTTCGACTCCGCACGTGTGACCGACTGAGGAAGCGCTGCCGGAACGCGGCGCCGGAAGGATCATCCACTCGATCTTGAGATCGGCAATTGATCGACTACATCAACCACGAGATCTAATCTCGTAACGCTTTCGTGTCTACAAGGGTTAGTACAGATCTATCTCGTTGCACATGTCTAATAGATTAGATCTTGGCTTTTATCTAGATTAGATCTGGGTTTTGTTCGTTCTTGCTGTAGAAATTTTTTGTTTTCCATGCTACGAACCCATCAGCTTTCATTGGAAAATAATATCCTCCTGCTAAGATTATATCTATGAGAAGTGAAATAATGAAGTTTAAACAATCTAATAATGAGCATGTTGCTCAAGCTTGGGAAAGAATGAAATCTTTGGTTAAGAATTGTCCCACTCATGGACTGACTGCTTGGATGATCATCCAAACTTTTTATGCAGGATTGAAATATTCTTCAAGGAACCTATTGGACTCTGCTGCTGAAGGTACCTTTATGACCATCACTTTGGGTGCTGCAACAAAACTTATGGACAATATGATGGTTAATTATTCTGAATGGCATACTGAGAGAGCTCCACAAGGTAGGAAGGTAAATTCTGTTGAGGAAACCTCCTCCTTTAGTGATAAGATTGATATTATTATGTCTATGCTTGTTAGTGGGAAAGCCCATATTGATCAAAATAATGACCCTTTAGCTTCTTTGGTTGCTCAAGAAGAGCAAGTTGATGTGAACTTCATAAGAAATAATAATTTTGGCAATAATGCTTATAGGAGTAATTTTGGTAACAACAATTATAAGCCATATCCTGCCAACAATGGTAATGCTTATGGAAATTATTACAACAATAATAGGAGTGCTCCCTCTGAACTTGAAGTTATTCTTAAAGAGTTTATTAGTAAACAAACAGCTTTCAATAAAACTATTGAGGAAAAACTTTCTAATGCTGAAAGAAATATAGCATCTTTGGCTGAAGCTCAATCTTCTTTGAATAAAATGGCTGCTAAACCTGAAACTACTGATAATCCCTTTGCAGCTACTAATGCCATACAAGTAAGAATTGATGAAAATATTAGACTATTAGCTGAATTACATGCTAAGTAGGAAAGATAAGATGAAATTGCTAGAAACATTAGTGTTTCTACTATTACCACCACTAGTGTTGAGGCTAGTAATAGTTCTACTACTCTAGATGATAAATTAGATTTTGATCTTGATGGTTGCAACATCTCTGAAGTTATTAAGTTCCTACAAATCTTGCTAAAAGTCCTAATGCTAGTGCTATGAACATGGCCTTTACAAAACACATTACTGATGTTCTCATAGAGATTAAAGAAGAAAAGATGAAACATAAAGCTTCTATTCCTATAAAACAAGAAGATGGTTGGGAACCCATCATTAATATGAAAGTGAATGACTTTGATTCAAAGCTTTATGTGATCTAGATACTAGTGTTTCTATTATGCCTAGAAGGATTTATGATATGCTTGATTTGCCTCCACTTGAAGATTGTTATTTGAATGTCCCACTTGATGATAATGCTAAAAAGAAACTCATGGGGAGTCTTAATGATGTTATTATTATGGTTAACAATGCCTATGTTCCCGTTGATTTCTATGTTTTGGATGTTGAATGCAATGCTTCTTGTCCTATTACTTTGGGAAGACCTTTTCTTAGAACTATTGGTGCCATTATTGATATGAAAGAAGGCACCATTAAATATCAACTCCCACTAAAGAAAGGTATATAATACTTCCCTAAGAAGAGAGATAAGATTTCTTTTTCCTCTCCTATAAAACAAAATTTGGTCTTAATGCTTCTTCATTTGAGAACACTTGATTCTTTTTCTTGCTTCTTATGCCTAACTTAAAGGCGTTAAAGAAAAGTACTTATTGGGAGATAACCCAAAAGTTTTAGATGAGTCTTGGAAGTTATTTCTTCAGTAATAACCGGTCCTTATCCTTTTTATTTGCTTTTTGTGCCAAGAGTAACCTCTAATGAGAGAGAAGTAATGATTGGGAAAGTTGTTGTCCCGAAACAGATTTCTGTGCTTCACCGTAAAAATTCGTGTAAAATTTCTGAACGTCTTTTTGAGGCGTGAATTTTTGTGATTCTGCCTCAGGTTGTTATCTAACTTTCGTTAGTTCAATACTTTTTGATTTGAGCAACAGAAGGTCTTCAAAAAAATCGTCTTTACCTGCTGGTCTGTTTTAACAGATTTCTGCCATTTTCTGCATTTGCTTCTTGTTGGTTTTTTTTGAGTTCTTTTAGGGAATTGATCTTTTTGAGGGAAGTGCTACAGTATATAGTGTTCTAATGGAAGTTTATTTGGTGTTATAACTGAACCTTAAGACCTATTATCTTGAGTGCACTAATGTTGCTAATAAAGATTGTGTGAAGTTTTGTATGAAGGAAAAATTTCAGGTGTATGGAAGGAATGAGTAATGACATGAAGGATGGACTAAAGCTCAAGATTGGGGATGCCACGCATGTCACCCCAATAAATATCCAAGAAGTACAAGCGTCAAAGCTTGGGGATGCCCAAGGCATCCCCTTCTTCATCAATAAAAAATCCAGGTTTCTTCCAAACGCTTCATTTTTATTGTTTCATGCACAGTTGTGTTTTTCTTGGAGCATCTTCTTTTTCGTTTTCGTTTTGGTTTTTCATTTGCTTTAGTTTTCTTAGTTTTCTGAATAAATTGGTTGGACCCCCTATTTCATACATTGGTTTGCAAATAGTTTGGTTTGGTTTGGTTTGGAAAAGAGTAGGAAAGTTCATGCTTATGTGGCAAAAAGAGCTCGTTTTTGACTATGGCCTATGCTTTGTCATGCCATGCTTGATATTGTTTTTTCTTTATGCTTACTATTATTTGATGTAGCATGAATTGTTATAAACAATTGAGATTGCTTAATGTGCCTAGGATGAATCATGTGTTGTTTTAGCATATTAAAGCATAGTATAGTGGTATTCTCCTTTGATGCTTTATTTGGGTTGACTTGGCGCATGCTCACACCATGTTATGACTATCTCAAGTCACCATATCCTTTATGATCCTTTAGTTTTCAACTTGTAGTATCACTTTATGCTTTGATCATTGATGTTTTGTCGCTCTGCATGATTATGGCCATTATTGCTCTCTTAGTTTGTCGCTCCCAGTCTTTTGCTAGCCTCCACAACCAAGTATGAGTTCCACTCATGCATCCAAATCCCTAAACCAAGTTATTCCGAAGAGTCCACCATACCTACCTACTAGCTTATGCTATTCCAAGTATATTCATGATTTTTTTTACCTTCCAAATTAAACTTGTTATGAGAAAACTAGTGATTAAAGCTCTCACGAACTTGATGGCACACTTTACCTTTTTGCATCTAATAAACTTGAACCATTGGGTCCTTCTATGTTGCGTATATGCTTGCGCTTTATAAGTTGAAATTAGCATAACCATGTTTCATGGGGATGCTTTCAACATTGCACTTGTACTTTGTACCCCGTTGATATCATGTTCTTTTGCTTACGGATCCCAGCGGTGTGAAATAAAAGTGGAACTTGTAAGATCATGGAGTTTGTATGTGTGTTAGAGAAACGCCTGGGCCGCTAGCCTAATTCATGCCTAATCATGGTGGAAACTTGCAGGATCACCATAATGAGCACTCTATGAAGCATCCTCAATAAAAACCTATGCAAATAGCAAATAAAAAGATCGCTGAGATGCTCATTGTCTGCTTGCATTGTCATTTTGATTATGGGAAAGCTCCCGTATCATGTGCAAGGGGTACCCCGTTGGTGGTTCTTTATGATACACATATACTTACTGTAACATCCAATTTCAGCGACCCTGATTTGTTGTTCAGAATGCAAAAATCAGGGGAAAAAAAACTTTTTTCTTGTGCTTGGTGCAGTGCTTGCTTGTTGTTTTCTTGCACTTGTGCTTATGATGTGTAACTTAGGATACTCCTTACCTCAACCTAAGTTGACAAAAGCTATTTACCAAAACTATCTTGGCTTTCTTTACATATTATCAAACGTTCTGGAATTTCAAAACATGAGCCAAGATGCCTATGACAACAAAACTATTTTTGGTAGCTTCCATTAACAAAAGCTATGGAGAAATATATAATACAATCTCCTTATGTTTTCAAGACAGAGTACTCAACTAATCTTATCTCTGGCTTTACCAAAATCTCCTTTCAAAGCTTTGAATTCTACTCTTGGTAGGGATAACAAGAACCCTCATCTTCATCTTATTCAAAACTCAACCTCTTCAAAATGCCCCAACCTTCCCTCAAGCTAAGCTTGATGGTGAACCCTAGAGATAGTTGATTTTTTTATAGGATGAGTTGCCTTGATCTGCTGATTGTTGTGTTTGCTTAGGAAGTAGTATGAGCCACCCTAGGAGCTCATCACTAGGATCAAGTTGTTCCAAAAGAATCAATCCCTAAGAAATAATAAACACCTTGTTATGATCCCTAGCCCTTAGGTGATCATCTAAAACCCTCACCCAGATCTATTCTGAGGATTTCCATTCTAGATGTCTCCAAGTCCTTAAAAACCAGATCTTATACTCACTCTACCCTTCAATATCACCCATTTGTTAAAGCTCTGATACCTTACAACTCCTCCAAGAACATTCCCTCTCATACTCTAGTCAAACTCCTCAAAACTGCCCAAATTGACTAAGTCTGGAAACAGTTCCAACATCACCTTTTCGAATGCCTCCTTTTATCAAACCATGTGCATTTTTGGAAATGCACTTGAACCATCTTGTTAAACATCCTAAGGACTACCAAGGCCGACATTTTCCCTTGGTTATATCCTCCTCCAATCTACTTGTCCATGATGGTTTTGCATACAAGAAACTAACATTTCCTGCAAAAGTAATCATCATGCCTACTTTGGTAGAAGCTCACACCACCATTCAAACAACTATGTACCAACTCTCTGCATGGTTGTGACCTACTCATTGTTTTCTATCAAAACCTACTTCACTTGACCCAAGTAGAACCTTGAGCTTATTAAACCCACATGGTTTATAAGGCATCATGACCCATATTTCATGGCAGCCTTAATTTCAACAAAGTTTGCCATCACTTGTAGATCACCTCAAATAAAATTAATTCAAACTACTCCTGCCATGATAATCAATATGACTTGGTCTACTCATCCATATATCCCTTGCATCAAGGTGAGCTCTGAGCTCCAAGATGCAAGCATGTTTTGGTGGTATAAAAATAACACCACCCTAGATCATCAACTCCTTGTTTTCCATCCTTTTCTAGTTGGATTTCCATTCCACAAGGTTGCAATTTCTTGATACACCTTGTATATCCCATCTACCTTGATCACCAATATTTATCAATAATTACCCATAATTATTATGGCCCCAAAACTTTTTAATTTCTTAAATAATCAATATCTCCAAAACTCCCTCCATAAAGAAAAGTTTGGTTTTCACCAAAGAACTTCCCCAAATTTTGACTCATGTGAGTCCCACAAATCATATCCTATCTTTTCATCTCAAAAATAAATATTTTTGAGAAGCTTTATTATTTCTTTTTGCCCATTTTCTTAAATGGCTGAATTGGAATAATAATTGTTTTAATCACTTTTAATCCCCAATAAATCTTGGGAAAATTCCCCTAAGTGTGTATTCACATTTGGGACCCCTCCACATCAAAATCCATCCATGCACAATGGAAAATTATCAAATGATCCTATAGAAATCACTTCTGTCCTTTCTGAGTAATTGGATTTAAGTGGACTTAACCTACACATAAAAATCACAATTCAATCCTAGAAGTCTACCTTTATCTCATCTATCTACCAGTACCATTTTCTCCTCTGGTCCAATGTAACTTTTTGAACTTCCTTCACAACCATCTATTAGAGCAATAAGTGCCTTTTAAGCAAATCATCACTCTAAACACTTCTATTTTCCATCAATTCTTGACCAACGCTTTTCCTCAGCATTAGGACACATCCCTGGTCGACTAGTACTGTAGCCCAACCCCAGCAAATCCCCACCTTGCCCTTGTACTAGTTGTAAGAGAGAGAGAGAGATAACAACAAATCCTGCAAAGATCTTTTCCTTTAATTATCACAGCAGCTCTCCCTTCCCTCTCTGGTCCAGCACGGCCCTATTTACCATCTTGCCCCTCTCCACATCCCTCTGGACCAATCCTTGGCCAGCCCTCCCTCTCCACCATGCCCAAATGGGTAATTTAGTACCTCTCCTCCCCCCACTCGGTATAAAGCCAGCATGCCTCCCCCAACGAGCCCTCTGCCCCTCATTCTCCCCCTCTCCTCCTCACTCGCCTCCCCCGAGCTCCCCATCCCTTCCTTCCCTCTCCTCTGGCCACAACAAGAAAAACCACCACTCTCGGCCATTTTCGAGCTCAAGCTTCCAGGACCCTCTCCCCTACTCCCCTCCACTTGCATGTGGCCTCCCTGCACTCCTCTACCCCAGATCCACCTCCCCCAAGCTCTAGAGCCCCTCCTAGAACCTCTCTCGGCCTAGGCAAGGAGAGGGCCTCCTCTCCGTCTACTCCAAGAAACCAGCTTGGTGGTCTCCCTCCTGCTCCATGTCTCTCTGCATTGGCATTCTTAGTCTCCTCGGAGCTGGCCCTAACCTCCCCTGTCGCATGCAGGCGCCCCAGGACGTCCGCCGGCGAGCTCCCGAACGACCACCGTCAGCCACCCCCGCGCGAGCTTGTTCCCGGCACGGAGACCCCTCGCGCCGCCCCTCCCTAGGCTCGTAGTTGAGCACCGCGTCGCCCCAGGGCCTCCTCGTCGCCTCCCCGCCGCTCTAGTAAGCCTCACCATCACCGCCCCGAGCCCCTAGGGTTTCTGCCCCGCCGCCGTCTCGCTGGGGAGAAGAAGACCTCCCGGCGGTCGATCCCCCTTCAGATCGGACGGTCCACATGCCCCCATACCGTTTCACCCCTGCCAGCCGCTGACCGCCAGGCCCCACCTGGCGGGTTCGAACGGGATCCTCCCACGCGGCGCGTCCCCTGCGTGGGCCAAATCAGCCTCCTCGGCCCAGCGGCCTCTCAGACCCGACCCATTTCAGTTTCTGTTCCTTTTTCTTTTTAGCAGACCCTTTAATTTCCAGAAGCTATCTGCTAGGATTAAATCTATTTAAAATGGTAAACCAACTCCAAATGACTAGATCTAATTTTATGACTATTCTCTGGTGTTTTCTCAAACATGCAGAGGCAACCCTAGGTTCAAATTAAATTCCAATAATTCCCAGTAATTATCCTGCTAGACTATAGCTGGTACACTAATTAAAAATCCACAGAAAGTTCCACACCTCCATTTGATATGAACCAAAGACCTACTAGAAGGTATTTTCAATAACTATCACCCAGCACAGGTCCCATGCTCAGTTGAACAATATTCTTCCTTTAGGAAAAATAACAAATCTATCAACACTCTTTCTTAGCTAATTTCCTTAGGTCTAACCAAAGGTGGTATTGACCTGATTCCACCACCCAGTACAAACCAGAACCCATATCTGACTAACCCCAGCACTTCATAATTTATTGAGCTCTGGATGAATTTTAGTGAATTAAATACCTCTGTGATGGGTATTTTACTTAATAAATCACTCCAGGAGTTTGGCAACTCCAATTTGAGTGAATCCAATTTCTACAGAACGGTATGCGAAATACCTATCACCTGCCCTTGGAACCAACTCAATAGCTCTGGTAGATTTAATCTGGTAAATAAAAGAAGAATCATATAGAACTTCATTTGGGATTTTCCTGAGGGCATTCTGGTAATTATTTTGACTTAATTCCAACTCTAGGTGGTTCAGTGCATCAGGTATTACCTAACCATCCAAGGAAATAAATTTTGAAGCTCCAAAACTTTTCTGGTGAATTATTTCCTTAAACTAGAGTTTAATTCACTATAAAAAGCCTATCTAATTCTAGAAAAGTGATAATCAAGTGAAACCACTTGTGATGGTTTTTGTTTGGACAAGACCTATATGTGGATATCAATTTTTCCCTTTGGTAACCTAGTGACCATAGAACCCTAACCCAAGTCCCTTGTATCTACCCTAGAGAACTATCTTCCAAATGGAAACCACTACGGTGGCAATTTAGTAAATTCCACCATTTGAATCCCACCTATGCAAAACCTCCCAAGTCCAGTAGTATTTCTCATGTTTTATTTCTTTATGGTTTGATGCTTGTATTGCCTTGTATTGAGTGTGGTTTTGTCTGCTTGCATGTATACCCGATGACGACGATAGTGTGAGTGTCTGACGACCAGAAGGAAGGGATTTCTTATTATTCTTTTATTGGATATTCTTGGTCATCTGAGGAAGTCCAGGGACTTATTGCTGATCACAGGCAAGCCACCACTTCCTGAACTCTATTACATGTCCTAATCTCTTTACCTGTTTTAGATCCTTTTTACAAATTGCATACTCTACCTGAATGTCTTGTTTTATAATTACTGCAGTAGTAACTTGGCTCCTCCAGGTTATGATTGAAGGAAATATGCCCTAGAGGCAATCATAGAGATGATTGTATTTCATGTGTATCCATGAGTTATTATAATGTTCCTTGAATATCCATATACCAGGCAACTTGTATTGATTGGCAATTATGTGAATTGTTTGTGAAACTCTTTACTTGTATGGTTATCTAATAATTGTCCCTAGTCGGAGTTCATGCGAGGACACACGTGAATATTAGACTAGCACATCGATTGGTTAATGACTATGTTTCGCAAGTCATTGACATGGAGATGTCAAACCAATGATGTGGACACATGTTATGAACATGGGGTTGGACTGACCCAACATGAGACTAGCAATAATACTTGCAGCTCTCTCTACACATCGTGTACGTTTTGTCCTTAGACCTGAGATTGTCGCATGTACTTGAGATGTGGATCGACCTACTTTGGGGCTATCAAACACTACTCCGTAACTGGGTAGTTATAAAGGTAGCTTTCGGGTTTGTCCTGATACATGCTGCAAGGCATCGGTCAATCAAGATGGGATTTGCCCCTCTCTACTTGAGAGAGATATCTCTGGGCCCCTCGAGTGATCGGATCCAGAAATGCATGGCCGTGCTACATATGGTTAAGAGTTAACCTAGTAAAGGGATTCTGAATCACAGTATCGAGAAAGAGAGGTCAGCTTAGAGCTAGACCAAATATCGTGAGGCAAAGGGAAAGACATGTACTCAACCTTGTGATGGTTCGTCCGAATGATCTTTATATGCGTTTAGGAGTTGGCACGTCTTGCTAGAGGCCGCTACCAACTATTGACGGAGTAAGTGTACTCGCGTCATGTCTATACGTGTATGAACCTATAGGGTCACACACTTTAGGGGCTGGAAGCCTAATGAGGATTGGATCCGAATTAGACCAGGCTTAGGCTGCTAATGGGCTGCTAATGTAGAAGCCCACCAGGGATGCCTATATAAGAGGGAGTGAGGCGAGCTGAAAAGGTGAGAGCATTCCACCCAGCCGCCACTCCTCTTCCGCCTGTGTTGCACGCGCAGACCTAGCAGTCTGGCGTGTGACGACTTCCACTCCGGACGTGTGGATACCTCGGAGGTGCTGCATTTGTAGCACTTGGACGAGCCGCGCAAAGGGGAGCTGCTCGTGGGACGAGGACGAGGAGGAGACGTAGAACATCTACACTGCCGCAACGTGCTTCATCGAGTTCCGCACCTGCGCGTCTAGCGGTAATCCCGTGATCTATGACAATAGTATTCCTGGTTGACGCGGTAGAAATTTTTGCTTTTACGCTAGTGTAGCCTACCCGTTACCCTTCAGTGGTATCAGAGCCGATGCTATTCAGTCATAGGTTCGGGAAGTTTGCATATGGTGATATGTAGATTGATATGAATGATATGATCGTTTGTATGGCGGTGTTTCTGGATTGATCTATGATCTTAATTTCCGTGATCGTGATTCTAAGGTCGTCGAACGACTTACCCCTACCGGTCGGTTTCCGCCATCGGGGTAGACAGTGACACATAAATCCTTCTGAATCACGCGAAGATCAATATGATTGATCGAATCGGGAATTAGATCTGAATCGACGTACCGTGATCAAAGGAGTTTGGTCAAATCGGAACTATGGTCGGTTTATGGTAAATTGGATTTGCCGATCAAAATCCTTAAAGGTACCGCGAGGGGCGCTGCCCCTTCGAACCCCGCAGGGGGAGACCCCCTAGACCCCCCTTAGTCGTAGCCCCCTTTTTGTATCTCGTTAAGGTTCATAGGTGGTACGATTTCACATGATCCGGTAGAATGCGATTCTATGCACAACTTGTTTTTGCAGGATTTATGTGATCAGTATGGCCCAAAAATGTATGTGATGCATGTATGTATTTTTTCATGACCTGCGTGTCGTGAGTTGGGCAACACAGCTGGAGCCATATGTGTTGTCAATTATTGTAATGGCCTGCGTGCCAACTTGTGATGATCCCAATACCATGTAATTTTGATTACTAGATGTTAGGAGTAATAGCTTGTATTAGTTCTTGGAGAACTCATCACTTGGAGGATGGCTCGCATAGAGCATGAAGATGGAGATCATCATGGTGGACAGGTTCTATGGCGATGGAGATCACCATGAGAAAATGGGCCATACTGTATCACATCTATGTGAATGCTATTCTTATACGTTTTCTACTATGCATGCTTAGATGATAGAAGTAGAACGATCCCTCACAAAGTTTAAGTTAAACCATGCCCTCCCAACCAAACCTTGCACCATCCTATGCCCTGTACAATCGTTGGTGGGTCTATGAAATTAGGGTGCCACGGTTTTCCTTGGCTGGATGGGTTTGTATCGGATACCTACACGCATAAGGGTTGGTGAGCTTAACAAGGTCATCTTAACAGTTAAGGACCTTGGGGCATAAAGGTTGGGCGCCTAGGTTTGACATAGAGATGTCACCCAACAACAAGAGTCATATGTGATATGATTAGCAAAGGTTGCTTACCGATTTACCTTGTCTTCTAGCAGTGATGCTAAAGCTCACTAGTCGACTTGTTAATTGTGGATCTTGAATCACTTAGTATCAATAGAGGGATGTTGATTTAAGTGGGAGTATATGCTATTAAATTGTTTAATATGTTTTACTCTTTCATGGTTACATGGCTTAGTATTTTGCATATTTTTTTGTTGTAGATCAATGGCACCGAACAATTCATCACCTTTTGCTTTGCGTTCGATTCTTGAAAAGGATAAACTAAATGGAACAAACTATTCGGACTGGGTCCGTAACCTGAGAATTGTTCTCAGGGCTGAGAAAAAGGAAACTGTTCTGGATACCCCAATCCCGGATGAACCTGCTGATAATGCAACTGCTACCCTTAAGAATGCCTACAAGAAAGCATTTGATGAATCTCTTGAGGTCAGTTGTCTTATGCTTGCATGCATGGAACCTGATCTTCAAAAACAGTTTGAGGATCAGGAAGCGTACGATATGATCGTTGCGCTTAAGGACATGTTCCAGACTCAGGCTAGGACTGAGAGGTACAATGTCGCTAAGTCCTTTGTGGAATGCAAGATGGCAGAGGGAGCAGCTGTAGGCCCCCATGTGATCAAAATGGTTGGTTACAGTCAGACTTTGGAAAAGCTTGGTTTTCCATTAGGCCAAGAGTTGGCCACTGACTTCGTTTTGGCATCTCTTCCATCTAGCTATGGGCATTTCATTTCGAACTACCATATGCATGGGGTGGAGAGGGGCCTTAATGAATTATGTGGGATGCTGAAAACAGCAGAATGTGACATTAAGAAGTGTGCAGGGCATAGCCATGTGATGGCTGTGCAGAACAAGCCTAGCTTCAAGAAAAAGGGCATTTCTTGGCAGAAGAAGAAGGGCAAGGCTAAGGATACGATCCCTAAGCCAAACCCTGCACCCAAGCAAAAGGCTGGTCCTGCAGGAGACACTGAGTGTTTCCTTTGTCACGAATATGGCCACTGGAAGAGAAACTGCAGCAAGTACCAGGCTTCTTTGAAGAAAAGTGGAAGTAAGAGTACTTCCCACTCAGGTACACTTGTTGTAAATGTTGTGGACATTTTTCTCGCAGATTCTTATGTTAACTCTTGGGTATTTGATACCGGATCGGTTGCTCATATTTGCAATTCGATGCAGGGGCTAATAAGGACTAGAGAAGTGCAAAAAGGCGAAGTGGATTTTCGCGTCGGAAATAAAGCAAGGGTTGCTGCATTGTTCGTCGGCGTCATGCAACTTCACCTTCCGTCAGGATTTATCATGGAGTTGAATAATTGTTATTACATTCCTAGTATGGGTCGAAACATTTTATCACCTTCATGTTTGATGAGGGATGGTTATTCATTCACGAGTACAAACAATGGTTGTGTAATCTCTAAGAATGCTATGTTTGTGGCTGATGCTCCCATTGTGAATGGGTTATTTATTTTAAATCTTGATAATGCATGTGTTTACAATGTTAGTGCTAAAAGGCTTCGGCCAAATGATTTGAGTCCTACCTATCTATGGCATTGTCGTTTGGGGCATATAAGTGAAAAGCGCATGAAGAAGCTCCATGGTGATGGTCTTCTAACTTCGTTTGATTTTGAATCATACGAGACATGTCAAGCTTGTTTACTTGGAAAGATGACCAAGACGCCTTTTACGGGGTTTCCCGAGAGAGCGACAGACTTGTTGGAACTCATACATACTGATGTATGTGGACCAATGAGCACGACAGCCAGAGGAGGATATCACTACTTCATTACTTTCACTGATGATTTCAGTAGATATGGCTATGTCTACTTGATGAAGCATAAGTCTGAAACTTTTGAAAAGTTCAAAGAGTTTCAAAATGAGGTAGAGAATCAACGTGGCAAGAAAATAAAGGCCTTGCGATCTGATCGCGGAGGTGAATATTTGAGTCACGAGTTTAGCAATCATCTTAAGAGTTGTGGAATTGTTCCACAGCTCACGCCGCCCGGAACGCCTCAAAGAAACGGGGTCTCTGAACGGCGTAATCGAACTTTGTTGGACATGGTTCGATCGATGATGAGCCAGTCGGATTTACCATTATCATTTTGGGGTTACGCGCTAGAAACAGCAGCTTTCACACTAAATAGGGTACCATCTAAATCCGTAGTTAAGACACCATATGAGATGTGGACTGGAAAGAATCCCAGTTTGTCTTTTCTAAAGATTTGGGGTTGTGATGCATTTGTCAAGCGACTTCAGTCGGACAAGCTAACACCCAAATCGGATAAGTGCATTTTTGTGGGATACCCAAGGGAAACCTTAGGGTATTACTTCTACAACCGAGAAGAGGGCAAAGTGTTTGTCGCTCGTAGCGGTGTTTTCCTAGAGAAAGAGTTTCTCACAAAGGGAACGAGTGGAAGGTCGGTGCGACTTGAAGAAGTTCAAGATGAGCCAGTCGGGGATGCTTCTACGAGTGATGCTATTGTAGCAGAACAAGTTGAGGAACCCGTGGCAATAGAAGCACCACAACCACGAAGGTCGGCGAGGCTCCGCGAAGCGCGAGAGTTATTATTGTTAGACAATGATGAGCCTGCGACCTATGCAGAAGCGATGGTGGACCCAGACTCTGAGAAATGGCTGATTGCCATGAGATCCGAGATAGAGTCCATGGGAGACAATCAAGTTTGGAACTTGGTTGACCTGCCTGATGGTTTTAAAGCCATCGAGTGCAAGTGGATCTATAAGAAGAAGATTGATATGGATGGAAATGTTCACATCCATAAAGCTCGACTTGTTGCAAAAGGTTTTCGACAAGTTCAAGGAGTTGACTACGACGAGACTTTCTCGCCCGTAGCGATGCTTAAATCTATACGGATCATTCTAGCCATTGCTGCACATTTCGATTATGAGATATGCCAAATGGACGTCAAGACGGCTTTCTTAAATGGAATCCTTTCTGAGGACGTGTATATGATGCAGCCCGAAGGTTTTGTCAATCCAAACAATGCTGGAAAGGTATGCAAACTTCAAAAGTCTATTTATGGGCTGAAGCAAGCATCTCGGAGTTGGAACATTCGATTTGAGGAAGTTGTAAAGGAGTTTGGCTTCACCAAAAACGAACAAGAACCTTGTGTGTATAAGAAAGAAAATGGGAAATCACTTGTGTTTCTAATCTTATATGTGGATGACATATTATTGATTGGAAATGACATTCCTATGCTCGAGTCTGTTAAGACCTCATTGAAAAATAGTTTTTCTATGAAGGACTTGGGAGAAGCGGCATATATTCTAGGTATCAAGATCTATAGAGATAGATCAAGGAGACTAATTGGATTAAGCCAGAGTACGTACATTGACAAAGTGTTGAAACGGTTCAGCATGGAAGAGGCTAAGAAGGGGTTCTTGCCCATGTCTCACGGCATTAAACTCAGCAAGACTCAGTGTCCTTCGACCACTGATGAGCGAGAACGCATGAGTAGGGTTCCATATGCTTCGGCTATTGGATCCATCATGTATGCAATGACATGTACTCGCCCAGATGTTTCCTATGCTCTAAGTGTTACGAGCAGATACCAGGCTGATCCAGGTGAGATTCATTGGACAGCGGTAAAGAATATCCTTAAGTACTTGAGAAGGACTAAGGATATGTTCCTAGTTTATGGAGGTGAGGTTGAACTCAGTGTAAAGGGTTACACAGATGCGAGTTACCTTAATGACTCAGACGACTCGAAATCGCAATCAGGTTATGTGTTTGTCATGAATGGTGGTGCTGTGAGCTGGAAAAGTTCCAAGCAAGATACAGTGGCCTCCTCTTCAACAGAAGTTGAATATATTGCTGCCTCGGAGGCTGCAAAGGAAGCTGTTTGGATTAGGAATTTCCTGATCGCTCTTGGTGTGGTTCAGGGCTCGTCCAATCCCTTGGACGTTTATTGTGACAACAATGGTGCTATTGCACAAGCCAAAGAACCTAGACAGCACCAGAAGAACAAACATATTCGCATGCGCTACCATCTGATTCGTGAGTTCATTGATGAAGGTAGTGTCATGTTATGCAAAATACATACGGACTCAAATGTTGCTGATCCCTTGACTAAGCCACTCCCGCAGCCTGCGCATGAAGCGCACACAAGAGCAATAGGTATTAGATACTGTCTAGATTGACTCTAGTGCAAGTGGGAGACTGAAGGAAATATGCCCTAGAGGCAATCATAGAGATGATTGTATTTCAGGTGTATCCATGAGTTATTATAATGTTCCTTGAATATCCATATACCAGGCAACTTGTATTGATTGGCAATTATGTGAATTGTTTGTGAAACTCTTTACTTGTATGGTTATCTAATAATTGTCCCTAGTCGGAGTTCATGCGAGGACACACGTGAATATTAGACTAGCACATCGATTGGTTAATGACTATGTTTCGCAAGTCATTGACATGGAGATGTCAAACCAATGATGTGGACACATGTTATGAACATGGGGTTGGACTGACCCAACATGAGACTAGCAATAATACTTGCAGCTCTCTCTACACATCGTGTACGTTTTTTCCTTAGACCTGAGATTGTCGCATGTACTTGAGATGTGGATCGACCTACTTTGGGGCTATCAAACACTACTCCGTAACTGGGTAGTTATAAAGGTAGCTTTCGGGTTTGTCCTGATACATGCTGCAAGGCATCGGTCAATCAAGATGGGATTTGCCCCTCTCTACTTGAGAGAGATATCTCTGGGCCCCTCGAGTGATCGGATCCAGAAATGCATGGCCGTGCTACATATGGTTAAGAGTTAACCTAGTAAAGGGATTCTGAATCACAGTATCGAGAAAGAGAGGTCAGCTTAGAGCTAGACCAAATATCGTGAGGCAAAGGGAAAGACATGTACTCAACCTTGTGATGGTTCGTCCGAATGATCTTTATATGCGTTTAGGAGTTGGCACGTCTTGCTAGAGGCCGCTACCAACTATTGACGGAGTAAGTGTACTCGCGTCATGTCTATACGTGTATGAACCTATAGGGTCACACACTTTAGGGGCTGGAAGCCTAATGAGGATTGGATCCGAATTAGACCAGGCTTAGGCTGCTAATGGGCTGCTAATGTAGAAGCCCACCAGGGATGCTTATATAAGAGGGAGTGAGGCGAGCTGAAAAAGAGAGAGCATTCCACCCAGCCGCCACTCCTCTTCCGCCTGTGTTGCACGCGCAGACCTAGCAGTCTGGCGTGTGACGACTTCCACTCCGGACGTGTGGATACCTCGGAGGTGCTGCATCTGTAGCACTTGGACGAGCCGCGCAAAGGGGAGCTGCTCGTGGGACGAGGACGAGGAGGAGACGTAGAACATCTACACTGCCGCAACGTGCTTCATCGAGTTCCGCACCTGCGCGTCTAGCGGTAATCCCGTGATCTATGACAATAGTATTCCTGGTTGACGCGGTAGAAATTTTTGATTTTACGCTAGTGTAGCCTACCCGTTACCCTTCACTCGGAACACGGACCGAAAGGTTAAGCATGAGTCATATAGTTGATATGATGCCCATATAGATGCTCGCCTTTGAAGCTACATCAACTCACGTGATGATCGGACTTGGTGTAGTGGATTTGTTTCATGTAATCACCAAAAAGACACGGGGGATGTCGTTTTTGAGTGGGAGTTCATTTCTAATTTGGATTAGTCGAACCAAATTTGTCATAAATTAAATCAAAGTGAATTTGCATAGTTTGCTGTAGTCATTGGCATTCATTTTCTACCTTATACTTAGTTTTTATTTGAGATAATAGAACTATAGAATTCTGGATATTTACTTTACGAGCTGGTATCATATTGTTTTGAATGTCAATTTAAAGTTTATAAGTCCTATTGCAAACATTCAGCAAACTCTATTTACTCCCTGAAGTTTAATAAGTAGTATTAAATCAAGAGTAAGAATTCCAATGTTAGTATCTAAAGTATCATGTTTGCCTCCATGATTATTGATATTCAAAAGTTGTTTTAATATCAAGATTATATTGGAGCTGAAAATTGTTTCAGAAACCATCATGTGTGAAAGATATTGTGATATCTGAAACAATGTTTTTGGTTGCATTATGATAGAGTATAACTTAGCAAAATACATGTTCTCATATTGTATGAGAATTTGTGAAGGTTGGAGATGCCAGGCATCCGAATCTACCAAAAAGGTTTTGGGAACTGATATTATACTCGTGATTCTTCCTTATAGGCTATAGTAGCTTGATCATGAAAGTTTTCATGATAAGGATAAATAGAAGATGTAAGTAAAATGTTTACTACACTAATAGATTACTAAAGAATGGATTTTTGAAAGAATGCCAAACATTTGATGATGGTTATCCACTTCAAAGTGCAAGTCCAAAGGTATTAGTATTTGACTATATACAAGCTTTGTACCATGTGTCATGTTGATGACACCACTATTGATGTTGATAGATTCTTTTAAAAGAAAAGGAATTGCTGAAAGAGAATCTATAAAATATTTGGCAGAAAATAAAAGGTCGGAGATGTCCAACTTGGGTATATAGAAGATATACATGTTATGGTTGTATTCCTTGCTTGTTAAACAATGTGGTTCTTAGGTATTGGATACCGAATTGGTTGGTATGAAGTGTCATACAGGACAACGCAATTCATGAACTACAATGGCCAAAGTAACTAGCAAGAGAATGAGTGATGATGTTCATCGAAAACAAATAAAGTGTTATTGTGTTTTTCGTTGTCATCAAACCAAGCCTTCAAGATTTGTTTAAATAATTGTTATTTTGTTCCGGTATTATGAGAACAATGGTTGTTCAAATAATTACTGTATTCCATAAAGGACCGATGAACTTTTACAAGTCTAGTTGGAGAAATCATATCCATAAACACTATTTCTATAATGTCACAAGACAAATGATTGAAAGATCACTTATGAAGTGACATCACTGTTTAAATTATATTTGAAAGAAAACATGAAGAAACTCCATGTTGATGGATTTTTGGAGTCTTTGATTTTGATCAATTGATGCATGTGAGACTTTCCTCGAGATAATTGAAACTCCGTCCATAGGCCAGAGAGGAACATATGACTAGCTTATTGGAAATTGTGCATACTAATGTGCATAGTCCATTATGTGTAGCCATATGCGATGGATCTTTTTTGCTTCATATGCTTTCTTCAAAAATTTGAGTGAATATATCTGTATATTTACTTAATAAGGAAGAAGTATGAAACATTTGAAAGTTGTTCAAAGACTTTCAAGATGAAGTGAAAAATCATTGTAACAAGAAAATAAAAGAGTTTATGATTTGATCGCAAAGGAAGATATTTGAGTTACATGTTTAGCAAAACACCTAAGATTTGAGGAATTGTTCCATGAATTTGGATTTCCCGGTAAACCATAGTAGTATGGCATATTCGAGAGATGAAATCAAACCATGTTTGACATGGTAAGATCAAAGGTGTCATTTATAAAACTGCCATTATGTTTAAAAGATTGAAGCTTTAGAGACTACCGCTTTTACACTAAAAAGAGCACCATCATGATCCGTTGAAATGACACCATATAAGTTATGGTTTGGGATAAAACCCGAATTGTCTTTTCTTAAATTTTGGTATGCTATGCATAAGTAAAATGTTTACAACCAAAGTCGGATAAACACGTCTTTGTAGGTTATCCCAAAGAATTTGTTGGGAATTTCTCCATAACACCGAGGACAAAAGAGTTTGTTACTTGGAATGTCAACTTTCTTGAGAAGGAATTTTTCGCGAAAAGTTAAGTGGGAGGACAATAGAACTTTGATAAGGTCGTTGAACCTTAGCTATATGTGCTAAGTAGCACAGCGCCGGAAAGTGTCCCGGTGGCGGGCACAATGCTCATGGCTCTCGTGATTACAAAAGGTGTGATCTCGGAGATTAGAGTTCCTATAGAACCGTGTGGGTCGGTAAGAATCAAATAGTAAGATTTGATAAGCAAGTCGTCATTGTTTTGACAATGATGAACCGACTACATGCAAAGAAGTGATGATAGGCCCTGACTCCATAAAATGACTAGAAGTCATAGAATCCGTGATAGTATCCATACACGAGAAATCAAGTTTCTGAACTTGGAAGACCCTCCGGAAAGGCGTGAAGCCTATCGGTCGTGTTTGGATCTATAAAGAAATAAGACATCGATCTTTAACATCTATGAAATAGTGGACATGTCGGAAAGAAGTTTACGACAATGTTCAAGGAGTTAACTATGACAAGAGTTGATCTTTCATATCGATATATAGTCTTGACGGATTAATGTAGCAACCACTACATATAATTTGGTATATGGTAGTTGAATAAACAGAACAAGGTTCTTCTAATAGAACGGTAACCTAGGACATGTACATGACATGGTCCGAAGGGTTTTGTTAATTCAAAGGGTGCTAAAAGGGCATGTAAACTTCAATAGTTGAAGTAAGCATAGCGGAGTTGGAATCTTCACCATGATGAAACTGTTAAAAGAGTTTAAATTCATCGAAGATGATGAAATGCTTGCATTTGCAAGAAATTAAGTGGGAGCGCTGAGACATATTTCTAATACATTATGTAGAGGACATATTTTTGATTGGAAATGATGTATCTTGTATTGACACAAGTTAAGAATTTCATTAAAATAAGATTTCGATGAAATACTTGGGCAAACCCGGAATATTTGGCATCAATATCTATATGGATAGATTAAGGCGCAAACATGGTTGTGCCAGACATACATATATGAGATATTGAAAGGGTTCAATATGGAAACAACAAGAAAGGTTCTTGCTGCATGAAAAGGATTGTATCAAAATTCAAGTGTTTCAACACTTGGTGAGTAAAATCACATGAAGATTTGATCGATTATACCATGATATGTATATATCCAGAATGTCCTATGCTCTAAATGTTATGAGCATATACCAGAATGATTCATAAGATGATCATTGGACAATAGTAAAGATATTCTTATGAGCTTTGGAAGAACTAAGAATATATAATGTATAAGTGAAAAATAGTTAAAGGTAGTTCATTGTAAAGTGTTACATTGATACTAGTTTTGTCAAAAGATACAAATTAAATTTATCTCAATTTAGACTATGGGTGGCACAATGTAATGGAAAGGATGTTCCATGATGGATTTGGATGAGTTCCAAAGTTGAGACATTGTGACGGATACTACAACAAAAGGCTAAGTATATAACTGTTATAGTAGCAGCAAAGGAGGGCACTTGTGTTAAGTAGTTTGTTATCAAACTAGGTGTGGTTCAAAGTGGGCTAATACTATGAAGATATATTGTGTGACAATAATATCAACATATTTTGAGCCGAACGAACTAAAGGTCTCACCAAAAGACCAAATTTATACAATGCCATCTCATTCGAGAATGAGTGATGCGTAGAGACGCAGAGACATGCAAATACACATGGTCCTGAAACTGTCAGATCAGGAGATTATGTTAACCACTAGCAATAGCGTATCTGCAACACAAGAAAGCCATAGGTGTTCAATACGCAAAGTTTTTCAAACTAGATTATTGACTCTAGTGCAAGTGGGAGACTGAAGGGAATATGCCCAAGAGGCAATAATAAAGTGGTTATTATCTTATTCCATGTTTATGATAAATGTTTATTTTGCATGCTATAATTGTATTGATCGGAAACGTCAATACATGTGTGTTTAATAAACAAAAAGGGTTCCTAGTTATGCCTCTCTTATAGACTAGCTCGTTGATTAACAAGATGATCAAGGTTTCCTGATCATGGACATTGGATGTTGTTAATAACGAGGTCACAACATTGGTGGAATGATGTGATGAACATTCATCCGAAGTATAGCATTACGATCAAAGTTATTATGTTTATATTGTTATAACATCATACGAAGTAATCTTTATCCTTAGACCATGAGATCATGTTAATTGCTAACACTGGAAGAGTATCTTGATAACATCAAACGTCACACCGTAACAGGGTGACTATAAAGATGGGTTCAGTGCTACGAAGGTGTTATGTCGAGGCTCATGGATCAAGAGTGGAATTTGTCAATCCCGATGACGGATAGATATACTCTGGCCCCTCTCGGTGATATCACATTAAGATAGCTTGCAAGCAAGTGATGTGATCACTAGAATGTTATATCACGGGAACGAGAAAAGAGTGCATGTTGGAAACGAGATCAAACTAGGTATGGAGATACCGATGATGGAATCTCGGACATGTAATATATCGCGAGACAAAGGGATTTAGTTACTAGCGTTAAAGATCTCACGATCACAGAAGTCACCGTTGAATGTGTGGGAGTCAGTATGGATCTCCAGGTCCCGCTGCTGATTATTGATCAGAGAGGGATCTCGATCATCTCTGCATTATTCGCGAACCGTAGGGTGACACACTTAAGGGATACCGACACCATTTGGAGAAAATATGTTTCAGATAAAGATTTAAGAAAGCGCTGGAATTATTTCAATAGACACCGAAACTGTTTCGGGTGAAATTGCTAAAGTTGGTTCTGCATGTAATATTGAAATGTTGTAGGGGCTTTTATGTGAATGTTTGTTAATTAAAGTAATTAACAAAATTATGAATAAAAAATAATAAAAGAGTTTTATTAAATGAGAGAGCATTAAATTTGGAGAAATTTAATGCATTTAAAGTGGAGACTTTAAAAGGGAATGTGAAGAGGCATTTTAATGTGGAGGGGTTACCACCACATGAATGGAGGAGGTGAAGAGGCACCTCCTCCATGCGCCGCCATGAAGGAGGGGCACCCCCTCCTCCTATAAAAGGCCACCCTCTCCTCACTTCTCACTCACACCTCCTTGTGAAGGATCTCTCTCCCCCTCTAGTATTATTCCCCATGGTATCGGATTAGCGAGATACATGTTCCCGGTGGCTTTATCTGGAAAGGAGTTGCTGCTTCCACTGCTTTGCTGGAGCGAGGGACGGAGGTTGTCGGGGTACCGGACATGTGTGCGATCACGGATGCACCACTACTTTGCGGTGCTGGACTTGGTGGTGCTGGAGCTGGATCTGAAGGACGTGCTGGAGCCGGACCTGCTCAGACTTCCTCACGATCTTGAGATCGGCAAGTGTACGACTACATCAACCACGAGTTCCTACTCGTTAACAAAACTCGTTGTCTTTGAGGGTAAGTTCTCGTTGGATGTATGTCCACCCGTTGCTTTGTACCTAGTAGATAGATCTTGGCGTGTAGTTCACACCGTAGGAAATTTTTTGTTTTCTATGCTGCGGACCCAACAGTATGTGCATTGTCCCAAGACTAGTTGATTGATGCATAACTTGATATTGCTTGTTTTAAACTATTTGTATCTAGTCACTCTTATGAACTTTGAAGGTGTCCCATGCATTCATATTTGCTACTCTTTGAGGGACAAGCTGAATACTATTATGCTATGTTTTCTTTATGTGAAACAAACATCTTGCAAAGCATTGTTATTCATGAATCTTTTATTTGTGCCTTTTCATGTTGCATCATAGTTTCTTTGTCTTATTGCAAGAACTTTGTCATTCATGTTATGATTGAAGTATTATGATCCCAGCTTTCAATATTTTACAAATACTTTCATCAAGTCTTTGATGGTGCATGTCACCTCAAAAATTATTCTTTCTTTTTATCACTTACCTACTCGAGGACGAGCAGGAGTTAAGCTTGGGGATGTTGATACATTGCAAATGTATCTATAATTTTTGATGTTCCATGCTTGGTTTTATCCACTTTCTTGTGTTTTGTCCACACTTTGGAGTACTTTTCATATGATTTCTTGGACTAACCTATTACCTAGAGCCACAGTGCCAGCTGCCTGTTTTCTGCTATTTTTGGTTCCAAGAAAGTCAGAAAATGAATATTCTTGGAATTGGACAGGACAAAAGCCAAAGTGCCTATTTTTTCGGAAGTCATCAGATGCCAGAGTACGAGACGGAGAGGGGCTAGGGGGCCACCACACCACCTGCCTGCACGGCCCAGCCTGGCCCACACCAGGGGGTGGTCTGGCCGACCCCAGCACCCCCTCGGCCTCTCCTTCCGCCTATAAGATGCCCTCGGGACGAAAACCCTAAGTACCCGATCAAAAATCCACGAAAGAGTCTGTAGCCGCCGTCATCTCCATCCCTAGATCAGGAGGGATCTGAAGTTCTTCCCGGCACCCTGCCGGAGAGGGGAATTCACCCTGGAGGCCTTCTTCATCACCATGCAAACCTCCGGTGTGATGCGTGAGTAGTTCATCCTTGGACTACGGATCCATGTAGTAGCTAGATGGCTGGTTCTCCTCCTTTGTGCTTTCATGTCTAGATCTTGTGAGCTCCGTTCATGATCAAGATCATCTATTTGTAATCATACATGTTGTGTTTGCGGGGATCCGATGGATATTGAGATGCTATTTCAGATTGGTAATTGATTCTATCATGTCTTTGTTATTTGTGATCTTGCATGCTTTCCGTTGTTAGTAGCTATCTTGGCCAAGTAGATGCTAGCAACTCCAAGAGTTAGTATTTATGCTCGATAGTGGGTTCATGCCTCTGGTAATCTGGGGAAGTGACAGAAATCTCTAAGGTACTAGATGTGTTGTTGCTACTAGGGAGAAAACAACAATCCTTTGTTCATAGAACAATCATATTGTTTACTTTACACACAGTTCGTAAAGCAATAATCTGTTGCTTGCAACTTAATACTGGAGGGGGTTCGGATGATAACCTGAAGGTGGATTATTAGTCATAGATGAAGTTGGATGGCAGTCTATGTATAATGTTGTAATGCCCAATCAAGTCCCAAAGGAGTCAAGATGATTAGTATATGCATGTATTGCTTTATCGATGTTTGTTAAATTGCCCCACTATAATTTGTTCACCCAGCATGTTATCTATCTTAAGGAGAGCCACCTCTAGTGAACTATGGATCCCGGTACTTTCTTTACATACAATCTATAAACTGTTTACTGCTTTGTGTTTACTTTTTGCAAACTATTACTTCTTTCCATTTGATACGTTTAATCCTTTGTTTTCCGCAATACATGGTGATATTGACAACCTCATCGCAAGTTGGGGACAAAGTTCTGTGGTTATGTTGTGCAGGTCTCGACGTTGCTACTAGCACCGGTAGTGCGCCCTGCCAAGGATCAGCTTGCAACACCTTTGGGGTGTTTCCTTGCTCCTACTGGTTCGATTAAACCTTGGTTTCATAACTGAGGGGAACTTGCTGCTGTGCTCATCATACCTTCCTCTTGGGGTTCCCAACGAGCTCTACATCAACACCGCACTAGCACTTTTCTGCCGCCGTACACTGAGCCATCAGTAGTTTCAAATATCCACTCACCTAGAGCCGGGTTAAGTTCCACTTGGCCCGGGTCTTGAGTAACTTCAAATATTCACTCACCTAGAGCCGGGTTAAGTTCCACTTGGCCCGGGTCTTGAGCAACTTAAAATATTCACTCACCTAGAGACGGGTTAAGTTCCACTTGGCCCGGGTCTTGAGTAACTTCAAATATTCACTAACCTAGAGCCAGGTTAAGTTCCACTTGGCACGGGTCTTGAGTAACTTCAAATATTCCTTATGATCTAGAAGCTATCATTTTTCTTTTTTAGATCACCACCAACCACCGAACCATTGAGTTTTAGTGGCTCTTGCAATCCCACAAAGAGTTGTGCGCCAAGCATAAGGCCGTGCTACCTAAGGCAAAGAAGAAAGGTAAAGTTCTCTCGCTCAAACTTTTACTTTTTCTTTTCTTCATCATTGGCTTTCCGAACTAACTCATTAATCAGATTGCGCAACTGAAGTGGAGGCTAAGAACATAATCATGAGGAAAAACTTGGCTGAGATAAAAGGTAAGTCATCTTGGTTATTCAGTCTTTGTCCTTTTTCCTTCTGACTCGGCAGATAATTATACCTCGGCTTTGCCGAGTCAACAAACTATTGCAGTGTCTCTTCAAGATAGCGTACCTTTTCCTGACATGATGCTCCACTTTCTCGAACAAGCAAGGAAGCATCAGGCCCAACTCAAGAAGAAATATGATAAAATTGCCAAACTTCGGCTCAAGGATGATGAGATTACTCTGGTCCACACCGATATTGAAAAGTTAAAGAATCTCCACAAGGCTGAGCTGGATAAAGTTGACCAGAACTTCTCCAATGAAAAAGAGCTGCTAAAGACCTAGCTTGAGAAGAGCGAAGACATGCTAAAGAACGCCGACATCAAATTTGAGTCGGTGAACATAGAATATGAAGATCTCAAGAAGAGAAACGCTGATGGGCTCATGGAGCTAACTTGGATCAATAGTTATATCTCTCATCGGTTTTTCCTCTTCCTTCGACCTTTGTTTCTCCGGGTTTTCTGCCCATACTTACTGATCTTACTTGTCTCATTTTCAGGAAAATTTCCAGAGATCAATGACATTTCCGTCACTTGTGTTAACAAGTTCCTCCTAAAGAGAGGTACTCCTGTTCTTCCTGACACTGAACCAATTCCTTATGGCATGGAGGACATGCTGGTGAATGATACATTGCAAATGTATCTATAATTTTTGATGTTCCATGCTTGGTTTTATCCACTTTCTTGTGTTTTGTCCACACTTTGGAGTACTTTTCATATGATTTCTTGGACTAACCTATTAACAAGAGCCACAGTGCCAGCTGCTTGTTTTCTGCTGTTTTTGGTTCTAGGAAAGTCAGAAACTGAATATTCTTGGAATTGGACGGGACAAAAGCCAAAGTGCCTATTTTTCCGGAAGTCATCAGATGCCAGAATACGAGAGGGAGAGGGTCTAGAGGGCGGCCACACCACCTGGCCGTGCGGCCAGGCTTGGCCCGCACCAGGGGGTGGTGCGGCCAGACCAGGCACCCCCTCGGCCTCTCCTTCCGCCTATAAGATGCCCTCGGGACGAAAACCCTAAGTACCCGATCAAAAATCCACGAAAGAGTCTGTAGCCGCCTTCATCTCCATCCCAAGATCGGGAGGGATCTGAAGCTCTTCCCGGCACCCTGCCGGAGAGGGGAATTCATCCTGGAGGCCTTCTTCATCACCATGCAAGCCTCCGGTGTGATGCGTGAGTAGTTCATCCTTGGACTACGGATCCATGTAGTAGCTAGATGGCTGGTTCTCCTCCTTTGTGCTTTCATGTCTAGATCGTGTGAGCTCCGTTCATGATCAAGATCATCTATTTGTAATCATACATGTTGTGTTTGCGGGGATCCGATGGATATTGAGATGCTATTTCAGATTGGTAATTGATTCTATCATGTCTTTGTTATTTGTGATCTTGCATGCCTTCCGTTGTTAGTAGCTATCTTGGCCAAGTAGATGCTAGCAACTCCAAGTGTTAGTATTTATGCTCGATAGTGGGTTCATGCCTCTAGTAATCTGGGGAAGTGACAGAAATCTCTAAGGTACTAGATGTGTTGTTGCTACTAGGGAGAAAACAACAATCCTTTGTTCATAGAACAATCGTATTGTTTACTTTACACGCAGTTCGTAAAGCAATAATCTGTTGCTTGCAACTTAATACTGGAGGGGGTTCGGATGATAACCTGAAGGTGCATTAATAGTCATAGATGCAGTTGGATGGCGGTCTATGTATAATGTTGTAATGCCCAATCAAGTCTCAAAGGAGTCAAGATGATTAGTATATGCATGTATTGCTTTCTCAATGTTTGTTAATTGCCCCGCTGTAATTTGTTCACCCAACATGTTATCTATCTTAAAGAGAGCCACCTCTAGTGAACTATGGATCACGGTCCTTTCTTTACATACAATCTATAAACTGTTTACTACTTTGTGTTTACTTTCTGCAAACTATTACTTCCTTCCATTCGATACGTTTAATCCTTTGTTTTCCGCAAAACACGGTGAGATTGACAACCTCATCTCAAGTTGGGGACAAAGTTCTGTGGTTGTGTTGTGCAGGTCTCCACATTGCTACTAGCACTGGTAGTGCGCCCTGCCAAGGCTCAGCTAGCAACACCTTTGCGGTGTTTCCTTGCTCCTACTAGTTCGATTAAACCTTGGTTTCATAACTGAGGGAAACTTGATGTTGTGCTCATCATACCTTCCTCTTGGGGTTCCCAACGAGCTCTACGCCAATACTGCACCAGCACTTTTCTGGCGCCGTACACTGAGCCATGAAGCATTTTTCTGGCGTCGTTGCCCGGGAACTGAAGAAGAAGAAGCTCCCACATCAACCACGCGCCATCAAAAGTCATTTTTCTGGCGCCGTTGTCGGGGAGTCAAGGACATCTTCACAAGGGGTGTCCCTCATAACCAATCTCTTTACTTTGTTATTTTTGTTTTTCTTAGTTTCTTTCTGCTTTGTTTGCTGGTTTTGTTATCAAAAAGACAAAAAAAATTAGTTTCACTAGTTTGCTTTCTTATTTCAAAAACACACAAAAAATTAGTTCCTTTCTTAAGTTGCCACTATGTCTAGCCTTGCTCCAATCACTATGTCACCTGAGGAAATGATTTTCACTTTTAAACAAGGAAATGAGGAAAGCTTCAAGGAAGCTTGGTCTAGAATCTCTGATCTACATGAAAAAACTGAGCCTAAAATGACTCAAAGCTTGTTCCTAGCAGGTTTTACCTTGGAATTGCTCTTTGCTATAGATATGCTTTAGATGCTGTTGTGGGAGGAGATTTACTCCAATGTAATGAGGATGATACTATAAATGCTATAAAAAAATTGATCCTCACTTACAACTTGCCTAGCCAAACTGATATTTCTTTCACAAAAATATTTGCTAGATTGAACACTCTTGAGACTAGCACTACTAGCTTAAAAGATTGCTATAATAAGCTTAGGGAGCATCACCATTATGTTCCAATAAATTCTGAACCATCAAAGTGGCTCCCTACAGCAAAGATTCAGATAAACACTGAAACTTTTCAAGCCCGCTGTGATATCATGTCTGAATTTTGTCTTATGCCCAAGGATATTTATGAATCTTTGAATACTTGGGGGCTTACTGAAGGAGGAAAAGAAATATTTCTTGCTAATAATGCTACCATATTACCTCTTGGAATAGCTGAAGGAGTGTTTACAAAGATCCTCGGGAAAATGATTTCTACTGATTATCTTGTTATTGAATGTGCAGGAAAAGGACAAATTACACTTGGAAGGTCCCTATTAGAACTCCTTGGAGAAATAATAGATATGGGAAAGGGGACCATGCACCTTTATTCTCCACTAAACAATCATATTTTCCCCAAGGTTAAGAATAAAAGTAAGAGAGGTAAGGGCAAGAAATTTGGTCTTAATGCTTCTTCATTTGAGAACACTTGATTCTTTCTTTGCTTCTTATGCCTAACTTAAAGGCGTTAAAAAAATTACTTATTGGGAGATAACCCAAAAGTTTTAGATGAGTCTTGGAGTTTTTACTTCAGTAATAACCGCTCCTTATCCTTTTTATTTGCTTTTTGTGCCAAGAGTAACCTCTAATGAGAGAGAAGTAATGATTGGGAAAGTTGCTGTCCCGAAACAGATTTCTGTGCTTCACCGTAAAAATTCGTGTAAAATGTCTAAACGTATTTTTGAGGCATGAATGTTTGTGCTTCTGCCCTAGGTTGTTATCTAACTTGCGTTAGTTCAACACTTTTTGATTTGAGCAACAGAAGGTCTTCGAAAAAAATTGTTTTTACCTGCTGGTCTGTTTTGATAGATTTCTGCCATTTTCTGCATTTGCTTCTTGCTGGTTCCTTTTTGGGTTCTTTTGGGGAATTGAGCTTTTTGAGGGAAGTGCTATAGTATATAGTGTTCTAATGGAAGTTTATTTGGTGTTGGAACTGAACCTTAAGACTTATTTATCTTGAGTGCACTAATGTTGCTAATAAATATTGTGTGAAGTTTTGTATGAAGGAAAAATTTCAGGTGTATGGAAGGAATGAGTAACGAGATGAAGGATGTACTAAAGCTCAGGCTTGGGGATGCCACACGTGTCACCCTAAGAAATCTCCCAGAAGTACAAGCGTCAAAGCTTGGGGATGCCCAAGGCATCCCCTTCTTCATTAATAAAAATCCCAGGTTTCTTCCAAATGCTTCATTTTTATTGTTTCATGCACAGTTGTGTTGTTCTTGGAGCATCTTCTTTTTTGTTTTGGTTTTTCGTTTGCTTTGTTTGCTTAGTTTTCTGAATAAATTGGTTGGACCCCCTCTTTCATACATTGGTTTTCAAAGTTTGGTTTGGTTTGGAAAAGAGTAGGAAAGTTCATGCTTATGTGGTAAAAAGAGCTCGTTTTTGACTGTGGCCTATGCTTTGTCATGCCATGCTTGATATTTTTTTGGCTTTATGCTTAGTATTATTTGCTGTAGCATGACTTCTTATAAACAATTGAGATTGCTTAATGTGCCTTGGATGAATCATGCGTTGTTTTAGCATATTAATGCATAGTATAGTGGTATTCTCCTTTTGAAGCTTTATTTGGGTTGACTTGGCACATGCTCACACCATGTTAGGACTATATCAAGTCACCATAAGCCTTTATGATCCTTTAGTTTTCAACTTGTAGTATCACTTTACGCTTTGATCAATGATGTTTTGTCGCTCTGCATGATTATGGCCAT
This sequence comes from Avena eriantha, assembly GCA_910589775.1. Lineage (NCBI taxonomy): Eukaryota > Viridiplantae > Streptophyta > Magnoliopsida > Poales > Poaceae > Avena > Avena eriantha. Next base: position 404,976,281 of record OU342745.1, read on the forward strand.
TATTGCTCTCTTAGTTTGTCGCTCCCAGTCTTTTGCTAGCATCCACAACCAAGTATGAGTTCCACTCATGCATCCAACTCCCTAAACCAAGTTATTCCAAAGAGTCCACCCTACCTACCTACTAGCTTATGCTATTCCAAGTATATTCATGCTTTTGTTTACCTTTCGAATTAAACTTGTTATGAGAAAACTAGTGATTAAAGCTCTCACGAACTTGATGGCACACTTTACTTTACTTGCCCTTAATAAACTTGAACCATTGTGTCTTCTATGTTGTATATGCTTGCACTTATTTGTTGGGAATTAGCAGAACCATGCTTTCATGGGGAACACTTTCAACATTGCACTTGGTACTTGTACCTAGTTGATATCATGCTCTTTTGTATATGGATGTCGTCGGTGTGAAATGAAAGGGGAGCTTGTAAGTCCATGGACTTATGTATATGTGTTAGAGAAACGCCTGGGCCGCTGGTTTAATCCATGCTGACATGGTGGAAACCTGAAGTGTAACCATAATGAGCTGTCTATGAAGAATTCTTCTTATAAAAAAAGAGTCCTATATTGAGAAAAAAGAGAAAAGAGAAAAAAAAGATTATGAAAAGATGAAAGAGAGAAAAAAGCACCATATTCCCATGGTAAATAAGAAGATTGCTGAGATGCTCGTTGTCTGCTTGCCTTGTCATTTTGATATGGGGATTCTTCTGTATCATCGGGCAAGGGGTACCCCGTTGGCGGTTCTCTATGATACACATGTACTTACAATGACAAGAACTTACCGGTGACTAAACTTGAGTAGCATGAGGAGCGACCCTCGTATACAAGGGACATGAGATTTCTAACTTAAACTTCATCAAGCATGTACACCATAGTTTGTTCACTTTAACCTTAATCACTTCAAGATGCTTATGATAAGGGAAATGAGAGTTGAAAGGTATAAGTACCATAATTTTTGGAAGCTCTTTATGAGACTTGAATCCCTACTTCCTTTTATAAAAAGGCCTTTCCTCCACCATTATATTAAGTCTCCATATTCTACCTTTATGCACCTACTTTGAGAGCATAGTGGCCATTCTTAGTTCTATGTGCATTGTCCCAAGACTAGTTGATTGATGCATAACTTGATATTGCTTATTTTAAACTATTGTATCTAGTCACTCTTATGAACTTTGAAGGTGTCCTATGCATTTATATTTGCTACTCTATGAGGGACAAGCTGAATACTATTATGCTATGTTTTCTTTATGTGAAACAAATAAACGTCTTGCAAAGCATTATTATTCATGAATCTTTTGTTTGTGCCTTTTAATGTTGCATCATAGTTTCTTTGTCTTATTGCTAGAACTTTGTCTTTCATGTTATGATTGAAGTACTATGATCCCAGCTTTGAATGTTTTACAAATACTTTGATCAAGTCTTTGATGGTGCATGTCACCTCAAAAATTATTCTTTCTTTTTATCACTTACCTACTCGAGGACGAGCAGGAGTTAAGCTTGGGGAAGTTGATACATTGCAAATGTATCTATAATTTTTGATGTTCCATGCATGGTTTTATCCACTTTCTTGTGTTTTGTGCAAACATTAGAGACTTTTTCATATGATTTCTTGGACTAACCTATTAACAAGAGCCACAGTGTCAGCTGCCTGTTTTCTGCTGTTTTTGGTTCCAGGAAAGTCAGAAAATGAATATTCTCGGAATTAGACGGGACAAAATCCAAAGTGCCTATTTTTCTAGAAGTCATCAGATGCCAGAATACGAGACGGAGAGGGGCCAGAGGGCGGCCACACCACCTGGCCACGCGGCCAGGCTTGGCCCGCGCCAGGGGGTGGTGTGGCCAGCCCAGGCACCCCCTCGGCCTCTCCTTCCACCTATAAGATGCCCTCAGGACGAAAACCCTAAGTACCCGATCAAAAATCCATGAAAGAGTCTGTAGCCGCCGTCATCTCTATCCCTAGATCGGGAGGGATCTGAAGCTCTTCCCAGCACCCTGCCAGAGAGGGGAATTCACCCCGGAGGCCTTCTTCATCACCATGCAAGCCTCCGGTGTGATGCGTGAGTAGTTCATCCTTGGACTACGGATCCATGTAGTAGCTAGATGGCTGGTTCTCCTCCTTTGTGCTTTCATGTCTAGATCTTGTGAGCTCCGTTCATGATCAAGATCATCTATTTGTAATCATACATGTTGTGTTTGCGGGGATCCGATGGATATTGAGATGCTATTTCAGATTGGTAATTGATTCTATCATGTCTTTGTTATTTGTGATCTTGCATGCTTTCCGTTGTTAGTAGCTATCTTGGCCAAGTAGATGCTAGCAACTCCAAGAGTTAGTATTTATGCTCGATAGTGGGTTCATGCCTCTGGTAATCTGGGGCAGTGACAGAAATCTCTAAGGTACTAGATGTGTTGTTGCTACTAGAGAGAAAACAACAATCCTTTGTTCATAGAACAATCGTATTGTTTACTTTACACACAGTTCGTAAAGCAATAATCTGTTGCTTGCAACTTAATACTGGAGGGGGTTCGGATGATAACCTGAAGGTGGATTATTAGTCATAGATGAAGTTGGATGGCGGTCTATGTATAATGTTGTAATGCCCAATCAAGTCCCAAAGGAGTCAAGATGATTAGTATATGCATGTATTGCTTTATCGATGTTTGTTAATTGCCCCACTGTAATTTGTTCACCCAGCATGTTATCTATCTTAAGGAGAGCCACCTCTAGTGAACTATGGATCCCGGTCCTTTCTTTACATACAATCTATAAACTGTTTATTGCTTTGTGTTTACTTTCTACAAACTATTACTTCCTTCCATTCGATACATTTAATCCTTTGTTTTCCGCAAAACACGGTGAGATTCACAACCTCATCACGATTTGGGGACAAAGTTCTGTGGTTGTGTTGTGCAGGTCTCCACGTTGCTACTAGCACCGGTACTGCGCCCTGCCAAGGCTCAGCTAGCAACACCTTTGGGGTGTTTCCTTGCTCCTACTAGTTCGATTAAACCTTGGTTTCATAACTGAGGGAAACTTGCTGCGGTGCTCATCATACCTTCCTCTTGGGGTTCCCAACGAGCTCTACATCAACACCGCACCAGCACTTTTCTGGCGCCGTACACTGAGCCATCAGTGAACCTCGCAGCCCGAGTTGAAACCATGAAGAACTATGGTTCAAATATTATGGATGCTGCCATCCATATCTTCAGTGCCCTTTGGCCCAATGAGCCCACTCCCAAAGGCCATGTCCCTTTAATTGAAAAGTTGATGGAGTGCGAGACTCAGCTGGACCTTTGGAGGGAATCCACTGCGCGTGCTGGTGCTGACACGGCCCTAAGCTTCGTGTTATCTTGGTATGAAGGCATTGATCTAAAGGTTCTCAGCCGCATGCCCACCGAATCCAAATGGACCACTGACCCAGATTGCATCGCCCAATGCCAAGCTTGAGCCTACGACCTTATCCAATATGCCCATTGTCATGAATGGAATGAAGGGCCGAGTTTCCTTGATGACGTTGATGACGCATATGTCGAGGGTGGTTTGGATGGCGAGGAGGAGGAGGCTTTGGAATAGGCCAAAGAAACTAAAGGTGCTGATGAAGCCGAGGCTAACCCGGTTGATGAGGCAGAAACCAAGGTTCCCTCCACTAAGGCTGACTTGCCCCCTCCTGCTGCAGATGCTCCGGATGTTGATGCTCCTTGAGAAAAAACACTTTCAAATTTTTAAAATTCCCGGTATGCCGGGCGCATATGTATTAAGCATAATGTGATGTTTTGTTACTACTAAGTCCTTTATGTAGGATTAACTTGGGCTAAGTCCCCAAGTTTCATTTTCTTGTTCTCCCAATTTTATGATTCGGCTCGCGTCTACCTTGATTCAGTTTTTGACTTACGAGTCTGAGGTTCAAAAAACTAAATTAACAATACTCAAAAATCTAGGATTAGCTCAAAATAATTCAACACGAAAGAAATAAATTATATACAGGGGTTAGTCAGAATAACAAATGTTGGCTCAATTATGTTCCTTTCCTTAGTCATTTTTCATGTGCTTAGCAATTCCGAACTTGTTCTCTTGCTTCCCATGAAGTCAATTCTTGTTGGACAACAACAAGTCAAAGATTTAGTTTTTTATGCCTACACATTACTAATCTGGCTAAGGTGTAAGTAATTTAAGCCAGTCGACATATAAAAAAGTAGATACAGAAAAGACAGTTATTAAGGCAGTCCCCGAGTTTCTGCTCGGGGGGGGGGGGCGAGATTTTATTGATAGGCGCATTGCCAACATACATGCCGACATATGAGAGTTCGAGATACATACACTTTTTGCTAAGTGTAAAACGAGCGAAGTAGAGCTACATTCCATGGACACTTAGATTCCTCGCCGGACCTATCTTCCTTGTTCTTCTCCCGTGGCTGTGCATCAATGAGGTAATAGGCATCATTGTGTAATGCTTTGCTTAGAATGAATGACCCTTCCCATGGAGGGGATAGCTTATGCATGCCGGCAGTGCGCTGCACCAACGGAAGTACCAGATCTTCTTCCCCGAGGACTCGAGGGTTAACTTTCAGGCTATGGTAGCATCAGAGTTTTTGCTGATAAATGGCGGATCTGGACAAGGCCAGTTCTCTCGCTTCTTCCAATAGATCAACATCATCTTGCCAGGCTTCTTGCACTTTGGCTTATGTGTATTGAGCGACCCTGGGCGAGTCATGCTCTATGTCGGCTAGTAATACAACTTCTGCCCCATATACCAGAAAGAATGACGTATATCCCGTTGATCGATTCAGAGTTGTTCTTAAGATCCACAATATCGCTGGTAGTTCTTCTATCCAGCACCCCGCTGATCTTTGCAGCATCTCAATGAGCCAGGGTTTTATCCCGGACAGAACTAGTCCGTTGGATCTTTCCACTCGTCCGTTCGATGTGGGGTGGGCTACTAATGCAATATCTAGCAGGATTTTCTTTTCTCGGCAGAATCTCGCAAATGCTCCTTCGGCAAAATTGGTGCCATTATTAGTTATGATACTATGTGGATAGCCATATCTCAGAATAATATATTTGAGGAAAGTCACGACCATAGCCCCATCACACTTTATTATTAGCTTTACTTCAATCCACTTGGTAAATTTGTCCACCATGACCAAATGGGTCATATTCCCCTTAGCCGGCTTAAATGGGCCAACCATATCCAAGCACCATACAACAAATGGCTAAGTGATAGGTATAGTTTTCAGCTCTGACATTGGCGTGTGTGTCTTGGTGGCGTACCTATGACAACCATTGCATTTTCTTACTAGATCCTCGGCTTGCTCTAAGGCACTTGGCCAGTAAAATCCATGCCGAAAAGCTTTTGCCACCAAGGCTCTGGACGAGGCGTGATGCCCACATTCCCCCGATGTATATCTCAGAGGATGTCAATCCCCTCTTCCAGCTCAACACACCACTGCAGAACACTTGTGACACTTCTCTTGTATAGTTCGGCATTGATAATGGTATACACCTTTTCTCTCCTCTGAATTTCCCTTGAAAGTATCTCATCACTTGGCAAAGTTCCATCTTTCAAGAATTCCAATATCATCTTGGCCCATGTTAGTACAACACATTCTGGGAAAAGTCCTTCATCAATTTCCATTGCATCCACCGACATTACTCCCGCCAGATCAAGCTGGATAGTCCCCAGGTTCTACGAGGCAGTCCCCTGGTTTGCCGAGATAGTCCCCAGGTTTGCTAAGGTGTTCCCTCAGTCAATGTCCGTAGGGCTAGCTTCTGATCCAGAGTGCGTCGGGACATAGATTGACTCGGATTCTGGTGAAGGTGTGATAGATAGTTTTCTCAAGTGCTCCAAAGCAACTCCTGGCAGGATAGCCTGCCGAGATAAGCCCAGCTTAGATAGTATGTCAGCTACTTCATTTTCAAGCCGAGGTACGTGACGGAATTCGCATCCCTCAAAGTACCCACATATCTTTTGGACATAAAATCTATAAAGGGCCATATTTGCATTTAGGGCATCCCAATGACCAGACACTTGCTGCACCACCAAATCCGAATCACCAAAGCACTATATCCGACGTTTTCCAACTTCCTTTGCCACCTTAAGTCCATGCACGAGCGCTTCATACTCGGCAACATTGTTTGATGCTCGAAAATGGATTTGGAGAACTTATTTCAGTTGATCTTTCTTGGGAGAGGTAAGAACTACCTCGGCCCCTAATCCCTCTTTTAGCTTTGAACCATCAAAGTGCGTGCTCCAATAGTTAGAGTCTGACAAAGGTGGTTCGTACTGCATTTCGTCCCAATCCACACAAAAATCAGCCACTTCTTGAGACTTGATGGCGTCCCTCCTATCAAAATGTGGTGCATAAGGGGCTAACTCAATTGCCCATTTTGCAATCCGACAGCTTGCATATTTGTTTCTCATTATCTCGGATATGGGCACTTCACATATCACTTTTATTGGATGTTCCTCGAAGTAATGCTTGAGCTTCTTGGCTGCCATGAACATGCTATATGCCATTTTTTGGTAGTCAGGATAATTTTGCTTCGAAGTTGACAATACCTCACTTAGGTAATACACTGTCCTCTACACCGACTTACTTTCCTCGTCACTCTCCACCACAACCACGACACTTAAGACTTGGTTGGTCACTGCTATATAGAGCAACATTGGCTCTTTGGATAGTGGTGAAGCTAACACTGGTGTAGAGGCTAACATTTTCTTCAGGTCATGAAATGCGCTATCAGCTTGTGGTGTCCATACGAATTTATCTACCTTTTTCATTAACTGGTAGAGGGGCAATGCCTTCTCTCCCAGCCAACATACAAAGTGACTTAATGATGCCAGAAAACCAGTGAACTTCTGAACATCATTAAGACACTTTGAAAGTTCAATTTTCTCTATAGCCCGGATCTTTGTTGGATTAGATTTGATACCTCGGCTAGACACAAGGAAACCGAGTAATTTTCTTGCTGGGACACCGAAGGTGCACTTATCCGGGTTAAACTTCATTCGGAACCTCCTTAGTGTCGCAAAGGTTTGTCGGATATCTTTTGGGAGAGTTTTTATTTCCTTTGTCTTTATCACAACATCATCCACATGCACTTGAACATTTCTCCGAATCTGATCATGCGAACATTTTTGCATACATCTTTGATACGTTGCTCCTGCATTATGTAAGCCAAATGGCATGGTGCAATAGCAATAAGCCCCATACAGGTAATGAAAGCAGTCTTTATTTGTTCATCTGGGTTTAGGGGTATCTGGTGGAAATCCGAATATGCATCTACAAATGACAACAACTCACACCCAGTGGTCGAATCTATGGCCTGATCTATACTTGGTAGTGGGAATGGATCTTTTGGACACACCTTATTCAGGTTCGTGTAATCGATACACATATGCCACACCACTTCCACATTCGGGTAATCCTTTTTCTTCTCCACGAGCATCGGATTAGATAGCCAATCCGGATATAGTACTTACATGATAAACCCGGCTACAAGGAGCCAAGCTATCTCATCACCAATTTCCTTTCTTCTGTCTTCGGCGAAGCGGCGGAGAGGTTGCTTTACCTGCTTAGCTCCGGGTCTCACATGCAAAGAGTGCTCGACCAACTCCCTCGGTACACCTTGCAGATCCTGTGTGGACCAAGCAAAGATATCCCGATTCTCAAAGAGGAAGTGGACAAGCTCGCTTTCCTATTTGTTGCTTAACCCGACACCAATGGTTACAGTGCGCTCTAGGAACTGATCATCAACTAACACTTTCTTTGTATCCTTTGTCGCTTGAAACGAGATACTTCCATGTGGGTTAGTCAGAGCCGGCATATGCTGTTGCACGGACTGGGCCAATGCCACCACCTCCTGGATTTTTCTTTTCTCTCGTGCAATCACAAGTGACTCGGCCAGGTTTGACCCGGCTGAGGCACACTCAATGGAACGCCTAAAGTCCCCAGTTATGGTGATCACTCCATTTGGCCCTAGCAAATTCATCTTCAAGTAACTGATGTGAGTACTTGCCATAAACTTGTTGAGAGCAGGCCTGCCAAGTAACTCGTGATACGCACTTTCCAAGTTCACAACTTCAAACTCCAAATTTTCAGTCCGACAGTTATCCCTTGTGACGAATAACACATCAACCTGGACCTTTCCAATGGGCTCACAGGAAATACCCGGCATAATGCCGTGGAAAGTTGTCCTCGTTCCTTGGAGCATGTTCTCCGATATCCCCAACTTGTGCATTGTGTCCTTGTACATGATGTTGATGCTACTGCCATTATCGATCAGCACTTCGGAAAATCTCACGTTGATATTCAGCCCAATGAATGTTGGGTCCAGTACCAGTGCATATGACCAAGGACTCGGCATAAGCTTCGGGTGATCTTTGATACTCCAAGTGATCTCCTGATCCGCCCAAGGCATATATCTCTTCACAGCCGGTATAAATGCATTTACCTCCATATGTCGGTGATGCAAGCTCTTTCTATCAGTTTCCTCTGTGGTGAACACACAATAACTCTCGTGATTCTCTCTATATTCATTTCCCTCGTCATTGCCGGGATACCTTTGGTCCTATTGCTGCTGGTTTTCTACCTGATGCACTACATCCCTTCTCTCATGGTTCTCATATCTTGGTGGTTGATACCTTCGATCCGGATTATCGATGTAGTATAGATCTTTTTCCCTAGTAGACCTAGGTTTATCGAATCCTCGGGAAGCAGAAGCGTAGTGAAGTTCCTTTAATGGACCTTCGGGACTTTTAGAATTCCTTTTGTGTTTTAACTGAACCGAGAGTTTGCGTCTTTTTGTTGTTGTCGATGATGGAGAGAGAGGGCCTAGGGCGTTCAGTTTTCACCTGTAGCTATGCAAAACATCTAATGGGAATAAAAGATAATAATAAAGTATGCATATAATTGTTAGAGCAAGATAAATTATATGTGGGCAGTGCAACCATAATTTCTATTGTCTTTGCAACCACTTATAGCAATAACCTACTAGTCTCATCCATAGAAGAAAAAGAACTAATGATATGCATAGTGACGTCACCGTTAATCTGAAGTAAATCATGCACATATAGTCGTACTACCCCTTCTACCACTGGGGTTCCCAACCTGCAGATTAGTTATTTCTCATACTCCCTATACCTGGCTCAATCCTCGGGGTCTTGGGTACCTAACAAGTCCTTAGATTGAGGCAAGAGAGGATACAATAATCATCATGTCATACAAACTAATACATGATCCCATCTATGATAAATAACATGGACAAAAGCTACATGTCTAGGCCAAAGCCCTTAGCCCAAGGAAAATTACTCACACATAGAGATGAGATCAAAGATCATAAACATTGTGGTGGAAATCATGAGATTGATAGAAAATAGTCTTACCAGTGGTGGAATATGGCTATGGTGGTGGAGATGGGTTTGGAGATTAGATCTAAGTCTATCCCTCCGGTGGCTCTTCGGTGTTGTGAATGGAGATCTGGAGGCGGCTGATGGTCAGGGAGAGCTCCCTTTTCTCGTCACCCAAGGACTCTTTATATAGGGGCCCCTTCACGAAAGTTGTTCTGTTTGACCTAGCAGTGTCGATGGAAACTATACGACCGGATTTATACGGCCGGAATTTTATTCCCACCGTATAGTTGGTCGTTAAAGCATCCATCTCCACTTAAGTGTTTACCAAGCATGGCATCATGGTTCTCCGTTATTTTAACAAGAATATTGTTTTGTTCATTCTTTCAGTCTATAAAAGACTTAAGTGTTTCTTGGAGACTACCATTACTAGTTCCCATATTGCTATTAGAATTACCTACAAGACTAGAATAATGTTTCAGAAAGTTAGGATTGTAACTCTTCTTCCAAGCAGGGTTATAATCATTACAAGCTACAAATCTATTTCTTCAATATTTGTTTCAGGGGTGGCTCTTACTTGGGTTTCCTTACATTTTACGGCTAGTATGAGATCATCCAACTTGGTATTGACTTCTTCGTTTTCTTGTGGTGAGATGGAGTTCACCTTCTTCGTGTTTGATCTTTCCACATGCCATTGTGCATGGTTGTCTTGCATATTGTCTAACAACTACTTTGCTATGGTAATATGTTTACCCATGAATGTTCCTCCAGTTGCAGTATCAAGCATATACTTAGACACAGTATTAAGAGCATTATAAAATAAATGGAGGATTAACCAATCCTCCATCCCATGACTAGGATAGTTTCTTAGGCATTCTTTCATCCTCTCTCATGCAAGCGCTAGTGGCTCACACTCATCCTGTCTAACGCTAGTAATATATGATCGGAGTTGCATAGTCTTTGCAGGTGGGAAAATTTAGTCATAAATAAAGAAGTACATCCCACCCATGATGTAATAGTATTTCTAGGCAAAGATAGCAACCATTCTTTTGCTCTGCCTCTTAGAGAGAAAGGAAATAGACGTAATTTGACCGCATCAGGGTCAACGTCTTTTATACACATCATATCACATATTTTAGTGAAAGTATTCAAGTGCATACCTGCGTCTTCAACAGTAGAGCCTCCAAATTGATTCTGTTGAACCAAACTTAAGTAATGGAGCTTAATTTCATAGTCATCAGCAGCAATTGCTAGATGAGTAATATGAGTACGCAAATAATTATTGTTGGGAGTAGCAAACTCCCAAAGCTTCCTTTCAACCATATTTCCTATGTTTTTTGGTTTTCTTAAACAAAGAATTATAATAGTAAAAGCAATAATTTAAAGGCTAACTAATTTTTTCTGGTTTATCAAATAAGACTGAAAGCAAACTAACAAAATTAAAAACAAGAATTAAAACTAGCAAGGTTCCTAATAACCTCACCAGGGTAGCTATTGCTTCTCCGGCAACAATGCCAGAAAAAGGGTTGATACCTTCGATCCGGATTACTGATGTAGTGTAGCTTCTTTTTCCCTAGTAGACCTAGGTTATCGAATCCTCGGGAAGCGAATGCGTAGTGAAGTTACTTTAACGGACCTTCGGGAGTTTTTGAATTCCATTTGTGTTTTTACCGGACCAATAGCTTGCGTCTTTTTGTTGTTGTCGATGATGGAGAGAGAGGGCCTAGGGCGTTCGGTTTCACCTGTAGCTATGCAAAACATCTGATGGGAATAAAAAATAGAAATAAAGTCTGCATGTACTTGTTAGAGCAAGATAAATTATATGTGGGTAGTGCATCCATAATTTCTATTGCCTCCATCAACCGCTTATAGCAATAACCTAATATTCTCATCCATATAAGAAAGAGAACTAATGATATGCATAGTGATGTCACCGTTAATCCCAAGTAAATCACTCACATACAGCCGTACTACCCCTTCTGTCACTGGGTTCCCAACCTGCAGATCAATCATTAGTCATACTCCATATACTTGGGGTCCTAGGTACCTAACAAGTCCTTGGATTGAGGCAAGAGAATATACAGTAATCATCATGACATACAAACTAATACATTATCCTATTTATGATAAATAACATGCCCAATTGCTACATGGCTAGGCTAAAGCTCTTAGCCCAAGGAGAATTACTCACACATAGAGATGAGATAAACAATCACAAACATTGTAATGAAAATCATAAGATTGATAGAAATAGTCTTACAATGTCGCCAATCGGAGAAGTGATCTACTATTACAAGTGGTGGAATATGGCTATGGTGGTGGAGATGGGTTTGGAGATTAGATCTAAGTCTATCCCTCTGGTGGCTCTGCGGTGTTGTGGATGGAGATTTGGAGGCAAGTGATGGTCAGGGAGAGCTCCCTTTTCTCGCCGCCCAAGGCCTCTTTGTATAGGGGTCCCTTCACGAAAGTTGTTCTATTTGACCTAGCGGTGTCGATGGCAACTATAAAACCGGAACTATACAGCCAGAATTTTATTCCTGCCGTATAGTTGGTCGTTAAAGCGTCTGTATCCACTTCACAACTCCTGGTTTCTTCGGGTTGTTGGAAATATCGTATCTTTGACTTTGATGTAGTGATTCCTATCATCAAATGTAATTATCCATGCAGGGAAAAAAGAAAGAAATGATTGCATACCCCTTTGATCATTAGGCATTAGTGGTAGGGTTTAGAGCGATATTTCATCAAAAATATGAATAATATCTAGTTTAAATGTGGACATAGATGACTATGTTTCAGAGCCATCAACCTCCCCAAGCTTAAACTTGATCGTCCTTGACCAAGAAAACAAAAACCAAAAAGTAACTCAACATTTAAGCTGAAATAACGAGATGATGATCTTAGTCATGATTGGTAGTCTCATGTTTCCTCCACTTTATAAATCTGAAAAACTTCAGCATAGATAGAGTAATGGCAAGCATATTATACGGGTTTTATTCATCCTTATAGCACAGCAAAATTATTGTTAACATGGATGATTCAAATGAGTAAACTTTATTCCATGTCATGTAATCAACTCATAGGCTTACCTTTGAACAATAAAGTATAATCATGTACAATTGAGAGTGTGAGAGTTGTCATGAAAAGCATATACACTAGAGTATCTCAATGCCACATCAATAAATCAAGACTCTTCAGGCAATACTTTTCTATTCATTGTCCTTCAAGAATTTCAGTTCTTAGGTAATTAAGAGCATGCCAAAGATTTTAATTAGTTTATCGGGCTATGATGGACACTCGTGGCATCACTAAGGTTTTTATTCATTTTGTACAATGATTACTCATAACAGCTAGAGGAGTGATTCCATCATGAACACAGCTACCCGGGAATGTCAAGAATCTTACCCATTATAGCATTGCTGCTACATATGTTTAATCAACTCATAGCCGAATTCTAGGAGTTTCCTCCATGAAGATCGCTCGTAGGCTAGCGGAGTTGTTGGCATCCCATGAAGTTTGACATGCATAAAGCTATATCATTCTTATGATTCACAAGTCAAACTTTGGCATGCTCCTAAAAACCGCTAAACATTAATTCAATCGAACAAATCCTTTTAAAGAGGGCGCCTGCCAAAGCTACCAATGTTGTCGCTGACATAGTCCAGCGCTCCAAAACGCTGAACAAGCCTGTAGATGATGTGTTCACCGGTGCCGATGATGTTTCCCATCCGGACTTCACTCCTGCTAGCGCCGCTAGCCCCACGGTGGGCGCCAACTGTCATGGTGGTGGCACGGCAGATGCCATGTATAGGCTAAAGATGAGGCCAATGAACACTAGAGGTATCTAGGGAGGGATAGTGTGGTGATTCCACACACAGATGCTTTGTATTCTTTCTTATCAATGGTGGATTACATGGGCTCCTTGAGTTGTTCTTGGGGAGGAAGAGGATGAACTTCTCAACTACCCACACAACTCTCTAGTGTTCTCCCTTAGTAAAAATGGCTGACCCTCTCTATGGAGATCCTGCCCCTCCTTATATAGGGGCTAGGTTACAAGCTAGGGCATACATGGAAGGCATATTGTCCGAATATGCCTCTCCCAAAATAGCAAAGTGGTGCTCCTCTTTTCTCTGTCTAAGATGATCCAGACTCATGGCGTAAGCCTCTCTGAGCCCCTCTGTGGCGCGGTGTCACCCGACATAGCCAACATCACCCGACATAGGAAACATCACCTTTGTCAGCTTGTACTCGTTGGTCCATTTCTCTGTCCTATGCGCTCACGCTACTGTGGAGAGAGAAAACCTTTGACTAGCAAGATTCCTTCCTTCTCTTGTAAGGCAAGTGGTAACCCGGCTCAAGCCTGGTTAACTCAGCCTTGTGGGTACCTGCAAAAAAGATACAAAGAGATAGCTGACATACATTTTATGTCGGCCAGGGTAACGTTAGACGTATATCCTTCGGGTTGGGTCTGCCGTAAGTCGGCCTGTCTTGACATGATTCGGCCAGCTACTACTTTGACCTTGCCGTACCTTGGCTATCACGGCCTTGATACCCTGGTGTGACCCTACCCACTGTTATCCCCCAACACCTGCATTGCTTGATTCAACACGCATGCGACATAATTCCTATCTTGTGGATCCCCTCACACACCTTCCTAAGCTCTACTCTCTAACAACCTTCTTTCTTTCTCCTTGCATCACACACCTGCTATAGTTGAACCAAGTTACAAGTTGTGTTATGTTGTTTCTTAATTTCCCAGTTAATCTCTCTCCTTCACCTTCATATCCATATCATGAATGGTGTTGCCTCTCCCTCATCTATTCCTCTAGTCGCAACCTAAAGAAGAGTGTAAATCAGTAAATTTGGGCCTCATGGATAGCCTCTTATTTCTCTATAAGGGAGAACCATTTTGGACCTCTAGGCATGGGAGGCATGGGGAAAGCAAGTGTCCGCTGAGAAATTCTACCTTGTACAAATTTATCTAGACTTTGAATGATGTGTTCCTAGGTTGGAAAGATGTGAAGGAATGTACTACACTATAACATACTTATCTTGTGATGGATCAACACTACAATTTGATGAACAATTACTATGGTAATATGTGGTTTACATGGTTACAAACTACTATTTGGTAAAGTGTAGGAACTAATAGAACTGTCTCCTTTGTATGTCCAGTTAGCTCCACTGGTTGTAATCATTACATGACTCCCAAACTACTTGGTTTTCACTGAGACTATTCATACATGTTGGTGTTAATTCATTTTAAATGGCACTATATAATAAACCAGGAGTTGTCAAGTGGATACGGACGCTTTAACGACCAACTATATGGCGGGAATAAAATTCCGGTCGTATAGTTCTGGTCGTATAGTTTCCATCGACATCGCTAGGTCAAACAGAACAACTTTCGTGAAGGGACCCCTATATAAAGAGGCCTTGGGTGACGAGAAAAGGGAGCTCTCCCCAACCATCAGCCGCCTCCAGATCTCCATCCACAACACCGAAGAGCCATCGGAGGGATATACTTAGATCTAATCTCCAAAGCCATCTCCATCTCCATAAGCATATTCCACCACTTGTAATAGTAGATCTCTTCTCTGATTAGCAACATTGTAAGACTGTTGCTATCAATATTATTATTTTCATTACAATGTTTGTGATTGTTGATCTCTTTCATTACATCACTATGCATATCATTTGGTCTCTTTCTTCTATGGATGATACTAGTAGGTTATTGCTATAAGCGGTTGTGGAGGCAATAGCAATTATAGATGCACTTCCCACATATAATTTATCTTGCTCTATTAAGTACATGCATACTTTATTTCTATCTTTTATTCCCATCAGATGTTTTGCACAACTACAGGTGAAACCGAATGCCCTAGTCCCTCTCTCTCCATCATCGACAACAACAAAAATACGCAAGCTATTGGTCTGGTAAAAACACAAAAGGAGTTCTAAAACTTCCGAAGGTCCGTTAAAGTAACTTCACTACGCATTCGCTTTCCGAGGATTCGATAACCGAGGTCTACTAGGGAAAAATAAGCTACACTACATTCATAATCTGGATCGAACATATCAACCCTTTTTCTGGCGCCGTTGCCAGAGAAGCAATAGCTACCCTGGTGAGGTTATTAGGAACCTTGCTAGTTTTAATTCTTGTTTTAATTTTGTTAGTTTGCTTTCAGTCTTTATTTGATAAACCAAAAAAAATTAGTTAACCTTTAAATTATTGCTTTTGCTATTATAATTGTTTCTTTAAGAAAACCCAAAAACATAGGAAATAAGGCTGAAAGGAAGCTTGGGGAGTTTGCTACTCCCAATAATGATTGTTTTCGTAATCCTATTACTCAACCAGCAATTGATGCTGATGACTATGAAATTAAGCCCCATTACTTAAGTTTGGTTCAACAGAATCAATTTGGAGGCTCTGCTGTTGAAGACGCAGGTATGCACTTGAATACATTCACTGAAATATGTGATATGACGCGTATAAAAGACGTTGACACTAATGCGGTCAAATTACGTATATTTCCTTTCTCTCTAAGAGGGAGAGCAAAAGAATGGTTGCTATCTTTTCCTAGAAATACTATTACATCATGGGTGGGATGTACTTCTTTATTTATGACTAAATTTTTCCCACCTTCAAAGACTATGCAACTCCGATCTAATATTATTGGCTTTAGATAGGAAGAGCGTGAGCCACTAGCGCTTGCATGGGACAGGATGAAAGAATGCCTAAGAAACTATCCTCCATTTATTTTATAATGGTCTTAATATTGTGTCTAAGTCTATGCTTGATACTGCGGCTGGAGGAACATTCATGGGTAAACATATTACCAAAGCAAAGCAGCTGTTAGACAATATGCAAGACAACCATGCACAATGGCATGTGGAAAGATCAAACACGAAGAAGGTGAACTCCATCTCACCACAAGAAAACGAAGAACTCAATGCTAAGTTGGATGAGCTCATACTAGCCGTAAAAGGTAAGGAAACCAGGTAAGATCCAACCCTGAAACAAATATTGAAGAAATAGACTTCGTAGCTCATAATGATTATAACCCTGCTTGGAAGAAGAGTTACAATCCTAACTTTCTGAAACATTATTCTAGTCCTGCAGGTAATTCTAATAGTAATATGGGAACTAGTAATGGTAGTCTCCAAGAAACACTTAAGTCTTTTATAGACTCACAGAATGAACAAAACAGTATTCTTGTTAAAATAGTGGAGAACCATGATGCCATGCTTGGTAAATTATCTAACCAAGCTGTTAGTTTGAGAATTGATTTGCAGGCCTTCCAAGAAAGAATGAAGATCATTGAGGCACAGCTAGGTAAGATAACAGAGAGTCAAACTCTCATTCTAGATAAATTTGTAGGTAAAGCTGAGCCCAATCCTATTGAAGAACTTAAAATGATGAGGATCCAAAGGGAGGAGCCTGAAGAACTTGATTATAGTAATGCCCCTTCACCAAGATACACCATCGAAGATCTCGTAAAGAGGATCAACGCCAAAATTCCAGTAAGCGAAGGTAACGATGAAGCCATGTATCAACACTTTGTTGATCAAGTAGCAATTAAGGTATGCGATCTTGAAGAGGAATACAAGAAAATCGCTGAAAAGTTACCTGTTAAACTAGATGACATATTTGAGCCTACTATTAAGATAAAGGTTGGGACTAATGAGATAGATGCACTTTGTGATCTAGGTGCAAGCGTCTCAACAATCCCAAAGAGTCATTTTAACAAGTTAAATCTTGGCTCCATTGAAATCACTGAATTAAAATTGCATCTAGCAGATTCTACCTACAAGCAAGCTGTAGGAATTAAGGAGAACACTTTAGTGTACATTGAAGGTTGTCCTGCTCTAATTGACTTCATTATTGTTGACATGCCTGAAGATACTATTTCTCCTATAATACTAGGCCGTCCTTTCTTGAGAACTATAAAGGCTTTAATTAACCTCCATGAAGGGAACGTGAAGTTGCAATTGCCTTCACAGGATCCTTTTGTTATCCATTTCCCCAAGAAAAAGAAAGCCAAACATGACGAGAATGAGGCCATCACTTTGAAGGCTAATTACTTTGGAGTGGGTGTTCTACTCATCTGGCCCAAATGAGTATCGTCAAGGTCAAGCTATTGACCGTAAAAGAGCGCTCCATGGGAGGCAACCCATGTTAAATAAAGGTTTGAGTTAAGTTTTTAGTTTTAGTTTAAGTTTATGTTTAATAAGGAGTGCTAAGAAACTCCATTTCAGGAGAAGAGGTTTGGTAGTACTTGAAATTCTGCTACATACATGCTATTGTCGGTCGACAATATTTACTGTCAAATTTCTATCATAAACAAGGTATATCACTAAGTTATAGGAAAAGAAGTAATTCTTGAAGAAATAGAATTTTTTTGATGCACACATAGAGTTTAACGACCAACTATATGATGGGAATAAAAATTCCGGCCATATAGTTCCGGTCGTATAAATATCTTTGCCATCGACAATTTTGTTTTCATATGTACTGAGACTTTAACGACCAACTATACGGCGGGAATAAAAATTCCGGCTGTATAGTTCCGGCCATATAGATATCTTTGCCATCGAAAATATTTCTGTAATATGTACTAAGAGTTTAACGACCAACTATACAGCGGGAATAAAAATTCCGGCTAAATAGTTCTGGTCGTATAGATATCAGTGCCTCCATACAATTTCTTTTCTAATGTTCTTAGAGTTTAATGACTAACTATACGGCGGGAATCAAAATTCTGGCCATATAGTTCCGGTCGTATAGATATCGATACCTTTCTATATTTTATTTTGCAAGGACAGACAGTTTAACGACCAACTATACGGCCGGAACTGTATAGCTGCACCGCCAGGAGGAAACCCTAATATTTGACAGAAAGCCAACTATACAGCAGAAACACATGTTGCGCCCGTATATCTGCGCCCATATAGTTGCGTCCGACCACAAAATCACACGGGAAGGTACCTCCAACTCCAAAGCTTCAATCCTTTTTCTCTCTTCTACCTCCAAACTCTCTCAAAACCTCAAGAGATCTTCATCTCCACCCAATTTTGTTCGATTTCCTCGCACACGAGTGATCTACGGTATGTTTCTCCTACGATCCCCCAATCACTTTTTGAAAATTCATCTTTGATCTATTGTCATTATCAATCTAGGGTGAGACCCACTATGAACCAATTGCAATGATTTTCTTGCCTAGATTATTATCTTGAGGAGATTCTTTTGTGTGTTTTGATGAGGAATATATTATATTTACTGTTGTTGGATCAAAAAGTTTTATTTTTTCCTTTCTTCAATGTTTTAGATGATGAACACAAGGACCCAAACTCATGCTCGTGCCACCGCTAGGGCTTCTCGGGCTGCCGCTCAGGAATGCATGGGGATACGGTTCAGGGATGAGGCCCATCGTCATCGCTTCAACAGGATCAAGAACCGTGAAGTGAAGGACACCAAGTGGGATTGCCCATTATATTCAACCAACACGGTTTTTATGATGACTTTACTTTGCAATGGAGCTGGCCTGCAAAACTTTGTGTATAATGATGTGCCTACTTATCGCTGCTTAACCATTGGATTTCTAAGTTCGTTGCAAAGCACCGTTAAACAATGGCAAGGAGAGGACACTATTTCTTTCTGACTGATGAACAACAACTACACTTTAACTTTAGATGAATGGTGTGCATGTTTTAATTTTCCAAACATGGATGTTCATGCCCTACGTGCATCCTTTACTGGCTTAAGTACTTCCCCTGAACAATACTATGGTGGAATGAGTTTCACTACTAGAGTGAATAGGGGGAAGAATATTCAACATGCTGCAATTCTCTATTTGTTCTATGTTACTGCTAACACCTTGCAGGCACGTAATGAGTTCACGAGACTCAACGGGGAGGACATACTAGTCCTCGCAAAGGCTGCTACATCAACTGCAACCTGTCACTCAACTTGGGCGTCATCCTTGTGCGCTATCTACAGCACTAAGCCTCCCAAAGCCAAGGGCCAATCACAGGTGGATGCGTCATCACCGTGCATGCCATTGCCCTAGACATCAACCCAGGTGAGTTGCAACCCGTACTAGGTGAGACACGTGTTGGTTTCTCCACTTTGAGAGCCAGTGTAATGCTTACTAGGAGAGGTGGTGTTTATTACCTGCATATTGCTGGAGCTGGGCGTCTCTACCCCGCTCCCATGCCTAGTGGTCTTTTATCTATTGAGGAAGGACATTTGCTATATGGAGATTCTGGAAGAGGATGAGGACCAAGAGGAGGAGCAAGAAGTTCCTTACCAAGAGGAGCAGCCACAAACCTGGTTCGCCACATACCAGGATTTCCAAGGACTTGGAGGGACTATGGAGAGGATGCATAATCTCTCTTTGAACCTCCGAGAATCAACTAGTAACCTCTCAACTCAATTCGCGAACTAGAGTAACGACTTTTTCCTGCCACCATAATGATTTGAAGGGCCTGCAAAAGCCTAAGCTTGGGGAAGTTTCTTCATGTATCATTATTTGGCATTTATTTTCTTTTATTTATTTCGAGGTTGCATTTTTATTTGAGTTTATAAGCACTCGTGTTGGTTTCCCCAACACATTATTTTTAGTTCTTTCTATTTTCTTTCGAAATTTTCTAGCCGAGCTTTGTCGCCAATTTTCTATTCTTTAAAGCCCCTCTCTTAAAAACCACAAAAAGATTTCTCCATTTTTTCCTTATTTTCCCACTTTCTTTTCTTTCCGCCTCGAGGTCTTCATATATTTGCAAGAGAGTGATCGACTTCAAGTTTCCAAGAAACAAATAAAAAAGGAAGAGAGAAGTGGAACCAAACATGAGAGATATGCCTTATGACTCCCCACTTTTGAAGTTTGAGAAACCCATTGTAGTTAGTATTAAATATTGAGGTATTATATTGGTGGAGTGAGTCTTTGTATCGTAGTAATATTTTTTGTTTATATGGGTATTTAATCGGGTTCATTTTGTTCTAGCTCTCGTAATTAACCAAGTCTTGCCTAAAAATTGCTAAACAATTGTAATAAGAAAAAGTCTCACAATTGAAGGCTTGAGTGTATTAGTGCTTAGTCTTGAAGGCTTATTTCTAGAGACACTCAACACCACTGTAAATGTTGATTGACTTGATAGCTCTCTTTAAAATGATTTGTTCGATTGAATTAATATTTAGAGGTTTTTGTGAGCATGCCAAAGTTTGACTTGTTAATCATTAGAATGATATAGCTTTACGCGTGTAAAACTTCATGGGATGCCAACAACTCCTCTAGCCTACGAACGATCTTCATGGAGGAAACTCCTAGATTTCGGCTATGAGTTGATTAAACACTTGTAACAATAATGCTATAGTGGGTAAGATTCTTGGCACTCTCGGGTAGCTGTAATCATGATGGAATCACTCCTCTGGCTGTTATGAGAAATCATTATGCAAAAGGAACAAAACCTTAGTGATGCCACGAGTGTCCATCACAGCCCGATGAACTAATATATATTTTTTGGCATGCTCTCAGTTACTTAAAAACTAAAATTCTTGAAGGACAATGAATAGAAAAGTAGTTCTTGCAAAGTCTTGATTCATTGATGTGGGAGAATTGAGATACTCTAGTGTATATGCTTTTCATGAAAACACTCACACTCTTAATTTACATGATTATACTTTATTACTAAAAGGCAAGCCTATGAGTTGATTACTTGACAGGTAATAAAGTTTACTCATTTGAATCATCCATGTTTACAATAATTTTGCTGCACTATAAGGATGCATGAAACCCGTATGATATGATTTCCATTACTCTATCTATCCTGAAGTTTTTCAGATTTATGAAGTGGAGGAAACATGAGACTACTAATCATGAGTAAGATCACCATCTCGTTATTTCAGTTTAAATGCTGAGTTCCTTTTTGATTTGGTTTTCTTGCTCAGGGACGATCAAGTTTAAGCTTGGGGAGGTTGATGGCTCTGAAATATAGCCAACTACGTCCACATTTAAACTGGATATTACTCATATTTTTGATGAAATATCTCTCTAAACCCTACCACTAATGATAATATTCAGAGGGGTATGCAATCCTTTCTTTTATATTTTTCCTGCGTAGATAATGTCATTTAAAGGAGGGAATCACTACATTCAAGTCAAAGATACAAGATTTCCAACAACCAGAAGAAACCAGGAGCCGTAAGACGGAGGAAGACACTTTAACGACCAACTATACGACTGGAGCAAAACTTCTGCCGTATAGCTCCAATCGTATAGTTGGTGCCGCCACCGTTAGGTCAAAAGAAGCCAGACCTCGCCCCATAACTTTCGTGAAGGGGCGCCTATATAAAGAAGCCTCGGGCGATGACAAAACAAGCCAGACCTCGCCCCACAGATCACCAGTCGCCTCCAGATCTCCAAACCCTTCTCCATCTCCATAGCCATATTCCACCACTTGTAATAGTAGATCTCTTCTCTGATTGGCGATATTGTAAGACTATTGCTATCAATCTTATGATTTTCATTACAATGTTTGTGATTGTTGATCTCATCTCTATGTGTGAGTAATTCTCCTTGGGCTAAGGGATTCGACCTAGCCATGTAGCAATTGTGCATGTTATTTATCATAGATGGGATCATGTATTAGTTTGTATGACATGATGATTATTGTATCTTCTCTTGCCTCAATCTAAGGACTTGTCAGGTACCCAAGATCCCGGGGGTTGATCTAGGTATAGGGAGTATGCGTAATGACTGATTTACAAGTTGGGAGACCCAGTGACAGAAGGGGTAGTATAGCTGTATGTGAGGGATTTAATTGGGATTAACGCTGACATCACTATGCATATCATTTGGTCTCTTTCTTCTATGGATGATACTAGTAGGTTATTGCTATAAGCGGTTGTGGAGGCAATAGCAATTATAGATGCACTTCCCACATATAATTTATCTTGCTCTATTAAGTACATGCATACTTTATTTCTATCTTTTATTCCCATCAGATGTTTTGCACAACTACAGGTGAAACCGAATGCCCTAGGCCCTCTCTCTCCATCATCGACAACAATAAAAAGATGCAAGCTATTGATCTGATGAAAACATAAAAGGAATTCTAAAACTCCTGAAGGTCCATTAAAGTAACTTCACTACGCATTCGCTTCCTGAGGATTTGATAACCTAGGTCTACTAGGGAAAAAGAAGCTACACTACATCCGTAATCCGGATCGAATGTATCAGTGGGGTCGTTGATGACCCACAAGTATAAGGGGTGTATCGTAGTATTTTCGATAAGTAAGAGTGTCGAACCCAACGAGGAGTAGAAGGTGTTGACGAGTGGCTTGGAGTAGGAATTCTCTGTAAATACTTAGCAAACTTTTTTAGGGGTTTTATGATAATACAGATAACTAAAGTGCGAGTAAATAAAAGACAATAATAATAGATGCAGCAAGAGTCCCAATCCTTTCTTTAGCCAAGGACAAGAGGTTGTATTACTTAAGATGATCAAACATTCTCGAGGACACACGGGAATATCGTCAAGTGCTTTCGTTTCATATAGTTGATTAATCTTCTTTCGTTTGATAAGTGTTGTGTGGGTGAACCTGTGCTAATGTACTGACCTTCCTAGGACTAATACATACTTGTGATTATACCCCTTGCAAGAATTCGCAAGTACAAGAAAGTAATTAAAATAGAAACCTAACCACAGCTTTAAACTCTGAGATCCTACACTCCCTTGTGCAAAGGTTTCCTAATGGGGGTTTAGGTTTCTATCACTTTGGAAACCCCTACGATTAGTAGCCAAATACACAATTCATTCCCCTAGGCCCATAAAGGTGAAGTGTCATGTAGTCAACATTCACATGATACCACTATAAGAATAACACCACAACTTAAATAACAAACTATTGAATCTTTCTCAACACAATTCCGCTACTAACAATGACTTCTCCCATGTCCTCAAGAACTAAACGAACTACTCACAAGACATCATATGGATCAAGATCAGAGATGGAATAATGATAAGTAACAATCAGAACATGACAATAATTCAATGGTTCCACTCAATAGCATCAACTACAACAAGTAATCAACACCGGGAAAGTTTCCCCTAAGAACTATGCAAGATTCAACTCAATTGTTACAACGGTATGGAGTGCTAATGATGGTGCTGGTGGAGATGATGATGATGAGGATGATGATGATGATCCCGATGAAGTCTAGCTTGATGGTGGTGTTGATGGCGATGATCTCCCCTCTCCGAGAAGGAATTTCCCTAGAAGATTTCTGCCTGCCGGAGAGCTCTTTATCTCTCAACAGTTTTCTGCCCCGCAGAGGCGGCGGAATCTTTTCGTGGTCGCTCCCCCAAGTCTTAGGGTTTCTTGGGGAATATATACGCCAAAGATCAGAGCTAGAGGTGAGCCAGGGTGGCCACACCACCTGGTGGCATGGCCAGGGCTGGCCTGCGCCAGGGAGTGGCGTGGGCCCCCTGTGGCCCATCTCCGCTCCCCCTTCTAGCATCCTTCGTCTTCTGGAAAAATAGGATTTTCCATGTATTTTTTGGAATTTCGTGATCTTCGCGAATTTCGCCTCCAAATAGTGCAATTTCCATCAGAATCCTGACTACAGCGGTCCATCCTCAAAAAGTCATCAACCATGCAAAAACAGATGTAATAACATAAGTATCATCTCTTAATATGAAATATATCAATGAATAACAGTAAATTATGATATAGAATAGTGATGCAAAATGGACGTATCAACTTCCCCAAGCTTAGACTTCGCTTGTCCCCAAGCGAAAACTGAGCTCAATAAACATGACCTCGGGTTTATGGAGTGAAGAGTCGATAAAAGAATACGGACAAGAAGAATCACATTCATCAATACACAAATCATAATAGAAGACAACTCACTATTATATAGCTTAACTTGTAATAAGTAAAGGAAACACAATAAAGATAAACAAAGTAAATCAGAATTAGTAATGGAAACTTTGCTCTTGGTCAAAGAATAGTTAACAATTTGCAGGAGTTCAAACATAATGGGGTTTTCAATGATAGATTTCAAAGTAATATTCACTAAGATAAGAGAAGTGTGCAAAACAAGGAACATAAGAAACATGATTGAATAAATCATCATATGCATGAATGAAACACAACAACTCAAAATACTTGCTGAGATAGAAAGGAATACGTTTATTGACTCAACTAAAAAGTAAAAGATAGGCCCTTCGCAGAGGCAAGCAGGGATTTCAAGTTTCATAAAGAGATTCCAAAAATTATGGTACTTATCAGCTTTCAGCTCTCATTGCCCCTATCATAAGCATCTTTAGGTGATTAAGGTTAAAGTGATGAAATATGAGGATATGCTTGACAAGTTATAAGCTGAAAATCTCATGCCCCTTACTTACGAGTACCATTCCTCATGCTACTCAAGTTTAGTCACAGGTAAGTTCTTGTCATTGTAAGTACATGTGTATCATAGAGAACCGCCAACGGGGTACCCCTTGACCGATGATACAGAAGAATCCCCATATCAAAATGACAAGGAAAGTAGACAATGAGTGTCTCAGCATCCTTTTATTTCCTATTTGCATAGGTATCTTTCTTTTCTCTTTTTTTCTTTCTCTTTTTTTCTTTCCTATTTGCATAGGATTTTTTTATAGAGGATGCTTCATAGTTTGCTCACTATGGTTACGCTGCAGGTTTCCACCATGATTACGCATGGCTTAGACCAGCCACCCAGGCGTTTCTCTAACACATATACGAACTCCATGAGCCTTACAAGCTCCCCTTTCAATTCACACCGCCGGGTTCCATAAGAAAAAGAACATGATATCAACTAAATAAAGTGCAATGTTGAAAGCGTTCCCCATGGTAACATGGTTCTACTAATTCTTAACTTACAAAGCGCAAGCATATACGCAACATAGATGGGCACAATGGTTCAAGTTTATTAAATGCAAGAAAGTAAAGTGTGCCATCAAGTTCATGAGAGCTTTAATCACTAATTTTCACATAACAAGTTTAATTCAGAAGGTAGATAAAAACATGAATTTACTTGGAATAGCAATAGTGCTAATAGGTAGGTATGGTGGACACAAATGGCATAGGTTTTGGTTTAAGGATTGGATGCATGAGAAGCATTCCCTCTCAGTACAGGTTTTTGGCTAGCAAGGCTGGGTAGGAAGCATAAGAGTTGAAGGAAACAAACAAACATACAAGTGATAAAAACAAACATGCAATCTTCCTTGGAAGCACAAACGATCTTAACTAGAGAATATTAAGATTATGAGCAAATCAAGAAAGATGATGAAATTATATTTCTTAAGAGTACTTTTTCATCCAATTCTCATAATAGTGTTTGCCAAAACCAACTAAATTTACTTAATGATCCAAAAGTGATACCAATACTAACAACAAGATCAATCATATAACATAAATTGAAAATTAAAATAAGATATGCAAAAGAGTGAATGATAGAACTTCTCATTAATATTCCATAACGGCAACTCACACCAAGGGATACATAGATAACTAACGAGAGG
Organism: Avena eriantha; assembly: GCA_910589775.1. NCBI lineage: Eukaryota > Viridiplantae > Streptophyta > Magnoliopsida > Poales > Poaceae > Avena > Avena eriantha. Next base: position 405,002,164 of record OU342745.1, read on the forward strand.
GGGGACACTTCCATAATGCAAACCATCCTATATGATAACTTCTCTATTCATGATATGACTCTACTAAAAAGGTAAAAGATAAAAGATAATGATGTGATACCGCGGCACTCCCCCAAGCTTGGAACAAACCTAGGGGATGCCAAAACCTGATGATGAATTACTCCTTCGGTGGTGGTGGTGTTCTCTCGATGAACTTTTCAATCAATTTCCTCAAATCCTCAATCTCGAAGGTGAGAATACGAATCAACTCTGAGTTGTGCTCAATGCGGTTCATCAACATGTCAGGCTGTGAACCCTATCTCTTGCGATTCTTTCCCCACTCTTCCTCCTTGAAGTATTATTTTCCTACATGGTTAGAACGAGGCATATCCCAATTGGAGGGTCATTTTTCCTTGGGCATATTCTGGAACTGCTGCTCATGGACAAGGGTATGGAAGGGATTCTTGGTGCGTGGAGGAGGTGACCGTAAAGCCAAGCAATGAAGCGGAGTCTTCCATCCAGTGGACATCCGTGCAGTCCTTTTGAACCTAGCAGGGTTTGCCACCACTCCAATGCTTGCAATGGTGGTGCTGGTGTGCGGATGCTAGTCTTGCTTGGCCTCCTCTTCAACTTCACTCTCGATCTGCTCCTCCTACGCAGAGTCTTGGAGATCCTCCTCCGCAGGCTCCTTGCCCTTATCGTTGGCGGAGACCATTGTGCTTCTAAACTTTGAGAATACTTCCTAATAGAAACAGATTGAAACGAAAACACGACGATTACACGATATACGAACCTCGGGGGATCCGGGGGATTATATATTACGAAGTTTAACAACAAAAGGAAAGTACTGGGAGAAAACGGGTCGGAGACGGCCTCCGGGGTGGCCACACCCCCTGGTGGCGCGGCCAGGTGGGCCCGCACCATGGGGTGGTGTGAGCCACCCGGGCTCTGTTTCCATCCCTATTTCTACTCATTGCTTTCCTTGTTAGATAAAAACTGCAAAAATATAAATTGACAGATTTTTCGCGGACCTTTTCTTACCAGAACTGTTACCTATTTGAAAACGGACTCTGCAGGTCTCTGAATTTGGTCTTTGATAAAATTTTCCGGAGTTACCATTTGAATAGCATCAATATCTTCATTGTAAGAATCTCCATAAATATAGTGCTTGAGTCTCTGGCCATTCACCACTTGTGTAGTGTTATCTTTTAAGGAAGAAATTTTTATTGCACCTGAACGATACACCTCTTCAATAACAAATGGTCCTTCCCATTTTGAGAGTAGTTTTCCTACAAAAAATCTGAGACGAGACCTATACAATAGGACCTTCTCACCAACATGGAACTCTCTCTTAAGAATTCTCCTATCATGCCATTTTTTAACTTTTTATTTAAATAGTCTAGCATTTTCGTATGCTTCACTCCTCCACTCGTCTAACGAACTTAAGTCAAATAATATTTTCTCACCAGCAAGTTTTAAGTCTCTATTAAGTTCTTTCACTGCCCAATAAGCTTTGTGTTCTAATTATAAAGGCACGTGGCAAGCTTTCCCATAAACCATTTTGTAAGGAGACATTCCCATAGGATTTTCATAAGCAGTTCTATAAGACCATAAAGCATCATTCAACTTTTTAGCCCAATTTTTTCTAGATCTATTAACAATCTTTTCCAAGATGTATTTAATTTCTCTATTTGATAGTTCTACTTGCCCACTAGTTTGGGGATGATAAGCTGAAGCAATTCTATGATTAACATCATATTTAGCAAGGGCCTTTCTAAAGACACCATGAATGAAATGAGAACCCCCATCAGTCATAAGATATCTAGGCACTCCAAACCTAGGAAAGATAATATCCTTAAGCATTTTTAAAGAGGTCTCACCATTAGCACTTTTCGCAGGTATGGCTTCTACCCACTTAGTAACATAGTCAATAGCAACAAGAATATGAGTATAACCTTTTGAAGGGGGAAAAGGACCCATAAAGTCAAATCCCCAACAATCAAATGGTTCAATAACAAGAGAGTAATTCATAGGCATTTCATTGCATCTAGAAATATTACGAGCTCATTGACATTCATCACATGATAAGACAAATTTGCTTGCATCTTTGAAAAGGGTAGGCCAGTAAAAACCTGATTGTAGAACCTTTTGTGCGGTTCTATCTCCTGCATGATGTCCTCCATAGGCACTACCATGACATTTCCGCAATACCTCCTTTTGTTCAAATTCTAGAACACATCTTCGCATAATATCATCTACTCCCTCTTTATATAAATGTGGGTCATCCCAAAAATAATGCCTCAAATCATAAAAGAACTTCCTTTGTTGTGCTGTAAAAGTTGGAGGCAAATACTTGGAAACAATAAAGTTAGCATAATCAGCATACCAAGGACTCTTTGAGCTTACCCTCACTGCAGCCAACTATTCAATTGGGAAACTATCATTAATAGGCATAGGATCAAAAGAGATATTTTCCAATCAACATAAATTATCGGCAACAGGATTTTCAGCACCTTTCCTATCTACAATATGTAGGTCAAACTCTTGTAAAAGTAACACGCATCTAATAAGCCTAGACTTAGCATCTTTATTTGTCATAAGGTACTTAATAGCAGCATGATTAGTATGAATGGTAACTTTTGAATCAACAATATAAGGCCTAAACTTATCACAAGCAAAGACAACAGCTAAGAACTCTTTTTCAATAGTAGCATAATTCCTTTGAGCAGCGTCAAGAGTCTTACTAGCATAATGGATAACATTTAACTATTTATTCGTTGCCCAAGAACAGCACCTATAGAAAAATCACTAGCATCACACATGATCTCAAAGGGTAAATTCCAATCAGGTGGTTGGACAATAGGAACGGTAGTTAAAGCTTTCTTTAGAGTTTCAAAAGCTTCCTTACAGTCATCATCAAAAATAAAGGGTACATCTTTTTGGAGAAGATTAGTAAGGGGTTTTGATATCTTGGAGAAATCTTTAATAAACCTTCTATAGAAACCAGCATGACCAAGGATACTACGAATACCTTTGACATCCCTAAGGGTAAATTCCAATCAGGTGGTTGGACAATAGGAGCGGTAGTTAAAGCTTTCTTTAGAGTTTCAAAAGCTTCCTTACAATCATCATCAAAAATAAAGGGTACATCTTTTTAGAGAAGATTAGTAAGGGGTTTTGATATCTTGGAGAAATCTTTAATAAACCTTCTATAGAAACCAGCATGACCAAGGATATTACGAATACCCTTGACGTCCCTAGGACATGGAATTTTCTCAATTGCTTCAACATTGGCTCTGTCAACTTCAATGCCTCTTTCGGAAATTTTATGTCCAAGGATAATTCCTTCATTAACCATGAAGTGGCATTTCTCCTAATTAAGAACAAGATTAGTTTCTTCACATCTCTGCAAAACTTTATCAAGGTTGTGCAGACAATTATCAAAATAAGTTCCATAGCCGGAAAAATCATCCATGAATACTTCCACAATTTCTTCACAAAAACCATGAAAGATAGCAGACATGCACCTTTGAAAAGTAGCAGGATCATTACACAAACCAAAAGGCATTCGCATATAAGCATAGGTTCCATAAGGACACGTAAAAGTAGTTTTTTCTTGATCTTGTTGTTTAATAGCAATTTAAGAGAACCCTGAATGTCCTTCAAGAAAGAAAAAATGGGACTTTTTAGACAATCTTTCTAACATTTGATCAATAAAAGGTAGTGGTCAATGATCTTTCTTAGTAACTTTGTTAACCTTTCTAAAGTCAATGCACATCCTATAACCTACTACTATTCTTTGGGGGATAAGCTCATTATTCTCATTAGGCATAATAGTAATTCCCCCTTTCTTAGGGACACAATGAACAGGACTAACCCATTCACTATCAGCAATATGATAAATAATACCATCATCAAGGAGTTTTAATACCTCGTTTCTTACCACTTCCTTCATCTTAGGATTTAAACAACGTTGATGTTCTACCAATGGTTTTGCATCGGGTTCTATATTGATAGCATGCTGACATATAGTAGGAGAAATCCCCTTTAAATCAGCAAGGGTATAGCCCATAGCTCCTCGGTGTTTCTTAAATACTTCCAATAATCTTTCCTCTTCCTTCCCTGAAAGTTTAGAACTCATAATAACATGATATATTTTCTTATCATCAATGTAAGCATATTTAAGATCGTCGGATAAAGGTTTCAGATTGAAAACCGGATCCTTTTTAGGTGGCAATGTTGTACCCAAGTCTTCCATAGGCAAGTTATGCTTAAGAATCTTAGGTTGACGTCGGAGAATCTCGTCAATTTCATTTCTTTCTTCCATGAAGATCTCACTTTCATGATCTTCCATAAATTGCTGCAGAGCATTGTTAGGAGCAAGAGAAATAGAAGCAAGTTGTTCAACTCTAAAATCCTCATTAGGAGTTTTATTTTCATAAGGAACTTTAGCAAACTTCGAAAAATTAAACTCATAAGATTCCCCATCAAATTTAATTAAAATTTTCTCCCTTTTACTATGATGGCTCCACACGTGTTCAAGAAAGGTCTACCAAAAATGATAGGATAGGTTTTACTAGAAGCTGAACCAAGTACTAGAAAATAAGCAGGATATTTAATCGTACCACAAAGAACTTCCACATATCTTACAATGCCAATTGGAGAGATGGTCTCTCTATTTGCAAGATGAATCACCAGATCAATTTCCTCTAGTTCGCATGGACTAATTTCCTGCATAATTTCTTTGTAAAGCTCGTAAGGAATAGCACTTGAACTTGCACCAATATCACATAAACCATAGTAGCAATGATCACCAATTCTAACAAATACCACAAGGACACTAGTTTTTCTAGTTTTATTAGAAGCATCTTCAAAGAAAACAATGTGTCCATCCTCTACTCTTTTAGTGACTAAGTCTTTCACAATTGCTACTGCGTGTTCAATGGTTATTTGTTCATCAGGCTTAACAACTCTCTTCGTACTTTTATAAATTACACTAGTTATCATAGAGTGCTCCTTTACTTTATCCGGGGAAGGCATTTTCTCGATATAAGGTTCAGGTAAAATACAATCAATAGTGCAAACTTCAGTACTTCTAGCAGGAACACAATCAACAATATCCTTATATGGTGCATGATACTTGTTCCATTCTCTTTTTGGAATTTCAATATATGAAGCAAAAGCCTTAAAACAATTTGCAATAACTTGAGAGTCTAGACCATAAGCATTACTAATATTATGAAAGTCATCAGTTCCCATAAAAGATTTAATGCATTCATAATCATAATTTATACATGACTTTCTTCCTTTATCATTCTGCCATGCTTCAGCATTGTCTTGAATATGGTCTAGAAGATCCCATTTAGCTTCTTCTTCCATACTTGTAAATGATCCAGCACAAGAAGCATCCAATAGATCCTTGTCATGAAGAGAAAGCCTTCCATAAAAGTTATTGATAATAATATTGTTGGGGAACTCATGAATAGGACATTTGAGCATTAGTAACTTCAATCTCCTCCAAGCTTGAGCTGTACTCTCTCCATCACGAGGCCAAAAGTTGTATATTTGATTCCGATCATTATGAATCTCACTACGAGGATAAAATTTTGAATAAAAGAGAGGTACAACTTCCTCCCATTCAAGAGCTTGACCATTCTTCAGCAGCTTGTATCATTCCTCAGCTCTTCCTTTTAGTGATAATGAAATAACTTCTTATTGACTTGATATGTTGTAATACCTACACACTTTAACAACCCGCATATTTCGTGTATAAAGAGCAAATGATCACCGGGATGGATAGTTCCATCTCCAAAATAGTAGTTATCCATAACACAATAATTTTTGTAAGTATTTTAAAAGTATCATTTTCAGCAGATGGAGGTTCATCTACTACCTTAGCACTGGTAGTAGCATTACGAAATAAGAAACTAAGTGAATTATCCATATTGAAATAAAGCAACTTAACAAAAATAAACAATACTCACAGTAGAAGTTTCCTTTACCAGTTCCACTCTCCAATAGCGCTTCACTCCCCGGCAACGGCGCCAGAAAATAGTCTTGATGACCCACAAGTATATCGGGTGTATCGCAGTATTTTTGATAAGTAAGAATGTCGAACCCAACGAGGAGCAGAAGGTGTTGACAAGTGGCTTGGAGTAGGAATTCTCTGTAAATACTTAGCAAATAGATTTTTAGGTTTTTTTTATAATACAGATAAAGAAAGTGCGAGTAAATAAAAGACAATAATAATAGATGCAGCACGTGGCCCAATCCTTTCTTTAGCAAAGGACAAGCCGGTTGTATTACTTCAGATGACCAAACGTTCTCGAGGACACACGGGAATATCGTCAAGTGCTTTCATTTCATATAGTTGATTAATCTTCTTTAGTTTGATAAGTGTTGTGTGGGTGAACCTGTGCTAATGTACTGACCTTCCTAGGACTAATACATACTTGTGATTATACCCTTGAAAGCATCCACAAGTACAAGAAAGTAATTAAGATAGAAACCTAACCACAACTTTAAACTCTGAGATCCTACACTCCCTTGTGCAAAGGTTTCCTAATGGGGGTTTAGGTTTTTGTCACTCCGCCAACCCCTACGATTAGTAGCCAAATACACAATGCATTCCCCTAGGCCCATAAAGGTGAAGTGTCATGTAGTCGACATTCACATGACACCACTAGAAGAATAACACCACAACTTAAATAACAAACTATTGAATCTTTCTCAACACAATTCCACTACTAACAACATGACTTCTCCCATGTCCTCAAGAACTAAACAAAATACTCACAAGACATCATGTGGATCAAGATAAGAGATGGAATAATAATAAGTAACAATCTGAACATAACAATAATTCAATGGTTCCACTCAATAGCATTAACTACAATAAGTAATCAACACCGGGAAAGTTTCCCCTAAGAACTATGCAAGATTCAACCCAATTGCTACATCGGTATGGAGTGCTGATGATGGTGCTGGTGGAGATGATGATGATCCCGATGAAGTCCAGCTTGATGGTGGTGTTTATGGCGACGATTTCCCCTCTCCGGGAAGGAATTTCCCTGGCAGATTTCTGCCTGTCGGAGAGCTCTTTCTCTCTCTGCAGTTTTTTGCCCCGTAGAGGTGGCAGAATCTTTCTGTGGTCGCTCCCCCAAGTCTTAGGGTTTTGTGGGGAAGATATACGCCAAAGATCAGAGCCAGAGGTGGGCTAGGGTGGCCACACATCAGGGGGTGGTGTGGGTCCCCTGTGGCCCATCTCCGTTCCCCCTTCTGGCATCCTTCGTCTTCTGGAAAAAATAAGATTTTCCATGTATTTTCTGAAATTTTCTGATCTTTGCTAATTTCACCTCCAAATAGTGCCTTTTCCATCAGAATCCTGACTGCGGCGGTCCATCCTCAAAAAGTCACCAACCATGCAAAAACAGATGAAATAACATAAGTATCATCTCTTAATATGAAATATATCAATGAATAACATTAAATTATGATATAGAATAGTGATGCAAAATGGACGTATTAGTCGTACCATGTGGGACCATGTGGGACCATGTGGGGCCGATTGGTTGGGACCGTGTTATGGTCATGTGTGGGGCCGTGTCGTGTGGAACTGTGTGGGGCTGTGTTTGGTAGTTACATGCGCACCTCTCACCTAAATTGGTAGTTGTGTTTTCTTTTTGATTGTTAATTGGCAGTTTTTAGTGCGCTTTTTCCTATCTCTCTCGGGCATGTTTCTTATGAGAATCCAGCCTATTTCTCACTTTTAGTACCTGGAGAAGGGAATGCATCACCCGCGAGGTAGGAGTGGCTTGCGGGCTCCTAATGAGGGCATGCTCTCTCTCTCATGCTAACGGGTTATGTGTTTTCCCAAATTGGTAGAAAATCTAGAGCAGCTTCTCTCTTTATTCATTGTTCCTTTTAGCCCTCATTTTTTCCCAATCTGGTAGCAAATCTAGAGCAACAAATCACACAAGCATCATAAATACATTCACAAAACAAAAAATGTACATAAGCTGCTTGTAGCTAATATAGGATATGTTAGAGATAGATAGTATGGTACTTAACGAGGTTCGACACATTCGCTGCTCAGCAGCAGCAACGCAAAAGTTCAACACAAACAAAATAAGTTGCTTTACAACAGCAGTAGTAGCACACAAGTTCAGCAACTCCTAGTGTCTTCCTCCTTGATCTAGCGCTTCCTCCACTTATTGCTGCCCTGTCCCTTGACCTTGGGCTTGATCGGGGGCATGTGACCCTCTTCGATGGCCAGCTTCTAGAGGTTGCAAAGGTGAATGCCGAGCGCCTTTTGCTTAGCATAGAAGGCGTTTACGTTCACAGTTGGGCCGACATCGGGGTTGTAGGAGCTCACGTCCACGACATGCGTCGCGAGATAGTTGAAGTCGGTGGTGCTAGGTATCCTTCTGCAGAAGGGGCACCTGTAGACGTTGCCAGCAAAGTAGGCATCATACTGGCTAGACTTCAGCTTCCTTGGCACCTGACGAGCCTTGGTGTGTCTGGAATCGTCTTTGCTGCAGACGTCACTGTTATCCACCTGTTGGAAAAAATAGTAGCGTCATTCACAAAAAAAGGAAAAAATAGTAGCATGTAATAAGGACATGATTGAGATCCCTTGATTATTGAGATTGATTATTTTCATAAATTAAACAAATGAGATCCCATGATTATTTGCATAAATTAACCGAGTGGGTTAAATTCCCCAATCCCAAAATCTCAAACAAAATCAAATACTGATCCTAACTACAGATCGGCGCTAGTACTAACTAGGGAATCCCTTAACTACAACTCAGAGCACAAATAAAATAAGATTGAAATGCGAACATGTGGATTCATCGAATCACAAGATTTAACACAAGAGGATGAGCTGTTGTAAAAAGATCTAGCGTCCAACGATTGAAAATGCAAACAGCCGAACCCTAATAACACACGATCTGACATCCAACGATGGGAGTGGAAGAAGAACAAGGGAAGGGGAGCAAACCCTAGTTACCTCTGACCATGGGTCGATGATGCTAGTGTCGTAGGGGTTCTATGGCCAGAAGTACTCTTCATTCTCGTAAGAGTCCTAGTCGAGCGAGATCTGCCCGTTACCGGCGGGTGCCTCCTCGTTAGCGGCTATGGCGAAAGGGAGGACGAGGTTCTTGACCAAGACAACGGCTGTCTTTGATGCCTCGATGGGGGCCTGGACGGGGACAAGGGCCTCCTCTTTAGTGGACTTGGAGGGGACGATGGCCACTGCTCCCTTATTCTCCAAAGCCAGCGCGGTTGGGGTTTTCCTATGGGTTTGTAGAAGGTGATGGGATGGTGGAGACTTTTGCATGAGTGAGCAAGTAAGTGAGGGAGCGAGAGTGGGGAGGCGGAGAGTGAGAAGGAGAGGGTCTCTATAAAGGTGACAGGAAGGGATGTTTAGTTGCACCACCATGCACCGGGTAACCACGTACTCTACTACGCCGTGCACCGCGACATGCGTCCTCTACTTCACCGTGCACCACAAAATGCATACCGTGTGTCATATTTTTCCCTCGTGTCTAACCCTGGTGAGTTAGGTGTAATTAGCTATACCCTCAAGAGTAACATTGGCAATTTAGCTATACTCAGTTTTACCCTCGAGTACTAACAATGCCGCGTGCAATATACTCATTTTTACCCTCAAGTGGCTGGTCAACAGAGAGTCAACGAATGGGGTTTAACTAGCTAATCGAGTCATTTTATGCACAGTAACTTCAAAAAGATCAAAACATAGTGGCACATACTCATGGAGTCTTCTTATGTGATCTGCCACCTAGGAAACCATAAGAAACATATAGAAATCATGTTTTCCCTATCACCACTTCTCAAATCACCTACTATCTATGAAGGTTCATGACTTTCTACTCAAACCCCTTCCCAAAACATCCTTCCCTAAAACATAGTTTGTCTGAATGAGGCCATAATTGGCACACTCATGTATATTTGAATTGCAAATAATTTGATGTATGCCAAGATGCATTTAATTGTATAAAACATGCATTTTCCATTTTTTAAATATGTTTTTATTTTCTATTTGAATCCCTTGGTCTATTTTGCTCTTGGTTTTTTTAATAGTACTTAGTTTTGCCCTCTCTCTCTCTCTCTCGTGGTCACAAACTCTTACAAAAGCCGAAACATGTGCTCATTTTGGCTGTTACCCTCTGATTGGTCGAGATAGTTGTCACGCGGATCGTGCCCACCAACCGTTGATCCTTTGTGCTCTAACGGGCAGGATAACCCCTCTCTCTCTGTCGGTGGCCACCCCTCTATCTATGCAAAATAACAAGTTTTCTACCGATACTTTAACTCCATAAACAACTTAATTTGAATGCAATTTGAAGGGAAGTGTTCAAAGATGTATAATTTTCGTATATGCATGTTTATGCATTATGTTTCACTCTATGAAGATGATAAGCACTCAACATTTTCTTAGCACAACATTATTATGTCCTAAGTGTGATTTTTTGAAGGGAAAGTATTCAAAGGTGTATAATTTTTGTATATGCATGTTTATGCATTACGTTTCACTCTATGAAAATGATAAACTCTTGAGATTTTCTTAGAACAACATTATCATGTCCTAAGGGTGATTTTTTTAAAGGGATGTGGTCAAAGGTGTATAATCTTCGTATATTCATGTTTATGCATTACATTTCACTCCATGAAAATGACACTCTCAACATTTTCTTAGCACAACATTATCATGTCCTAAGTGTGATTTTTTTAAAGGGATGTGGTCAAAGGTGTATAATCTTCGTATATTCATGTTTATGCATTACATTTCACTCCATGAAAATTATAAACTCTAAACATTTTATTAGCACAACATTATCATGTCCTAAGTGTGATTTTTTGAAGGGAAAGTGTTCAAAGGTGTATAATTTTTGTATTTGCATGTTTATGCATTACATTTCACTCTATGAAAATGATAAACTCTCAACATTTTATTAGCACAAAATTATCATGTCCTAAGTGTGATTTGAAGGGAAGGTGTTCAAAGGTGTATAATTTTGGTATATGCATGTTTATGCATTACTTTTCACTCTAATCAGAACAATTTGGTGCGAGATCTGACCTTCTATGCGCACGGTTGCCATTGTCATCCTTCATTCATGTCAACTGAATGACACAATACTACCACCAAGACCAACGGGAGGCCGAAGTGAAGCTAGACATAACTCGCCGGCCGGAGAAGGGATGCCGTCGCTGGAGAAGAAGAATAAAGGGGAGGCAACAACACGGGCATGAACGCGGGGATGGCTCGGCCCCCATCTTGCAATGCTGACCTTGGTAAGTTATGGGTCTGAAGCTCACGTGGATAAGAAGTGGGTCCCACACTGATATGGATAAGTGGAAAGAAGTGTCCACTACGGGACCTGGCCGATCGCGGCCCCACCCATCAGCACGTAACGATAAAGTTAAGCGGCCGGGGAAAAGTGAGTACAACTAAGGAACCGGGGGCACGAAAATAGAAATCCCTTTTAATTATGATTCTTCCTGCAATCTTGGTTGTCTCCAAGACCAACAAATTTATTGAGGCAAAAGATTTGATGAAAAAGTTCTTCAAACAAAATTGTGGACAATTGCTGGAACAACTGGTATCGCAGAGGACAGATCTAGTAGAAAGAATGATCATCACCTTAGAGGAGCTGGAGAAGGCCATAAACAATTTTGACACGACTCATGAGCTTGGAGGTGGAGGGCATGCCATTTTTACAAAGGAATTTTATGGGACAAGCATATCGTAGCATTCAAGAAGTCCAAGAATAGTTATACAATAGGAGTTTGACGAGTTCATAAATGAGGTTGTTATCCTCTCACCGATCAATCATAAGAACAAATTTAAATTTTTGGGGTGCTGTATTGAGGTAGAAGTCCCATTATTAGTCTATGAGTTCATTTCTCATGGAACACTTCATGATTACCTTCACATCAGTGAACATACTTTGAATCTTCTTGATGCAACCCTATCAGCAAAGGTATCTGACTTTGCATCTTCGAGGTGCATTCAAATTGATAAGGCGGGGTTAACTACAAAAGTGCAACAGACTATATGCTACTAAGACCCTATGTACTATCAGACATGTCGTCTCACGGTCACGGAGAAAAGTGATGTGTACAGTTTTGGGATTGTTCTTGTAGAGTTTCTCACTAGGAAGAAGCCATTCTTGTACTTATCCTCTAGAGGTGACACCAGTCTTGTTAAACATTTTGTCACTTTATTCACCGAAGGCAATCTGGATGAGATATTAGATCCACAAGTCGTGGAGGGGGAGGTGAAGAAATTAGAGAAGTTGCAACAATAGCAGCATCATGTATAAAATCGAGAGGAGAAGACTAACCTACCATAAGACAAGTGGAGATGGCACTTGAAGGCATTCAAGCATCTAAGGAACATATTTCAGATAATTTTGAGGGCAATCATATGTAGTTGAAATTCTTATCAACCAACGCAAGAAATATGAAGGATGACAATGAACACTGAATCAATTGAGACTTTAGTGCCACTTTACAACACAGCGGCATAAGACGATATATAAAATAATTTGGCAACATCAACTTAAGTTACACTCCATGTTCTCTTACATGCCTAACACAAGCTTGCACGAGGCTCTCGTTTTTTTGTAACACAACCAGTGTCAGTGTGCTTGCCGGTTGTAGTTTTGGTCCTAGTATATTCTAAGAAAAGAGTACTCCACCTGCACTTTTGTTTATCATTACAACACTTCACTCCATTACCAGATCAGGGAAGGCTATGTATGCAAAAGTACCAGAAGGCTGATATCTGATCTTTACTGAACCATTGACGCATAGTAGTCCATGCAGAGTAGGAAGAATGTGGCCGGTAAAATAGATTTTTTACTTACTAATGTGTAAGAATTACGCTTCAAACTTAATTAGCTACAATACACACGACACTTGTGAAAATGCGATAACAGATTCTTACTCTTACATTAGAGATTATAGATCACTAACCAAGACTGATTCTACAATGTCGCATGTTGACACTTTTGTGTACACTATACATTACAAACAAGCAACACTATACATTACAAACAAGCAAGCAGTGGGCACATAAGACTACGACGTAAGTTCTACAGGGAGTCTTCTTCACGAAATAAAGATCGGTCAGAAGCAAGAAACTATGGTGAAATAGGATGATAGGAGTACATGCCCTGGCTACATAGCATCACAATTAATCACATACATGGCCGTCCCTAATGTTTGAAGAGCTCTAGAGCTTAACATAGGAAGGATCAGGACATGTTCTTCACATGAAATTTCGGCTATCAAAGAAAACAGAGGAAGGATCAGGACATGTTCTTACGACTTAAAGCATCTCAATATAAAATAGACTAACAAAGGAAGTAGCTGATACAACAATAGTCAAATGTTATGTGCTTATAGATCATACAAGGAAAACAAACTCTTAATTTTTGAACTTTTGAATTATCTGACTGGTACCTATATGAACAAGTCCTTTTTCGGTGCCACTGCATACTGGTACCTGTACTATGACGCCATATAGGGGCTTGGAAAAGTTTAGGAAGCATGTCATCCAGTGCAAAACAAGCTTTAACAGAAGTAACCTACGTCCACGTGTGAGGATCCCCTAATATGGCCAAAGTAAACGCCTTGTACTATTTATTACCCCAATACACAAGTGACTTCATATTGTCTTACAACAAGCATACTATAATGTAGCTTAATTAGTATTGTACAGAGTGATTTCAAAGAATTTCAAGTGATCTTGCCATCGGGATTCTCAAATGTCACTTAACTAATATCTTTACTACTATATTACATCCATTTTAGCGACAAGTAATATGAATCGGAGGGAGTATTAAAAGCCTTATGGTCTTGATGGTATGGCACGTCTTTTTGATTTCCAATTTTACCCCTCAAGTGTTAGGCTGAGCTATAAAAAATTACACCAATTGCCACCTCCAAGTTAAACATACCGGTTCAAGGAAAATAAAAAATCATAATCTCTAAGCGACCATACGTACCTCTGCAATTGATTTTGGTCCGTCGGCGCGGTGATTTTGTGCTCCGATCTGGACTCTGGTTCATGGCTATGTGACGTGCTCGATCTGGACATTTGGTTCTTGGCCATGTGACGGACGCTGACCAAGGATATTTGGGCTTTGGTTCTGATCGAATTTGGGCTTAAGCCTGTTTTGAGTATTGAATAAGCCTATGTATCGTTAATGTGAGAGAACGACTTGCAAAGGAAAAAATTGCATATTACTCTAGATTTTGAAACTTGCACCTCATGTGAAATGTTGGGAGTCGAGTCAAAAACCAGCTAGGTTGCATTAAATTTTTGTACATTGGAGATTTTTTTAAATATATTTTCTATTAAATTGCTAAGCGAGCAGGTACTGTCCGTTTGAACCGGGCTCGTCATCGTGATCGATTTCTTTCATGGACTTGATAGATATGGCCAGTGGCAACAAAATACAGTTGTCGGCGAGGTGTAATAGGGTGAGGCGCTCGCCGAGAGCTTTCACGGGGTTTATCGGTACCCATGGCTTTGTTTGAACCGGGGAGGTAGAGGGGATGTCGTACTTGTGCTATTTCTGCTACTTGCCTGAGCCCGCTCCATTGTTGTCGGTGTGAGATTGAGCGCCCCCGTTACCGCACGAGAGATTAAGGAAAACTTTGCAATGTACATGAGAGCGGACGAGCTTTTGGTTTGAATAGCTTAGTTTTTATCTTAATCTGGTACTTAGGACAATTCTCTAAGCTAGATTTTTTTTGACAAACAAAATATGTTAATATCCGAATATTTCAATTACACCTGGCCTCTGCAACAATAAAATGTTCTAAATACATTACGGATGCACACAACTCCATTAAAAAATAAGAAAAACAAAAACAAAATATCCCGCTAAAGTGATCAAAACCAAAACACACACCACCGCCAAGACAACATCCAGAGTCCGCATTCACAAAACAATGCGTTCAATAAGGTCATTGACATTCACAACCAATTAATGCCAGACCTTGAATTTTCACTCTGAAGCAAGTCCGCCCTCGCAAGACAATGCCCTCAACATAGCCATTGCTAGACACAACCAATTAAGGCCAGTCCTTAGATTTCCATCCTAAATAATAGGATGTTGTGCTCCTCGTGTGGTCTCATCACCACGAAGACACCGTTCAACATTACTAGCCTAAGACCTCATCCACCTGACATTCTCCATGGAAATCGAAAACCGACGTGCCCCATGATGATAACTGATAGCGAAGCTTTGTAGTACTCCCTCCTAAAGCAGCATGGCAAGGAAAATGGGTGCTCAAGACCGAATTCCATCCAGTCAGCAAACTATATCACCAGCGGAACCGACATCAAGCAGAAAACCATCCTAGCGCAAGAAGAACCCAAGGATCACCCTTTTATTAGGTAGATCGGCAGGCCCCCACAATGTCGCCCGCCGACCGACCCCCTCCAAGTCGAGATTTGTTCCATTGTATTTAGTTTTATTCAGTGTTCACATGCCTCTCCGTCTAATACCATGAATCAAAAATATTTTTGTTGGATTGTAGTTTGCTTGCAACATGAAAGCAATTTCTTTAGCATTTACATATGTAGACACTATAAAATTAAATCACATTTATTTTATCATATTTGTCTAGATGTTTCTTATTCATTGAAAGAGTGAAAAAATAACTTAAGCACATTATGAAACTAATGAAAATAATTCAGAAAAAAATAAAATCGATCTTCTTTTTAAAATGTGTATAAACCCATCCCTACCACTTGTAATGGCGATCTAAAAAATGTAATAGCAAAAGAAAAAAAGATGCATGTTAGTTTTATAGGATGTGAGCTACAAACCATTGTAAATAGAATAAAATATTTTATAAAGAAATTGTAACTAAAATACCTCCATAACTAAAACATCATCTCTAGTTGAAAAAAAGTCACGTGAAGTTCACAAGATTACCAACCATGACCATAGGCAAAACACACAAGATGGTTGTCGACCGCATGGGAGGGAGTGCATGAGGTCGCCATGACCATGGATGACGCACACAAGATTGTTGTTGACCACACCATTCAACTATCCTTTGTTGTTGCACATGAGTTCATCGTTGACCATCGAATGCACGGGCATTATGCTAGTTGTTAGAATAACCTAACGACACGTTTGGTATGTATTTTTGTCTCCCTAGGGACAAGGCCCCGAAGAAACAACCTAAATGGCAACGTTCTCCACCTCGTTTGGTTTTCCAAATATTCTTTGGCTATCTAGGGTGGATAGTAATCCCATTTTGTTTGGTAGGCTACACACAATCCTTTTAGGAAGGGTTATGCAAATCAAAGATCTTTGGTTTCCCACATGAGTTTTCATATGGTTACCAAGATCCACATATGGTTATCTTATCATGTCAATACATATCCTCAGTTGAAATCCTAACATAGTATTAAAAGTTCATAGCACATGCATGATCGTTAGCAAAAGGGTATCATAGTTCATCCTACCACCACATCAAAAGTGGGTGGCATTATACCACCGTCAGTTCACCATCACATGAGGGGTTACTACATACCACCTCATCAAAAGAAACAATCAATCAATAGTTTTCTAAGCCTAGTATAAGAAATTGAAATGATAGAACTTATAGATCACTCATCACATATTTTATTGATCCTCTTCAATTTATCCTTATTAGTCTCGCTAGCATTGACAATATCAAACAACATGTACTCAAGCTTATTATTTTCCTCCTTTGTACCTTTGTTTTCCTCAACCCATTTATTCTACGTAGCCTTCATTATTTCTGGTTGAGATTTCTGCACTTGCTTCAGCATTTCCACTTCTTTCTTCAACACATCAGTATTGTGAAAATTCATCTCCTTCTCCCCAGGCTCTCGCAGTGTTGTTCTTAATCCGATATATACAAGTTCTCCTCCACCACCCTTTCCTCAGCTTCATCCATGAATTTGTTCACATCAACTAACTGACTTGAGTACTTCTTATCAATATTGTTCTTCTCGTCAGCTAGTTCCTTCACCCACTTTGCATTATTAATCCTCTCGTTGATTCTTACACCGTTGCTATCATAATACATTACTTAGAGTTTTCCTAATGCTTTTTTTCTAATTCTAGCCACTCCTTATCCAACCAAGCCACAAACCCATAGTTTGTGATTTCCTACAAAACAGATGTTCATGCTCATGGCTTGTGGATGAGAAACTGAGAGATCACAAGCTAATAACTTACATTCTGTAGTTGGCACATATATAATCTGTGGTTAGTGTTTGTCCCTTCAAATGCGACACACTTGAAATGCTCAAGCTTGTGGACACGACACACCTCTGGACAAGTGTCGCAAAATGTGGGGTCTTCAATAAAGTCTAGAGCGTAGTCCATGTCCATGAGGTTCTAACCACTATGAAATTACAATTCAATGGAGGCCAAAATCAGAAATTCCCAAATCGGCAGCAAACCCTAAGCCGACCATCTCGCCATCAAACCATCTCGGCATGGCGTCTTAAAACTCGGCCCTGGGAGATTAGAGCTCGAAGATTTGGTGCCAGCGAGATGGTGGTGGACAATACTGACAGGAGGGAGAGTGAGCGGTGAGGGAATTATGTCGCGTGATGCCGAGGGAATGAGGCGTATATCACTCCTTCCCGACGCATGAAGTTGGAGACGCCTTTTGGGATCTCCTAGGCCTGGCTCCATGGAAACAACTAATTCGGCAGTTCCCGGCAGGCATGGCTAGGGAATGTCTTGACTAACCCATTGGTCACAACATGGGGGGAGGCCACCCATCCAATCGGGTTGATTTAGGCTCCCTGGTGCCTGGCCAGGGGGGCTACAGCCAACGAAACGCTCCCTAAGTCATCTATCGTGCAATTAAAACCACAACACAACTACACCAAATAGTGTGATGGAGGATGAATAGTGCAACATTCTGTAACCTCAACAAGGACACAACACATATACCCCTAAAGATATCACGTCAACAAACACATATACCTCAACAAGTGCCAAAGCTCTTGCTTATCTTCACTTGGCTACCTCAATCCCAGTGATGAGATATCAAATCAAAAAACATACTCCTTGGTTCTACCCTAACAACAAAGGTATCTTACTTTGAAGCTTCAAGGCACAATCAAATTGATAAATTAGGGGTGATGACAAAGGTGCAAGGGACTATAGGATACCTAGACCCTATGTACTATCTAACGGGGAGGATCATGGAGAAAAGTGATGTATATAGTTTTGGGTTTGTTCTTATAGCATTGGTCACTAGGAATAAGCCATTTTTGTACTTGTCCCCTGGAGGTGACACGGGGCTTGTCAAACATTTCGTCACTCTACTTGTTGAAGGTAATCTGGTTGAGATATTAGATCCACTGGTTGTGGAGGAGGGGTGAAGAGATTCAAGAAGTTGCAACACTAGAAGCATCATGTATAAAATGCAGAGGAGAAGACCGACCTACCATGCGACAAGTGGAGATGGCACTTCAAGTCATCCAAGCATCTAAGGAGCATATTTCAAATAATTTTGAGGGCAATAATATCCAAGTTAATTTATCATCGACCAATGCAAGAAACATGCTGGGATGTACTAGGGCATATAGTTTGGACAACGAATTCTTGGAGTCCTGAAAGTACCCTAGGTAGTTTTTATAATGTAACAAGGCAGTGCCTGCACGATTTTTCTCCTTAGATTTTGTTGGAGAGGAAGTATTATGATCTATTTTGGGTGTTGTTGTATTGAATGTGACCAAACTCCCGATTTTTTCATCTACTCTACTAATATGTGGTTTACGTGATAACAAACTATAGTTTGGTAAGTGTAAGAACAAACATAACTGCATCATTTGTATCTCCAATTAGCTCCACCGAGTGTAATCAGTTATTTGAATCCCAAACTGCCCAATATTTACTGAATTGTTCGTACATATTGATGTTAATTTAGTTTAAGTGATGTTTACTATACGCCAGACCGGCGTGGCAAAGTGTCCACCATCCCAGACTCTTTGTCCGTCATTAGTTTCTGACGTATTCAATATGTACATGCTTGCTGGAAGTTTGTTGTGTCCTCCAAAAGTGTAGGCATTTTGGTGGTTAAAAAGGGATAATATGGTAAAAAGATAAGTATAAAACATGTCTCCGATATATTCTTGTTTGATCTTGAGTGAAATAAAAATTGTTAGATAAATTATTGTGCTAGTTCCATGTTATTATAATAGTTTGGTTAAACATTTCTGATTGCTTGGATGTAAATATTGGTGCTGATTTTGAATACTTTGCAAACATGCTGCCTTAGTTACTCTAAAATTAGTGATTAAGCTCTGGACTATTTTGTAGGATTCATGTCTTCTTTGGAAAAAAAAACTTTATTGAATTAGCAGGTGCTAAGGTGGAAATTGATAAGAACTCCAAAGAATGTGTACTCATGCTTGTTGAATCTTGAAAAGAACTACCTTGGGGAGCTACATATATAGCCGTATAGGCACTTTGGCCACCAGCCCAAAGGAATGTATGTCAAGGATGATTCACCTATCTTATTTTGTTGATATTGTTGGTGAACCATTAAGGAAAGTAACTCTAAGTAGCAACACATGGAGGAGCGATGGTTGTTGCATGTGTCTGGTCTGTTGATGGCCTTGATGGAGTAGTACTACTTGCATGTACAAGAACTGATCATGTATGCATGTTCATGTGAAATGCGTTTGGAGGCCTACAACGTTTGTTTCCATCCACGCTGCTACATAAGTTCAAGGTTTTGGATACCCTCACACCTTCCTGAGCTCTACACTCTAGCAAACTTCTTTCTTTCTCCTTGTAACACACACTTTCTATAGTTGAACCAAAGCACTAGCTATGTTGCCTCATTTCATAATTTCCCGGTTAATCTCTTTCCCGTCACCTTCATATCCATCTCATGACTGGTGTTGCTTTCTCCCTCGTCTAATACTCTTGCCGCAACCTGAATAAGAGTGTAAATCAGGAGATCTAGGCCTCATGAATAGTTTCTTGTTTCTCTGTAATGGAGGACTGTTTCGAGCCCCCTAGGCATGAGAGGCACGGGGAAAGGAAGAGTCACTTGAGTCATGTAGTTTTTTACCTCAAGTGAGTTCTCGTGAGTATTTTAGAGGGCGCAAATATGTGGAAACAAGTATTGCAGTGAGCTGAATTCCATGACATGTGATTAGACGAGTGGTCACACACACTTGTGATGGGTTAACACGACACTTTGACCAAAAATGGCTCCACTAATATGTGGTTTACATGATAACAAACTATAACTTGTTAAGTGTAATAAGTAATACAAGTGTGTCATTTGTTTTTCCAAATTGCTTTGCTGGCCGTAAAAGATGATTTCACTCCCAATGTGCTCGGTAGTCGCCGAGATTATTCAAACATATTGATGCTATTTCTTCTTGAACGATGGTACTACCTATTAAACCGTGTCCGCGTAGCTGACCTTACCAGCCTAGTTGCTATTTGGCATGTACATAGTAGTATTGATGTAATCGTGTCAATGTTGTTTGGAAGCTTGTTGTGCCTCCCCTCCCACGGTGCAAGTGTTATGGCAGTTTTTTTTGCAGGTGCGTTGGCAGTTGACTCAGAATAGAGTGCTAGGGATAATATAGGAGGATATACTAGTAGACAAAATATGTCTGATATATTCTGTTTGATGTGCTGTGACACTAAATGGTTTTAAAAAATAGACATTTGTTTTTTGAGTGCCATGTCATTCAAATAGTTCGGTTAAGAATTTTCGGATTGCTTGGACGTAAATACTGCAGCCACTTTTGAATATGACGCAAAAGATGGTGTCTTAATGACACTAAAATTACAGCTATTAAGCTCTGGACTATTTGAATATGAGGCAAAGATGGTGTCTCAGTGACACTAAAATTAAAGCCATTAAGCTCTGGGCTATTTGGAACTTCATGAACGAACCATGCATTGTGATAACAAGCTCTGGACTATTTGGAACTAAAAGGGAGTGCCCCCGTTTTGATCTAAAAATAACATATTATTTACAATTCATTTTCTCTTTTCTTACCAAAAAAAGGGAATCTTTATGATAACAAGCCGAGAGAAACGAATGCAGTACCATAGACTGGAGTTACATACCATGTTTTCTTACAGTCCTACATAGCCTTCCACGAGACCACGAGGGAATCGCCTCTATGCGACAACATCCATTGCCAGCGGTGTACTTATTGGCAGATTCTTACTCCTACGATAGAGACTACACATCGCTAACTAACAAGAAGGCCCGCAGTGGGAAGAAAAGACTACACCGAGCTGATTATACAGAGAGTCTTTTCCACGAAGTAAAGATCGGTCGGCAGAAATTACGGTGCCATATGGATAGGCTTCCTATTTATCATAGGATGATAGGAGTACATACTCTGGTGTACAAGTTATAGTCTATGCAGTTAGAACTGCAATTAAGGAAAAGCAGCTCTATGGGCTTCCTATCCTTCTTGGCACCCTTGCTGCAAACCATACAAAAACTTCTTGATATCTTTGTTCTTCACATGGAATTTCTGTTACCAGGAAAAACAGAGGAAGGATTAGGACATGTTGCCACTTTAAGAATCAAACTGTAAAAAGAATAATAAAGAAAATGGCTGATAAAATGATAGCCAAATGATATGCACGCTCATAATCCAAACAACACACTTTGATCATAAACAAACTCTGGTCTCAGAAGGAGAAATGCCACATGAACTCAAATTAGCTACTATTGGCCTACAGTAGTGATGTCTACGCACTTCTATTCTTGTAGACAGTTGCTGGGCCTCCAAGTGCAGAGGTTTGTAGAACAGCAACAAGTTTTCCCTTAAGTGGATTACCCAAGGTTTATCGAACTCAGGGAGGAAGTGGTCAAAGGTATCCCCTCTCAAGCAACCCTGCAATCAAGATACAAGAAGTCTCTTGTGTCCCCAACACACCCAATACACTTGTCAGGTGTATAGGTGCACTAATTCGGCGAAGAGATAGTGAAATACAAGTGGTACAACGGTGTTAGAAAAGAGCTTGATGGTGTGGAAGAGACTAAAGGAAAACTGAAATAAAGATAGCAGCAAGCAAACATGTAACAGATCTAGTTGCACACGGTGTTTCAATGTTTAGAAACAAGGCCTAGGGATCATACTTCCACTAGTGAACACTCTCATATAAATATCTTCTTTTCATGATACTACTCTCTAGTTGGACACACTAATCCGCTTTCCCCATCTAGATAACCCCACACTGTCACCTTGAGCTCTAGATGGTTCCAACAAACTGTTGGAGATATGCCCAAGAGGCAATAATAAAGTGGTTATTATTATATCTTTATGTTTATGATAAATGTTTACATCCCATGCTATAATTGTATTAACCAGAAACATTAATACTTGTGTGTTTTGTAAACATAAAAGAGTCCCTAGTAAGCCTCTTGTTAAACTAGCTTGTTGATTAATGGATGATCATGGTTTCCTGATCATGGACATTGGATGTCGTTAATAACAAGATCATATCATTAGGAGAATGATGTGATGGACACACACCCGTAGTAAGCATAGCATAAGATCAAGTCATTAAGTTCGTTTGCTATAAGCTTTAAAATACATAGTAACCTAATCCTTCGACCATGAGGTTATGTTAATCACCATCACCGGATGGGTACTTTGATGACATCAAACACCGCTTCGTAACTGGGTGGTCATAAAGGTGTCATTGGGTATTCTGAAAGTATGTGTTGAAGCGCATGGACCAAGATTGGGATTTGTCCATCCATATGACGGATAGATATGCTCTGGGCCCTCTCGGTGGAATGTCATCTAATTAGCTTGCAAGCATGTGACTGGGTCACAAGGGATGACATAACATGGAACGAGTAAAGAGTACTTATCAGTAACGAGGTAGAACTAGGTATGGAGATACTGACGATCAAACCTCGGATAAGTAGAGTATCGCGTGACAAAGGGAATTTGTTTCGTATGTTAATGGTTCTGTCGATCACAAAGTCATCGTTGAGTATGTGGGAGCCGTTATGGATCTCCAGATCCCGCTGATGGTTATTGATCGGAGAGGTGTCTCCATCATGTCTGCATATTCATGAACCGTACGGTGACACACTTAAGGTTCGAAGTTGTTTTAAGTAGATATGGAATGTGCGTTGGAGACCGAATGTTTTTCGGAGTCTCGGATTGGATTCGGGACGTCACGAGGAGCTCCGAAATTGTCCGGAGAATAAGATTCATATATTGGGGATCATTTTCTAAGTTAGGAAATGTTCCGGAGTATTTGTATGGGGATTCTAGAAGGTTTCGGAATGTTCCGGAAGGTTCTGGAAGATTTCTTGGAGTTTACTTGAAAACCAAGAAAGGATCAAGGAATCCTTGTGGGGTAAGACAAGGATTCGCGGGGGAGTAGGACTCTCCCCCCACCTCCTTGATCCGCCGGCCAAGGGAGAGGGGAGTCCTACAAGGACTCCACCTCCCCATGGCGCCTCCCTCCCATAAATAGAGGGGGTGGAGGCGCCACCCCCTTGCCCCCTTCCACTCTTGCCCTAGCCGCCTCTCTCCTCCTCCTTTCTTCTGCTCAGGCTTAGGCGAAGCCCTGCAGAATTCTCTATTCCACCACCACCACCACGCCGTCGTGCTGCTGGGATTCCATGGAGAGATCTACTACCTCCGCTGCTCGCTGGAACGGGGAGAGGAAGGTCTGCTTTGACTCCGCACGTGTGACCGACTGCGGAAGCGCTGCCGGAACGCGGCGCCGGAAGGATCGTCTACTCGGTCTTGAGATCGGCAAGTGATCGACTACATCAACCACGAGATCATATCTCGTAACGCTTTCGGGTCTACAAGGGTTAGTACAGATCTATCTCGTTGCACATGTCTAATAGATTAGATCTTGGCTTTTATCTAGATTAGATCTGGGTTTTGTTCGTTCTTGTGGTAGAGATTTTTTGTTTTCCATGCTACGAACCCATCAGTGGTATCAGAGCCGTGTCTATACGTAGATCTGTTGCACGAGTAGAACACAATGGTTTTGTGGGCGTTGGTGCTCGTGTCGTCTTTTGCTTTGTGTACTTTGCATCTTGCGGTATGGTGGGATGAAGCGGCTCGGGGGCTAACCTTACTTGTCATCGCACATGAGACTTTCTCCACGCTTGACGTGTAACTTTCTTTGCACAAGTGGCTTTGCGGGTGTCTGTCCTCCCACCATAGTATAGATCCAATCTACACTTTGCACTTGATAGCACTTGTATCAACGTTGTGGTTCATGTTCGTAGGTAAGATCCGTTCTTATTCGAAAGCCCCAAGCCACGTAAAACATGCAAAGAAGATTAGAGGCGTCTAACTCGTTTTTGCAGGGGTTTTGTGATGTGATATGGCCATTATGTGATTGTGATTATATTTTATGTATGCAATGATCCTTATTGTAATATGGCAACCGGTAGGAGCCTAATGGTTGTCTTTAAATTTTGTTTAAGACTTGCGTGTCTATTCATCATGTAATAGCTTTATTCCAAGTAGTTGTAATAGTTGTTGTTGGTGATGGACAACCATGAAGCGGCGCCACGGACCTTGACGCCACGCTGGTGATGATGGAGATCATGTCCATGCTTTGGAGATGGAGATCAAAGGCACAAGAAGAAAGGCCATATCATATCACATATTATGAATTGCCTGTGATGTTAATCCTTTATGCATCTTGTATTGCTTAGATCGCGACGGTAGCATTATAAGATGATCCCTCTCACTAAATATCAAGTAATAAAGTGTTCGTCCTTAGTTGGCACCATTGCTAAGACTCGTCGTTTTGAAGCATCTCGTGATGATCGGATGTGATAGATTCTACGTGTGCATACAACGGGTGCAAGCCACATTTGCACATGCGGAAACTAAGGTTAACCTTGACGATCCTAGCATGTACAGACATGGTCTCGGAACACGGAATACCGAAAGGTAAAGCATGAGTCATATGGATGATATGATGAACATGTTGATTGTTCGCCTTTAAAGCTACATCATCTCACGTGATGATCGGACTTGGTGTAGTGGATTTGGTTCATGTAATCACTAAAACAACTCGAGGGATGTTGTTTTGAGTGGGAGTTCATTTGTAATTTGGATTAGTCGAACTCAATTTATCATAAACACAATCAAAGTGAATTTGCATAGTTTGTTGTAGTCACTGGCATCCGTTCACCTCCTTACGCTTAGTTATAGTTGAGATAGTGGAACTATAGAAATTCTGGATATTTACTTTACGAACTGGTATCGTATTGTTTTGAATGTCAATTTAAAGTTTATAAGTCCTATTGCAAACTTTCAGCAAACTCTATTTGCTCCATGAAGTTTAATAAGTAGTATTAAATCAAGAGTAACAATTCCAGTGTTAGTATCTAATGTATCATGTTTGCCTCCATGATTCTTGATACTCAAAAGATTGTTTTTAATATCAAGTTTATCTAAGAGGTGAAAGCAATGTTTCAGAAACCATCATATGTGAAAGGTATTGCGATATCTAAACAATGTGTTGGTTACAACATGATAGAGTATACGTCCTCATATTTGATGAGAATTTGTGAAGGTTGGAGACGCTAGTCATCCTAATCCTCCAAAAGGTTTTGAAAAAGAAACATTATACTCGCAATTCACCTTTATAAGCTATAGCAAGCTTGATCATGAGAGTTGTCATGATAAGGATGAATAGAAGATGTAAGTAAAATGTTTACTACACTAAAAGATTACTAAAGAATGGAATTTTGAAAGAATGCCAAACATTTGATGAAGGTGATCCACTTCAAAGTGCAAGTCCAAAGGTATTGGTATTTGACTATCACACTTTGTACTATGTGTCATGTGAATGACACCACTATTGATGTTGATAGATTCTTTTAAAATAAAAGTAATTGTTGAAAGAGAATCTATAAAATATTTGGCAGAAAAGAAAAGATTGGAGATGTCCAACTTAGGTATATAGAAGATACATGTTATGGCTGTATTCCTTGGTTGTTAAACAATGTGGTTCTGCGGTATTGGATACCGAATTGGTTGGTATGAAGTGTCATACAGGACAACACAATTCATGAACTGCAATGGCCTAAGTAACTAGCAAGAGAAAATATGATGATGTTCATCGAAAACAAACAAAGGGTTGTTGTGTTGCTCGTTAACATCAAAGCTTGCCTTCAAGATTTGTTTCAATAATTTTTATTTTGATCAGGTATTGTGACGACAAAAGGTTGTTCAAATAATTATCGTATTCCATAATAGATGGATAATATACAAGTCTGGTAGGAGAAATAACGACCATAAAACTAATGCTAAAATGTCGCAAGACAAATGATTGAAAGATCACTTGCAAAGTGACATCGCCGTTTAAATTATATTGAAAGGATATATGAAGAAACTCCGTGTTGATGGATTTTTGGAGTCTTTGATTTGGATCAAATGACGCTTGTGATACTTTCCTAGAGATAATTAAAACTCCGTTCGTAGGCAAAAAGAGGAACGGATGACTAACTGATTGGAATTTGTACATATTGATGTATATAGTCCATTATGTGTAGTCGTGGACGATGGATTTCAACTTCATATGCTTTCTCCGAAGATTTGAGTGAGTATATGTATATACTTACTCAATAAGGAAGAAGTATGAAACATTTTAAAATGTTCAAAAAGCTTTCAAGCTGAAGTGGAAAATTATTGTAACAAGAAAATAAAAAAAGTTTATGATTAGATCATAAAGAAAGATGTTTGAGTTACAAGTTTAGCAAAACACCTAAGATTTGAGGAATCATTCCATGGATTTGCATTTCCCAAAACACCATAGGAGTATGGAGTGTTCAAGATATGTAATGAACCCTTGTTTGACTTGGTAAGATCAAAGGTGTCATTTATAAAACTGCCATTATATATTAAAGATTAAAGCTTTAGTGACTACCGCTTTTACACTGAAAAGAGCTCCATCGTGATCCGTTGAAATGACACCATATGAGTTATGGTTTGGGATAAAACCCGAATTGTATTTTCTTAAATTTTGGTATGCTATGCATGAGTAAAATGTTTACAACCAAAGTCGGATAAGCACGTCTTTGTAGGTTATTCCAAAGAATTTGTTGGGAATTTCTCCATAACGCCAAGGACAAAAGAGTTTGTCGCTTGGAACGTCAAGTTTCTTGAGAAGGAATTTTTCGTGAAAAGTTAAGTGGGAGGACAATAGAACTTTGATAAGGTTGTTGAACCTTAGCTATATGTGCTAAGTAGCGCAGCGTCGGAAAGTGTCCCGGTGGCGGCCACAATGCTCATGGCTCGCGTGATTACAAAAGGTGTGATCTCGGAGATTAGAGTTCCTATAGAACCGTGTGGGTCAGTAAGAATCAAATAGTAAGATTTGATAAGCAAGTCATTATTGTTTTGACAATGATGAACCGACTGCATGCAAAGAAGCGATGATGGGCCCTGAATCCATAAAATGACTAGAAGTCATGGAATCCGTGATAGTATCCATACACGAGAAATCAAGTTTCTGAACTTAGAAGACCCTCCGGAAAGGCGTGAAGCCTATCGGTTGTGTTTGGATCTATAAAGAAATAGACATGGATGTTTCAAATCTATGAAATAGTCGACATGTTGGAAAGAGTTTACGACAATGTTCAAGGAATTGACTATGATAAGATTTGATCTTTCATAGCGATATTTAGTCTGGACGGATTAATGTTGCAACCACTACATATATTTTGGTATATGGTAGTTGAACAAAAAAAACAAGTTCTTCTAAAATAATGGTTACCTAGGACGTGTACATGACACGATCCAAAGGGTTTTGTTAAATTAAAAGGATGCTAAAAGAGTATGCAAAACTTCAATGGTTGAAGTGAGCATCGCGGAGTTGGAATCTTCACCGTGATGAAACCGTTAAAAGGTTTAATTTCATCAGAGATGATGAAGATGTTTGCATTTTGCAAGAAATTAAGTGGGAGCGCTGAGACATATTTCTAATACATTATGTGAAAGACATATTGTTGATTAGAAATGATGTATCTTTTATTGACACAGGTTAAGAATTTCATTTCGATGAAAGACTTAGGCATAACTCAAGAATTAGGCATCAATGTCTATATGAATAGATTGAGGCGCTAATATGGTTTTGCCAAATGTACATAGATAAGATGTTGAATGAGTTCAATATGGAAACAACAAGAAAGGTTCTTGACGCACGGAAAGGACTGAATCAAGATTCAAGTGTGTTGACACGAGATTCAAGTGTTTTGACACTTGGTGAAATCACAAGAATATTTTGATCAATCATTCTTTGAGATGTACACATCCAGATATGTCATATGCTCTAAATGTTATGAGCATATACCAGAATGATTCATAATATGATCATTGGACAATAGTAAAGATATTCTTATGAGCTTTGGAAGAACTAAGAATATATCATGTATAAGTGACAAATAGTTAAAGGTAGTTCATTGTGAAGTGTTACATTGATACTAGTTTTGTCACAAGATACAAATTAAATTTATCTCAATTTAGACTATGGGTGGCACAATATAATGGAAAGGATGTTCCATGATGGATTTGGATGAGTTCCAAAGTTGAGATATTGTGACAGATGCTACAACAAAAGGCTAAGTATATAACTGCTATAGTAGCAGCAAAGGAGGGCATTTGTGTTAAGTAGTTTGTTATCAAACTAGGTGTGGTTCATAGCGGGATAATACTATGAAGATACATTGTATGACAATTGTATCAACATAATTTAATCCCAAGGAACTAAAGGTCTCACCAAAGGACCAAATTTATACAATGCCATCTCATTGGAGAATGAGTAATGCGTAGAGACGCAAGGACATGCAAATACACACGGACCTGGAAGTGTCAGATCCGAAGATTATGTTTACCACTAGCAATAGTGTCTATACAACACCAGAAAGCCATAGGTGTTGAATGCACAAGTTTTTAACTAGATTATTGACTCTAGTGCAAGTGGGAGACTGTTGGAGATATGCCCAAGAGGCAATAATAAAGTGGTTATTATTATATCTTTATGTTTATGATAAATGTTTACATCCCATGCTATAATTTTAATAACCGGAAACATTAATACTAGTGTGTTTTGTAAACATAAAAGAGTCCCTAGTAAGCCTCTTGTTAAACTAGCTTGTTGATTAATGGATGATCATGGTTTCCTGATCATGGACATTGGATGTCGTTAATAACAAGATCATATCATTAGGAGAATGATGTGATGGACACACACCCGTAGTAAGCATAGCATAAGATCAAGTCATTAAGTTCGTTAGCTATAAGCTTTAAAATACATAGTAACCTAATCCTTCGACCATGAGGTTATGTTAATCACCATCACCGGATGGGTACTTTGATGACATCAAACACCGCTTCGTAACTGGGTGGTCATAAAGGTGTCATTGGGTATTCTGAAAGTATGTGTTGAAGCGCATGGACCAAGATTGGGATTTGTCCATCCATATGACGGATAGATATGCTCTGGGCCCTCTCGGTGGAATGTCATCTAATTAGCTTACAAGCATGTGACTGGGTCACAAGGGATGACATAACATGGAACGAGTAAAGAGTACTTATCAGTAACGAGGTAGAACTAGGTATGGAGATACTGACGATCAAACCTCGGATAAGTAGAGTATCGCGTGACAAAGGGAATTTGTTTCGTATGTTAATGGTTCTGTCGATCACAAAGTCATCGTTGAGTATGTGGGAGCCGTTATGGATCTCCAGATCCCGCTGATGGTTATTGATCGGAGAGGTGTCTCCATCATGTCTGCATATTCATGAACCGTACGGTGACACACTTAAGGTTCGAAGTTGTTTTAAGTAGATATGGAATGTGCGTTGGAGACCGAATGTTTTTCGGAGTCTCGGATTGGATTCAGGACGTCACGAGGAGCTCCGGAATTGTCCGGAGAATAAGATTCATATATTGGGGATCATTTTCTAAGTTAGGAAATGTTCCGGAGTATTTGTATGGGGATTCTAGAAGGTTTCGGAATGTTCCGGAAGGTTCTGGAAGATTTCTTGGAGTTTACTTGAAAACCAAGAAAGGATCAAGGAATCCTTGTGGGGTAAGACAAGGATTCGTGGGGGAGTAGGACTCTCCCCCCACCTCCTTGATCCGCCGGCCAAGGGAGAGGGGAGTCCTACAAGGACTCCACCTCCCCATGGCGCCTCCCTCCCATAAATAGAGGGGGTGGAGGCGCCACCCCCCTTGCCCCCTTCCACTCTTGCCCTAGCCGCCTCTCTCCTCCTCCTTTCTTCTGCTCAGGCTTAGGCGAAGCCCTGCAAAATTCTCTATTCCACCACCACCACCACGCCGTCGTGCTACTGGGATTCCATGGAGAGATCTACTACCTCCGCTGCTCGCTGGAACGGGGAGAGGAAGGTCTGCTTCGACTCCGCACGTGTGACCGACTCCGGAAGCGCTGCCGAAACGCGGCGCCGGAAGGATCGTCTACTCGATCTTGAGATTGGCAAGTGATCAACTACATCAACCAAGAGATCCGATCTTGTAATGCTTTCGGGTCTACAAGGGTTAGTACAGATCTATCTCGTTGCACATGTCTAATAGATTAGATCTTGACTTTTATCTAGATTAGATCTGGGTTTTGTTCGTTCTTGCGGTAGAAATTTTTTGTTTTCCATGCTACGAACCCATCACAAACACCACAATTTCATAGGAACATCCATCTCCAAATATAACTCATAACAAGTATTTGTAATCTCTAGCCTAAGTGCCACCATGGTGTGCATGCTGTCACTTTCAGACACATGGGAGAGCAGAGATCTATTAAAGCACTTGAGTAGCAAGGTAGATCTACTTGATTACAAAGCTCATGATCACAATATGATCACGCATAGAGAGAGAGAGATGAACACATAGCTACCGGTAGTGCCCTTAGCCTCGAGGAAGAACTACTCCCTCATGATCATGGGAATCAGCAACGACGATGGAGATGGTGGTGGAGATCGATGGATATGGCTCCGGGGGCACTTCCCTGTCCCGGCAGGGTGCCGAAACAGAGTCTTTCTGTCCCTCGAATCTCCCTTTCGGTGGCGGCGGCGCTGTGGAACTTTTCGTGGTTGGAGGCTCGATTTAGGGTTTTCGTCCCAGGGGCTTCTTATAGGCGAAGGGGCAAGGTCGGTGGCCGGCCAGGGGGCCTAATACGTCCAAAATGTATCTACTTTCCCGAACACTTTTGCTATTGTTTCTCCTCTAAACTTGTGTGATTTGAATGCAACTAACGCGGACTGACGCTGTTTTTAGCAGAATTGCCTTGGTGTCTACTTTTTGTGCAGAAAACCAACTATCAGGAAAAATCCCGGAAAATATGCCAAAAATCCTATTTCACCCGAAGACTCCAGGAGCCAGAATACGAGACGGAGAAGAGCCAGGGGGTGGCCACACCACCTGGTGGCACAGGCCAGGCCAGG
This sequence comes from Avena eriantha, assembly GCA_910589775.1. Lineage (NCBI taxonomy): Eukaryota > Viridiplantae > Streptophyta > Magnoliopsida > Poales > Poaceae > Avena > Avena eriantha. The sequence continues at coordinate 405,033,644 of OU342745.1, forward strand.
CCGCGCCAGGGGGTGGTGTGGGGCCCCCAGGCACCCCCTCGGCCTCTCTCTTCGCCTATAAGGAGCCTTCTGACCTAAAAACTTCGGGGGGGTCGACGTTTTTCCAGAAGGAGTTCCACTCCGCCGCCACCACCAGATTCCACGAAACAGCACCAGAAACTCCGTTCTGGCACCCTGTCGGGACGGGGAATTGGAGGAGATCATCGCCATCATCATCACTATCGCTTCTCCATCGATCATCCATGTTTCCCCCATCTATGAGTGAGTAATCCCCCCTGTAGGCTATGGGGATGGTAGGGATTGGATGAGATTGTTCATGTAATGGCATCAGATTGTTAGGGCATGGTGCCTAGTATCTTTTATTAGTGCTTTATGACTTTGTTGTGCTTAATGCTTGTCACTAGGGCCCGAGTTCCATGATTTCAGATCTGAACATGTTATTGATTCATTATGATAGTATTGTTTTTGGTCTTATCTGCAAGTTGTATACACACGTTGTTGTCCGGAACCTATGGCCCCGAAGTGACAGAAATCGGGATAACCGGAAGGGAATGGCTTTGATGTGAGGATCACATGTGTTCACGGAGTGTTAATGCTTTGCTCCGGTGCTCTATTAAAAGGAGCACCTTAATTGCCAGTACTTCCCTAGAGGCCCCGCTGCAAACGGGCTGGCAGGACAAAAGATGTTGTGCAAGTTCTCATTGCGAGCACGTATGACTATATATGGAACACATGCCTAGGATTGTCTAGTACTTGGATGCTTTATCTTATTTATCTGCAATTGCCCTATGTTCTGATTGCTATGTGAATTGTCTTGTCCATGCAACTCCCGTCCATCCATCCCATGCCTACCGCACTCAAATCCTACTGTTTACTGCTATTGTTATTGTTGTCTTTACTTTACTACTGCTGCTACTTTGCTATTCCTACTACAAAATTGTTGCTACTGATAAACTGCTGTGAGCAAGATTGTTTCCAGGTGCAGCTGAATTGACAACTCAGTGGTTAAGGCTTATAAATATTCTTTGGTTCCCTTTGTGTCGAATCAATAAATTTGGTTTCACTTCCCTCGAAAATACTGCGATACACCCCCTATACTTGTGGGTCATCAAGACTATTTTCTGGCGCCGTTGCCGGGGAGCATAGCTTTATTTATCAAGTTCACTTGGATTCTCTATTGTTCGTTGTTATCCATCCATCATGGGTAAGTCTCGTGATGGCAAAGTTCCTACTTGACCATCCACTACAAGAAGAGGTACGTTTCTAAACACCTCTGCTGCTCTTGATTCACCGTCTGTTATGAGTAAGTTCCTTACACCACCACATACACATGCTACACACACTGCTACTACTGCTGAATCTGAAACTTCTGATGCTGATGATGCTTCTTCTACTATGCCTGATAAGAGTGGTTCATTAGGTCCTTTCCTAGATGCTACGATTGCTAGAACTATAGCTGGAAATACCGAAACTCCTAATGAAGACACTACCACACCCGTTAGCTCACCCGAGTCTAGTGAGAGTTATGATATTGAAGATGGTTATGTTGAGATGACTGATGAATTTATTAAAGAATGTAAAAACACCCATGATAGGAGCGCTGCTAAGAGTCTCCTTGAGAGGCGTACTATTAGACCCAAATTGTCTCCTGATGCTAAGTTTGCTGCTTCTCCCATAAACATTATAGATGAAGATTATGATTTCTCTCTCGATCTATCTTACATAGTTATTGTCGAGAAAGAAAATTTTTGTGGGACTAAGAATGAAAGTGCGGTAGCACATATGAATGAACTTTCTACCATGAGTGGCTTGTTTTCTGATGATATTAAGATGTGTACTTACTTTGTTGCTAAGATTTTCCCCTTTTCACTGAAAGGAGAAGCTAAAACTTGGTTTAGTAATTTACCTCCTGGATCTATTGATAGCCCTGAGTGTTTGATTAGTACTTTCCTGTAGAAATATTTTCCTCCTAGTGCTAGACATGCTTTTTTGCAGGAACTTTTTGATTTTAAACAGGGAGAAAAAGAGGTATTGCCCGAATCTTGGGCAAGGTTTTGTGCTTTGATTCATGCACAGGCTGGAAGTCCATTACCTAAGAATGAGCTTCTTGATATATTTTATAATGGACTAACCGAAGAATCTAGGACATACCTAGATAGTTGTGCTGATTGTGTTTTCAGGAATAGGACTCCTAAGGAAGCTGAGGAATTAATGGCTAAAATAAGCAAGAATTATGAAGATTGGACTCCTCCTAAACAAGCTATACCTGAAGTAATTGTACCTGAACCATCTATTCCCGTGCCTATTCCAACATCAAAGAAGAGGGGAGTTATTGAATTAAATGATGAAGTGATGAAGGAAGCTAAGAAATGTCTTAAGGACAAGGGAATTAAAGCTGCAGATGTCAAGAATTTACCTCCTATAGAAGAATTATGTAAGCCTATTCCCTACTCATCCACTATTGAGGTACACTCTCTCCAACACTTTGATGAAGGTGATATCCCTTACTCTAAACCTCCTGATCAATGCTTAGAAGAATTTGATATCTTTATTGTTAAGCAAGATAACTTTAATAAAAGGGTGCAAAATCATCTAATGGAAAACACTAGAGCTATTGTTGAGTTGAAAGATATTGTGGAAAGAACCTCTAATGATGTTAAAATGATTGTTAAACACTTTCAAATGGTTCAAACTCAAATAGATCAACTTGTTAAAGTGCAAAACGACTTGCTAGTTAATGCTGCTAAAGAAAAACATGCTTATGAAATTAGAACTAGAAGTGGTGCTGCTACCCAGGATCCTCTATATCCTAAGGGGCATCCCAAAAGAATTGAGCAGGATTCTCAACAAGCTGAAAATAGTGGTGTACTCGTAAGAAAAGGAAAAAAGAAACATAAAACTGTTGTAGAACCCTCTGAACCTGCTATAGATCCTAATAGTATATCTATCTCTGATGCTGAAACTAAAAGTGGTAATGAAGAAAATGTTGTTCCTAATGAAGAAAAAGTTGAAGAAGAACCTGAAAACCACACTAAGAATACTAAATACACCAAAGAAGATTTTATTGCTAAGAAACATGGTAGTGAAAGAGAACCTTGGGTCCAAAAACCTATGCCTTTCCCTGATAAGAAACACAAGTCAAAGGAAGATGAACACTATAATAAGTTTTGTGAGTGGATGAAGCCCTTATTCTTGCAAATTCCTTTGACTGATGCTATTAAATTGCCTCCTTACTCAAAGTATATGAAGGACATTGTCTCGAATAAAAGGAAGATCCCTAATGAAGAAATTTCTACTTTGCTTGCTAATTATTCCTTCAATGGTAAGGTTCCTAAGAAACTTAGAGACCCAGGGATTCCAATTATCCCTTGCTCTATTAAGAACAGTTATGTTAGAACTTCTTTGTGTGATTTGGGAGATGGAGTTAGTGTTATGCCTTTCTCTCTCTATAAGAGGCTTCAACTTGAAAAATTAATACCAACTGATATATCTTTGCAAATGGCTGATAAATCTACCACTATTCCTGTGGGTATATGTGAGGATGTACCTATTCAGGTGGCTCACAATTTCTTGATATTAACTGATTTTGTTGTGCTTGAAATGCCTGAAGATGATAATATGTCTATTATTCTTGGGAGACCTTTTCTTAATACTGCAAGAGCTGTTATTAATTGTAATCAAGGAAAGGTGACCTTCAATGATAATGACAAGGAACATACTGTCTATTTCCCCAAGAAGATTGAAAGGACTTATGGTTTGAATTCAATTGAACATGTTGAAGGCATTCAAATTGGAGAAATATATTGTCCCATACCAAGAGAAAAATTTGAAACTATTATGATTGGGACCATTGCTATCAAGGTTGAGGTAACATAATCGTTAGTGGAGTACAAAGTTTTGTCTCATATGCAATTGTTTTGGTAGCAAGACTTGATCAACCTTGTTAACAAAAGGATTCCATTGAACAAAACAATGTTTTCATTATGATTATCTCTGTTTATTTCTATCCTTTGCATTTTAGTTTTTGCTTTCGTTTAGTTTTCTTTTTGTTGTTAGTTGCTTGCATGTTAGAACTTCTGTAGTTCTAGCCTTGTTTTGTCCTTGCATCATGTTTCCAAAAGAAAGAAAAAATCTATTTGTCAGAAAAATCATTCTTCTATTTCTGAAAAATGCCTAAAAATAAAGTGTCTTGAAAAATTCTAGAAAATTCATATTAAATTTTTACGTGAAAAAAGGGGCAGAGGAGTACCTGGGAGGTACCAGGGGGCCCACCAGGAAGGCACACCACATGGTGGTGCGGCCAGCCTTGGGTGGCGCCATGCCCTGGTGTGGGCCACCCTTGGCCCCCCACTAACTCTCTCACCTGCCACTTTCTTCTCTCTCCCGAGTAAGCTCCAGTTCATATCTCAAAATCGCGTTCTTGCTGTGCTTGCTCTCGATTTTTTCGATCTCCTTGATCAACCCATCTTTCTTGCTGAAATTTGAAGCTTTTGTTCCCTGGTATGTGACTCCTCCCCTTGTCCAAGTAGATTTGTGTTTAGTGGATTATATGTTGAGTTTTTTTGCTGCTGTAGGTGACTAGTTATGAGGGCTTGTAAGCTTGTTTGATGCTTAGAGATATAGTTTTGATGCATGTTTAGGCCTATTGCAAGTCCCTATGAGTAGAATCCTTCATTATATTTACTTTGCAATCACTTGTTTAATAGGTCTTTAAATTTCAGAATAGAAGATGAGTGAACACCATCTAAACCAACATGAGCTTTGGGTGCCTAAGGTCATGAAGGTCCACCGGGAGGAGCAAGTTTTTCCCTCCATTTATCCATGCTCTGAGTTCATGAGAGCTGCAGGAATTCTACAAGATTTCCACACTTTGTTTCTAATGCAGGGTTAGAGCACTTTTTGGAATATGAACCTTATCAATTTGTGAAGCTAACCATGTCTGTGGTGTAGGACTTCCAATTTAGTCACTCTTTGCCTAACCCCATGGTCCATTACAAAATTTACAATATAGCTGTCGACCTTTCTCTTGATGATTTTTGTGCAGCTATTAAGGTACCTCAATGGGGATCATGTAGAAAGATTAAGGAGAGACATGAACCACTCTTGGATATATACGCAGAAATTTTCCAAGGGAGTAGCTTCTCGAAGGAGAGTGGAAAAATCCGTAACATTCATTTTCCCTCCATTCGCTACTTTGCCTACTTTATTGCCAAGTGCGTTCTTGCTAGGAAAACTGCTAATAAGTTATCTTCGTTTGATCTAGCATTTATCTCTGCTGCTCTTAGACGAGATAGGTCTTACAACTTGGGTCCTTTGATGGCTTTCCGTCTTGCTACTAACTGTGAGAAGGTGGAATTTGTGGAGGCCTCATTGCTTCTCGTTTACTAGCATTGCATGGTTTAGTGCCTCATCATCTAGACCTACAGTTTCCCATAGAGAGGCTTGATCTTAATTCCATGATACAGCATAAATTTGTTTCCTCGTGGGCTAGTATGAGTGAGTTATCTTATGAAATAACATTTCTCAAAGCTAGTTGGAGAAAGAGCAAGTCCGAGCATGTTGTTCTTTTGCCTGCACCTTTTTTTTAACCTTGATAACAGGGAAGGATGGTCCCTCACTGAGGAGGAGCTTGACACGTACTTGGGAGAGCTCTCCCAACAGGAGCAGGACACTAGAAGGGAGGTCACGGATCATTCGGTCCAGCCCTTGAATGAGGGAGAGTCTTCATATCAGCAGCCCGCTTATGATTGGGGAGCTTCTTCTTCTTCTCATGGGCCCAGCTACGACCATTCTTACCAAGATCCGCCCGCTTGGAACCCATATTCGTACATGGATTGATACCCACTTAGGCCAAAAGCCTAAGCTTGGGGGGAGGTACGCCGACACTGCACTCATCTCCATATCATGTTGCGTTGGTACTTTGTATATTCATGTTTTCGTTCTCTTTTTAGTTTTCATTCTTCTTTGCTTTTGTTTTCTAAAAACACAAAAATACCAAAAATATTTCTGTTGTTTCTCTTTGGTTTGCTTCTTCTTTTTGCCTTGGTTTGCTTTTCCCTTTTTGCTTTGTTTGAACCATTCAAAAAACCCAAAAAGATTTTGCTTTGATTGTTTTTCCCTTTTGGCTCTTGTTTAAAAATCGAAAACACCAAAAATATTTGTCGTTCTTCTTTGGTTTTTGCGAGTTTGCTACAGGGTTCGGCAGTCCTCAGTGGATATTGGTTTCATATTATTATTCAAGCCACACAAGTGAAGAGCAATAATGACGATCAATGACAACTTGAGGCATGGTAAGAGGCTGGTAACGAACTCTATTTGTTTTCATTTTGTACATATACTCATCATTGTGAGCTTGCTTAGTCCGTTCAAGTAGGGTGTATGTTATCTTTGGATGCTTAGTAGTTCTTGCTTTCTTATGATTAGCTCTAGCTCGCTAATAGTTTGTAGCATGCCTTACGAATGTTTGCTTGCATTGCTCTATTCATAAATTGGTATGACACCGCGGTATCCTCCTCTAAATGTTTCATTTGAATTGACTTGGCACATGCTCACGCATGCACATGACTGTGATAATCAGTTAAGCCTTGATGAATTATTTTGCCTTGAGGATCTTGAATCACTTTCATGCCATGTGTAGTCCTGTTTTGTTGCAAGCATGATAATGACAGCTATTGTTCTCTCGTTTGTCGCTCCCTTACTATTGCTAGTCTTCACTTTCACTGAGTATGTTTTACTCAAGTTCCCAACTCCCTAAACCAAATATTTCCAAAGTGTCCACCATACCTACCCATTAGCATCATTTGCTACCTCCGTGCATATTTATTATGCCTTGTTTTCTTCCGAATAAAATGTTTGCTTGTTATGAGAAAGTTAGTTAGTAAAGCTCTCACGACCTTGATGGCACACTTTATTTTCTTGCACTTAATAAACCTAAACCATTGCGTCCTTCTTTGTTGCACATATGCTTGCGCTTTACGAGTTGAAGTTAGCAGAACCATATATCATGGGGACCGCTTTCAACACTTCATAGGTACTTTGTACCTAGTTGATATCATGTCTTTTGCTTATGGATTCCGGCGATGTGAAATAAAAGTGGAACTTATAAGATCATGGATTTTGTATGTATTTTAGAGAAACGCCTGGGCCGCTAGCCTAAGTCATGCCTAATCATGGTGGAAACTTGCAGCATAACCATAATGAGCATTCTATGAAGCATCCTCAATAAAAATCTATGCACATAGTAAATAAAAAGATCGCCGAGATGCTCATTGTCTGCTTGCCTTGTTATTTTGATTCTGGGATAGCTCCCGTGTCATGTGCAAGGGGTACCCCGTTGGCGGTTCTCTATGATACGTATATACTTACAATGACAAGAGCTTACTTGTGACTGAAGTTGAGTAGCATGAGGATCGGTCTTCGTAAGTAAGGGGCATGAGACTTCGATTTATAACTTTTCAAGCATATCCTCTTAGTTGTGTCATTTTCACCTTAACCACATTAAAGATGCTTATGATAGGGGCAATGAGAGCTCAAAGCTAACGAGTACCATACTTTCAGCATTTGGAAGCCTTTCAAATTATTCAAAACCTTTTCTTCTACTTGTTGAGTCTCCACATATTCTTTGAGCACCTTCTTGAGAGCATAGTTGTCATTCTTTGTGTTTGTTCCATTACTTGATTATTTGTGTTATGACTTTGATGCTTGTATCCTTGATATATTTACTTCTAGTCATCACTTGAACTTCAGAGGTGCCTTGGCATTCATAAGCAAAGGCAAGCGAGATACCACTCTATCATACCTTTTTATGAGCATTGTAATGTTGCTTATGTTTGTGCTTCATCCTACTTATTATTCTTGAGTTGGAATCTCTTCATAGCTTGCAAAGACTATTAAGTAGACTTGGTTGCGTACTCTTTATTATGAATTGTCCAAGTAGTTGATCACAATGCTGAGAATATTTACATCATATGAAGCAAATGTGTTCGTGAAAGTTCTTTTATCGCACTCAGTTTTCAACTGAATTGCTTGAGGACAAGCAATAAGCCAAGCTTGGGGGGAGTTGATACGTCCAAAACGTATCTACTTTCCCGAACACTTTTGCTATTGTTTCTCCTCTAAACTTGTGTGATTTGAATGCAACTAACGCGAACTGACGCTGTTTTCAGCAGAATTGCCTTGGTGTCTACTTTTTATGCAGAAAACCAACTATCAGGAAAAATCCCGAAAAATATGCCAAAAATCCTATTTCACCCGAAGACTCTAGGAGCCACACTACGAGACGGAGAAGAGCCAGGGGTGGCCACACCACCTGGTGGCGCAGGCCAGGCCAGGCCGCGCTAGGGGGTGGTGTGGGCCCCTAGGCACCCCCTCGGCCTCTCTCTTCGCCTATAAGGAGCCTTCTGACCTAAAAACTTTGGGGGTTCGACGTTTTTTTAGAAGGAGTTCCGCTTCGCCGCCACCACCAGATTCCACGAAACAGCACCAGAAACTCCGTTCTGGCACCCTGCCGAGACGAGGAATTGGAGGAGATCATCGCCATCATCATCACCATCGCTTCTCCATCGACCATCCATGTTTCCCCCATCTATGAGTGAGTAATCCCCCGCTGTAGGCTATGGGGATGGTAGGGATTAGATGAGATCGTTCATGTAATGGCATCAGATTGTTAGGGCATGGTGCCTAGTATCTTTTCTTAGTGCTTTATGACTTTGTTGCGACTTGTTGTGCTTAATGCTTGTCACTAGGGCCCGAGTGCCATGATATTAGATGTGAACATGTTATTGATTCATTATGATAGTATTGTTTTTGGTCTTATCTACAAGTTGTATACACACGTTGCTGTCCGGAACCTATGGCCCCGAAGTGATAGAAATCGGGATAACCGGAAGGGAATGGCTTTGATGTGAGGATCACATGTGTTCACGGAGTGTTAGTGCTTTGCTCTGGTGCTCTATTAAAAGGAGCACCTTAATTGCCAGTAGTTCCCTAGAGGCCCCGCTACAAACGGGCTAGCAGGACAAAAGATGTTGTGCAAGTTCTCATTGCGAGCACATATGACTATATATGGAACACATGCCTAGGATTGTCTAGTACTTGGATGCTTTATCTTATTTATCTGCAATTGCCCTATGTTCTGATTGCTATGTGAATTGTCTTGTCCATGCAACGCCCGTCCATCCATCCCTATGCCTACCGCACTCGAATCCTACTATTTACTGCTATTATTACTGTTGTCTTTACTTTACTACTTCTGCTACTTTGCTATTCCTACTACAAAACTGTTGCTACTGATAAACTGTTGTGAGCGAGATTGTTTCCAGGTACAGCTGAATTGACAACTCAGTTGTTAAGGCTTATAAATATTCTTTGGCTCTCCTTGTGTCGAATCAATAAATTGGGTTTCACTTCCCTCGAAAATACTGCGATACACCCCCTATACTTGTGGGTCATCAGGTCCCACACCATGCCCTGGCGCGGCCTAGGGCTACCCGGGCCAAGGGGTGGTTTGGCCACCCTGTGGCCCCCCTTCATATCTCCTTCGGACTCCATGTGTCTTTCGATAAAATATCGACTTTGGCTTTTGTCCAGTCCAGTTCTGAGAATATTCTTTTTCTAGCTTTTCTGGAACCAAAAACAGAAGAAAACAGGCAACTGGCACTGTGGCATCTTGTTAATAGGTTAGTCCTAGAAAATGCATAAAAGTATCTCAAAGTATGAACAAAACATAAGAAAGTAGATATAAAACAAGCATGGTACATCAAAAATTATAGATACGTTTACAACGTATCAACATCCCCAAGCTTAACTCCTGCTCGTCCTCGAGTAGGTAAGTGATAAAAAGAAAGAATAATTTTTGAGGTGACATGCACCATAATAATCTTGATGAAAGTATTTCTAGAACATTGATATCTAGGATCATAGTACTTTAACATAGCATGAAATATATATTTATAACAATAAGACATAGCAACTATGTTGTAACATGAAAAGGTACAGACAAACGATTCATGAATAACAATGCTTTGAAAGATGTTTGTTTGTTTCACATAAAGAAAACATAATGATAATGGTATTCAGCTTGTCTCTCATAGTGTAGCAAAACATAAATACATAGGACACCTTCAAAGTTCATAAGGATGACTAGATACAAATAGTTTAAGAACAAGCAATATCAAAGTTATGAATCAATCAACATGTTCTGGGACAATGCACATTAAACTAAGAATGACCACTATGCTCTCTCAATAGGTGCATAAAGATAGAAGATGGAGACTCAACATAAAAGTAAAAGAAAGGCCTTCATAGAAGGAAGCAGGGATTCAAGTCTCATAAAGAGCTTCCAAAAATTATGGTACTTATTAGCTTTCAGCTCTCATTGCCCCTATCATAAGCATCTTGAAGTGATTAAGGTTAAAGTGAACAAACTATGGAGTATATGCTCGACAAAGTATAAGTAGGCAATCTCATGTCCCTTGAATACGAGGGCCACTCCTCATGCTACTCAAGGTATAATCGAACCAGTAGGAGCAAGGAAACACCCGAAAGGTGTTACTAGCTGAGCTTTGGCAGGGCGCACTACCGGTGCTAGTAGCAACATGGAGACCTGCACAACATAACCACAGAACTTTGTCCCCAACTTGCGATGAGGTTGTCAATCACACCGTGTTTTGCGGTAAACAAAGGATTAAACGTATCGAATGGAAAGAAGTAATAGTTTGCAGAAAGTAAACAAAAAGAAGTAAATAGTTTGTAGATTGAATGTAAAAGACAAGGACCGGGATCCATAGTTCACTAGAGGTGGCTCTCCTTAAGATAAATAACATGCTGTGTGAACAAATTACAGCGGGGCAATTGACAAACATCAAGAAAGCAATACATGCATATACTAATCATCTTGACTCCTTTGAGACTTGATTGGGCATTACAACATTATACATAGACCGCCATCCAAATGTATCTATGACTAATAATCCACCTTCAGGTTATCATCCGAACCCCCTCCAGTATTAAGTTGCAAGCAACAGATTGTTGATTTATGAACTGCGTGTAAAGTAAACAATACGATTGTTCTATGAACAAAGGATTGTTGTTTTCTCCCTAGTAGCAACAGCACATCTAGTACCTTAGAGATTTCTGTCACTTCCCCAGATTACCAGAGGGATGAACCCACTATCAAGCATAAATACTAACTCTTGGAGTTGCTAGCATCTACTTGGCCAAGATAGCTACTAACAACGGAAAGCATGCAAGATCACAAATAACAAAGACATGATAGAATCAATAATCAATCTGAAATAGCATCTCAATATCCATCGGATCCTCGCAAACACAACATGCAGAATTACAAATAGATGATCTTGATCATGAACGGAGCTCACAAGATCTAAACATGAAAGCACAAAGGAGGAGAACCAGCCATCTAGCTACTACATGGATCCGTAGTCCAAGGATGAACTACTCACGCATCACACCGGAGGCTTGCATGGTGATGAAGAAGGCCTCCAGGGTGAATTCCCCTCTCCGGCAGGGTGCCGGGAAGAGCTTCAGATCCCTCCCGATCTAGGGATGGAGATGATGGCGGCTATAGACTCTTTCGTAGATTTTTGATCGGGTACTTAGGGTTTACGTCCTGAGGGCATCTTATAGTCGAAAGGGGAGGCCGAGGGGGTGCTGGAGGCGGCCACACCACCCCTGGCACGGGCCAGCCTGGCCCGTGCCAGGGGTGGTGTGGCCGCCGGCCGCGTGGCCATGTGGTGTGGTGGCTCCCTGGCCCCTCTCCGTCTCGTACTCTGGCATATGATGACTTCTGGAAAAATAGGCACTTTGGCTTTTGTCCCGTCCAATTCCGAGAATATTCATTTTTCTGACTTTCCTAGAACCAAAAATAGTAGAAAACGGGCAGCTGGCACTGTGGCTCTTGTTAATAGGTTAGTCCAAGAAATCATATGAAAAGTACTCCAAAGTTGGAACAAAACACAAGAACGTGGATAAAACCAAGCATGGAACATCAAAAATTATAGATACATTTGCAATGTATCACGCTGCAGGTTTCCACCATGATTAGGCATGGATTAGACCAGCGGCCTAAGCGTTTCTCTAACACACATACATAACTCCATGGACTTACAAGCTCCCCTTTCATTTCACACCGACGACATCCATAAACAAAAGAGCATGATATCAACTGGGTAAAATGTACAAGTGCAATGTTGAAAGCGTTCCCCATGACAGCATGGTTTTGCTAATCCCCAACGTATAAGTGTAGGCATATACAACATAGATGACACAATGGTTCAAGATTATTAAGTGCAAGAAAGTAAAAGTGTGCCATCAAGTTCGTGAGAGCTTTAATCACTAATTTTCACATAACAAGTTTGGAAGGTAGATAAAAACATGAATATACTTGGAATAGCAAATGCTAATAGGTAGGTATGGTGGACTCTTTGGAATAACTTGGTTTCATTTGGAGTTGGATGCATGAGTGGAACTCATAGTTGGTATGGAGGCTAGCAAAAGACTGGGAGCGACCAACTAAGAGAGCAATAATGGCCATAATCATGCAAAGTGACAAAATATTATTAATTAAAGCATAAAGTGATATTACAAGTCGAAAACTAAAGGATAATAGAGGTTATGGTGACTTGGTATAGCGTTAACATGGTGTGAGCATGCGCCAAGTCAACCCAAATAAAGCATTTAAAGGAGAATACCACAATACTATGTTTTAATATGCTAAAACAACGCATGATTCTTTCAAGGCACATTAAGCAATCTCAATTGTTTATAACATGTCATGCTACCGCAAAAATCACTAAGCATAAAGTCAAAACAATATCAAGCATGACATGATAAAGTCTAAGTCATAGTCAAAAACAAGCTCCTTTTATACCACTTAAGCGTGAACTTTTCCTACTCTCTTCCAACACCAATAGACTTATTTGAAAGAACTCAAAAAGATAATAATAAATAAAGATCAGTGATCTTGTCTCACAAATCCAAAAAGAAGAACTAAAAAGTTCTAAGATGAAAGCACAAGAAAACTAAGGCTAAACACAGTGCTAGCAAAAGAACACTCACAAGACAATAAGAGTGAAAACTAGAGTGTTCTAGACAATGAATAACGGGGTGTGTCTCTCTCCAAAAGAAATGTGTTGGGATCCAACCAACTTATTGCAGCAAACCAAGCAAAAGAAAACTAAAAACAAAAACAAAGACGCTCCAAGAACAACACAATAGTGCATGAAACAATAAAAATGCAACATAATCTTCGGATCGGTCCGCCTCCAGCTCCTTTGGCGTAGTTGCATTTAAACATGGTTTTTTGTAACGCACTATCGAGTTTTATCTTTTCGTTGGACTCGTTTGGACACTTTATCGGCTGTGTGCATCCTAGATATGCAGAGACCGGGTGTAACCTTAAACTTTTGACTAAAAAAGCGCCCCTTATCGAAAAAATGAAACAATAAAAATGAAGTGTCTAGAAAGACCTGTGATTTTTATTGATGAAGAAGGGGATGCCTTGGGCATCCCCAAGATTTTACGCTTGTACCTCTTGGATATTTCTTGGGGTGGTATCCCCAAGCTTGAGCTTTAGTCCATTCTTCATCTCATTACATCATTCTCACCATCCACCTGAAATTTTTTCTTCATACAAAACTTCACACAATCTTTATTACCAACATTAGTGCACTCAAGATAATAAGTCTTTGGGTTCAGTTTCATCACCAATAAAATTGCCATTAAAACACAGGCTACTGTAGCACTTCCTTCAAAAAAGCTCAATTCCCCAAAGAGAACTCAAAAAGGAATCAATAAGAAGCAAATGAAAATAATGGCAGAAATCAGTCAAAACAGACCAGCAGGTAAAAACCAATTTTTTCGAAGACCTTCTATTGCTCAAATCGAAAAGTGTTGAACTAACGAAAGTAGATAACAACCTGGGGCAGAAGCACAAAAAATCACAGCTCAAACCGACGTGCAGAGATTTTACGCGATTTTTTACAGCGAAGCACAAAAATCTGTTTCGGGACAACAACTTTCCCAAGCATTACTTCTCTCTCATATTATGTTTGATGATATACTAGTAGACAAAATATGTCTAATATATTATGTTTGATGTTCTGTGACACTAAATGGTTTAAAAAAATAGATATTTGTTCTTTGAGTGCCATGTCATTCAAATAGTCCGGTTAAGAATTTTCAGATTGCTTGGACGTAAATACTGCAGCCACTTTTGAATATGACGCAAAAGATGGTGTCTTAATGACACTAAAATTACAGCTATTAAGCTCTGGACTATTTGAATATGAGGCAAAGATGGTGTCTTAGTGATACTAAAATTAAAGCCATTATGCTCTAGGCTATTTGGAACTTCATGAATGACACATGCTTTGTGATAACAAGCTCTGGGCTATTTGGAACTAAAAGGGAGTGCCCCTGTTTTGATCTAAAAAGAACATATCATTTACAATTCATTTTTCTCTTTTCTTACCAAAAAAGGGAATCTTTATGATAACAAGCCGAGAGAAACGAATGCAGTACCATAGACTGGAGTAACATACCATGTTTTCTCACAGTCCTACACAGCCTTCCACGAGACCACGAGGGAATCGCCTCTATGCGACAACATCCATTGCCAGCGGTGTACTTGTTGGCTACAGTTCTGTCCTTGATATTCTCAAAAAGAGTACTCCACCTACAGTTTTTTCATCAATACACCACATAATTCCATTATAAGATCTGCTGATATTGAATTCTTACTGAACAACGCATCACAGTCTATGCGGAGTATGCACGTGGCCTGTAAAATACATTTCATTTACTGTTGCGTAAGAGATACACCTCAAACTGAATTACCATGACAGATTCTTACTACTACGATAGAGACTACACATCGCAAACTAACAAGCAGGCCCGCTGTGGGAACAAAAGACAACACCGAGCTGATTATACAGAGAGTCTTTTCCACGAAGTAAAGATCGGTCGGCAGAAATTACGGTGCCATACGGATAGGGTTCCTATTTATCATAGGATGATAGGAGTACATACTCTGGTGTACAAGTTATAGTCTATGCAGTTAGAACTGCAATTAAGGAAAAGCAGCTCTATGGGCTTCCTATCCTTCTTGGCACCCTTGCTGCAAACCATACAAAAACTTCTTGATATCTTTGTTCTTCACATGGAATTTCTGTTACCAGGAAAAACAGAGGAAGGATTAGGACATGTTGCCACTTTAAGAATCAAACTGTAAAAAGAATAATAAAGAAAATGGCTGATAAAATGATAGCCAAATGATATGCACGCTCATAATCCAAACAACACACTTTGATCATAAACAAACTCTGGTCTCAGAAGGAGAAATGCCACATGAACTCAAATTAGCTACTATTGGCCTACAGTAGCCACTGATATATCTGAATAGCAAATCATGCATAACCTAAGTGTACTCCCGCATAATCTATGATCAACTTGTGTCCAATAAAGAAATATTATGTCCACTAAGAACCATTCAGAAAAAAGTATCAACAATCTCAATCATAGCTTCAGAATCAGATTTCAAAGGTAGAGCAGAAAATTACATCATGATTATATTTAAGAAATAGGAAGTCAAACTTCCACCTTGATGGGTCTGTGATAATATCAGAAGATAAGAAAATACATAGGTCAACATGATAACAAGACTACAAGTACTTTTGCAGGCCCAATTTGTAGCTCGCGTTGATAGTTCAGAAAATAGTGACACAGCAGAATGAGAGGTCCGTGCTAAGAACACCAGACAAGTCCTTTTTGAGGACCACTGCATATTGGTACTGCTACTATGAAGCCATATAAGGGCAAGAACAAGTCCAGGAAGCATGTTGTATGCCAAACAAGCTTTAACAGAAGTAATACATGCCCGCATGTGAGGGTCCCCCACTATGGCCACAAGTAAACACCTTGTAATATTTATTACCCCAGTACACAAGTGATTTCAGATCGTACCACAACAAGCATTCTACAATATTGATTTCTTCTATTCAAAATGGGGACAAAGCCCCGGCCTCTACAATATTGATTAACTAGTATTATTCAGTAGGCACAAAGGAATCAATACACAAGTGATTTCAAATGATCTTGCCACGAGGATTCTCAAATGTCACTTAATTGGTATTGTCAAAATAACCTAAGTAATCAATTATGCAGCTAACACCACTACACAACTATACCAAACAGTGTGACGGACTATGCACAGTGCACCATTCTGTAACCACAGCAAGCACACAACACATATCCCTAAAGATCAAAAGGCAAACCTTGCAGGATCGTCCTTGATGGCAGGGAATGTGGGCATCAATACGTCCAGATCATCATAAAAGGACGGATATCACCAATACGTCGACAATTTACAGTGTTCTCAACTTCTCATAGACTTTACACAGTGCCCTCCACTTAATATCCAAGTAGAATATGCATTGACCTATCTGGAAGAATACAACTGACCAGCGTCTCCTACCCGTCTTATCTGCACATGAGCAATATCCTCGTCCAAAAGCATGTGATATGACATCCCCAAAATAGCATGCATCTCATGCAAACAAATGGTATCGACCAACATCCAGTTGTCCCCCTTGTGGAACCAGACGCGAAGCTGAATCTCCTTAAAATGGATGAGATATATACCAGAAGCATCATCTGCCCGTGACAACATGTTCATAAGATAGTCAGTCTTCACTCCTTGTGGGATGTGAACTGTGGAGAAATTTGAGCCCATCAAATCCAAGACAATAATGCTGTCCTCGAGGGCAGTTAGCATATACTCTCTCCGTTTTAAAATATAAGATTTTTAGCTTTGTGAAGCAATTGTATCTAGACTTCTTTTAGTGTGTAGGTTTACTCAGGTTTGGAGCGAATCTACACACTAAAAGAAGTCTAAATACATTTTCTTCACAAAGTTAAAACATCTTATATTGTCGACGAGCACACCTTTTGGGTCCAAACACGGAAGAGGGAGCTTGCATATTGCTGAGGTAAGCATGCGCCCAAACACCATCTTGTAACATATATACACACGTGTCATGGTGTTTCCTGTCTCCTTGGTAAACTCCCCCAACACATACAACTAGGACGATTTGCCTTCTTCTTTGGGGAGGATTGAACTGAACGTTTGGAGACTGCGGTCCTGGACGTGTGGGAATGGTGGAACGATGGGCATGCCTCTATCTGAGAACAGCGGGTGGTGAACACTAGGTGCCAATCCCCATTCTTCATAGAGCATGGTGAAGACGTTGCCGTTGGCACCAAACCTGTAGCCCGATATGCGGCGGATGACGGCAAAATCAACCCCTCGGAGATGTAGTAGCCGAGAAGGGCGAGGCGGGTGGAGCTTGCAGAAATGGCAGAGGAACGAGGGTGGTGGGAAAGCCAACACGGACAATGATCTCCCTGAGGAGGTTGTCGTCATCAAGAACCTTGGTTTCGCGTGCCGTCTATGTCTGGGGATGTCGCGGTGCCTTGCCATTTTTCTCATGACACACCCTAGAAAATTGGCAGAAAAAAAGAAATGCAAAGGAGGAGAGCGTCAATGCAGTGTATTAATCTATTCAACCAACAATGTCGTTGCAGCCATCCATCCGTACGACATTTACAAACAAACTTCACGAAATAAAATGGCTCGAGAGATTGGAAATATCGGCACCTTCCATCGTATATGTCCCACTCAGCTGACCTTTTGCGGCAACAAGATGTAAATAGGGTTAAAGCACAGAATCTTGCTAGGGTTTCTCACGAGAGAAGACAAGAATTTCGGAGATAGCAGAATGGCTGACCTCAAGTCGGTAGGCCAACCAGCCAGTGGCCGCCTCTAGGGGCTGGAGGGCTCAGGCTGCTAGGGGCGGTAGGGCTCAGCCACTCAGGCCACCAGTGAAACCGTGGCGAAAGTCTAGGGAAACTTTAAATAGGGATGAAAATAGAGCGGAAAGTTTCTGTGTTTTCAGCAGAAAACAAAAATGAAAATAAAATACGGAAACAGTAACAAATTTTGCACATCAGAAACGAAAACAGAATTTGTTTTGTGTAAATGGAAACAAAAAATGTAACATCGTGTTTTTTACCATGAAACTGTTGGGGAATCCCCTACTGTGTGATTTTATAAATTAAAGAGCTTAAAAAGGAGCTCAAAAAGTTCAGGGAAAAGGATATTTATATGGTCTATACATATGAGGGAGGGAAAAAGTCAGAACAAATGTAACCAAGAAACTAGAGTCTCTTTATGATTAGGTTTCACCCTATGGGTGATGAGCTCCAGATCGTATTTGAAAAATGCCTTCCACGCTTGAACCGAAGGATATTTGTTTTCGAATATCAAAACATTCCTGCACTTCCAGATCCCCCACAATGAACAGATAACAATCTCCATGAAATTGGGCCCCTGGAAAGATAATTTAGCTTGCTCAAACATCACTGTTATACTAGGATCCGTAGACCATGTAATGCCCACAGAATTCCAAATTCTGTCTGCAAATCGATAGTTAAAGAACATATAATCTCCCGTCTCTCTCTCTTGAAGACCACAAATTGCATAGTTCACCCCTGAATCAAGATGCCAATGCCTTCTCTCCATTATGTCTCTAGTGTTTAGGCGATCCACTAGGATAAGCCAAGCAAAAACTTTTTTCTTACTTATACACTTGCTTTTCCACAGTTTTTTAAAAACCACCGAGACTTCCAACCCATTAAACATGAATTTATAAAATGCCATAGACGAGTACACACCATTCTGGAGTATAAATGGCCAGTTATCCTTTTGTGATCTTGCTTGCATATTTTCCTTGAAAGACTGTAGTAACTGATCGATCTGCTCAAGCTCTTGGAATGCCTGCTCTGAGATAGGGATAGCAAAATGCTGGGCTAGATCCTCTATGCGGTCAGACTGAAGCATAGCTTGAAGGGATATAAAGCATCATTTTGTGATCATCACCATTCACCGACGTAGTAACACATGGAGGGGTAATTATGCCGTCCTCGTCCAACACAACGGATTGGTTGTTGCATATGGCAGGTTTGTTTAATGTTAGCTCAAGATTGATGACTCAATAGGCCGGCCTCCATGGAGTATACATGTGCAAGAACCAATCATATATGCATGCTTATGGCAAATGCATCTCGAGGTTTACAGTGCTCGACTCCATCCACACTGCTATATAGGTTCTAGCTTGTAGATGTCCTTGACACACCTTCCTAGGCTCTACGTTCTAATATAGTAGCAAACTTCCTCTTTCTTTTTTCCTTGCATCACACACCAACTATGGTTGAGATGAAGCGTACTCTTGGCTCCAAATGACTTTCCTAGCCATGATACCTGGCTTCTTAATTTCCCAGTTAATGTCTATCCCCTCACCTTCAAAGCTATCTCATGACTAGTGTTTCTTCTCCCTCGTCTAATCCTCTCCTCGCAAACTGAAGAAGAGTGTGAATCGATCATGAAAGACATCGGTGGTTCATGTATGGGTTCTTGTTTATATGTAAGAAGAACTATTTCTAGCACCTAGGCATGGCCTCTAGGTATGGGAGGCACAGGGAAAGGAAGAGTCAGATTGGGCGTTGAATCTCGTACTCATATAGCTGAAGCATCTCATGTTCCTAGGGGGTGAAGATGTGGATGATTGCAATTCCCCTCGACAGGCAGCAATCGGTGTGATTAGATGGGTGGTCGCCCGCGCTTGTGGCGGGTAACTCGCCAACAATTACTCCACTAGTACGTGGTTTACATAATAAAAACTACAATTTGGTAAGTGTAGAACTAATAGAATTGTGTCATTTACATGTCTAGTAAGTTGCGTTGTTTATAATGTTATTTGACTCCCATGCTGCTCAGTATCTACTGAGATTATTCATAGCGAATTAGTGTTAATTCAATTTTCATGATGTTACTATACAACACATTAGTATGGAAAGACTTGATTTGGCAGGAAACGATAACTCCTTTCCGAGTATCGGGTACGTGTTTGTACTTGCTTGAAAAATCCTCATGTCTGGCTTACAGATAGGATCACGATCATGAACGTTACAACAAAAGGAAATAGACCGCTAGGGAGATCGCCAAAGGATCGCTAGATCAATCGTGATCATGAGGGACTCTTATCCTTGGGCATTATGTCTCTTATCCTAAGTATCGTAACAATTTGGAAGAGGAATTTTGAGGGCAATCATATGCAGTTGAATTTCTTCTCAACAAACACAAGACATATGTTGGGAGCGACTAGGGTCTATAGTTTGCAAGAGGAATTTTTGGAGTCCGTGATATACCCCAGGTAGTTTTGCAAATGTAATAAGGCATTGCCTGCACATTTTCTCCTTTATTTTGTAGGAAGAAAGTATTCTCTTGTAATTTGCGTGTTCTTATATTGAATGTGACCAAACTCCTGATTTTGTCATTTACTCCACTATTATGTGGTTTACGTGATAACAAACTGTAGTTTGGTAAGTGTAAGAACTAACATAACTGCATCATTTGTAGGCAGTTACCTCCGTCGAATGTAATCAGTTATTTGGCTCCCAAACTGCTCAATATTCACTGAATTTTTCATACATATTGATGTCAGTTTAGGAGATATTACTATATGTCGAAATGGCGTGGCAAAGTGCCCTTACCATCCTAGTCTCTTTGTCCATCATACCATCCTAGTCTCTTTGTCCATCATCAGCTTTTGAAGTATTCAATATGCACATGTCTGGTGGAAGTTTATTGTGCCCCCCAAAGTGTGGATATTTTGGTTGTTAAAAAGGGATAATCTGGTAAAAAGAAAGGAGACAACATCTATCTCATATATTCTTCTTTGATCTTCAGTGAAACCGAGAATGTTAGATAAACTACTGTGCTACTCCCATGTGATTCTAATAGTTTGGTTAAACATTTTTTGATAGCTTGGTTGTGTAAATATTGGTGTTGATTTTGAATAATGTCACAAAAATTGTGACTTAGCGACTGTAAAACTGGTGATTAAGCTATGGACTATTTGGTAGGATTGACATATGCTTTGGAAAAATTACTTTATTGAATTAGCAGGTGTTGAGGTGGAAACTGATAAGAACTCCAAAGATGTGTACTCATGCTTGCCGAATCCTGAAAAGAACAACCTTGGGGAGCCTCATATATAGCCGCATAGGTGCTTTGGCCATCAGACGAAAGAAAAGTATCTCGGGGATGATTCACCTATCTTATTTTTCTGAGATTGTTGGTGAACCATTAAGGAAAGTAACTCAGCATCACCGGTGTAGCGTGATACGTCCATTTTGCATCACTATTCTATATCATAATTTACTGTTATTCATTGATTTATTTCATATTAAGAGATACTTATGTTATTTCATCTGTTTTTGCATGGTTGATGACTTTTGGAGGATGGACCGCTGAAGTCAGGATTCCGATGGAAAAGGTACTGTTTGGAGGCGAAATTCGCGAAGATCAGAAAATTCCAGAAAATACATGGAAAATCCTATTTTCCAGAAGACGAAGGATGCCAGAAGAGGGAGTGGAGTTGGGACACAGGGGGCCCACACCAACCCCTGGCGTAGGCCACCCCTGGCCACGCCACCAGGTGGTGTGGCCACCCTAGCCCACCTCCAGCTCTCCCCTTTGGCGTATATTATCCCCACGAAACCCTAAGACTCGGGGAGCGAACACAGAAAGATTGCGCCGCCTCTGCGGGGCGGAAAAAAGTAGAGAGAGAAAGAGCTCTCCGGCAGGCAGAAATATGTCGGGGAAATTCCTTCCCGGAGAGGGGAGATCGTCGCCATCAACACTACCATCAATCTGGACTTCATCGGGATCATCATCATAATCTCCATTATCATCTCCACCAGCACCATCATCACCACTCCATACCGTTATAACAATTGGGTTTAATCTTGCATAGTTCTTAGGGGAAACTTTCCTGATGTTGATTACTTGTTGTAGTTGATGCTATTGAGTGGAACCATTGAATTATTGTTATGCTCAGATTGTTACTTATCATTATTTCATCTCTGATCATGATCCATATGATGTCTTGTGAGTAGTTCATTTGGTTCTTGAGGATATGGGAGAAGTCATGTTGTTAGTAGTGGAATTGTGTTGAGAAAGATTCAATAGTTTGTTATTTAAGTTGTGGTGTTATTCTTCTAGTGGTGTCATGTGAATGTCAACTACATGACACTTCACATTTATGGGCCTAGGGGAATGCATTGTGTATTTGGCTACTAATCGTAGGGGTTGCCGGAGTGACAGAAACCTGAACCCCTGTTAGGAAACCTTTGCACAAGGGAGTGTAGGATCTCAGAGTTTAAAGTTGTGGTTAGGTTTTTATCTTAATTGCTTTCTTGTACTTGTGGATGCTTGCAAGGGGTATAATCACAAGTATGTATTAGTCCTAGGAAGGTCGGTACATTAGCACAGGTTCACCCACACAACACTTATCAAACTAAAGAAGATTAATCAACTATATGAAGCGAAAGCACTTGACGATATTCCCGTGTGTCCTCGAGAACGTTTGGTTATCTTAAGTAATACAACCGGCTTGTCCTTTGCTAAAGAAATGATTGGGGAACTTGCTGCAATTATTATTATTGTCTTTTATTTACTCACACTTTATTTATCAGCATTATCAAAAATCCTAAAAATCCGTTTGCTAAGTATTTACAGAGAATCCATGCTCCAAGCCACTCGTCAACACCTTCTGCTCCTCGTTGGGTTCGACACTCTTACTTCTCGAAAATACTGCGATACACCCTCTATACTTGTGGGTCATCAAGACTATTTTCTAGCACCGTTGCCGAGGAGTGAAGCTCTATTGGAGAATGGAACTGGTAAAGGAAACCTCTACTGTGAGTATTGTTTATTTCTGTTAGTTACTTTATTTTCAATATGGATAATTCACTTAGTTTCTTATTTCGTAATGCTACTACCACTTCTAAGGTAGTAGATGAACCTCCACCTGCTGAAAATGATACTTTTAAAATACCCATAAGAATTATTAATCGTGTTATCGATAATTACTATTTTGGAGATGGAACTGTCCTTCCCGGTGATCATTTGCTCTTTATACACGAATTATGTGGGTTGTTTCAAGTGTGCAGGTATTACAACAGATCAGGTCAAGAAGAAGTTATTCTCATTATCACTGAAAGGAAGAACTGAGGAATGGTATAAGCTGCTGAAGAATGGTCAAGCGCTTGAATGGAAGGAAATTGTACCTATCTTGTATTCAAAATTTTATCCTCCCAGTGATATTCATAAAGATCGGAATCAAATATACAACTTTTAGCCTCTTGATAGAGAGAGTACAGCTCAAGCTTGGGGGAGATTGAAGTTACTAATGCTCAAATGCCCCATTCATGAGTTCCCCAACAATATTATTATCAATAAATGCAAAGCTTTCTCTTCATGATAAGGATCTATTGGATGCGTCTTGCGCTGGATCATTTACATGCATGGAAGAAGAAGCTAAATGTGATCTTCTAGACCGTATTCAAGGCAACGATGAAGCATGGGAGAATGATAAAGGAAGAAAGTCAGGTATAAATTATGATTATGAATGCATTGAATCTTTTATGGGAACTTATGAATTTCGTAATATTAGTAATGCTTATGGTCTAAACTCTCAAGTTATTGCAAATTGTTTTAAGGCTTTTGCTTCTTATATTGAAATTCCTAAAAAGAAGTGGAATAAGTATCATGCACCGTATAAGGATATTGTTGATTGTGTTCTTGCTAGAAGTACTGAAGTTTGCAATATTGATCGTATTTTGCCTGAACCTTATATCGAAAAAATACCTTTCCCAGATAAAGTAAAGGAGCACTCTATGGTAACTAGTGTAATTAATAAAAGTACGAAGAGAGTTGTTAAGCCCGATGAACAAATAACCATTGAACCTGCAGTAGCAATGGTGAAAGACCTTGTCACTAAAAGAGTAGAGGATGGACACATTGTTTTCTGTGAAGATGCTTCTAATATTGTCTCACATCCTAATAGAACTAGAAAAGCTAGTGTCCATGTGCTTTCTATTAGAATTGGTGATCATTGCTATTATGGTTTATGTGATATTGGTGCAAGTTCAAGTGCTATTCCTTATGAGCTTTACAAAGAAATTATGCATGAAATAAGTCCATGCGAACTAGAAGAAATTGATGTGGTTATTCACCTTGCAAACAGAGAGACCATCCCTCCCATTGGTATTTTAAGAGATGTGGAAGTTCTTTGTGGTAAGATTAAATATCCTGCCGATTTTCTAGTACTTGGTTCAGCTGCTAGTAAAATCTATCCTATCATTTTTGGTAGAACTTTCTTGAACACGTGTGGTGCCATTATAGACTGTAAAAGGGAGAAAATTTTAACTAAATTTGATGGGGAATCTTATGAGTTTAATTTTTCGAAATTTGCTAAAGTCCCTTATGAAAATAAAACTCCTAATGAGGATTTTAGAGTTGAACAACTTGTTTCTATTTCTCTTGCTCCTAGCAATGCTTTGCAGCAATTTATGGAAGACCATGAAAGTGAGATCTTCATGGAAGAAAGAAATGAGATTGACGAGATTCTCCATCGTCAACGTAAGATGCTTAAGCATAACTTGCTTGTGGAAGATTTGGGTACCTCACTGCCACCTAAAAAGGATCCGGTTTTCGATCTGAAGCCTTTACCTAACGATCTTAAATATGCTTACATTGATGATTAAAAAATATATCCTGTTATTATTAGTTCTAAACTTTCAGGGAAGGAAGAGGCAAGATTATTGGAAGTATTGAAGAAACATCAAGGAGCTATGGGCTATACACTTGATGATTTAAAGGGGATTTCTCCTACTATATGTCAGCACGCTATCATTATAGAACCCGATGCAAAACAGTGGTGGAACATCAACGTCGTTTAAATCCTAAAATGAGGAAGTGGTAAGAAACGAGGTATTAAAACTCCTTGATACTGGTATTATTTATCCTATTGCTGATAGTGAATGGGTTAGTCCTGTTCATTGTGTCCCTAAGAAAGGGGGAATTACTGATGTGCCTAATGAGAATAATGAGCTTATCCCCCAAAGACTAGTAGTAGGTTATAGGATGTGCATTGACTTCAGAAAGGTTAATAAAGTTACTAAGAAAGATCATTACCCACTGCCTTTTATTGATCAAGTGTTAGAAAGATTGTCTAAAAATACCCATTTTTGCATACTTGATGGATACTCCGGGTTCTCTCAAATTGCTGTTAAACAACAAGATCAATAAAAAACTACTTTTGCGTGTCCTTATGGAACATATGCTTATAGGCGAATTCCTTTTGGTTTGTGTAATGCTCCTGCCACTTTTCAAATGTGCATGTCTGCTATCTTTCATGGTTTTTGTGAAGAAATTGTGGAAGTATTCATGGACGATTTGTCCGTCTATGGAACTTCTTTTGATAATTGTCTGCACAACCTTGATAAAGTTTTGCAGAGATGTGAGGAAACTAATCTTGTTCTTAATTGGGAGAAATGCCACTTCATGGTCAATGAAGGAATTGTCCTTAGACATAAAATTTCCGAAAGAGGAATTGAGGTTGACAGAGCCAAAGTTGAAGCAATTGAGAAAATGCCCTGTCCTAGGGATGTTAAAGGTATTCGTAGCATCCTTGGTCATGTTAGTTTCTATAGAAGGTTCATTAAAGATTTCTCCAAGATATCAAAACCCCTTACTAATCTTCTCCAAAAAGATGTACCCTTTATTTTTGACGATGATTGTAAGGAAGCTTTTGAAACTCTAAAGAAATCCTTAACTACCGCTCCTATTGTCCAACGACCTGATTGGAACTTACCCTTTGAGATCATGTACGATGCTAGTGATTTTGCTGTAGGTGCTGTTCTTGGGAAACGAATAGATAAAAAGTTAAATGTTATCCATTATGCTAGTAAGACTCTTGACGCTGCTCAAAATAATTATGCTACTACTGAAAACGAGTTCTTAGCTATTGTTTTTGCTTGTGATAAGTTCAGGCCTTATATTGTTGATTCAAAAGTTACCATTCATACTGATCATGCTGCTATTAAATATCTTATGACGAAGAAAGATGCTAAGCCTAGGCTTATTAGATGGGTATTGCTTTTACAAGAATTCGACTTAAATATTGTAGATAGGAAAGGTGCTGAAAATCCTGTTGTTGATAATTTATTTCGTTCGGGAAACATCTCCTTTGATCCAATGCCTGTTAATGATAGTTTCCCAAATGAACAGTTAGCTGCAGTAGGGGTAAGTTCGCGAGGGAGTCCTTAGTATGTTGATTACGCTAACTTTATTGTTTCCAAGTATTTGCCTCCAACTTTTACAGCACAACAAAGAAGGAAGTTTTTTTACGATTTGAGGCATTATTTTTGGGATGACCCACATTTATATAAAGAGGGAGTAGATGGTATTATGCGAAGATGTGTTCCAGACTTTGAACAAAAGGAGATATTGCAGAAATGTCATGGTAGTGCCTATGGGGGACATCATGCAGGAGATAGAACCTCACAAAAGGTTCTACAATCAGGTTTTTACTGGCCTAACCTTGTCAAAGATGAAAAAAATTGTCTTATCATGTGATGAACTTCAACGAGTTGGTAATATTTCTAGACGCAATGAAATGCCTATGGATTACTCTCTTGTTATTGAACCATTTGATTGTTGGGTATTTGACTTTATGGGTCCTTTTTCCCCTTCAAAAGGTTATACCCATACTCTTGTTGCCATTGACTATGTTACTAAATGGGTAGAAGACATACCTACGAAAAGTGTTGATTGGTGAGACCTCTTTGAAAATGCTTAAGGATATTATCTTTCCTAGGCTTGGAGTGCCTAGATATATTATGAATGATGGAGGTTCTCATTTCATTCATGGTGGTTTCAGAAAGACCCTTGCTAAATACGATGTTAATCATAGAATTTCTTCAGCTTATCATCCCCAAACTAGTGGGCCAGTAGAACTATCAGATAGAGAAATTAAATCCATCTTGCAAAAGACTGTTAATAGATCTAGGAAAAATTGGGCTAAAAAATTGAATGATGCTTTATGGGCTTATAGAACTTCTTATAAAAATCCTATGGGGATATCTCCTTACAAAATGGTTTATGGGAAAGCTTACCACCTGTCTTTAGAATTAGAACACAAAGATTATTGGGCAGTGAAAGAACTTAATAGAGACTTCAAACTTGCTGGTGAGAAAAGATTATTTGACTTAAGTTCGTTAGACGAGTGGAGGAGTGAAGCATACGAAAATGCTAGACTATTTAAAGAAAATGTTAAAAAATGGCATGACAGGAGAATTCTTAAGAGAGAGTTCCATGTCGGTGAGAAGGTTCTATTGTATAGGTCTCATCTCCGATTTTTTGCAGGAAAACTACTCTCAAAATGGGAAGGACCCATTGTTATGAAGAGGTGTATCGTTCAGGTGCAATAAAGATTTCTTCCCTAAAAGATAACACTACACAAGTGGTGAATGGTCAGAGACTCAAGCACTATATTTCTGGAGATTCTTACAATGAAGGCATTGATGTTATTCAAGCGGTAACTCCGGAAGAATTTATCAAAGACCACGTTCAGAGACCTGCAGAGTCCGTGTTCGAATAGGTAACAGTTTTGGTAAGAAAATGTCCGCAAAAAATCTGTCAATTTATACTTTTCCAGTTTTTATCTAACAAGGAAAGCAATGAGTAGAAAGAGGGACGGAAACGGAGCCCGGGTGGCTCACACCACCCCGTGGCGTGGGCCCACCTGGCCGCGCCACCAGGGGGTGTGGCCACCCCGGAGCCTGTCTCCGACCTGTTTTCTCCCAGTACCTTCATTTTGTTGTAAAACTTCATAATATATAATCCCCCGATCCCTCGAGGTTTGTATATCATGTTCTCGTCGTGTTTTCGTTTCGATCTGTTTCTGACAGGTAGAGTCTCAGTTTTGGAGCCACAATGTCTTCCTCTGGATCAGCCAAGGAAGATTCCTCCACGGACGTCATCAACCCTTACATGCGTGAGTTGAAGATTCATCCCAAGGAATTGTTGCTCCAAGATGGGAAGGTACAGATAAAAGAGGTTCAGGGCCCTAAAGGTGAAGGTAGTCTGGAGGACAGGATGGAAGCATTGGATCAAGAAGTCTTTAGGTACAAGAAGATGGCAGAACGGGAAGTGGATATCATCCATAAGATTAATTTTGAACTCATCGCCGAGCACCAAATGGAGACTGTTGAGCTTAAGGATGAAATTCTCTCACTCCACCGAACAACCAACCAACTTCAAGCACAGCTCTACGACGTGCAAAATCAAAACTATGAGTATGAGGTTAGGTTTAAACGCGTAAGTGCTGCTGCTAGTTTCAGTCGGTGTGAAAGAAACGCATGGGCCGCTAGCCTAAGCCATGCCTAATCATGGTGGAAACTTGCAAGATCACCATAGTGAGCAATCTATGAAGCATTCTTCTTATAAAAAAAGAGATAGAGATTGAGAAAAAGAAGAAAAAAAGATGAGAAAAGAGGAAAGAGAGAAAAAAGCACCATTTTCCCATGGTAAATAAGAAGATTGCTGAGATGCTCATTGTCTGCTTGCCTTATCATTTTGATTATGGGATAGCTCCTGTATCATGTGCAAGGGGTACCCCGTTGGCGGTTCTCTATGATACACATGTGCTTACAATGACAAGAACTTACCGGTAACTAAACTTGAGTAGCATGAGGAGCGGCCCTCGTATTCAAGGGACATGAGATTGCCAACTTATACTTTGTCAAGCATATACTCCATAGGTTGTTCACTTTAACCTTAATCACCTAAAGATGCTTATGATAGGGGCAATGAGAGATGAAAGCTAATAAGTACCATAATTTTTGGAAGCTTTTTATGAAACTTGAGATGCTTGCTTCCCTCTGTGAAGGGCCTATCTTTTACTTTTAAGTTGAGTCAGTAAACCTATTCCTTTCTATCTCAGCAAGTATTTTGAGTTGTTGTGTTTCATCCATGCATATGATGATTTATTTAATCATGTTTCTTATGTTCCTTGTTTTGCACATTGCTCTTATCTTAGTGAATATTACTTTGAAAGCTATCATTGAAAACCCCTTTATGATTGAACTCCTGCAAATTGTTAACTATTCTTTGACCAAGAGCAAAGTTTGCCATTACCAATTATGATTTACTTCATGTATCCTTATTGTGTTTCCTTTACTTATTACAAGTTGAGTTATATAATAGTGAGTTGTCTTCTATTATGATTTGTGTATTGATGAATGTGATGCTTCTTGTCCGTATTCTTTTATCGACTCTTCACTCCATAAACTTGAGGTCATGTTTATTGAGCTTAGTTTCGCTTGGGGACAAGCTAAGTCTAAGCTTGGGGGAGTTGATACGTCCATTTTGCATCACTATTCTATATCATAATTTACTGTTATTCATTGATATATTTCATATTAAGAGAAGATACTTATGTTATTTCATCTGTTTTTGCATGGTTGATGACTTTTGGAGGATGGATCGCTGAAGTCGGGATTCTAATGGAAAAGGCACTGTTTGGAGGCGAAATTCGCGAAGATCAGAAAATTCCAGAAAATACATGGAAAAACCTATTTTTCCAGAAGACGAAGGATGCCAGAAGAGGGAGCGGAGTTTGGCCATAGGGGGCCCACACCACCCCCTAGCGTGGGCCACCCCTGGCCGCACCACTAGGTGGTGTGGCCACCCTGGCCCACCTCCAGATCTCCCCTTTGGCATATATTATCCCCACTAAACCCTAAGACTCGGGGAGTGACCACAGAAAGATTCCGCCGCCTCTCTAGAAATCTGTCGGGGAAATTCCTTCCCGGAGAGGGGAGATCATCGCCATCAACACCACCATCAAGCTGGAATTCATCGGGATCATCATCATCATCTCCACCAGCACCATCATCACCACTTCATACCACTGTAACAATTGGGTTGAATCTTGCATAGTTCTTAGGGGAAACTTTCCTGGTGTTGATTACTTCTTGTAGTTGATGCTACTAAGTGGAACCATTGAATTATTGTTATGTTCAGATTGTTACTTATCATTATTTCATCTCTGGCCTTGATCCATATGATGTCTTGTGAGTAGTTCGTTTAGTTCTTGAGGACATGGGAGAAGTCATGTTGTTAGTAGTGGAATTGTGTTGAGAAAGATTCAATAGTTTGTTATTTAATTTGTGGTGTTATTCTTCTAGTGGTATCATATGAATGTCGACTACATGACACTTCACCTTTATGGGCCTAGGGGGATGCATTGTGTATTTGGCTACTAATCGTAGGTGTTGCTGGAGTGACAGAAACCTGAACCCCCGTTAGGAAACCTTTGCACAAGGGAGTGTAGGATCTCAGAATTTAAAGTTGTGGTTAGGATTTTATCTTAATTACATTCTTGTACTTGCGGATGCTTGCAAGGGGTATAATCACAAGTATGTATTAGTCCTAGGAAGGTCGGTACATTAGCACAGGTTCACCCACACAACACTTATCAAACTAAAGAAGATTAATCAACTATATGAAGCGAAAGCACTTGGCGATATTCCCGTATGTCCTCGAAAATGTTTGGTCATCTTAAGTAATACAACCGGATTGTCCTTTTCTAAAGAAAGGATTGGGCCACTTGCTGCAATTATTATTATTGTCTTTTATTTACTCGCACTTTATTTATCTGCATTATCAAAAACCCTTAAAAATCCGTTTGCTAAGTATTTACAGAGAATTCCTACTCCAAGACACTCGTCAACACCTTATTCTCGTCGTTGGGTTCGACACTCTTACTTATCGAAAATACTGCGATACACCCCCTATAGTTGTGGGTCATCATTGGGTAGCAACACATGGAGGATCAATGGTTGTTGCATGTGTAAGGTTTGTTTATGTCCTTGATGGACTAGTAATACTTGCATGTGCAAGGGCTGATCATATATATGGCCTGCAACGTTTGAATCCAGTCACGCTGCTACATAAGTTTAAGATTTTGCATCCCCTCACACACCTTCCTGAGCTCTACACTCCAGCAAACTTCTTTCTTTCTCCTTGCATCACACACTTGCTATAGTTGAACCAAAAGCACTAGTTGTGTTATGTTGTTTCTTCATTTCCTAGTTAATCTCTCTCCTTTGCCTTCATATTTCTCTAGATTAATGTATGGATAAAGACAAGCATCATGGAGGAAGCCCAAATCAATCCTTATCATCATGCACGAAGCATAGGAATCATATAACTCCGTCGGATACCGATGCAAAGCTTGTGTATGTACTGTACCTGCTATCAATCAATGGCCAAAATAAGTATTTCGAGCCCAGGAGTAGCGATCATCATAACGACGGTGGTGCTGAAGTCTGCCGCCGCGACAGTAGGAAGTCTGGCGATCGGGATGCCGGGCTGCGAGACCAGCTGTGGGGGTGTGAGTGTGTCGTACCCATTCGCCCTAGGCTTGGCCAGGTGCATCTAACCATGGTCCAACCTCAGCCGCTGTTGGAACTAGCCCAATCTGCAACGTTGTCTGCCATGTACCTCGGTCGTGCTCCAGGTCACCGAGATCTCCTTTGTAAACACCACTCCGGTGGTAGATGACGCTGCTGCACAAGACTGAAACATCACCTTCGGCAGCTGCTTCACCAGCAAGGGCAGGACGCCCTACATGCTGTCGAGCATCAGTGAGCATGTCATGCTGCTCCAGGACGATGCCACTAACACCACCAATATCATCAGTGGTTGCGCCTCTTTCTGCGCTGCCACGAGGGTCACCTACATTGGGGGTGTGGCAAGCGGCCACGACAAGTACTACTCCGACATCAGCATGGGCTGCTGCCAGGCTCCGATATCCGTCGAAAGCTCGCCCAAGGAGTTGCGATCCAGGTGGTTCAACAGGAACCATTCCCAGGACTTGGTGTCGCTGCCCGTTTATGTGTTTGTCGCGGAGGAGGGGTGGTTTGACCAGCGGTGGGTCACGGACGAGTTGGTGTAGAAGCTCCGGCCGCCATCGAGGGTCGCACTAGAGGTTCCCCTTATTCTGCGGTGGGAGGTGAGGGTAGAGGCTACGCCGACGACCAAAAGTCAGGGCCGTCAGCATAGGCCACGAGTTGGGCGCCCCACGAAGATGGCCATTGGCGTTGAATTTCCCTCAGCGTAGGAGAGACTACACCAACGGCTGCCCTCGGCATAGCTATTTTCCCTTTTACCTCATTAATCTTAGAAAAATCACAACTAAATCATTCTAATTCAGAAAAATACAAATAATATATCATAATTTGCAGGAAAATAAGATCTATCTATCTAAACTCAAATATTACACATTTGTAAATAAAAATTAAGTAAAGCATAAAATATTACATATAGTTTAAAACGGGCATAAGAAATTAAAAAACGATCCAAACAATGTAAAATCTTCACGTGGTGTCATATTATGTGATATAGTTGCAAAGGGAAATATAAAACTTGGTATATTGCTTATGTCTCAAAAAAACCTTCACAAAATGATTTATCTCATTCGAGGCTTCCTGATTTT
The DNA here is from genome assembly GCA_910589775.1 of Avena eriantha. Lineage (NCBI taxonomy): Eukaryota > Viridiplantae > Streptophyta > Magnoliopsida > Poales > Poaceae > Avena > Avena eriantha. The sequence continues at coordinate 405,066,130 of OU342745.1, forward strand.
CGGGTCAAATGACCAATGTTATGGCTAGAATCAAGGCATAGTTTGTGATAATATGTCTATATTGTGCACGCATGTTCATGATGAGATGGCAAACAATATTACAGGAGGAAGTTTTCCTTTTCATCGCACCAAAAAGCCATTTTCATTTTCCAGGCGCAAAAAACGGGGGCTTTTGTGAAGCAACCACCAAATGGCTAATTCAAAATGCTACCACCCTATTTTTTAAAAATACTAGATAATATTACATGGACAATGTCCCAACAGGGGGATCTCAAACCTTTTCGTCCATCTCTGCTGAAAAAGACAAATTCCTGCTGAATCGGTAGGAAGTGGGTCAGATATGAACTAAAGGTATATGATCTAATGCTCATGATTTTTTACAAAAATCATTTTGAGGTTCAAAATATGCTATTTCATCATATATCCACTTCAAGTTTAGTGAGGCCCAGCCCCGAGCTAAGAATCTTCATGTCCGCCATTCGACAAAGTTTGACAATAGTTTAAAACGGGCATAAGAAATTCAAAAACGATCCAAACAATGCGAAACCTTCGCGTGGTGTCATATTATGTGACATAGTTGGAAGGAAAAATATCAAACATGGTATATTAATTATGTCTCAAAAAACCTTCACAAAATGACTTATCTCATTCGAGTTTTCCTGGCTTTAGGGTCAAATGACCAATATTGTAGCTAGAATCAAGGCATAGTTTGTGATAATGTGTCCATATAGTGTATACATGTGCATCATGGGATGGCGAACAATGTTGCAGAAGGAAGTTTTTCTTTTCATCACACCAAAAAGCCATTTTCCATTTTCCGAGCGCAAAAAATAGGGGGTTTTGTCAAGCAACCACCAAATGGCTAATTCAAAATGCTACCACCCTATTTTTAAAAAATACTAGACCACCTTACATGGACAATATCCCAACAGGGGGATCTCAAACCTTTTCGTCCATCTCTGGTGAAGAAGACAAATTCTTGCTGAATCGGTACGAACTGGATCAGATATGAACTACAGGTACATGATCTGATACTCATGATTTTTTATAAAAATAATTTTTAGGTTCACAATATGCTATTTCATCAGAGATCTGCTTCAAGTTTAGCCAGTCCCAACCCCGAGCTAAGAATCTTTATGCCTGCCGTTTTAAACGGGCAAATAAAATTATGGCTAGAATCACGGAATAGTTTATGATAAGTTGATATGGATATCATATTTGGATTCCTATTATTATTCTGATCAATTTAGACATATTATTTGTCGAATTCCTATTTACGGATTTAAAGATTTTAATTATTCCATATTAAATAGAAAAAACAATATATTTTTATTGAATTCAATAATGTTTTTACTTATTCATTGTTGTTTACTTAAATAATTGTTTGTAATTTTTCAGTCCGCGAGATACCCCTGGTAGTTTTGCTAATGTAACAAGGCATTGCCTACACGTTTTCTCCTTTGTTTTGTAGGAAGTAAGTATTCTCATGTAATTTGCATGTTGTTATATTGAATGTGAACTAACTCCTGATTTTGTCATTTACTCCACTAATATGCATGTGGTTTACGTGATAACGAACTGTAGTTTGGTAAGTGTAAGATCTAACAGAACTGCATTATTTGTATGCAGTTAGATCCGCCCACTGTAATCAGTTATTTGACTCACAAATTGCTCAATATTCACTGAATTATTCATACATATTGATGTTAATTCAGTTTAAGTGATGTTACTATATATCGAACCGGCATGGAAAAGTTCCCTTACCATCCTAGTCTCTCTGTCCATCATCAGTTTTTGAAGTATTCAATATGTACATGCTTGGTGGAAGTTTGTTGTCCCCTCCCAAAGTGTGGATATTTTGGGGGTTAAAAAGGGATAATCTGGTAAAAAACAGCATACAACATCTATCTGATATATACTTCTTTGATCTTCAGTCAAACCAAAAATGTTAGATAAATTATTGTGGTAGTGCCATGTGATTCTAACAGTTTGGTTAAATATTTCTGATTGCTTGGATGTGTAAATATTGGTGCTGATTTTGAATATTTCACAAAAAATGGTGCCTTAGTGACTCTAAAATTGGTGATTAAGCTCTCGGCTATTTGGTAGGATTGACATATGCTTTGGAAAAATTACTTTATTGAATTAGCAGGTGTTGAGGTGGAAACTGATAAGAACTCCAAAGATGTGTACACATGCTTGCCGAATCCTGAAGAACTACCTTGGGAAGGTGCATATATAGTCGCTTAGCTGCTCAGACCAAAGGAATGTATCTCAAGGATGATTCACCTATCATATTTTTATAGATTGTTGGTGAACCATTAAGGAAAGTAACTCAGCATCACCGTACAATGTAGCAACACACGGAGGAATAATGGTGTCGTCCTCATATCTTCCAAAAAATAAGATGTAGTTGCATGCGTAAGGTTTGTTGATGTCCATGATGGACTAGTAATACTTGCATGTGCAAGAGCCAGCGTTTTGGTTACCTGTCGGTCGGTAACCGGATTTCCCGAGCACCTTCGGGAAACCGGTTTACCGGTCAAAAAATCCCGAAATTTTAAAAAAATTCTGAAAATTTTGAATTTTAATAAAATTTCTCCGTAAATTGTCCTGCCAAGAAATTTGAATCTAAAATTTAATTTTTCAATTCGTCCGGTAACCGGTCGGGATTTTCCGGTAACCACGGTAACCGGAAATCCCGACCACCCTCGGGATTTTTTTCCGGGTCAGGAACCAAAACCTTGGCAAGAGCTGATCATATATATACATGTTCATGTGAGGCATGCAACGTTTGATTCCAACCACACTGCTACATAAGTTTGAGCTTTTGGATCCCCTCACACACCTTCCTGAGCTCTACACTAGCAAACTTCTTTATTTCTCCTTGCATCACACACTTGCTATAGTTGAACCAAAGCACTAGTTGTGTTATGTTGTTTCTTAATTTCCCAGTTAACCTCTCTCATTCGCCTCCATATCCATCTCATGACTGGTGTTGCTTCCTCCCTTGTCTAATCCTGTCGTCGCAACCCGAAGAAGAGTGTAAATAAGGAGATTTGGGCCTCATGGATGGCCTCTTGTTTCTACGTAAGGGAGAACCATTTTGGACCTCTGGCATGGGAGGCACGGGGAAATCAAGTGTCAGCTGATCTATTCTATCTTGTACAAATTTCTCTAGACTTTGCATGATGTGTTCCTAGGTTGCAACGATGTGACAGAATGTACTGCACCATAACATACTCTGCTTGTGTTGGATTAACACAACAGTTTTACCAACAATTACTCTGGTAATATGTGGTTTACATGGTTACAAACTAATGTTTTGTGAAGTGCAAGAACTGTCTCATTTGTATGTCCATGGCTGTAATCATTATATGACTCCCAAACTGCTCGGTATTCACCGGGACTATTCATACATGTTGGTGCTAATACAATTTAAATGACGCACTATACAACAAACAGACAAAGTGAAGCGTCCTTACCATCCTAGTATCTTTGTGCAGCCATCAATTCACGAGGTTAATGTACTAATGGACATGCAGCGTTGAGGCTTTTAGTGCCTCCCAAAGTGCAGGTGTTTTGGTGCCGGTTGACTCACAATAGAGTGCTAGCTAGGGATGATCTGGTTACAACACAAGTATACAATACCTATCCGGCCCGTCTTATTTGATGTGCAGTGACATTGAAGATGCTAGACATTCATTCCTTGAGTGATGTGGCTCAAATTGTTTGGTTAAATACTTCTAATCAGTTAGATGTAAAAAATGGCGTTGACTTCAGATATGTGGGTGATATGGTGCCTTAGTGACTCCAAATATTATCGCTGACTCCAAGAGATCAATCATATACCTACTACCATTCCAAAAGTCACAAGAAACAATGTGACGATTGTCGAACCATTAACGAAGTAACTGAGCGTCACCAGTACAACAAAACACGGAGGAGTAAGGTGTTGTCCTCGTCCAACACAACATATTGGTAGTTGCATATGGCAGGTTTGTTTGATGCAATCGATCGGATCATATAGATATCCCTTCAACACAACATAGGTCATCGAAAAGATCTTGGGCGACTCACCAAAGCATGAAAGCCAGTTAGAAAATGGATTCCTATTTGAAGAGTGCCTAACCGCATGGATAAGCTCACATTAACTTGTCAATTTTGGATCCAATTTGGGATTTTTCTTGGGAAGTTTCGGGAAGAGATTGGAATGAAATAATATAGATTCATACAGAAGAAAAGATTCTCTCGCCATTGATGACTTATTATTAGACCGGCCTCCATCGAGTAGTAATATTTGCATGTTTATGTGAAATGCATCTCGAAGCTTGCACGACTTCATCCACACTGCTACATAGGCTCTAGCTTGTAGATGTCCTTGACACACCTTCCTAGGCTCTACGTTCTAATACAGTAGCAAACTTCCTCTTCTTTTTTCCTTGCATCGCACACCAACTATGGTTGAGCTGAAGCGTACGCTTGGCTAGAAGTGACCTTCCTAGCCATGATACCTTGCTTCTTAATTTCCCACTTAAAATGTCTATCCCCTCACCTTCATTTTATTTCGTGACTAGTGTTGCTTCTCCTTCGTCTAATCCTCTCCCTGCAACCTGAAGAAGAGTGTGAATTGATTAGGAGAAAGATCGGGGATCGTGGATGGGTTCTTGTTTCCCCCTAAGGAGATCCATTTCTAGCATCTATGCATGGAAGGTATGGGGAAATGAAGAGTGGGATGGGGCGTTGGAAACTATACGTACTGATACCTTTGCTGCATGATACGATCCAAGGGGGCAAAGATGTGGATGATTTCATTTTTGCTGAGGAAATTGCACATAACACCATTTGTTAGGCCATTTGTTACAACAAACCACAACACTAATTTATTTTTGCACAGAACACCAACAATTGGGACAATCCATTGCACAAAACACAATTCTTGTAATTAGCATATTTAATAGATACTTAATTACTAGATTAGCAATTAGTAGATCAACTTACGTCTTGTTGCTTGATGTATAACTTGAACTTGATCTTATATCCTTATGTCATACACGTGAATAAGAAAGTGTTAGCTATTACTATTGTCTATTTCCTCCGTTGCTTGTTTTGGTTTAGGTTGGAGCAAGAAAAAATTAGTTATCTCAACTCTATGGTTATCTAGACTGTTACTTTTGTATATGTGCCGTGAGACTAAAATGAAACTAATTTTGGATGAACATGTTTATCTTGTCAAACCGCCTCCTGTTTTGGATGGATATTGATTGAATTCGTATGATTATGCCAACATATGTAGTAGATATAAGTATATTCAAAATCTCTATGTCGTTTTTCTTCTCAAAATTTCAAGACTACGCTATGATCGTATATTGTATTAACGGAATACCTGATGTCCAGCTTTGAGTAATGAAAAAAAAACTTGCACGGTGGAGGCATCCTGCCGGTGGGACCAAGTACTTAAATATCTGTCAAAGCAACTAATTACAAGATTTGTGTTTTTTGCAATGGATTACGCCAATTGTTGGTGTTTTGTGCAAAAAAAAAACTAGGTTTGTGGTTTGTTGCAACAAATACCCCAACAACTGGTGTTATGTGCAATTTCCTTATTTTTGCTGGATGAGCGCCACCCCGTGTGATTAGATAGATGGGTGGTCGCACACTTGTGGCGCGGTGGCGGGTAACTCTCCAACAAACTACATTCGTGTGTGGTTTACATAATAACAAACTAGTACAATTTGGTAAGTGTGGAACTAATATAATTGTGTCATTTATATGGCTAGTTAGCTCCGCGGTCTGTAATCTTATTTGACTCCCAAGCTGCTCAGTATCTACTAAGACGATTCAGACGTATTGGTGTTAATTCATCTTATATGATGTTACTATACAATGAACTAGTGCACGAAGCGCCCCTACCAGATACATGTACATGTACCGCCGGTGTACATGGTGTGTGGAAGTTTGCTGCGCCTCCTAGAGTGCCGGTGTTTTTTGGTGGTTGTAGACTCTCAGTCAGTGCTCACTATGGATTATCTGGTTAAAATTCAAGCAAACAACTATCTGGTCTGTCCTGTTTGATGCGCAATGACACTGGAGATTTCATCTTTTTTTCTTTTGAGTGCCTTGCCATTCGAATAGTTTGGTTAAACAGGGATAGTCTGGTTAAAGCAGAACAAGAAGACAACATATATCTTACCTATCTCGTTTGTTGTGCGGTGAAAATGAAACTCTTAAGACATATTTGGCTTCTTGAGTGCCATGTCATTCCTATAGTTTGGTGAAGTATTCCTGGTTGCCTGGATGTAAATACTGGTGCCTTCTCCTTTTCACTTGAATGCTCCACAGCTGGAGCAGGTGTGTGATGGCACTATTAGTTACAATTTCTTTTCACATTTATATCCATAAAGGGAGTCTTTAGCATAACAGCAATGAACACTGAATCAATCGAATCCAATGCCACGGTGACACAAGCCGAGAGAAACGACATGATCTCTTACACGGTAGCATCTGATGAAGTTTTACACGGCATGATCTCTTACAGGCCTACACAGCCTTGAACGAGGCAATCGCCTCTACGTAACACCATCCGTCAGCCAGATGTCTCCCTTGCTGGCTGTGCTACTAGTGATCCTTGACACGGCCAGGACATCAAGGAGCAGCTCCTAGCATCCAATGTTAAGATACTGTGTACTGCTGAGGACTCAGCATCTCATCCTCGGACGAAACGTCGTGCTTCGACGACAGTTTCTGCTTCTGGCCGTTCCTTCTCCTGCTGGCACTCCCGCCTCGTGCCTTTGGACCTTGCTTAGTGTCATTCATCTGCAGAAAAACCAATAGAAGTGATCAGATCAGAAATGATTTGAACAGCTGGTGATTAGCATTCCACACATATCAGTCAACCTCAATACAGAAACCTAAGTGAAGAGATTATACAAACACAATTTTTTCTTTTCCCTATGGTTACTAAACCACCAGGACATCCAAGATCATCCGCCGTATGTCGTTGTACGCCACGGCAAGTTGAGCACCGGCCAGTTCAACCGGCACCTCTACTTTGAAGATTCTTAAAGAACAATAGCAAATAAAGAATATCAGATATAACAGATGCGGACTTATCGTGAAGCAATCAGCTGGTTGGCAATTTAAGGTAGGAGGAACAAAGTGTGGTCTGATGATAAAAGCATATAACAGTTAAGCAAAGGCTAGAGTTGTAAAGCAAAAAAAAAATGGGACGGGCAGCACTCCATCTATCTGTTAAGGTGCTCAACAAGCCATAATCCCGTTAAAACAATGCAATTTCCATAAATCACATCAAACATTAGATGAGACACATCACGTCAATACAAAAAGGTCCTTCTGTAGGTAACTGATATACAAGAGGAAAGTAGCACAGCAGACTGCTCTACCATGTGAGCCACACTAAAGACAGTGATGTACCAGTAATGGATTATTCAGAAGGCCCTATCCAGAAACTTCATAGCTGATAAGCAGCCCTGATGGGAAGAATACATCCAGTGGTGGAGCTAGATTCTGCATCACTTGGTTGGTGGTCCATCAAATGCAAAAAGTTTCAGCAAGGCCCCACATTTATATTGGTCACGGCAATTCATGATTTTGACAACGGAATTCCTAAATATAGCTTGATGTGAATGTCCAGTGGGCTGCCACAAATTGAGACCCTATAGTCCCCTATCGCCATCCAATGCAGGTGAACTTGCACAAGGCTAAACCATCTCTACCTAGAACAAACCCTTTCTTGGATGAATGATCAGTCATGCTGAAATAGAAAATGTACCCAAAAAGTAGGAAAAGGGATCATTGCAAACCACGTATCTATTCCAGCATACAAAGTTGTGCTTGGGTATATCATGTTTAATTTATTAAGCATAAAAGGTACACCATAGGTGGAAAAGGCTACATAAGCAAGCCCCAGATGTTAGATCTTGTTAATCTTTACATAGCCAGCCTATTTCTAACCAGAGAAATATTGCTTTTCAGGCCAACTGCATGTGTCTCGTAGCATGAACTGGTAAACACATAGCCCACAAACAAAAAAATTAAATCTTGTACATACAAAGATTAGATCATTGCAAATGCCAACTACTATTGGAGATATCGCTTCACCTTAGATGCATCATGCATGAAAGTCGTCAACAATAAACATTACAGATAAAATCATATGAGAGTGAGTAAATAATGATGGCCCTAGACTGGCGCATAATCACCAACCGAGAAATGAATAGGAACTCGGGAAATACTTACCCCAAAACAGAACTCAGGCTGCCCATGCCCCGCCACCACTTCAGCAGCTCTTGGAGGCTTCCCAGAGCCCATTGCTGATGAGCCGCGCTTGTTAATGCCGTTACACGATGGTGCTTCTGCCTCCGTAGCTAACGGAGGTGGTGGAGATGGTGACGACGAAGGAGAGGTCGAGGATGTTCGAGTCTGTCCTTGAAACGGATCATACTGGTCCTTGGCGGATCTATTGCAGAATCCCGAGTCAATATCAGACTGGAACATGTCGACAAACAGCTGCTGCAGCTCCTCAAAGCTCTCCTGCCTCTGTAAATCCAATGGTCCATTGTTATTGCCAAATTTTCTTGAATAAATGGAGTCCAAGGAAACACAGGTTGTTTTCCTATTTTATTCTAGAAATTTTAACTATTAACGATCCTTTTAAAGCCTGTGAACAAAAACACATACCCCCAAAGTGCCAACAGTTTTGTTTCCATAATAGCAGAAAAATCCACAAAAACAAAAGCGGATATCTGATAAAACAAATAGATCACGATGAAGGTTCAAGAACCACAAAAGCAGATGAGGTTCTTAGTGTATACTCAACTAAGTGCTCACACTGGTAGTGCTTGCATTGGCAAAGTTTCGGCTTAACAGTAAGTTATTTTTCCATTCATATTAGGACACATTTTACAAACTGAACAGAAAAAATGATGGTTGGCAGAATAGTGTCATAAAAACAGTGACAAAACCCAACATAACAGATATAGCGACTTCCCTACAATGTAGAAACCAGCACATGACAACAAACAAGCACTTTTGCATGCAATCAATGTCCACTGCAGCTACAATTATGGTCCTGGTGTGCAAGCACTCTTACAACAAATAAATCATGATCAAGGTTCTGAGAACCACAAAAGCAGAATGAGGTGCTTAGTGTATGCTCAGCTAAGTGCTCACATTGGTAGTGCTTGCACTGACAGAGTTTTGTCCCAACAGCAGTAAGTTAGTTTTTCATCCATATTATTATGCATTTTATGAACTTTTTTTTTCGAAATGGGGAGCGAACAGACAAAATGGTGGTTGGCAGAATAGGGTCATAAGAAGAGTGTCAGAACCAATCATAACAAGATATAACGACTTCCCTACAATGTACAAACCAGGACACATCACACACATGACGACAAACAAGCGCTTTTGCATGCAATCGGCGTCCATTGCAGCTAAAATTATTGTCCAGCTGTGCATGTACTCTGCTAGATCCTACGGCAATCATCTAAATCAAGGGCCATGCTCGGTTCTTACCGTTGGCCGCGTCTGGCTCATCATATGAGCCATCTCACCAAGGAAGTCCCCCATCCCCTGCAGCTGCAACAATAGCAGAAAAGTTCAGTCCCACTATAGCAATAGGAACGAAAAAGCATGATCACAATTTGCAATTCTTACGTTCCCATCGTCGTTGTCTTCTTCTTCTTCATACATCCCCACGTCGTATAGGAACCGCTTGTTGGCATCGGAGAGGACTGCAACAGAACAACAATGGGATAGGAGCACAAGAGCTCCATGCGATAAGTTCACCAACTAGCTTGCTAGATCGGTTCAGCAGGTTATTTGTTATTGCAACATGTTGCGAGTGATGTTGGGTGGATTGTGAAAACATAAGTATGGGGGAGAGGGTGGAGATTGAGACAAGGAAGATAAAGACCGGAATAGGCGCCCTGGATCTGCTGGAACTTCTCCTTGGCTTCGTCCATGTGCTTGGTGCTGCTGGAGGACGAGCATCTGTCCGGATGCCATTTCTGCAACAAGTTGGACAGCGAATTCAGATAAATTCGTAAAAGGAAAGAAAAAAAGAACAGAGCATCGTCGGAATAAGAACAGAGCAAAACAGAGCACCCGCCAGAACAGAGCAAAACGTGTGTACCAGTTATCAAGCAATGTTCGACGAGTACGGACACGACATGACATCGAAATACATCGGTAATTGGCTACATACATGGGAGATTGCAGATCAAGAATCGCTGGTTAATACCAGATCAGCAAAGATCGCAAGGTTCTCGCTCCCGTAAAAGGAGAGGAGAGCACTGTAGCGCTGTCCGCTGACAGATGCGAACTTTGGCGCCAACCCCTGCCCCCCAAACTCGAGATCAGCGAGTGGAAAACAAAATTAAAATCCTGCCGTGGTGCGAGGACACAGCAATCCATGGCCGTACAGCGATTCCCGGTCGAAATCGAAACCGTGCGGACGTAGATGCAGATGAAAATTTCAAGAAATGAATCCACCGGAGGAGGAGTCGGTGTAATTCCTCACCATGGCGAGCTTCCTGTACGCGACCTTGAGGTCTCCGTCGGAGCACTCCTTGTTGAGCCCGAGCACCGCGTACAGGTCGCCGCCGGCCGCCGGCTCCCCGCCGCCACACTTATCGCCGCCAGTGGCCATCTTGGCGTCGCCGGAGAGGCGCGCGGCGAAGAGGCTCGAGGCGGCGCGGGCGGGAGAGGCTCAGGGCGCAGCGGAGGAGGACCGGAGGAGAGAGGGGGCAGGAGGAGGGAGATGGCTCCTGTTCTTTCTCGGCTCAGGTCGCTCGTCTCCACGCACTGCCTGCTGTGGAAGCCTCTGGAAGCACGGCCATGATGCCCACTTGCCTTTTTATAATATTTGCCCTTTTGTGCATGCGAATTTTTCTCCTGGGCTTTGTTTGTTTTCTACGTGCTGTGTCGCGCCGTCGGCGGGTTGCCTGTTTTTTTATATACGCCAAAAGGGCAGAAAGGCGACGCGGTAGCTTCTTTCAAAAACTAATACCATCTCCACCGGCTCGACCAAACTTGTACCAATGCATCCACTCGGGACCTGCGCGGCCTTCCAGCGACACGACCTATCCAGATCGGCACGTCCGGCTTGACCCATCGGCGCACCTAATTTGCGTGACCGATGTGTCGCCCCGGACAACGCAAGCACCGAGCGGTTGTCCGCCTGCCGGCCGCTGGGGGTATATTTAAGTGAAACATTAGTAATTAAACTGGTTTTTCATTAGATTAGGCTCTACCAAACAAAAAGGCTTAGTTTGAATAAACTAAGAAAAGGGTTACTGCTACTACTGATGGAGGAGGCTGTCCCAACGGCTACTAGCCGCCGTTGCCGTGGCCACCGTTACCACGACAGCCGCTGCCGTTGGCACCATCGATTGCCGTCATAGCCGACCAGATGGCCTTCTGCTGGAGGCGATCGTGGTAACGCTTGCTTGCTCGGCCATGAGCCTCATTCTTGCCGGCCGCCTTCGCGCGGTCTGCCGCTGCCCGGTTACCATGGCCTTTTAAATCTCTACCACCTAGTGGTCCCTCGCCTCATCGTCCTCCACCTCCGCCGCCCTAGCTGCCGAGGGCCTGCGCGATCTGCAGGGGACGGCGAGAGCCTCCTCCACCGCCCCCTCCTCCGCCACCACCTGATCCACCTCCTCCCCCTCCTCGTCATCGTCCTCCACCTCTGTCTCGTCCCCCTCGACAAGAGCCCACGCGCTCAGCACCTCGGCGGCCGTAGCCACTCGCAGCTGCTCTGCCGCCGTTTCGACGGCGGGCTCTGCCGCTTCCACTGTGTTGCGTGTGGCGGCGTCCTGGCAAAGCTCGCGGATAGCCACCTCCTCCAGCGTGACCATGGCCGCCTCGTGGCGGGTCTTGCGGACGGCCCCTAATGCGGCCTCCTTGGCCACCGCCTCCTTGGCAGCGACGTGGTGAATCTCACGCACCGCCCATTGGGCCACCACCTATGCGGCCGCCTCCACCACCTGCTCCAGCGCCGCCTCGGCCACATGGCCCTCCTCCTCGAAGGCCACCACCTCCGCCTTGGCCATGTGCTGGGACAGCAGCGTGGCTTGGAGGTTGACAGTGTCGATGTCGGTGTCCTGGAAGCGGGTACGGCACAGCTCCCTGGTCTTGGTCTAGTTGGTGATCTCGTGGCAAGGTATGGCTGCGGCAGGAGATTTTTTCCGGCGGTGGCTGCTCTGGCTGGGCTTGTTGTCTCAGACGCGTCACGCGGCCGCCTTTTATGGATGACGGCGAAGGCGAGAAACGGTCAAGGAGGTGCGCGTAGGAGGGGAAGGTGCGCGCGGGAATCCATCAGCGCTGATAGCCAATGTTGTGTCGCCATTAATGAAGGGAATATGCCCGAGAGGCAATAATAAAGTGGTTATTATCTTATTCCATGTTTATGATAAATGTTTATTTTTACATGCTATAATTGTATTGATCGGAAACGTCAATACATGTGTGTTTAATAAACAAAAAGGGTTCTTAGTTATGCCTCTCTTATAGACTAGCTCGTTGATTAACAAGATGATCAAGGTTTCCTGATCATGGACATTGGATGTTGTTAATAACGAGGTCACAACATTGGTGGAATGATGTGATGAACATTCATCCGAAGTATAGCATTACGATCAAAGTCATTATGTTTATATTGCTATAACATCATACGAAGTAATCTTTATCCTTAGACCATGAGATCATGTTAATTTCTAACACCGGAAGAGTATCTTGATAACATCAAACGTCACACCGTAACAGGGTGATTCAGTGCTACGAAGGTGTTATGTTGAGGCTCATGGATCAAGAGTGGAATTTGTCAATCCCGATGACGGATAGATATACACTGGGCCCTCTCGGTGATAACACATTGAAATAGCTTGCAAGCAAGTGATGTGATCACTAGAATGTTATATCACGGGAACGAGAAAAGAGTGCATGTCGGTAACGAGATCAAACTAGGTATGGAGATACCGATGATCGAATCTCGGACATGTAATATATCGCGAGACAAAGGGATTTAGTTACAAGCGTTAAAGGTTCTCACGATCACAGAAGTCATCGTTGAATGTGTAGGAGTCAGTACGGATCTCCAGGTCCCGCTGCTGATTATTAATCGGAGAGGGGTCTCGATCATGTCTGCATTATTCGCGAACCGTAGGGTGACACACTTAAGGGATACCGACACCATTTGGAGCAAATATGTTTCAGATAAAGATTTAAGAAAGCGCTGGAATTATTTCAATAGACACCGAAACTGTTTCGGGTGAAATTGCTGAAATTGGTTCTGCATGTAATATTGAAATGTTGCAGGGGATTTTATGTGAATATTTGTTAATTAAAGTAATTAACAAAATTCTGAATAAAAATAATAAAAGAGTTTTATTAAATGAGAGAGCATTAAATTTGGAGAAATTTAATGCATTTAAAGTGGAGACTTTAAAAGGGAATGTGAAGAGGCAATTTAATGTGGAGGGGTTACCACCACATGAATGGAGGAGGTGAAGAGACACCTCCTCCATGCGCCGGCCATGAAGGAGGGGCACCCCCTCCTCCTATAAAAGGCCACCCTCTCCTCACTTCTCAAACACACCTCCTTGTGAAGGATCTATCTCCCCCTCTAGTATTATTTCCCCATGGTCTCGGATTAGCGAGATACATGTTCCCGGTGGCTTTATCTGGAAAGGAGTTGCTGCTTCCGCTTCTTTGCTGGAGCGAGGGACAGAGGTTGTCGGGGTACCGGACGTGTGTGTGATCACGGATGCACCGCTGCTTTGCGGTGCTGGACTTGGTGGTGCTAGACTTGCTGGAGCTGTATCTGATGGACGTGCTGGAGCCGGACCTGATGGACTTCATCACGATCTTGAGATCATCAAGCGTACGACTACATCATCCACGAGTTCCTAATCGTTAACAAAACTCGTTGTCTTCGTGGGTAAGTTCTCCATGGATGTATATCCACCCGTTGCTCTGTATCTAGTAGATAGATCTTGGCGTATAGTTCTCATCATAGGAATTTTTTTGTTTTCTATGCTGCGAACCCCAACAGTGGTATCAGAGCCTGATCTATGCGTAGGTGCTTTACACGGGTAGTACACATATGTTTATATGTGGGCGATGATGATCATGTTATTGCATCTTCTATGTATTTTGGATATTGGTGGCATAGTGGGATGAAGCAGCCCGGACCAACCTTACATGTCATCGTATATGAGACCGGTTCCATGACTGACATGCAACTTGTTTTGCATAAGTGGCTGGCGGGTGTCTGTCTCTCCTACTATAGTCAATATCTGATTTACAACGAGTTGCTAATAACTTGGTTATCCTCGTTGTGGTTCATGTTCGTAGGTAAGACCGGTTCTATCTCCGAAAGTCCTAAGCCACGTAAAACTTGCAATTGATAAATTAGAGGCGTCTAGTTTAGATCGTTGATGGGCTAGTGTCTTGATATCGTATTGTTGTAAGTAGATGTATGATAGATACTCTTACAACACACTCAACGTGTAAGTTCTATAGACCTTGGCCTTACACACAAAGGAATGATAGAGATCATACCACGATGCAAATACATGGACCATATCATCTCACTTTACACATTAGATGTTAGCATCTTATACTGCTAGTTTGTCGTTTTTTGTAGCATTGTAAGATGATCCCTCATTTAGATATCAAGATAAAATGTGTTCTTCCTTAAGTATGCACCGTTCTGTGGATCGTGTTTCGAGACATCACGTGATGATCGGGTGTACTCGACTCTATGCTTTCATATAATGGGTGTAAGACAGTTTTACACACATGAATACTAAGGTTCTTACTTGGCGAGCCTAGCATGTACAGACATGGCCTCGGAACACGGACCGAAAGGTTAAGCATGAGTCATATAGTTGATATGATGCCCATATTGATGCTCGCCTTTGAAGCTACACCGACTCACGTGATGATCGGACTTGGTGTAGTGGATTTGGTTCATGTAATCACCAAAAAGGCACGAGGGATGTCGTTTTTGAGTGGGAGTTCATTTCTAATTTCGATTAGTCGAACTCAATTTGTCATAAACTAAATAGAAGTGAATTTGCATAATTTGTTGTAGTCATTGGCATCTGTTTACTACCTTATGCTTAGTTTTAATTGAGATAATAGAACTATAGAATTCTGGATATTTACTTTACGAACTGGTATCGTATTGTTTTGAATGTCAATTTAAAGTTTAGAAGTCTATTGCAAACTTTCAGCAAACTCTATTTACTCCGTGAAGTTTAATAAGTAGTATTAAATCAAGAGTAAGAATTCCAATGTTAGTATCTAAAGTATCATGTTTGCCTCCATGATTATTGATATTCAAAAGTTGTTTTAATATCAAGATTATCTAGGAGCTGAAAAATTGTTTCACAAACCATCATGTGTGGAAGGTATTGTGATATCTGAAACAATGTTTTTGGTTGCATTATGATAGAGTATAATTTAGCAAAATACATGTTCTCATATTGTATGAGAATTTGTGAAGGATGGAGATGCTAGGCATCCGAATCTCCCAAAAGGTTTCGGGAACTAAAATTATACTCGTCATTCTTCCTTATAGGCTATAGTAGCTTGATCATGCAGGTTGTCATGATAAGGATGAATAGAATATGTAAGTAAAATGTTTACTACACTAAAATATTACTAAAGAATGGATTTTTGAAAGAATACCAAACATTTGATGATGGTGATCCACTTCAAAGTGCAAGTCCAAAGGTATTAGTATTTGACTATATACGCTTTGTACTATGTGTCATGTGAATGACACCACTATTGATGTTGATAGATTCTTTTAAAAGGAAAAGGAATTGCTGAAAGAGAATCTATAAAATATTTGGCAGAAAAGAATAAGTTGGAAATGTCCAGATTAAGTATATAGAAGATATACATGTTATGGTTGTATTCCTTGCTTGTTAAACAATGTGGTTCTTAGGTATTGGATACCGAATTGGTTGGTATGAAGTGTCATATAGACAACGCAATTCATGAACTGCAATGGCCTAAGTAACTAGCAAGAGAATAAGTGATGATGTTCATCGAAAACAAATAAAGTGTTATTGTGTTTTTCTTTGTCGTCAAACCTAGCCTTCAAGATTTGTTTTAATAATTGTTATTTTGTTCCGGTATTACAAGAACAATGGTTGTTCAAATAATTACCGTATTCCATAAAGGATGGATGAACTTTTTTACAAGTCTGGGGGGAGAAATCACATCCATAAACACTATTGCTAAAATGTCGCAAGACAAATGATTGAAAGATCACTTATGAAGTGACATCGCTGTTTAAATTATACTGGAAAGAAAACATGAGGAAACTCCATGTTGATGGATTTTTGGAGTCTTTGATTTTGATCAATTGACGCTTGTGAAACTTTCCTCGAGATAATTGAAACTCCGTCCATAGGACAAAGAGGAATGGATGACTAACTTATTGGATGTTATGCATGTTGATGTATATAGTCCATTATGTGTAGCCATATGCGATGGATCTTTTTGCTTCATATGCTTTCTCCAGAAATTTAAGTGAATATATCTATATATTTACTTAAGAAGGAAGAAGTATGAAACATTTGAAAATTGTTCAAAGACTTTCAAGATGAAGTGAAAAATCATTGTAACAAGAAAATAAAAGACCTAAGATTTGAGGAATTTTTCCATGATTTGTGTTTCCCCGATAAACCATAGGAGTATGGCATGTTCGAGAGATGAAATCAAACCATGTTTGACATGGTAAGATCAAAGGTGTCATTTATAAAACTGCCATTATGTTTTAAGGATTGAAGCTTTAGAGACTACCACTTTTACACTGAAAAGAGCACCATCGTGATCCATTGAAATGACACCATATGAATTATGGTTTGGGATAAAACCCGAATTGTCTTTTCTTAAATTTTGGTATGCTATGCATAAGTAAAATGTTTACAACCAAAGTCGTATAAGCACGTCTTTGTAGGTTATCCCAAAGAGTTTGTTGGGAATTTCTCCATAACACCGAGGACAAAAGAGTTTGTTACTTGGAACGTCAAGTTTCTTGAGAAGGAATTTTTCGTGAAAAGTTAAGTGGGAGGACAATAGAACTTTGATAAGGTTGTTGAACCTTAGCTATATGTGCTAAGTAGCGCAGCGCCGGAAAGTGTCCTGGTGGCGGCCACAATGCTCATGGCTCTCGCGATTACAAAAGGTGTGATCTCGGAGATTAGAGTTCCTATAGAACCGTGTGGGTCGGTAAGAATCAAATAGTAAGATTTGATAAGCAAGTCGTTATTGTTTTGACAATGATGAACCGACTACATACAAAGAAGCGATGATGGGCCCTGACTCCATAAAATGACTAGAAGTCATAGAATCTGTGATAGTATCCATACACGAGAAATCAAGTTTCTGAACTTGGAAGACCCTCCGGAAAGGCGTGAAGCCTATCAGTCGTGTTTGGATCTATAAATAAATAAGACATGGATGTTTAACATCTATGAAATAGTCGACATGTCGGAAAGAAGTTTACGACAATGTTCAAGGAGTTGACTATGACAAGATTTGATCTTTCATAGCGATATTTAGTCTTGACGGATTAATGTAGCAACCACTACATATAATTTGGTATATGGTAATTGAATAAACAAAACAATGTTCTTCTAATAGAACGGTTACCTAGGACGTGTACATGACACGGTCCAAAGGGTTTTTTTAATTCAAAGGGTGCTAAAAGGTCTTGCAAACTTCAATAGTTGAAGTAAGCATAGCGGAGTTGGAATCTTCACCATGATGAAACTGTTAAAAGAGTTTAAATTCATCGGAGATGATGAAGATGCTTGCATTTGCAAGAAATTAAGTGGGAGCGCTGAGACATATTTCTAATACATTATGTAGAGGACATATTGTTGATTGGAAATGATGTATCTTGTATTGACACAAGTTAAGAATTTCATTAAAATAAGATTTCGATGAAAGACTTGGGCAAAACCGGAATATTAGGCATCAATATCTATATGGATAGATTAAGGCGCTAATATGGTTTTGATAGACATACATATATGAGATATTGAAAGGGTTCAATATGGAAACAACAAGAAAGGTTCTTGCTGCATGGAAAGGATTGTATCAAAATTCAAGTGTTTCAACACTTGGTGAGTAAAATCACATGAAGATTTTGATCGATTATACCATGATATGTATATATCCAAAATGTCCTATGCTCTAAATGTTATGAGCACATACCAGAATGATTCATGAGCTGATCATTGGACGATAGTAAAGATATTCTTATGAGCTTTGGAAGAACTAAGAATATATAATGTATAAGTGACAAATAGTTAAAGGTAGTTCATTGTAAAGTGTTACATTGATACTAGTTTTGTCACAAGATACAAATTAAATTTATCTCAATTTAGACTATGGATGGCACAATGTAATGGAAAGGATGTTCCATGATGGATTTGGATGAGTTCCAAAGTTGAGACATTGTGACGGATACTACAACAAAAGGCTAAGTATATGACTGCTATAGTAGCAGCATAGGAGGGTATTTGTGTTAAGTAGTTTGTTATCAAACTAGGTGTGGTTCAAAGTGGGCTAATACTATGAAGATATATTGTGTGACAATAATATCAACATATTTTAACCGGAACAAACTAAAGGTCTCACCAAAGGACCAAATTTATACAATGCCATCTCATTTGAGAATGAGTGATGCGTAGAGACGCAAAGACATGCAAATACACACGGACCTGAAACTTTCAGATCCGGAGATTATGTTAACCACTAGCAATCGCGTATATGCAACACCATAAAGCCATAGGTGTTCAATACACAAACTTTTTCAAACTAGATTATTGACTCTAGTGCAAGTGGGAGACTGAAGGGAATATGCCCAAGAGGCAATAAAGAAAGTGGTTATTATCTTATTCCATGTTTATGATAAATGTTTATTTTACATGCTATAATTGTATTGATCGGAAACGTCAATACATGTGTGTTTAATAAACAAAAAGGTTTCCTAGTTATGCCTCTCTTATAGACTAGCTCGTTGATTAACAAGATGATCAAGGTTTCCTGATCATGGACATTGGATGTTGTTAATAACGAGGTCACAACATTGGTGGAATGATGTGATGAACATTCATCCGAAGTATAGCATTACGATCAAAGTCATTATGTTTATATTTCTATAACATCATACGAAGTAATCTTTATCCTTAGACCATGAGATCATGTTAATTGCTAACACCGGAAGAGTATCTTGATAACATCAAACGTCACACCGTAACAGGGTGATTCAGTGCTACGAAGGTGTTATGTTGAGGCTCATGGCTCAAGAGTGGAATTTGTCAATCCCGATGACGGATAGATATACTTTGGGCCCTCTCGGTGATAACACATTGAAATAGCTTGCAAGCAAGTGATGTGATCACTAGAATGTTATATCACGGGAACGAGAAAAGAGTGCATGTCGGTAACGAGATCAAACTAGGTATGGAGATACCGATGATCGAATCTCGGACATGTAATATATCGCGAGACAAAGGGATTTAGTTACAAGCGTTAAAGGTTCTCACGATCACAGAAGTCATCGTTGAATGTGTAGGAGTCAGTACGGATCTCCAGGTCCCGCTGCTGATTATTAATCGGAGAGGGGTCTCGATCATGTCTGCATTATTCGCGAACCGTAGGGTGACACACTTAAGGGATACCGACACCATTTGGAGCAAATATGTTTCAGATAAAGATTTAAGAAAGCACTAGAATTATTTCAATAGACACCGAAACTGTTTCGGGTGAAATTGCTGAAATTGGTTCTGCATGTAATATTGAAATGTTGCAGGGGATTTTATGTGAATGTTTGTTAATTAAAGTAATTAACAAAATTCTGAATAAAAATAATAAAAGAGTTTTATTAAATGAGAGAGCATTAAATTTGGAGAAATTTAATGCATTTAAAGTGGAGACTTTAAAAGGGAATGTGAAGAGGCATTTTAATGTGGAGGGGTTACCACCACATGAATGCCATGCGCCGGCCATGAAGGAGGGGCACCCCCTCCTCCTATAAAAGGCCACCCTCTCCTCACTTCTCAAACACACCTCCTTGTGAAGGATCTCTCTCCCCCTCTAGTATTATTTCCCCATGGTCTCGGATTAGCGAGATACATGTTCCCGGTGGCTTTATCTGGAAAGGAGTTGCTGCTTCCGCTGCTTTGCTGGAGCAAGGGACAGAGTTTTTCGGGGTACCGAACGTGTGTGCGATCACGGATGCACTGCTGCTATGCGGTGCTGGACTTGGTGGTGCTGGACTTCCTGGAGCTGGATCTGATGGACGTGCTGGAGCCGGACCTGATGGACTTCATCACGATCTTGAGATCAGCAAGCGTATGACTACATCATCCACGAGTTCCTACTCGTTAACAAAACTCGTTGTCTTCGAGGGTAAGTTCTCCATGGATGTATATCCACCCGTTGCTCTGTATCTAGTAGATAGATCTTGGCGTATAGATCTCATCGTAGCAAATATTTTGTTTTCTATGCTGCGAACCCCAACAATTGACATCCCATCACCGGGGTGTCAAGCGGTGATAGCGGGGGGAGACGAACAGATGGGTCGGGCCGCTAGGCGTGGTTGGACGGACAGGCCGGACCGCGACCCCAAATCGACCGCGGGCCGACCCAAACGGACAGAAATAGATCATTTTGGTCACCCATTTGGGTGTGCCCGGTGGAGATGCCCTAATCTCATCCTCCGCAAGAGCATCTGCAACAAGTGCTCCAACATCCGCGGCGCTTGTTTTTAACATACAATGCGGACAATCTCCTGACATTTCACCGCACTATGTTATAATGCACTGCAAAATTAAAAAAGGGGGCTTACTAGGCACTGCATATTAGAGCGCGCGACCCGCTGGAGCTTGTAAAACCTAAAATTCTCACAAGATTTTGATACACAAATGCATATCAAAAATCAACATGTCAACCAAAATAGCAGTTTTAAAATTGTAGACATAGTTCAAAAGAAAACGATAATCCACACAACCAAGTTGAACACAAATTTAAGTTCACACATAGACAAACACATCAAACATCAATATCATTGTGATCATCATTGCCATATTCATTTTGTTCTTCTTCTCCATTCAGAACTTAGATAGTGTTGGCAAGAACCATTGAATCTCCATAGCCATCTTTACTTGTAGAAGGTATTGGAGACAGCATGAAGGCCATGAATCCAACCGATGGAGGCATGGCACCCATGCCTTCGTAGACGCCCGGAGGTGCACTCATACCACCCATTCCTCCCATCGACGCACTCACCCCTCCCACACATCCAAAGCCTCCCATCGGCACACTCATCCCTCCCATGCTTACATAGTTTCCCATGCCTCGAAATCCACTCATGGGCACACTCATCCCTCCAATGCTTCCAAAGCCACTCATGGACACACTCATCACTCCCATGCTTCCAAAGCCTCTCATGGGTGCACTCATCCCTCCCATTCTTCCAAAGCCTCCCATGGGTGCATTCATCTCTCCCATGCTTCCAAAACCTCACATGGGTGCACTCATTCCTTTTTTAACCAAGACTTCTTCGTGACAAATGTTGATGTACTCCTTTTGCTTTTCAGCAATCTTGGAATTGTCCATGAAGAAGATATTTTCTCTTCTTCAAGTAGGTGTTGATGCTCTTCCATGGCCACCTTCTTCTCCTGCAATACCACCTTTCTCACCTCAGCAGCCTCCATCCTCTCCTCTGCAATGGCCCTCCACGCCTCTGCCTTGATCTCTTTGGTCCATGAAAACTTGCTTTCCTCGTTTGCTTACTTCCTTGCATTCAGCATTGCCTCTATAGATTTTGCAATATAATCATCTCCAACCTTCTTCCCCTTTATATTTTTCGCATTCCTCCTTCCTCTAGGCCTTCTTGTATTCACAACTGAGTGAGGATTGGAGATTCTCTTGCCATCATCACTTGATCCTTCATCATTGTAGGTTTACATTAGCGCTTCCTACGCATCATGGTTCTTCCATTTCTCTTCATTCTCTAGATCCTTATAGCAATGGGACAACAAAAAATGACCTCCCAAGAATTTTCTTGCCCTCTTTGAACAAATTTTGAGCAATGGTGAGCTACATTGTCAACAAAGTGATGAGTCATGTAGATCAACATACATATGCATGTGGAATCAAACAAAATAAAGTAATGAGTAATGCAAAACAACTTACCCTATCTTTTTCAGTTATGCCACTTGGGTTCATCCTATCAACCACCGCTATAACACTCAGCCACTTTTGACAATCGGCGTTAATGATCGACCAATGGGAACGAAGTGATCCGTCGGTGCGCTCATTTCCACTAGTGTTGTTCTTATCAAAGCACTCCTTCATTCTCTTCGAATAGGTGTTCCGAGTTTGATTTGTGCCAACCATCGGATCCAAGCTTGTATTCAACCATGCTTGAAAAAGCAATTTGTCTTCCTCCATGGTGAAGTTAGCCGTCCTACCTATTGGGGCCTCAATCAAACCGTCACCCTCCTCATCCACTTCGTACTCATCATCTTGTTGGGCATTTGGTTGAGACAAATATTCATGTGAAAAAGAGGAGCCAACATTCATAGTTGAGATAAACGTGTCATTGTCAACACTATTTTGTAATGAACACATGTTAAAATCATCGTAGCATGGCCATCTACCTCGAAACAACAGGAAAAAAGAGGGGGTTTTACCTTGTGGTATTTTGGTCGAACATGTTGTGTGCGCTGAAATCCTCTGCGCTTGATGGCGGATGCTGCTACGGCGGGAGGAGGCGGTGGAGGTTAGAAATCAGCGCTCGCTAGCGCCTGCGCTGTGGGGGCGAAGGTCGAGCGCGACGAGCAGCGACCACCTTCTGCTTCTTTTGGGAACCCAAGGGCGCGGCCACAGGACACTTCGACGTTGTGGTCCTTCCCTTCATCGCGGGTAGCAGCAATGCGACGGAGTTCGGCTGTGGCAGCACAAATAGGCATGAATAAAGCTGCCGCTTGGGACGTGGTGGCACACATAGGATAGCAGGTCGTAGTCAACCGTGGAATCGATCACTTGATCTATCAGCGGCAGGGCGAAGAGATCTTTGGGGCAGGCCTTGTTGAGGCTGGTGTAGTCGACGCACATGTGCCTTGTATTGTTTTTCTTCAATACCAGGACCGGGTTTGCCAGCGACTCTAGGTGGCACACTTCCATGATGAACTCGGTTGCAAGGAGATGGGTGATCTCCTCACCAATTGTCTTCCTTTTATCTTCCGCGAAGCGACGGAGAGACTTATTGACCGGCTTCATATCTAACCGGACATGGAGAGAGTGCTCGGCAAGCTTCCTCGGAACACCTGGCATGTCGTTTGGGGACCATGCAAATATATCCCGATTATCATGGAGGAAGTCGACAAGCGTGCTTTCCTATTTGATGTCGAGGCCGGTTCTGACCAGGACGAACTTGTATGACTCGGCCTCATCCAGAAAAATCTTCTTGGTGCCATTAGCTAGCTTGGGACCACGAGTCAGCATGTCGGCTTGCGCCAATGCCACATTCTACATGATGACGTGCTTTTCTTCCATGATGATCATGGCCTCGGCTAGCTCAGAGCCGGCAATAGCGCACTCTATTGACCGCTTGTAGCAGCTGGCAACAGTGATCACTACCTTAGGGACAAGGAGCTTCATCTTGAGGTATGCGTAGTGCGACACTACCATGAACTTGGTTAGCGCTGGACGCCCGAGGATAGCATGGTAAATGCTGGTGAGGTTGACCACCTCGACCCAGAAGGGCTCATGGCAGAAATTGTCTTCCGTGCTGAAGATGATGTCTAGCCGGATTTGCCGATTGGCGAATGTGAAGGGCCTGGGATGGCACCATGAAAGGAGGTGATGGAGGGTTGAAGCTGAGCTTCTCTAATGCCGAGCCGGTCCAATGAGCTATAGTAGAGGAGGTTGATGCTGCTACCGCCGTCGATGAGGACGTGCGAGAATCTGCGGGACTGCTTCTAGGAGACGATGATGGGGTCTAGGACCATCGCGTGGCTTCCCGGATGAGGTAATACAGTCGACTGGTCTCTCCTACTCCATGCAATCTCATTTTCCGACCAATTCAGCTATTGGGGAACGGGAGGGACGATGGCGTTCACTTCGGCCTCATGGCGTCTCTTGCTGTTCTTGGTTTCTAGCTTGGTGGTGAAGATGTGGTAGTTGCCCACATGGCAAGGAAAGTCATCGTCGG
Source organism: Avena eriantha (assembly GCA_910589775.1). Lineage (NCBI taxonomy): Eukaryota > Viridiplantae > Streptophyta > Magnoliopsida > Poales > Poaceae > Avena > Avena eriantha. The sequence continues at coordinate 405,090,407 of OU342745.1, forward strand.
CCTCCTCATGGCGGTGTTGGTGATCCCAATTATTCGGTGGGCCACCGACTGGGGGAGGCGGCGGTGGCGTTGGGAGGCCACTGGCTTCCACCATTCGATGGGTCTAGCTACAATGTGTGTAGCCGGCTTGTTGCCGCTGTTGTGGCACTTACATGACCCGTCAAGCATTGACTCAAAAGTGTACTTGGGTCTTGGTGGCCGGTTGTTTGGCTTTTGCCTCCGGTTACCCCTAGTAGCTGGATCCTCCTGAATTGCCACTACTTGCTTGGAGCCATACCTGTTATCTGGCTGGTCATCTTTCATTTTCCTTGGCGGTTGTCGTAGCCATATCGCCTAGAGTTATGGTGGTGGTCACCCAGCTAGCGCTAGTCAATCGAGTTATCAGCAATAATTTGCCCTTGGTCGTCCACCACTATGTCTTTCTTCATTGTCAAGTCCACAGTGGTGTACTTATCCACGATGGCCACGGTCTAAGGATCCGTCTGGCTAAGCTTGTGCTTGAGCATGGTCCCCGTCTCGACAACCTTGGTGAACAAGTCAATCGCCTAGCGCTCGCGAACCCATTCACAGGAGTTGTGCATGCTCGTCCGCCGAGTGAGGTAGGCGGTCTGACTCATCCATGCCCTGGACGTAGAGGGCAAGCTCGCGGGTCCTGCCAGGCTGCTTGTAGGTGCTAGTGAAGTTGCGGACTAACACTTACTCGAAGTCCAACTAGGTGTTTATGCTGTTGTTGGGGAGGCTGCTTAACCATGTTCTAGCCGAGTCGGGGAGCATGACGGGGACATAGCATACAACCACCCACCTATTGCCGTTTGCAATGCCCACCGCACTAGTGTAATCCACCAACCAATCTTTCGGCTTGGCCATGCCGTTGTACTTCGGTGTGTCTCTAGGGAGTGGAAATCCCTTAGGAAATGGCTCATTCTGGATGCGTGGCCCAAAGCATTTCGGACTGGCCGGACTTTCTTCTTCCATGATGCGCGACTAGATCAACAGGTTTATCCGATCGCGGGCGTCCACAACCTCCGGGTCATGAGGACAAGTCCGCCCGGTCAGAAGGGACACATGGGAGCGTGACCCTTGCCAGCTCCTCAGACGGGTGCCTGGTGGTTTTATCCTTGACCGGCTCCGCCAGCCAAGGTGCAAATTTTGTTGGTGACCACGGCATGATCGTATTGGTGCTGACCGCAACTATTGGATCGACCACGCGGGCGGCTTTTCTGTTTTGGCCCGTTGGGAGAAGACGCTTGGTGGGCTTGCTTGCTTCCACGGGGAGCCACTGGATCCGCCATCCGGCGGGGACCTTGGTTCTAAATGTTTCCCACTTGGTTAGGACCTGCCTCCGCCTGCTGCAGGTTGGATGTGGTTACGAGGAGCTAGACGCACTCCTGCTAGCGGCGCAGCTACTTTCCCTCTAGGTGGTTCAGCTCCACTACCGCCGCTTCTATCACCCTCCTATTCTTGGTGGTGGTGCTATAGAACGGCTGAGCCGTGGGAGTGTGCGGGTCAGCGGCAAGGTCTAGCTCCATGCCGAGGTTGCGGCCTCGATGGTGAACATATCGGCTGGTGCCGGGCAAGGGGGTGAAGCCGTGTGTGGTGTTGTACACACGCACGGTGATGTTTAGCCGGTGCTGGGTGGCGGCGACTCTGGTGGCCTCGTCCTGGAGGTGTTGGCAGGTAGCTTCTAGGGCAACCACAACCATAGCTGGATCTGCCTCGGGAGGTGCTGAATGGAGGACATCAGTATGTCGTAGTCTGGGTCGCGTGAAGTGGAGCCATTGCCTCCCCCCTGGCGCTCGAGGGGCAGTGGTTCTCGCTCGAGCCGGTCATCATGACCTCCACGCTACAGTTAGTTGCAGCGACGTGGGGAGCGGTGAAACCGGGCGGCGCACCATCAATGGTGATGACCCCGTGATGGCTCAAAATGTATCGAGCTCGTTGGGGAACCCCAAGACGAAGGTATGATGAGCACAATAGCAAGTTTTCCCTTAGTTATGAAACCAAGGTTATCGAACTAGTAGGAGCAAGGAAACACCTACAAGATGTTGTTTCCAACTTGGAATCCTACACAACACAACCACAGAACTTTGCCCCCAACTTACAGTGAGGTTGTCAATCTCAGCGGTTTTGCTAAAAACAAAGGATTAAACGTATTGTGTGGAAGATAGTAATTGCTTGCAAAAAGTAAATAGAAAATAGTAAATAGATTGTAGATTGATGGTAGAAGAATGGACCGGGGTCCATAGTTCACTAGAGGTGATTCTCCTTAAGATAGATGACATGTTGGGTGAACAAATTACAGCGGGGCAATTGACAGACACCAAGAAAGCATACATGCATATACTAATCATCTTGACTCCTATGAGTTTTGATTGGGCATTACAACATTATACATAGATCGTAATCCAACCGCATCTATGCTTAATAATCCACCTTCAGGTTATCATCCGAACCTCCTCCAGTATTAACTTACAGGCAACAGATAATTGCATCAAGCAAAGTGTGTAAATTAAACAATACGATTGTTTTATGAACAAAGGATTGTTGTTTTCTCCCTAGTAGCAATAACACATCTAGTACCTTAGAGATTTCTGTCACTTCCCCAGATTTCTAGAGGCATGAACCCACTATCGAGCATAAATACTCCCTCTTGGAGTTGCTAGCATCTACTCGGCCAAGATAGCTACTAACAACGGAAAGCATGCAAGATCACAAATAACATAAACATGATAGAATCAATAATCAATCTGATATAGCATCTCCATATCCATCGGATCCCCGCAAACACAACATGTAGGATTACAAATAGATGATCTTGATCACGAATGGAGCTCACAAGATCTAAATATGGTAGCACAAAGGAGGAGAACCAACCATCTAGCTACTACATGGACCCGTAGTCCAGGGATGAACTACTCACGCATCACACCGGAGGCAGGCATGGTGATGAAGAAGGCCTCCAGGGTGATTTCTCCCCTCCGGCAGGGTGCCGGGAAGAGCTTCGGATCCCTCCTGAACTAGGGATGGAGATGGCAGCGGCTACAGACTCTTTCGTGGAATTTTGATAGGGTCCTTAGGGTTTTTGTCCCGGGAGACATTTATAGGCGAAGGGGCAAGGTCGGCGGAGTACCAGGGGGCCCACACCAGGTGGTGGCACGCCTAGGGCTGGCCGCACCACAATAGGGTGTGGCCGCCCTGGTTCCCCTCTTCGTCTCCCTTCCGGAATCCGTGTTGCTTCAGGTAAAATATTGACTTTAGCTTTTGTCCGGTCCAGTTCCGAGAATATTTCCTTACTAGCTTTTCTGAAACCAAAAACAACAGAAAACAGGCAACTAGCACTGTGGCATCTTGTTAATAGGTTAGTCCTAGAAAATGTGTAAAAATACTCCAAAGTGTGGACAAAACATAAGAAGGTAGATATAAAACAAGCATGGAACGTCAAAAATTATAGATACTTTTACAACATATCAACATCCCCAAGCTTAACTCCTGCTCGTTCTCGAGTAGATAAGTGATAAAAAAGAATAATTTTTGAGGTGACATGCACCATCATAATCTTGATCAGAGTATTTATAAACATTGATAGCTGAGATCATAGTACTTTAACATAGCATGAACGATATGGTTCTAACAATAAGACATAGCAACTATGTTATAACATGAAAAGGTACAAACAAAAGATTCATGAATAACAATGCTTTGAAAGACGTTTGTTTGTTTCACATATAGAAAACATAATGCGAATGGTATTCATCTTGTCCCTCATAGTGTAGCAAAACGTAAATGCATAGGACACCTTCAAAGTTCATAAGGTTGACTAGATACAAATAATTTAAGAACAAGCAATATCAAAGTTATGAATCAATCAACAAGTCTTCGGACAATGCACATTAAACTAAGAATGGCCACTATGCTCTCTCAATAGGTGCATAAAGATAGAAGATGGAGACTCAACATAAAAAGTAAAAGAAAGGCCCTTCATAGGAGGAAGCAGGGATTCAAGTTTCATAAAGAGCTTCCAAAAATTATGGTACTTATTAGCGTTCAGCTCTCATTGCCCCTATCATAAGGATCTTTAGATGATTAAGGTTAAAGTGAACAAATATGAGGATATGCTTGACAAGTTATAAGCTGAAAATCTCATACCCCTTACTTACGAGTACCATTCCTCATGCTACTCAAGTTTAGTCACAGGTAAGTTCTTATCATTGTAAGTACATGTGTATCATAGAGAACCGCCAACGGTGTACCCCTTGCCCGATGATATGGAAGAATCCCCATATCAAAATGACAAGGCAAGAAGACAATGGGCATCTCATCAATCCTTTTATTTCCTATTTGCATATGCCTCTCTTGTTCTTTTCTTTTTTTTCTCTTTTTTTCTTTCCTATCTGCATAGGTTTTTTATAGAGGATGCTTCATAGATTGCTCACTATGGTTACGCTGTAGGTTTCCACAATGATTAGGCATGGATTAGACCAGCCGCCCAGGCGTTTCTCTAACACATATACGAACTCCATGAGCCTTACAAGCTCCCCTTTCATTTCGCACTGCCGGGATCCATAAGCAAAAGAACATGATATCAACTAAATAAAGTGCAATGTTGAAAGCGTTCCCCATGATAACATGGTTCTGCTAATTCCCAACTTACAAAACACAAGCATATACGCAACATAGATGGGCACAATGGTTCAAGTTTATTAAGTTCAAGAAAAGTAAAGTGTGCCATCAAGTTCCTGAGAGCTTTAATCACTAATTTTCACATAACAAGTTTAATTCGGAAGGTAGATAAAAACATGAATATACTTGGAATAGCAAATGCTAATAGGTAGGTATGGTGGACTCTTTGGAATAACTTAGTTTATTTCGAGTTGGATTCATGAGTGGAACTCATACTTGGTATGGAGGCTAGCAAAAGACTGGGAGCGACCAACTAAGAGAGCGATAATGGCCATAATCGTGCAAAGCAACAAAACATCATTAATTAAATCATAAAGTGATATTACAAGTCGAAAAATAAATGATCATAGAGGCTATGGTGACTTGGTATAGTCGTAACATGGTGTGAGCAGGTGCCAAGTCAACTCAAATAAAACATTAAAGGAGAATACCACAATATTATGCTTTTATATGCTAAAACAACGCATGATTCTTTCAAGGCACATTAAGAAATCTCAATTGTTGGTAACAAGTCATGCTATAGCAATAATCACTAAGCATAAAGTCAAAACAATATCAAGCATGCCATAATAAAGTCTAAGCCACAGTAAAAAACAAGCTCCTTTTATACCACTTATAAGCAACTTTCCTACTCTTTTCCAATCCAAATCAACCTATTTGAAACTATGTATGAATGCGGGGGTCCAACCAACTTATTTAAGCAAACGAAAACTAAAAACAAAAATGAAGACGCTCCAAGAACAACACAATTGTGCATGAAACAATAAAAATGAAGTGTTTGGAAGAAACCTGAAATTTTTATTGATGAAGAAGGGGATGCCTTGGGCATCCCCAAGCTTTGACGCTTGTACTTCTTGAATATTTCTTGGGGTGACATGGGTGGCATCCCCAAGCTTGAGATTTTTTCCATACTTCATCCTATCACATTACTCTTCTACACTTTAAAATTTCCTTCATACAAAACTTCACACAATCTTCATTAGCAACATTAGTATACTCAAGATAATATGTCCATTTGGTTCAGTTCCAATACAAGTAAAACTTCTATTAAAACACAAGCTACTGAATAACTTCCTTTAAAAATTTCAAATGATCAAAGAGAACTCAAAGAGAAAGAGATTAAGAGGCAATTGCAAATAATGGCAGAAATCTGTCAAAATAGACCAGCAGATAAAAACCGATTTTTTCGAAGACCTTCTGTTGCTCAAATCGAAAAGTGTTGCACTAAATAAAGTTGTATAACAACCTGGGGCAGAATCACAAAAAATTACAGCTCAATCCGACGTATAGAGATTTTTCTTGAATTTTTTATAGTGAAGCACAAAATTCTATTTCGGGACAACAACCTTCCCAAATCTTACTTCTCTCTCATTAGATGTTACTCTTGGCACAAAAACCACAAAAAAATGATAAGGAGAGGTTATTACTGAAGCAATAACTTCCAAGACTCAATAAAATATTCCTAAAGAAATTTGGGTTATCTCCCAATAAGTGATTTTCTTTAACGCCTTTGAGCTAGGCATAAGAAACAAGAAAAGAATCAAGTATTCTCAAATGAAGAAGCATTAAGATCAATACCAGAAATATCTTCAATAAGGCAAGGTATCTTATCCAAATAAGTTCTAGAGGATCCTCGCTCAATGATCTTGGGTACACTATTTTCATCAAACGGGTTTTCAGGAACAATCCAATCAAAATTCTTCTGCAAGGCTTCATGCATTCCTACAAGTTTAAAAATGTATTGGTATTTTAATTTCCTCTCCATTTTTTGGTTTGGTTTTATCCATATTTTCTCGTGTACCAATAACATCTACACATGAGCCTAGCATATTAAAATGATCAATGACTTTTCTGGCTTCCTTAACAACATCATAGAATTCTTTAAGCAAGGTTTCCAGAATAAAATCTCTCTTTTCAGGGTCCTCAATATCTTTAAGTTTAAGAAACATTACTTGCATTATGGGGTTAAGGTTAACAAACCTGTCTTCCAACATGTGATCTAAAGAAGCTGCACCAATTTCATAATTTGGAGCAAGTTCTGCTAGGGATCTATCCTCAATGTCCTCATGCTTGCTAACATGATTAAAGAATTCTTCAATATTATATTTCCCAATTATAGAACCACTACCTATTGAAAGGTATTTTAGAGAGAACTTAGGTGTCAACATGGTGAGCCAAGAACATGGTGGCAACTTACAGAAAGAACTAATTTTTTTTGTGTGTTTTGATATAAAGAAGCAAACTAGTACAACTAATTTTATGTGTTTTTGATAAAGAAACAAGCAAATAGAGCAGAAAATAAACTAAGCAAAACCAAAAAAAAGTAAAGAGATTGGTTATGAGGGACTCCCCTTGTGAAGATGTCCTTGACTCCCTAGCAATGGCGCTAGAAAAAGTGCTTGATAGCTCAAAATGTATCGAGCTCGTTGGGGAACCCCAAGAGGAAGGTATGATGAGCATAGCAAGTTTTCCCTCAGTTATGAAACCAAGGTTATCGAACCAGAAGGAGCAAGGAAACACCTCCAAGGTGTTCTTTCCAACTTGGAATCCTGCACAACATAACCACAGAACTTTGCCCCCAACTTACAGTGAGGTTGTCAATATCACCGGTTTTGCTGAAAACAAGGGATTAAACGTATTGTGAGGAAGATAGTAATTGCTTGCAGAAAGTAAATAGAAAATAGTAAATAGATTGTAGATTGATGGTAGAAGAATGGACCGGGGTCCATAGTTCACTAGAGGTGATTCTCCTTAAGATAGATGACATGTTGGGTGAACAAATTACAGCGAGGCAATTGACAGACACCGAGAAAGCATACATGCATATACTAATCATCTTGACTCCTATGAGTTTTGATTGGGCATTACAACATTATACATAGACCGTAATCCAACTACATCTAGGACTAATAATCCACCTTCAGGTTATCACCCGAACCCCCTCCAGTATTAAGTTACAAGCAACAGATAATTGCATTAAGCAAAGTGTGTAAAGTAAACAATACGATTGTTTTATGAACAAAGGATTGTTGTTTTCTCCCTAGTAGCAACAACACATCTAGTACCTTAGAGATTTCTGTCACTTCCCCAGATTGCTAGAGGCATGAACCCACTATCGAGCATAAATACTCCCTCTTGGAGTTGCTAGCATCTACTCGGCCAAGATAGCTACTAACAACGGAAAGCATGCAAGATCACAAATAACATAAACATGATAGAATCAATAATCAATCTGATATAGCATCTCAATATCCATCGGATCCCCGCAAACACAACATGTAGGATTACAAATAGATGATCTTGATCATGAACGGAGCTCACAAGATCTAAACATGGTAGCACAAAGGAGGAGAACCAACCATCTAGCTACTACATGTACCCGTAGTCCAGGGATGAACTACTCACGCATCACACCGGAGGCAGGCATTGTGATGAAGAAGGCCTGCAGGGTGATCTCTCCCCTCCGGTAGGGTGCCGGGAAGAGCTTCAGATCCCTCCCGACCTAGGGATGGAGATGGCAGGGGTTACAGACTCTTTTGTGGAATTTTGATAGGGTCCTTAGGTTTTCGTCCCAAGAGACTTTTATAGGCGAAGGGGCAAGGTCGGTGGAGTACCAGGGGGCCCACACCAGGTGGCGGCGCACTTAGGGCTGGCCGCACCACCCTAGGGTGTGGCCGCCCTGGTTCCCCTCTTCGTCTCCCCTCCAGACTCCGTGTTGCTTCGGGTAAAATATTGACTTTAGCTTTTGTCCGGTCCAGTTCCGAGAATATTTCCTTACTAGCTTTTCTGAAACCAAAAACAACAGAAAACAGGCAACTGGCACTGTGGCATCTTGTTAATAGGTTAGTCCTAGAAAATTTGTAAAAATACTCCAAAGTGTGGACAAAACATAAGAAGGTAGATATAAAACAAGCATGGAACGTCAAAAATTATAGATACTTTTACAACATATCAACATCCCCAAGCTTAACTCCTGCTCGTTCTCGAGTAGATAAGTGATAAAAAAGAATAATTTTTGAGGTGACATGCACCATCATAATCTTGATCAAAGTATTTATAAACATTGATAGCTGGGATCATAGTACTTTAACATAGCATGAAAGATATAGTTCTAACAATAAGACATAGCAACTATGTTGTAACATGAAAAGGTACAAACAAAAGATTCATGAATAACAATGCTTTGAAAGACGTTTGTTTGTTTCACATATAGAAAACATAATGAGAATGATATTCATCTTGTCCCTCATAGTGTAGCAAAACGTAAATGCATAGGACACCTTCAAAGTTCATAAGGTTGACTAGATACAAATAATTTAAGAACAAGCAATATCAAAGTTATGAATCAATCAACAAGTCTTCGGACAATGCACATTAAAATAAGAATGGCCACTAAGCTCTCCCAATAGGTGCATAAAGATAGAAGATGGAGACTCAACATAAAAAGTAAAAGAAAGGCCCTTCATAGGAGGAAGCAGGGATTCAAGTTTCATAAAGAGCTTTAAAAAATTATGGTACTTATTAGCTTTCAGCTCTCATTGCCCCTATCATAAGCATATTTAGGTGATTAAGGTTAAAGTGAACAAATATGAGGATATGCTTGACAAGTTATAAGCTGAAAATCTCATGCCCCTTATTTACGAGTACTGTTCCTCATGCTACTCAAGTTTAGTCACAGGTAAGTTCTTATCATTGTAAGTACATGTGTATCATAAAGAACCACCAACGGGGTACCCCTTGCCCGATACGGAAGAATCCCCATATCAAAATGACAAGGCAAGCAGACAATGAGCATCTCAGCAATCCTTTTATTTCCTATTTGCATATGCCTCTTTTTTTCTTCTCTTTTTTTTCTTTCCTATTTGCATAGGTTTTTTTCTAGAGGATGCTTCATAGATTGCTCACTATGGTTACGCTGCAGGTTTCCACCATGATTAGGCATGGATTAGACCAGCCGCCCAAGCGTTTCTCTAACACATATACGAACTCCATGAGCCTTACAAGCTCCCCTTTAATTTCACACCGCCGTGATCCATAAGCAAAAGAACATGATATCAACTAAATAAAGTGCAATGTTGAAAGCGTTCCCCATGATAACATGGTTCTGCTAATTCCCAACTTACAAAACACAAGCATATACGCAACACAGATGGGCACAATGGCTCAAGTTTATTAAGTTCAAGAAAAGTAAAGTGTGCCATCAAGTTCGTGAGAGCTTTAATCACTAATTTTCACATAACAAGTTTAATTCGGAAGGTAGATAAAAACATGAATATACTTGGAATAGCAAATGCTAATAGGTAGGTATGGTGGACGCTTTGGAATAACTTGGTTTTATTTGGAGTTGGATGCATGAGTGGAACTCATACTTCGTATGGAGGCTAGCAAAAGACTGGGAGCGAGCAACTAAGAGACCGATAATGGCCATAATCATGCAAAGCAAGAAAACATCATTAATTAAAGCATAAAGTGATATTACAAGTCGAAAACTAAGTGATCATAGAGGCTAGGGTGACTTGGTATAGTCTTAACATGGTGTGAGCATGCGCCAAGTCAACCCAAATAAAACATTAAAGGAGAATACCACAATATTATGCTTTTATATGCTAAAACAACAAATGATTCTTTCAAGGCACATTAAGCAATCTCAATTGTTGGTAGCAAGTCATGCTATAGCAATAATCACTAAGCATAAAGTCAAAACAATATCAAGCATGACATAATAAAGTCTAAGCCACATTCAAAAACAAGCTCCTTTTATACCACTTATAAGCAACTTTCCTACTCTTTTCCAATCCAAATCAACCTATTTGAAACTATGTATGAATGCGGGGGTCCAACCAACTTATTTAAGCAAACGAAAACTAAAAACAAAAACGAAGACGCTCCAAGAACAACACAATTATGCATGAAACAATAAAGATGAAGTGTTTGGAAGAAACCTGAAATTTTTATTGATGAAGAAGGGGATGCCTTGGGCATCCCCAAGCTTTGACGCTTGTACTTCTTGAATATTTCTTGGGGTGACACGGGTGGCATCCCCAAGCTTGAGATTTTGTCCATACTTCATCCTATCACATTACGCTTCTACACTTTAAAATATCCTTCATACAAAACCTCACACAATCTTCATTAGCAACATTGGTATACTCAAGATAATAAGTCCATTTGGTTCAGTTCCAACACAAGTAAAACTTCCATTAAAACACAAGCTACTGAATAACTTCCTTTAAAAATTTCAATTGATCAAAGAGAACTCAAAGAGAAAGAGATTAAGAGGCAATTGCAAATAATGGCAGAAATCTGTCAAAACAGACCAGCAGGTAAAAACCGATTTTTTCGAAGACCTTATGTTTCTCAAATCAAAAAGTGTTGAACTAAAGAAAGTTGTATAACAACTTGGGGAAGAAGCACAAACAATTACAGCTCAATCCGACGTACAGAGATTTTGCACGAATTTTTACAGTGAAGCACAAAATTCTGTTTCGGGACAACAACCTTCCCAAATCTTACTTCTCTCTTGTTGGGGGATACCCCCGGGTAGGGTCACACCGGGGTATAAAGGCCGAGTTAGCCAAGGTACGGCAAGGTCAAAGCGAGTGCTGGCCGAGTCACCTCAAGGCAGGCCGAATCACGGAGTAACCCGGACCAGAGGATGTCCACCTAACTGAGTCCCGACCGACATATGTAGTATGCCGGCATGATTTATCTAGCTTGTATGCAGGTACCAGTGTGGCCGGATTAACCCGGCACGATCCGGATTATATCAGGCTTGCAAGAGAAGGAAGGTATCTCGCTGGTCAAAAGGAGGTCTCTGTACGTTGGAGCATGAGCGAAGCGGACAGAGGGGAAGACCACCGAGGCATGGCCGACAAGGGTAACGTTGCCTGTGTCGGATGACACTGGCGCCGCAGAGGCTCACGTAGCCTCTACATGGCTTACGATGGGAAAAGAGACCCGGTCGATTTACTATTTTGGGAAGAGGCATATTCCCTGGAATATGCCGCCACGTATGCCCTAATTGGAGACCTAGCCACCCCTATATAAGGAGGGCTAGGGCCTCTGTAGAGAGTGTTGGATTTTTACTTGGTTAGTTCTTGGTTCCTGAGAGCTAGCTAGTGGGGAGAGTAAGAGAGTTCCTTCTTCCTCCTCTCCCCAATACAGCCCAAGGAGCATTTGTACCCTTGGAAACCTTTTGAATACAAAGCATTTGTGTGTGGAATCACCACACTATCCCTCCTTGGATTCCTCTAGTGCATATAGTCCCCACCTTTAGTCTATCCATGGCATCTACCGTGACACCACCATGATAGTTGCCGCCCACCGTGGGGCTAGCGGCGCTAGCAGGAGTGAAGATCCGGACGGGAAACCTCATCAGCACTGGCGAACGCATCGTCTCCGGGCTCGTTCAGCGCTTTGGAGCGCTAGACTTCGTCAGCGACAATGCTGGCTGCTTCGGCAAGCGACCTCTTCCGCGCAATGGCCTCTTCATCAAGCTTGGCGCGCACAAGATCTACGTCGCTGTCGATGTGTCGTGCGTTCACCCGCGGCACGTCGTCGAGGGAGGCGAGCCACCCCTTAGCGCGGCACATGGGGCGCGTATCACTCGCTCCCCTGACCGTGCCAAGGTGATGATGACTGTGCCTGGCGCTGGCGCGAGCAAGGATCCGGCACCAGATCCGGAGGTAACACCCAAGGCACCAAGGAAAAGTAGAGGTCCTCCGCTAGAGAGGCCAGAAAATGTGTTGCAGCAGGAAATAGATAGCTTAGCAAGCCTAGTAGTAGCAGTGGTAGATCCGGCTCAAGCACAGGCCGAGTTAGAGGAAACTAGGCAGAAAATACTAGAGGGTGCGAAAAAGATAGCCGCGGCTCAGCAATCGTTGAACATGACACTGCATGAGTACACAAAGGCAAATAAGGTTGATGCTGTAAAAGTGAAGGGGAGAAACCTCATTAGTGAAATGAACAAAGAGGGTGATACTAGAATTGAGGAATCACATAACTGTCTGTCCGTGGGGCTGCTGAAGTACAATACCCTGGCAAAGAACCTCAGAGCAGCAGATGCAGCTACATCTGAGTTAGAGGGTTTGGCGGGTGAAGCCCAACAAAGACAGCAGGATAGAGTCAATGAGTTAGTTCAGATCGCTAACAGACAAAATGAAGAATTGCTTAGGGCTAACCCGGAAAGAGCCGGGGCTTCCAAGATTGTTTATTTGGCAATGGGTAACCTGGAGAAATCCGCTAGAGCTGCATCATCTCCCCATGGTGTCCTAGGAGAGAGGAGGTGGTAACCTCGGCCAGGAGGAACAAACAGATAGTCCCATATGACCCGGAAAGGGCAGGGAAAGGAAAAGAAGTGCAGGGAAATGAGGATCGATGAAGTGTCAGCCGAGGTGAAGCTGGCTGAGGTAACCGCAACCAAGGCAATGCCAGTCAGAGAAATGTTGTGATCGGCAATGCCGGACAGCGTAACTCGGCGGGAGTAGGGCAACCGCAACAGCGGAATATACCACGGCAAGAGCGCAGTGCCGGCCAAGGTATGCTACAGAGAGCAGCTCCACAAGAGCAAGATAGATACAATGATGGTGATTCAGAAATGGTGAACGCAGGGTATCCTAGGCCGGACTGTCACGTGATAGGGTCAAGATTGGGAACCAGGAACTTGATGCCTGACGATGCCAGGTTAAAACTGGATCGGCTTTATAGGTCGGAGCAAATTGAGTGTCAAGGTCCTCCGGGTCCAGCGTGTTTTGGACCCCGGATCATGAAAGAACCCCCAGTACCTAACTTCTATTTACCCAGAGGCACGAAGACGTATGACGAAAGCACTAAGCCGGAGGATTGGTTGATCAACTACGCGACAACGGTAAAAATTGCTACATGCAACTTGAGATGGGCTGTGAGATATGTACCTCAGATGTTGGAAGGGCCAGCAAGGGTATGGCTAAACAATTTGCCGCCCGAAAGTATCAATTGTTGGATCGATTTTCAGGAAATGTTCGTCAGTAACTTTTCAAGCACATATCAGAGGCCCAATAGGCCACAGACCCTAGCAATGTGCAAGCAGAGACCAAACGAGACAGACCGGGAATTCTTGACCTGCTGGTGCACTGTGTGAAACTCATGTGAGGGCGTGATTGAATCACAGGCCATAGCTTGGTTTGCGCAAGGGTGCAGATATGCAAGCATGCTATGGCAAAGGTTACAAAGGGATATGCCAACTACACTGGCAGAGACGATCTGGATCGCGGATTCATATGCCTTGGGTGATCCGACTCAACCTAGGCTCATGTCAAACGAGTCAAATGAGGAGTACTACCAGCGAGATGGAGCCGGATCATCCCGGCGGAATGATTACCGGGGTAGGAGAAGAGATGATAGGCCGGACTACAGGTACAGTTTGCAACAAGTTGCAGCTGTAAATCAAGATCAACCCGGAGCAGGGAGTAATCAGCATCAGAAAACTGGGGGGCAACAATGGACTCCAAGAAATGATGGCAAGAAAACTTGGACACCAGAGCAGAAGAAACAGTGGCAAGAGAAGAAAGACAGGCCGAGGTTACGTATGAGGCAATGCTGGATCAGCCATGTAAATTTCACACGCCAAATCCGAGTAACCTAGCGGGTCACATGACTCGGCAATGTGAGTGGCTGTGAAAGATAGAACAAAGTGGTTCGAGGAATGCTCAGGCACCTCGGAATGATCAGCCTCGGCAGGAGTTACCCCGGCAGCAATTGCTCTTCGGAGCGAACTCGCAACAGTTAATGTTGCCACCACCTCCGCCGAGGTATGAAAACCATGAGAGAAGGGATGCAGTGCATTAGGTGGAAAACCAGCATCAGCCAGATCAAAGGTATCCCGACAATGAGGGGAGAAATGAATACAGAGAGCATCACCAGAGTTACTGTGTGTTTACCACAGAGGAAACAGATAGAAAGAGTTTTTAGAGCCATATGGAAGTGAATGCAGTTATGCCGGCTGTGACGAGGTATATGCCTTGGTTGGATCAGGAAATTACATGGAGTATCAAGGATCATCCCAAGCTTATGCCGAGCCCTGGTTCATATGCGTTGGTGCTGGACCCAACGTTCATTGGGCCAAATATCAATGTGAGATTCTCAAAAGTACTGATCGATAATGGCAGCAGCATCAATATTATGTACGTGGATACAATGCGCGAGTTGGGTATTGATGGCTCAATACACGGTGCCCAGAAAAGTGCTTGGTGCGTGGTGTTGATGTAGAGCTTGTTGGGAACCCCAAGAGGAAGGTATGATGAGCACAGCAGCAAGTTTCCCTCAGTTATGAAACCAAGGTTTAATCGAACCAGTAGGAGCAAGGAAACACCTCAAAGGTGTTACTAGATGAGCTTTGGCAGGGCGCACTACCGGTGCTAGTAGACATGTGGAGACCTGCACAACACAACCACAGAACTTTGTCCCCAACTTGCGATGAGGTTGTCAATCACACCGTGTTTTGCGAAAAACAAAGGATTAAACGTATCGAATGGAAAGAAGTAAAAGTTTGCAGAAAGTAAACACAAAGCAGTAAAAGATTGTATGTAAAGAAAAAGTTCCGGGATCCGTAGTTCACTAGAGGTGGCTCTCCTTAAGATAGATAACATGCTAGGTGAACAAATTACAGCGGGGCAATTGACAAACACCGAGAAAGCAATACATGCATATACTAATCATCTTGACTCCTTTGAGACTTGATTGGGCATTACAACATAATACATAGATCGCCATCCAACTGCATCTATGACTAATAATCCACCTTCAGGTTATCATCCGAACCCCCTCCAGTATTAAGTTGCAAGCAACAGATTATTGCTTTACGAAATGCGTGTAAAGTAAACAATACGATTGTTCTATGAACAAAAGATCGTTGTTTTCTCCCTAGTAGCAACAACACATCTAGTACCTTAGAGATTTCTGTCACTTCCCCAGATTACCAGAGGCATGAACCCACTATCGAGCATAAATACTAACTCTTGGAGTTGCTAGCATCTACTTGGCCAAGATAGCTACTAACAACAGAAGCATGCAAGATCTCAAATAAGAAAGACATGATAGAATCAATAATCAATCTAAAATAGCATCTCAATATCCATCGGATCCCCGCAAACACAACATGTAAGAATTACAAATAGATGATCTTGATCATGAACGGAGCTCACAAGATCTAAACATGAAAGCACAAAGGAGGAGAAACCAGCCATCTAGCTATTACATGGATCCGTAGTCCAAGGATGAACTACTCACGCATCACACCGGAGGCTTGCATGGTGATGAAGAAGGCCTCCAGGGTGAATACCCTTCTCTGGCAGGGTGCCGGGAAGAGCTTCAGATCCCCCCGATCTAGGGACAGACACGACGGTGGCTACAGACTCTTTCGTGGATTTTTGATCGGGTACCTAGGGTTTTCGTCTCGAGGGCAACTTATAGGCGGAAGGAGAGGCCGAGGGGGTGCTGAGGGCAGCCAGACCACCCCCTGGCACGGGCCAGGCCTGGCCGCGCGGCTAGGTGGTGTGGCCGGGCCCCAGCCCTTCTCCGTCTCGTATTCTGGCACTTGATCCCTTCCAGAAAAATAGGCACTTTGGCTTTTGTCCCGTCCAATTCCGAGAATATTCATTTTCTGACTTTTTTGGAACCAAAAACAACAGAAAACAGGCAGTTGGCACTGTGGCTCTTGTTAATAGGTTAGTCCAAGAAATCATAATAAAAGTACTCGAAAGTTGGAACAAAACACAAGAAAGTGGATAAAACCAAGCATGGAACATAAAAAATTATAGATACATTTGCAATGTATCAACATCCCCAAGCTTAACTCCTGCTCGTCCTCGAGTAGGTAAGTGATAAAAAGAAATAATTTTTGAGGTGACATGCACCATCAAAGACTTGATCAAAGTTTTTGCAAAACATTCAAGGCTGGGATCATAGTACTTCAATCATAACATGAAAGACAAAGTTCTAGCAATAAGCAAAGAAACGAAGATGCAACATGAAAAGGCACAAACAAAAGATTCATGAATAACATGCTTTGCAAGACGTTTGTTTGTTTCACATAAAGAAAACATAGCATAAAAGTATTCAGCTTGTCCCTCAATAGAGTAGCAACTATAAATGCATAGGACACCTTCAAAGTTCATAAGAGTGACTAGATACAATAGTTGCAAACAAGCAATAACAAGTTATGCATCAATCAACTAGTCTTGGGACAATGCACATAGAACTAAGAATGGCCACTATGCTCTCAAAGTAGGTGCATAAAGATAGAAGGTGGAGACTCAATATAATGGTGGAAGAAAGGCCTTTTGTAAAAGGAAGTAGGGATTCAAGTCTCATAAAGAGCTTCCAAAAATTATGGTACTTATAGCTTTCAGCTCTCATTGCCCCTATCATAAGCATCTTGAAGGTGATTAAGGTTAAAGTGACACAACTAAGAGGATATGCTTGACAAGTTATAAACCGAAATCTCATGCCCCTTACTTACGAAGACCGATCATCATGCTACTCAACTTCAGTCACGAGTAAGCTCTTGTCATTGCAAGCATATACGCAACAAAGAAGGACCCAATGGTTCAAGTTTATTAGATGCAAAAATTAAAGTGTGCCATCAAGTTCGTGAGAGCTTTAATCACTAGTTTTCTCATAACAAGTGGAAATACTTGGAATAGCATAAGCTAGTAGGTAGGTATGGTGGACTCTTTGGAATAACTTGGTTTAGGGAGTTGGATGCATGAGTGGAACTCATACTTTGTTGTGGAGGCTAGCAAAAGACTGGGAGCGACAAACTAAGAGAGCAATAATGACCATAATCATGTAGAGCGACAACACATCATTGATCAAAGCATAAAGTGATACTACAAGTTGAAAACTAAAGAATCGTAAATGCTATGGTGACTTGAGATAGTCCTAACATGGTGTGAACATGCGCCAAGTCAACCCAAATAAAGCATCAAAGGAGAATACCACTATACTATGCTTTAATATGCTAAAACAACACATGATTCATCCAAGGCACATTAAGCAATCTCAATTGTTTATAACAAGTCATGCTACAGCAAAGAATACTAAGCATAAAGCCAAAACAATATCAAGCATGACATGACAAAGCATAGGCCACAGTCAAAAACGAGCTCTTTTTACCACATAAGCATGAACTTTCCTACTCTTTTCCAAAACCAAACCAAACTATTTGCAAACCAAAGTGTGAAAGAGGGGGTCCAACCAACTTATTACGAAAACTAAACAAACCAAGCATACTAAAAACCAAAACGAAAACAAAAAGAAGACGCTCCAACAGAAACACAACTGTGCATGAAACAATAAAAATGAAGCGTTTGGAAGAAACCTAGGATTTTTATTGATGAAGAAGGGGATGCCTTGGGCATCCCCAAGCTTTGACGCTTGTACTTCTTGGATATTTCTTGGGGTGACATGCGTGCCATCCCCAAGCTTGAGCTTTAGTCCATCCTTCATCTCATTACTCATTCCTTCCATACACCAGAAAATTTTCCTTCATACAAAACTTCACACAATCTCATTAGCAACATTAGTGCACTTAAGATAAATAAGTCTCAAGGTTCAGTTCTAACACCAAATAAACTTCCATTAGAAAAATAGATACTGTAGCACTTCCCTTAAAAAGCTCAATTCCCCAAAGGAACTCAAGAAGGAACTAACAAGAAGCAAATGCAGAAAATGGCAGAAATCTGTCAAAACAGACCAGCAGGTAAAGACGAATTTTTTCAAAGACCTTCTGTTGCTCAACTCAAAAAGTGTTGAACTAACTAAAGTTATATAACAACCTGGGGCAGAAGCACAAAAGATGACAGCTCAATCCGACGTACAGAGCTCTCTCAGGAATTTTTACGGTGAAGCACATAAATCTGTTTCGGGACAGCAACTTTCCCATTCATTACTTCACTCTCATTAGAGGTAACTCTTGGCACAAAAAGCAAATAAAAAGGATAAGGAGAGGTTATTACAGAGGTAATAACTTCCAAGACTCAACTAAAACTCTTGGGTTATCTCCCAACAAGTACTTTTCTTTAACGCCTTTAAGTTAGGCATAAGAACCAAAGAAAGAATCAAGTGTTCTCGAATGAAGAAGCATTAAGACCAAATTTTGTTTTCATAGGATAAGCAAAAGAAATATTTTCTCTGTTTTTAGGGAAGTGTTCTATACCTTTCTTGAGTGGGAGTTGATATTTAATGGTCCCTTCTTTCATATCAATGATGGCACCAACAGTTCTAAGAAAAGGTCTTCCCAAAGTAATAAGACAAGAAGCATTGTATTCAACATCCAAAACATAGAAATCAACAGGGACATAGGAATCATTAACCATAATAAGAACATCATTAAGAATCCCCATGAGTTTCTTTTTAGCATTAGTATCAAGTGGGACATTCAAATAACAATCTTCAAGAGGAGGCAAATCAAGCGTATCATAAATCCTTTTAGGCATAATAGAAACACTACTATCAAGATCACACAAAGATTTGAAATCAAAGTCATTCACTTTCATATTAATGATGGGTTCCCAACCATCTTCTTGCTTTATAGGAATAGAAGCTTTCTGTTTCATCTTTTCTTCTTTAATCTTTATGAGAGCATCAGTAATGTGTTTTGTAAAAGCCATGTTCATAGCACTAGCATTAGGCCTTTTAGCAAGCTTTTGTAGGAACTTAATAACTTCAGAGATGTTGCAACCATCAAGATCAAAATCAACTTTATCATCTAAAGTAGTAGAACTATTACTAGCCTCAACACTAGTGGTGGTAATAGTAGAAACACTAATGTTTCTAGCAATTTCATCTTCTCTTTCCCACTTAGCATGTAATTCAGCTAATAGTCTAACATTTTCATCAATTCTTACTTGTATAGCATTAGTAGATGCAAAGGGATTCTCATTAGTTTCAGGTTTAGTAGCCATTTTATTAATCAATGAAGATTGAGCTTCAGACAAAGATGATATATTTCTTTCAGCATTAGAGAGTTTCAATTGTAAACTAGAAATTTCTCTATTTAGACTCTCAAGTTGATGGCTAATGTTCTTCAAAATGATAGATTGCTCCTCCATTGTTTTAGTAAATAGTCTATTTTGCTCATATTCCATTCGCATAAAGTTTTTAGTGGCTCTTTCAACTTCCAAAATTCTACCTTCACTAGGTAATTCAGATTTACCATTGTTGGGAGGATATGGCTTATAATTGTTGTTACCAAAATTGTTCCTATAAGCATTATTGCCAAAGTTGTTATTTCTTATGAAGTTCACATCAACTTGCTCTTTTTGAGCAACCAAAGAAGCTAGAGGAACATTATTTGGATCAATATGGGCTTTCCCATTAACAAGCATAGACATAATTATATCAATCTTATCACTCAAGGAGGAGGTTTCCTCAACAGAATTTACCTTCTTACCTTGTGGAGCTCTCTCAGTATGCGATTCCGAATAATTAACCATCATATTGTCCAAAAGTTTTGTTGCAGCACCCAAAGTGATGGTCATAAAAGTACCTCCGGCAGCTGAATCCAATAGGTTCCTTGAAGAATAGTTCAATCCTGCATAAAAAGTTTGGATGATCATCCAAGCAGTCAGTCCATGAGTGGGACAATTCTTTACCAAAGATTTCATTCTTTCCCAAGGTTGAGCAACATGCTCATTATCAAGTTGTTTAAACTTCATTATTTCACTTCTCATGGATATAATCTTAGCAGGAGGATAGTATTTTCCAATAAAAGCATCTTTGCAATTAGTCCAAGAATCAATACTATTCCTAGTTAAGGAATTCAACCATTCTTTAGCTTTTCCTCTCAAAGAGAAAGGAAACAATTTCAGTTTAATAATATCACCATCCATATCCTTATGCTTTTGCATCTCACAAAGTTCAACAAAGTTATTTAGATGGGAAGCAGCATCTTCATTACCAATACCAGAAAATTGTTCTCTCATAACAAGATTGAGTAAAGCAGGTTTTATCTCAAAGAAAGTATTTTCAGCCACAGGTGGAGCAATAGGTGTGCTCATAAAATCATTGTTGTTGGTGCTAGTGAAGTCACACAACTTAGTGTTTTCAAGAGTAGTCTTTTTTTGGGTTTTCAAATAAGAAAGCAAAACAAGTAAAACTAATTTTTTTGTGTTTTTTTTGAAGAACAAAACAAGCAAACAAAGCAAAAAAGAAACTACGTAAAACAAAAACAACAAAGTAAAGAGATTGGTTATGAGGGACTCCCCTTGTGACGATGTCCTTGACTCCCCGGCAACGGTGCAAGAAAATCGCTTGATGGCTCAATACACGGCGCCCAGAAAAGTGCTTGGTGTGTGGTGTTGATGTAGAGCTCGTTGGGAACCCCAAGAGGAAGGTATGATGAGCACAGCAGCAAGTTTCCCTCAGTTATGAAACCAAGGTTTAATCGAACCAGTAGGAGCAAGGAAACACCTCAAAGGTGTTACTAGCTGAGCTTTGGCAGAGCGCACTACCGGTGCTAGTAGCAACGTGGAGACCTGCACAACACAACCACAGAACTTTGTCACCAACTTTTGATGAGGTTGTCAATCTCACCATGTTTTGGGGAAAACAAAGGATTAAACGTATCGAATGGAAAGAAGTAAAAGTTTGCAGAAAGTAAACACAAAGCAGTAAAAGATTGTGTGTAAAGAAAAAGGACCGGGATCCGTAGTTCACTAGAGGTGGCTCTCCTTAAGATAGATAACATGCTAGGTGAACAAATTACAGCGGGCAATTGACAAACACCGAGAAAGCAATACATGCATATACTAATCATCTTGACTCCTTTGATACTTGATTGGGCATTACAACATAATACATAGACCGCCATCCAACTGCATCTATGACTAATAATCCACCTTCAGGTTATCATCCGAACCCCCTCCAGTATTAAGTTGCAAGCACCAGATTATTGAACTGCGTGTAAAGTAAACAATACGATTGTTCTATGAACAAAAGATCGTTGTTTTCTCCCTAGTAGCAACAACACATCTAGTACCTTAGAGATTTCTGTCACTTCCCCAGATTACCAGGGGCATGAACCCACTATCGAGCATAAATACTAACTCTTGGAGTTGCTAGCATCTACTTGGCCAAGATAGCTACTAACAACGGAAAGCATGCAAGATCTCAAATAACAAAGACATGATAGAATCAATAATCAATCTGAAATAGCATCTCAATATCCATCGGATCCCCGCAAACACAACATGTAAGAATTACAAATAGATGATCTTGATCATGAACGGAGCTCACAAGATCTAAACATGAAAGCACAAAGGAGGAGAAACCAGCCATCTAGCTACTACATGGATCCGTAGTCCAAGGATGAACTACTCACGCATCACACCGGAGGCTTGCATGGTGATGAAGAAGGCCTCCATGGTGAATTCCCCTCTCTGGCAGGGTGCCGGGAAGAGCTTCAGATCCCCCCGATCTAGGGACAGAGACGACAGCGGCTACAGACTCTTTCGTGGATTTTTGATCAGGTACCTAGGGTTTTCGTCCCGAGGGCAACTTATAGGCGGAAGGAGAGGCCAAGGGGGTGCTGGGGGCGGCCAGACCACCTCCTAGCGCGGGCCAGGCCTGGCCGCGCGGCCAGGTGGTGTGGCCGGGACCCAGCCCTTCTCCGTCTCGTATTCTGGCACTTGATCCCTTCCAAAAAATAGGCACTTTGGGTTTTGTCCCGTCCAATTCCGAGAATATTCATTTTCTGACTTTTCTGGAACCAAAAACAACAGAAAACAGGCAGCTGGCACTGTGGCTCTTGTTAATAGGTTAGTCCAAGAAATCATAATAAAAGTACTCCAAAGTTGGAACAAAACACAAGAAAGTGGATAAAACCAAGCATGGAACATCAAAAATTATAGATACATTTGCATTGTATCAGGTATCACAGAGAACATGCTCCAGGCTACAAGGACAACTTTACATGGCAAAGTCCGGGTTGACGTATTGTTCGGTATGAGAGATAACTGCCGGACTGAGAATTTGGAGTTCGAAGTTGTCAATTTGGAGAGTGCATATCACGCGTTAATCGGCAGGCCTGCCCTGAACAAATTCATGGCAAGTTGTCACATCAGTTACCTTAATATGAAGTTGCCTGGGCCAAATGGTGTAATTACCATAGCTGGAGACTTCCGACGTTCCATTGAGTGTGCATCAGCCGGGTCTAACCTGGTCGAGTCACTCGTAATCGCGCAAGAGAAAAGAAAGATCCAAGAAGTGGCGGCATTAGCTCAGTCCGCATAGCAGTATATGCCGGCACTGAGTAAACCGCATGGAAATGTCTCATTTCAAGCGACAAAGGATTCCAAGAAAGTGCCTGTTGATGATCTATTCCTAGAACACACCATAACAATTGGTGCCAGGTTAAATGATAAATAGGAAAGCGAGCTTGTCAACTTCCTCCGTGAGAATCGGGATATGTTTGCTTGGTCCACACAGGACTTGCAAGGTGTTCCGAGGGAGTTGGCCGAGCACTCTTTGAATGTGAGACCCGGAGCAAAGCCGGTGAAGCAACCTCTCCGCCGCTTCGCCGAAGATAGGAGAAAAGTCATTAGAGATGAGATAACTCGGCTCCTAGCAGCGGGGTTTATTATGGAAGGGCTTTACCCAGATTGGCTGTCTAATCCGGTGTTGGTAGAAAAGAAGAAAGATGATCCAAATGTGGTAGTGGTTTGGCGTATGTGCATCGATTACACGAACCTGAATAAGGCATGCCCAAAAGATCCATTCCCACTGCCAAGGATAGATCAGGTCACAGATTCTACTGCTGGATGTGAACTGTTGTCATTCATAGATGCATATTCTGGTTCCGCCAGATACCTCTGAACCCGAATGATCAAATAAAGACTGCATTTATCACCCCGTATGGGGCTTATTGCTATCGCACCATGCCTTTTGGTTTACGTAATGCAGGGGCAACGTACCAAAGATGTATGCAAAAGTGTTTACATGATCAAATTGGTCGAAATGTGCAGGTGTACGTAGATGATGTGGTTATAAAAACCAAGGAAAGCAAAACACTCCTTGATGATATCTAGCAAACATTCGCGAACCTAAGGAGGTTCTGAATGAAGCTTAACCCGGAGAAATGCACCTTCGGTGTCCCGGCTAGAAAATTACTCGGATTTCTTGTCTCCATCCGAGGTATCGAGGTTAACACAACTAAAATCCGGGCCATTGAGCGAATGAAATTTCCGAAGTGTCTTAATGATGTCTAGAAGTTCACTGGTTGCCTGGCATCCTTAAGTCGGTTTGTATGTCGGTTGGGAGAAAAGGCACTGCCTCTCTATCAACTCATGAAAAAGTCAGACAAGTTCATTTGGACGCCGCAGGCCAATGAAGCCTTTATACAATTAAAGAAAATGTTAGCCACTACACCAGTGTTAGCCTCTCCACTATCGAAAGAGCCAATGTTTCCCTATATAGCCGCAACCAACCGAGTTGTAAGTGCAGTAATTGCGGTAGAGCGCGACGAAGAGGGTAAATCAGTGCAAAGGCCAGTATATTATCTGAGCGAAGTATTATCAGCTTCGAAGCAAAATTATCCCCACTATCAGAAGATGGCATATGGTGTGTATATGGCGGATAAGAAGCTAAAACACTACTTTGAAGAGCACCCCATCAAAGTAATATGTGAAGCCCCCATATCCGAGATAATGAGCAATAAGGATGCAAGTGGCCGGATTGCAAAATGGGCAATTGAGCTAGCCCCTTAGGCGCCACAATATGACAGGAGAGAAGCAATCAAGTATCAGGCTGTGGCCGACTTTCTTGTGGATTGGGCCAAGGTGCAATATGAGCCACCATTGCCAGATCTGAACTACTGGAGAATGCACTTTGACGGGTCAAAAACAAAAACCGGGTTAGGTGCCAGATTTGTGCTTACCTCGCCCAAGAAGGACCAGCTGAAATACATGCTACAGATCCACTTCGCAGCATCAAACAATGTTGCAGAATATGAAGCACTTGTGCATGGGCTCGAAGTGGCAAAAGAAATTGGGATACGTCCGATCCAGTGCTTTGGTGACTCTGATCTGGTAGTCTAGCAAGTCTCAGGGCATTGGGATGCTTTGGATGCAAATATGGAATTGTACAAATTTCACGTGTAGAAGATATCAGGATACTTTGAGGGATGCGAATTTCACCACGTACCCCGACTAGAAAATGAAGCTGCCGACGTGCTGTCAAAACTCGGATCAACCCGACAAGCAATCTCGCTAGGAGTAGCACTAGAGCACCTCAGAAAACCATCTATCAGGCCATCCCCGGAGTCCGAGTCAATTTATATCCCGGCAAATCTAGAATCAGAAGCTGTGCCCATGGACATTGATGTGGGAAGTGGTTCACGAAACCCGAGGACTGCTTCGGCAAACCCGGAGACTACTTCGCAAGACCCGGGGACTGCGCAGCGTGATCTGGCTGAGGTTATGCCGGTGGATCGGATGGAAATTGATGAGGATGTGTTTCCAGTGCGAGCTATACCAGCTTGGGCACTGCCCATATTCCAATTCTTGAAAGATGGAACTTTGCCCAGTGAAGAGGTGCTTTCAAGGCAAACTCAGAGATGGGCAAAGGCATACACGATCATCAATTCCGAGCTATACAAAAGAAGTGTTACAAATGTCCTCCAACGATGTGTAGACCCGGGGGAAGGGCTTGACATCCTCCGAGATATAGATCAAGGGGAGTGTGGGCATCACGCCTCGTCCAGAGCCTTGGTAGCGAAAGCTTTCCGACATGGGTTTTATTGGCCAAGTGCCTTGGAACAAGCAGAGGATCTGGTAAGAAAATGCAATGGTTGTCAGAGGTATGCTACTAAGACGCACATGCCAATGTCGGAGCTCAAGACCATACCAATTACCTGGCCATTTGTTGTATGGTGCTTGGATATGGTTGGCCCGAGTTTAAGCCGGCAAGAGGAAATATGACCCATATCTTGGTTATGGTGGACAAGTTTACGAAGTGGATTGAGGTGAAACCAATAATAAAATGTGACGGAGCTACAGCCGTGACATTCCTCAAAGATATCATTTTGAGATATGGCTATCCTCACAGTATCATAACAGATAATGGCACCAATTTTGCTGAAGGAGCATTTGCGTGATTCTGCCGAGATAAGAAGATCCGGTTGGACGTTGCCTCGGTAGCCCACCCTGCATCGAATAGACAAGTGGAAAGATCCAACAGATTAGTATTATCCGGGATAAAACCCCGACTCATTGAGCCGCTACAAAGATCAGTGGGGTGCTGGATAGAAGAACTACCAGCGGTATTGTGGAGTTTAAGAACAACTCCTAATGGATCAACATACTATATGCCATTTTCTCTGGTATATGGGACTGAAGCTGTATTACCAGCCGACATAGAGCATGATTCACCTAGGGTCACCCTATACACAGAAGCCGAAGTGCGAGAAGCCCGGCAAAATGATGTTGATCTGCTGGAAGAAGCGAGAGAACTGGCATTGTCTAGATCCGCCATATATCAACAAAATCTCCGACGCTATCATAGCTGGAAAGTAAACCCCCGAGTTTTCCGGGAAGGTGATCTGGTACTCTGGCTGGTGCAACGCACTGCTGGCATGCATACGTTATCCCCCCATGGGAAGGGTCATTCATTGTGAGCAAAGCATTGCAAAATGATTCTTATTATCTCATTGATGCGAAACCACATGAGAAGAACAAGGCGGACAGGTCCGGCGAGGAATCTAAGCGTCCATGGAATGTAGCTCTACTTCGTCCTTTCTACACTTAACAAAGAAGTGTGTGTATCCGAGCCTTTCATATGTCGGTATGTATGCCGGAAATGAGTTTATCAATGAAATCTGGGCACCTCGAGCAGTAACTCGGGGACTGCCATAATGATATTTGTTGTCCTTGATATTATTTATTTATTTATTTATATGTCGGCTGGCTTAAGTTACTTCTACCTTAGCCGGATTAGTAATGTGTGAGCACCAAAAACCCAACTCTTCGACTTGCTGCTGTCCAACAAGAATTGGCTTCATGGCAAGCAAGAGAACAAGTTTGGAAATGCGCAGCACATGAAAAACGACTAAGGAAAGCAACGTAATCGAGCCGACATTTATTGTTCGGACTAACCCCATTTTTGTTTTACCTTTACCGTGTTGGATTATTTTGAGCTAATCCTAAAGTTTCCAAGTATTGTTAAGTCAATTTTTGAAACTCGGTCTCGTAAGTCACAAAACCGAATCAAGGTAGACACGAGCCGAGCCAGAAAATTGGAGAAACAAGAAAATGAAACTCGGGGACTACGCCCAAGTTAATTTGACATGAGAAACTTAGTAGCAAAATATAACTTGTGTGCTTAATACATTTGCACCCGGCATACCTGGGATCTAATAAAACTCAAAGTGTTTGTTGGTGATCAAGGAGCAGCAGGGGGAGGTAACTCGGCACTAGCAGGTGGAACTCCGGCCTCAGCTTCAGCATCAGCTTCATTTTCTTCGACGTTCGAGGCTTCGTCCTCTTCCTCCTCACCCGGACCATCTTCGACATATTCGTCGTCAACGACATCGAGAAAGCTTGGTCCCTTGTTCCATTGATGGATGGGGCATACTGAATGAGGTTATGGGCGCAAGCCTTGCGCCGAGCTATCCAATCAGGATCAGTGGACCACCTCAAACCGGTGCGCATGCGCTCCAGAAGATTCAGATTTATTTTCTCATACTAGGTGAGCATGTAGTGGAGGACAATCTCAGCTCCGGCGCGTGCGGCGGATTCCCTCCAGAGGTCAAGCTGGGTCTCGCACTCCATTAACTTGTTAATCAGAGCTGTGGATCCCTCCGGAATATGCTCATCAGGCCAGAGGGCACGGAAGATCCGGACAGATGAATCTAGGAGGCCCGAACCATAGTTCTTCATGATTTCAACCCGGGAGGATAGGCTGACTATCAGATCCTCCAAGTCAAGAGGAATGGAGCCGGGACCAGATGGAGTACCCCTCTTCAGGCGAAACTTGGTAACGGCATTGGATGCAATGGCATCGCCCTTTGGGAATTTATCTACAGAGAAAGCAAGTGAAATAAGTCCAAGACCCTAACCCGGAGAAATTCACGTCAGCTTAAGGAAAGGAACTTACGGGAGACATGGCTGTGGATCCGGGTTAGCTCCTTGGTGCAGTTGTCACGCCTCTCCCGGAGTTGCACAAGTTCAGCATTCGCCGACTCAAGCTTAATGTCGGTCTCTTTCAACAGTCCTTGATCTTTGGCAATTTGGAGGTTGAGACGTTTTCGCTCTTCAGTCAAATCTTGGCCAGCTTTATCCATCTCGGATTTGTGGAGCGCCTTGAGTTTTTTCAGTTCTGCCTTGAGCTTGGCAATTTCATCATCCTTGGTCCGGAGGAGGGCAAGCTCATCATCCTTCTTCTTAAGCTGCCCCTGATGCTACCCTGCTTGTTCGAGAAAATGCAGCATCATATCAAGCATGGGCACACTATCTTCAAGAGATGCTAAAACAGTTTGTTGACCCGGCAAAGCCGAGGTATGAATATCTGCCGAGCCAAGAAGAAAAGGAGAGAGGGCGCATAAGAAGACTAGGCAAAACGGACTTACCTTTTATTTGATCCAAGTTCTTCCGCATGATGGTGTTCTCAGCTTCCACTTCAGCTGCCCAATCCGAATAACAAATTAGTTCGGCGGGAAAAGACAAAGAAAGGTGGGAAAAGGCCAAGGAGAAAACTTACCCCTTTTCTCAAACTTAGCGAGAAGCGTAGAATGTTTCGAGCGCAGTGCCTTATGTGTGTCCAAGAGACGCTGAAACTCAGCGCTCCGGCGATTGGTAGTCACCTGAAAAGAGCAAGGATAGCTTAGTCATATCCATATTCGAAGTGTACAAAATCCAGGCCAAGTGGAACTTAACCCGGCTCTAGGTGTGTGCATATTCGAAGTGTACAAAATCCGGGCCAAGTGGAACTTAACCCGGCTCTAGGTGTGTGCATATTCGAAGTGTACAAAATCCGGGCCAAGTGGAACTTAACCCGGCTCTAGGTGTGTGCATATTCGAAGTGTACAAAATTCGGGCCAAGTGGAACTTAACCCAGCTCTAGGTGTGTGCATATTCGAAGTGTACAAAATCCGGGCCAAGTGGAACTTAACCCGGCTCTAGGTGTGTGCATATTCGAAGTTTACAAAATCTGGGCCAAGTAGAACTTAACCCGGCTCTAGGTGTGTGCATATTCGAAGTGTATAAAATCCAGGCCAAGTGAAACTTAACCCGGCTCTAGGTGTGTGCATATTCGAAGCTACTAAGGAGATACGCTAGTTCTCTAAGGAGCATCCGGCCAAGTAAGAAGTTACTCCCCCAGAGGCTCGGGGACTAATGGTTATATCACTAATGTTTGGTACATGTTAAAGAAAAGACAAGGTAGCGTACCTCCATCATCTGGCCAGTGAGGTTGATAGCCTTGGCGGCTGTGTTCATCTGCGCGGCAAACTCGGTAGGCCCAAATTACTACGGGAGATCATTGTTATGGACGAACTCTGCCTTGTTCCAGTTATTGACAAACTCGATCAAGGCCGGAGGATAGCACTCTCCGCTAAGCACATGGGGTGCTATCAAACCCTTGGCATGGGCTTCCCTCCTTTCAATTTGGGCAGCAGCGGGGCTGGTATGCAATGCAAGTTGCGAGCTAGCTGGCCCGGGGGAGACATCCTTCTTCGGGGGGGTCTTCTTCGGAAGCATGGACGCGAGCGTGCGTTGTCCAACCTTGATAGATGCTACCCTGGCGGCATCAGAGATTTTCTTGGCCTTAGGCTGCTGTTGAGAAGTTAAAGTTTGTGCAACGGATTTGCCCTTGGGCACAACCTTGGTGCTAGACTTGGTGCTAGTTGTGTCTTCTCACCGAGTCTTGGAAGACTCGGATGAGGCGGAGGGAGTTGGTGCTGCTGGCACTTGTGTTGCTGCTGGTGCTGGCGCTGGTGCTTGTGCTGGTGCTGGTTTTGGCGGTGGAGCTGTTGGTACCTTGGTGGCGGCTGGTTGCGGCTAAGCTGAAGAGGAGCTAGGAGCTTTCGCTGCCTCGGCAGAACCACTTCCCCCCTGCTCCGAGGTTGCCCTCCTCTAGACGAGGTGGGCTAGAACCCAGAGAAGCCGCTGAACCCTTCTGAATGGGGCTCAACGGGCGTGTATCGTCACCACGAGGGGGAGAAGGGCTATGCCGGAGGGGCGAAGCGATGCTGGATCCGCTCTAAGGAACCTCCACCACAGCCCTGCCGAACCAAACGACGAATAATAAGTTACAACAGAAGAAAAGCGTGACCCAGAGGATTGGACGGAGAGAAAAGTAACTTACTCATCTGAAGTCAATGGCTCCTTGGGCATCTGAGCTCTCCGAGCCATAGCCTTAATCAGAGGCTTGGTGGTGGCTTTGTCTGCGGACTTCTTTCGCCTTTTGGTTGGCTCAGAAGGTCCGGAGGAAGAAGCAGAAGCAGCTCCCCTTTTCTTTGACGCGACCGGGACAGGATTGCCCGTGGCGAGAGGAGGATCTTCGTGAATCTGCCCACCCGGGTTAGCTGATGCCGGAAAGGCGTAAGAAAGGGGGACAACGTCAAATGCTTCCATCACCTCAACGTCGGAATCATATTCATTGTCAGGACAATCTCTTAAGGAAGAGAATTTGCCGGTGGGTCGCTTGGTCGCATCGAGGAATGACAGGAACATTTCCTGATCTGGCTCCTCGTCCGGGGCATCTCAATCCTTCGCCCATTTGAGCGAAGGCTCGGCGCCATCCTCGAGAGTTTGCTGAAGAAATAGCTAAGAGAGAAATACAAAAAGATCAAATAAACAACATACTCTGACATAGAATATAACTCGGAAAGAATTTGGAACACGAGAATTACCACAGGAGGAGGCCTGTCCTGGCAGAAGTGTTCAATTCCCCACTCCCAATCAGCGGAGAAGGCTTTGACGGTCATGAAGAGGGCCTTGACCCGGCGGAATATCTTGGTGTTGCTCAGTTCAAACGAGGAAGTCCGGTTGGGGTCGAGACGCCAGCTCATATGGCACAGCTTGTGTGTGCGTTTCTGGAGAGGGGAGATCCGGTTGCGGATGAAAATGATCATCGCATCCTCGTTATGCAGCCCCACATCCTTCAACTCCTTAAACCGCTTGTTGACTTGATTCGCTAGTACGATGGGTTTCTTGGAAACCCGGTCCCATAGATCCGGATTAGGAGGACCCGGAGCGTAGGGGCGCAGCCGGATCAGATCTTCATTCATGCCATTTCTGACATAGAAGAAAGTTCGGGCCTAGCCCTTGCAGGAATCTAACCCCGTGACCCGGGGAAAGACGGATAGTTTCCGAGGACAAATGGAAGCAGCACCGAACTGCGTAAGATGTTTGTCCTCCGGGTCAAGCTCCTTATTCGGAATCACGTTCCGGCGAAGACCAAAAAACCGGATCCAGAGTTCTTTAGTGGGCCACAATCCGACATACCCCTCTATGGTGGAGGCAAAGGAAGAAAGGGAAGTGATGGCGTTCGCCGGAAGGTGGTGCGGTTAAAGCTCATAGATGTTGAGCCAATCATGGAAAAAATCGCTGACGGGGAGGCCGAACCCGCGCTAGAAGTGGTAGAGGAACACTACGAACTCACCCGGATTAGGTGAGGGAGCAAGTTCCTTGGCGGCGAGACGGGAAACCACGCCCTCTAGGATGCACCAGGTGCGATACAACCAGTCTAGGTCGTCCTAGCACACCCAGGAGCCAGCCTAGGCGCCACGTTCGGCGTTCTCTGCTCCCTCATCCATCTCCACCTCCGCGATGGTGAGCTCATCGTCGGTCATGTACAAATCGCTGTCCTCACTGGCCCTCTCGGAGTTGGGCGGCAGTGCCTTGGACTGGCGTGGACCCGTGGCGGTGGAGCTGCGCGGGAGTGGCGGCGATGCTGGCGCGGAAAGGCACGGGGCGGCAGCGGCACTGCTAAGCAGGTGTGGTGGCGGCGGCGCTGTCGCTGGGAAGAAGAAGAAGGGGCAGAGGGGCCCGAGAATGGGTAAAAATACCAAGGGGCGCGCCCCTCCCCTATTTAACCACGACCTAGCGGAGGTAGTGGGATCGCGTGGTGTGGCAAAGCCACACGGTGTGGCGGTGTATTTTCTGGGTCAGCCAATAAGAGGCGAGCCACAAGAAGGACCACGCGGCGCAGAGGATCCCACGATGTGACGTGGTGATACAGTTAACGATGAGACAGACACGATGTGATGTGTGCAACAGTCACACCTGACATTAATTGCAGCAGTAACTAGCGCAGGCCCTTAAAATGAGGCAAAATAATGATTACCCTCCACATGGGACGTGGGGAAGCGTACGAGAGAAGGAAGGATAACCCGGATAACCAAAGGATGACCCGACCAGCGAGTGAAGACTCGGAATGTGCCAAGGGAACGTTTGCCTATGGAATCCGGACTATGAGATAACTCGGAAGAAAGAGCAAAAGGTTCGGAAAATTGAACCTGATGTGGCCTTAGCAGCTGGAGCTGCCAAGACCGCACCAGCTTCGGGGACTAATGTTGGGGGGATACCCCCGGGTAGGGTCACACCGGGGTATAAAGGCCAAGTTAGCCGAGGTACGGCAAGGTCAAAGCGAGTGCTGGCCGAGTCACCTCAAGACAGGCCGAATCACGGAGTAACCCGGACCGGAGGATGTCCACCTAACTGAGTCTCAGACGACATATGTAGTATGCCAGCAGGATTTATCTAGCTTGTATGCAGGTACCTTTGTGGCCAGATTAACCAGGCACGATCCGGGTTTTATCAGGCTTGCAAGAGAAGGAAGGTATCTCGCTGGTCAAAAGGAGGTCACTGTACGCTGGAGCATGAGTGAAGCGGACAGAGGGGAGGACCACCGAGCTGTGGCTAACAAGGGTGACGTTGCCTGTGTCGGATGACGCTGGCACCGCAGAGGCTCACGTAGCCTCTGCATGGCTTACGATGGGGAAAAGAGACCCGGTCGGTTTACTATTTTGGGAAGAAGCATATTCCTTGGAATATGCCGCCACGTATGCCCTAATTGGAGATCTAGCCACCCCTATATAAGGAGGGCTAGGGCCTCTGTAGAGAGGGTTGGATTTTTACTTGGTTAGTTCTTGGTTCCTGAGAGCTAGCTAGTGGTGAGAGTAAGAGAGTTCCTTCTTCCTCCTCTCCCCAATACAGCTCAAGGAGCATTTGTAACCTTGGAAACCTTTTGAATACGAAGCATCTGTGTGTGAAATCACCACACTATCCCTCCCTGGATTCCTCTAGTGCATATAGTCCCCACCTTTAGCCTATCCATGGCATCTGCCGTGACACCACCACGACATCTCTCATTAGAGGTTACTCTTGGCACAAAAACCACACAAAAATTATAAGGAGAGGTTATTACTGAAGCAATAACTTCCAAGACTCAACAAAATATTCCTAAAGAAATTTGGGTTATCTCCCAATATGAGCTTTTCTTTAACGTCTTTGAGCTAGGCATAAGAAGCAAGAAAAGAATCAAGTATTCTCAAATGAAGAAGCATTAAGGTCAATACTAGAAATATCTTCAATAAGACAAGGTATCTCATCCAAATAAGTTCTAGAGGATCCTCTCTCAATGCTCTTGGGTTCACTATTTTCATCAAACGGGTTTTCAGGAACAATCCAATCAAAATTCTTCTCTAAGGCTTCATGCATTCCTATAAGTTTAAAAATGTATTGGTATTTTAATTTCCTCTCCATTTTTGGGTTTGGTTTTATCCATATTTTCTCGTGTACCAATAACATCTACACATGAGCCTAGCATATTAAAACGATCAATGACTTTTCTGGCTTCCTTAACAACACCATAGAATTCTCTAAGCAAGGTTTCTAGAATAATATCTCTCTTTTCAGGGTCCTCAATATCTTTAAGTTTAAGAAACATTACTTGCATTATGGGGTTAAGGTTAACAAACCTGGCTTCCAACATGTGAACTAAAGAAGCTGCAGCAATTTCATAATTTGGAGTAAGTTCTGCTAGGGATCTATCCTCAATGTCCTCATGCTTGCTAACATGATTAAAGAATTCTTCAGTATTATCTTTCCCAATTATAGAACCACTACCTATTGAAAGGTCTTTTAGAGATAACTTAGGTGTCAACATGGCGAGCCAAGAACATGGTGGCAACTTACAGAAAGAACTAATTTTTTTGTGTTTTGATATAAAGAAGCTAACTAGTACAACTAATTTTTTGTGTTTTTGATAAAGAAACAAGCAAATAGAGCAGAAAATAATCTAAGCAAAATAAAAAAAGTAAAAAGATTGGTTATGAGGGACTCTCCTTGTGAAGATGTCCTGGACTCCCCAGCAACGGCGCCAGAAAAAGTGCTTGATGGCTCAAAATGTATCGAGCTCGTTGGGGAACCCCAAGAGGAAGGTATGATTAGCATAGTAGCAAGTTTTCCCTCAGTTATGAAACCAAGGTTATCGAACCAGAAGGAGCAAGGAAACACCTCCAAGGTGTTGTTTCCAACTTGGGATCCTGCACAACATAACCACAGAACTTTGCCCCCAACTTACAGTGAGGTTGTCAATCTCACCGGTTTTGCTGAAAACAAAGGATTAAACGTATTGTGAGGGAGATAGTAATTGCTTGTAGAAATTAAAGAGAAAACAATAAATATATTGTAGATTGATGGTAGAAGAATGGACCGGGGTCCATAGTTCACTAGAGGTGATTCTCCTTAAGATAGATGACATGTTGGGTGAACAAATTACAGCAAGGCGATTGACAGACACCGAGAAAGCATACATGCATATACTAATCATCTTGACTCCTATGAGATTTGACTGGACATTACAACATTATACATAGACCGTAATCCAACTGCATCTATGACTAATAATCCACCTTTAGGTTATCATCCGAACCCCCTCCAATATTAAGTTGCAAGCAACAGATAATTGCATTAAGCAAAGTGTGTAAAGTAAACAATACGATTGTTCTATGAATAAAGGATTGCTGTTTTCTCCCTAGTAGCAACAACACATCTAGTACCTTAGAGATTTCTGTCACTTCCCCAGATTCCTAGAGGCCTGAACCCACTATCGAGCATAAATACTCCCTCTTGGAGTTGCTAGCATCTACTCGGCCAAGATAGCTACTAACAATGGAAAGCATGCAAGATCACCAATAACATAGACATGATAGAATGAATAATAAATCTGAAATAGCATCTCAATATCCATCGGATCCCCGCAAACACAACATGTAGGATTACAAATAGATGATCTTGATCATGAACGGAGCTCGCAAGATCTAAACATGGTAGCACAAAGGAGGATAACCAACCATCTAGCTACTACATGGACCCGTAGTCCAGGGATGAACTACTCACGCATCACACCAGTGACTGGCATGGTGATGAAGAAGGCCTCCAGGGTGATCTTTCCCTGTCAACACCTGGATTTTTAATCCCAGATGCCTGTTATGCCATACATCGCAATCCCAGGATTACCATTTTTGTGAGACATAATAGATTGGATATCATAGTAC
The DNA here is from genome assembly GCA_910589775.1 of Avena eriantha. Classification (NCBI taxonomy): domain Eukaryota; kingdom Viridiplantae; phylum Streptophyta; class Magnoliopsida; order Poales; family Poaceae; genus Avena; species Avena eriantha. Next base: position 405,125,622 of record OU342745.1, read on the forward strand.
ATCATCCATTACAAACCATAATAAGGTCTTACACAAATAAAGGATCTCATGATCCAGTCTTAATACAAATCAAGCAGCGGAAATTAACGTAGTAGTGGGCTCCATCTTCTGGGTCACATGCAATGCTGATGATGGGAGATAATCCTAGTTGTCGTAGACCTCCTGCTGTCCATCATCCTGGTAGACCTCCTGATAGTCTGGCCACGGGAATAGCCAGGGACAAAGCCATGAGTACTCTTTACTAAGGTAATGTTCTAAATCACTTAAGTAGAGAAAACTAAGGTAAAACTAAGGTAATGTTCTAAATCACTTAAGTGGGGAAACTAATTTTCATATTCACAACCCTGTTGTGGTCAAGTCAAAATCATAGTTCACTTCACAAGTCATTTTGAAAACATCTGACGATGGAACAGTATGGCCACTCCAAATGTCCATGACCACGAACGCGGCTATTCGAATAGTTTGACACTCTGCAGAGGTGGTACACTTTCACCACAAAATTCGATACATCCATCAGGGATAACCCTGAATCAATCATACTTAGTATGCGGATAATCAATCATAACCTTTCAATTACACACTCTATTATAGCCACCTCCCCTATGAGCTTGGCCTCCCAGCCATGGCCATCTACCATCCTGGGCACTGCATAGGTGGACATTCATACTCACGAGGTAGCCTTAGCTCAAACCTCTTACGTGAGGGAACCCATACTAAGGCATATAAGCTTCCGGCTAAGCCCAACCCAATTCAGGTATTGTGGTTGTACGGTAAAATTGGAATGGTATCGCATCCGAACCCAACCATTAGTTTTTGTAAAAGGGCTAAGGATCATGCCTCAACATTTTCATCATCAAATCCCTTTGTGTCCATAACACATGTCAAAACATTTCAATAGAATGAAGCATCATTCTAAGGTTTCATAATCATTTACACCAAGTATTCCCAACTAAAGTGATCAAGTTTTATGCTTAGCACTAGCCACTAAGTTAAGAGTGTTCTGTTGTCGGATTGATGACAAGTACGCCATGAGGGGGTCCTCGAGCCGTGCAGAAGAGAGGGGTGTGAGACGTGCGGTATTCCGGGATGGTGAGCACACAAGTTTACCCAGGTTCGAATCCGCCGGCTTTGGACGGATCCTACTCGTACTAGCAATCCAGTAATACGGCAGAGCCGGAATATGGGTTACAAGGGTTTCGCCTGTGCGAGTTGAGGATCTAAAGTATTGGGTTGTAAGGTGTTGCCCTAAAGGCTCTCCCTAGGACGGCTTATATAGATATCCGGCCTAGGGTTTATAGGAGAGATCTATCCGGCTACGACTAAGAGTCGGTTACAGAGTACATCTTGAACTACAAGTAACATTATGGGCCTAAGTCGGTAAGTCTTCTAGGCCTTCCCGTAGCCGGATTGGACTCCGTATTCTCTTCCTGACTGGGACGCCCGTGAAGCAAAGCTCTAACCCGAAGTGGGCCACCCTGGTCAGTGAGGAACTGTGAGGATACCCGGAAAGTATATCCCCAACAGCAGCCCCCGGAGGCCTCCAAGATCCAAAGTCGGATTTACCATCGTCTAGCTTGATCTCCAGCTTAAAGAATCTTGAAGGGTTCCTGAAACTTCACAACAAAAAATACGATCCTGGTCTTAAAAACAAGTCGGACCTATCAATAGGTTACTCCAGCTTGATTTCAAACTAAGTCGGAACTTGGTTTCTAACGCCACCTGACACAAGTCAGGGTTAAGTCACGTCATCTGACAGGCATTCCGTCAGCACGACCGTTGGTGGGTCCGGGGTTCGCGGAACCAAGGCGCCGTTTCAATGTGTGGACGGAGATCGAGGCGACGTAATCATCGCGTGGGTCCTTCCCAGTTCCTTCCACGACGCGTGGCGGTCACACTATAGCATTTGCACGAATCTTGGCGCGGTTAGGTGGATATAAGGGGTTAGGATTTTCTCCTTCTCCTTTCACCAGTCCTTTGCCTTTTCCTCTCATCCCAATCTCTCTACGCGCATAGAGCTCCTTTGTTCCTACCCCAAAAACTCCCAGCGCTGCCCGTTCTAGGTCATCTGCCCATCGGAGAAATGGCCTCTTCTTCTTCCTTTGGCTTGGCGGCAGCAGCGGCAACGGCGGCGACGGAAGCGATGGTGGAGAAAGAAAGCTTTCGTGGGCTCTGGATCCCCTGCGTCCTCGACGACGAGAAGTTCTAGTACTTGGAGAAGGAAGGGCTCCTCCACGCCGGCGACTGGCGGAGCGGCTTCGAGGAACCATCCCCAACCCGCGCGCCAGCGAGCGGGGCCACTTCGGCACCCACCTCGACAGAGGTTTGTCGTTTCCTCCCTCGGATTTCTTCTCCGAGGTGATTGACCATTTCGGAGTTTAACTCCATCATATTCCTCCCAACTCTCTCTTAGAGATGAGCGCTTACGCTTCTTTGTGTGAGGGCTTTCTCGGCATTAGGCCGAGTTTGACTTTATTCTGGTACTATTTTCATGTCTGGAGAAACTCTATCACTGCCGATGTTCCTTACATCACCGGTACTATTAGTTTTTCACTTAGACGCGAGTGCGCGTATCCCAAGATCTTAGCTAGTGACTCGGTCAAACAATGGCTAGCCACGTTTTTCTATCATAGGGATATTCCGGCTCCCGGAAAAGCTACTGCTTTACCGGCTTTTGTTGACGGAGCCACCACGGCCCAACCTTCTTGGGACGAGGCTGCTCCGGCTCTCACTAACAATCTGATCCTCGCCAAGAGGCGGATCGAATATTTGATCAAACATAAAGGACTGAAGGGATCCGACTTGGTCCAATGCTCGGTCTCTCGTCGGATCCAGCCCCTTCAGTACCACGGAGATGACTGATGCACTCCATCATGTCTTCCAAGAAAGATTCCCTCCGCATCAGCCACAAAGCCTAGACCACACAGGGCTATATAAGCCAGATCAAGTGGCTGATCAGGGAGCGGATCGAAAGGAGAATCCCGGAGATTTCTCTGGATATACATACGACGGAAAACGCCGTAGTGCCGGTAAGCTTCTATCAGTAAGTCTTTATTGGTCTTCTTAAATTACATTGCAATACTGATATGTTTTCTTCTTTTCAGCTTGCTGACCTCCTCGAGTTGGAACTTGCTCTGCTCGAAGGATATCCTCCAGAGTTTTCTCGGGAGATAGAGGTGGTGCCATTGCCGGATGCTGCGCTCAAGAAGCGCAAAGCTCCAACAGTGGCTGTTGGCACAAAGGAGGTGCCCATCGTGAAGAGGTAACTTTCAATCATAACTTGCACCTTTGTACTTTACTCGAATTTCCTTCCGAGATGTAATGTTTCCGACTTTACTACATTCTCAGAGCAAAACCACTCCTCAAGGGCAAGGGGAAAGGGATTCCTTCGAAGCTCCTCCGACATACGAAGCTTACCATAGCTTCTCCTGCCGTGGCTCCTCCGACTCCTGCCCCCAACCTTCCGCAACGCTGGCAATCATCCCTTCTCCAGTCATCGCAGAAGATCCGGCTCCTTCCACGGCGCCTGCGATCCTTGAATCGCAAATTGACATCACCATGGGTGAGTCAGATTTAGATAAGGGTGAACCCTCTTTGGGCAATGATCCCTCGGCAGAAACCTTCGCCGAAAACCTTATCAGCAATCCGGGACTTGCCAAGTTTGGCCTGTCCCAGAAATCTGCTAAAGAAATCCAGCGGCTCGCCAGGCAATGCCTAGAGAAAAGAAACTTATCTGCCGAAGAAGAAGCACAAGAAGCAGAGGACATCAAGCACTCTGATCTTCTTGAACAAGTGCGTCTTTGCAATGAGAGGATAAGGGCCGGTGAGCTTCCAACGGCTCCAGTGACGCCTCTGACTCTCACCGACATGGTTGTTGTTGAAGTAACTGCGAGTTTGGATAAACTTACTCGCGAACAATATGTAAGTCGGAATTCTAATTCCTGTTTTTCCTTTATTTCATATCATATCCTCTAGCCCCCAAGCATGAAGTAGGATAATTAATCCAGGTTTATGGTTCCTTAGGATGCCAAAGAACGAACTAGTGTAGCCCCCAAGGCTCGTGCTGATATTAGCAAACATATTTGCCCGAGTCTTTAGTAGCTTTCTGACTTTGGGTATTCTGACTTACAGAAACTATATTCCTATAACCAGGATTTGTTGAAGAATGTCCGCGATAAGCGGAGAGAGATCAAAGCTCTCCGGCTTAAAAATGCTGAGCTAAAAGTTGCCAAGAATGAGGCCGAAGGTAAACATTCCGAGACTCAAACCTTGTCTTTCATGTTTTCATAGCCGGATTTTTTGGTTGAACTGTCGTTCTTTTTTGACTTATAGCACTGGTGAAACAATCATGTGCCATGATTGAAGAGGCCGAGAACCTCAAGACTTTGGTGGTGGAGAACAAAGAGCTGCGCCAAGAGTTGGATAAGCTTAAGGCGGATCATGAAAAGAGCATTGCTCAAATCCTTGAGTCCTCCTCCATGGCTACTGATGAGCGTGATCGTAAGATTGCTGCTCAAGCTCAAAAAATCTCGGACCTCAATAATGAGCTTTGCAGAGAGAGGGACCTTTCCGAGGCGCTCCGGGCTGAACTCCAGAGTCTTCGGGAAGAGAAGACCAAAATTGACGACGTCATTTTCGGTATGCTCCATCTATCTGACTTGCCTTTTTCTTCGACTTCTCTAAATGTCGAATTTTTCTTTTAACTGTCTTTTGTTTACAGGTCCTCTGAACTTGACGGACTCCACCTCCGCTGAGCCCTGCACCCACCGGCTTACCCAAGTCGGTGACCTGCTTCATGACTTCTGCCAATCCCTTGAGGATATTGGCGAAGCTCTCAAGATTCTGGACATGCACATCATGTCGGATTTTCAGGTGCGGGACAAGGCAAAGGAGATGCCGCAACTTGTTCGGGACTGGAACATGCCCTACGCACGGACTGCGGCTTAGAATGCTCTCACCATGGTCATGAGCCACCATGGAAACATGGAAATATGGCAAGTGACCAGAGGGTACTGCAAAGTAGATGAAGACGGCCAGGAGCAGAACCTTCAAGCCATCATGCACTCCTGCGCTGGATATGGGTGTCACGTGGCTGACCTGACCAGCTACGAGACCCCTTTCTTCACCCGCATGGACACTCCGCCTCCTCCTCCAGAAGAATCAGCAGAGTTTCCGACGATGAACGCACAATCTCGGATGCGGACATCTCGGAACGATACCAAGGCGGCGTCTCCAGCGAGCCGGCAGCTGCTTCATCTCCTCCCGCATCATAGATTGCCAGAAATATTTGTATTATCCTAAAAAAACATGACGCTCTTGTAAATACGAAGTACTATGAACTTGCTAGTGCTAAGCTTTTGATCTATTCAGCACTTTTGGCTTTTAAAATTTTTGCGTGCCTGAAATGTTTACGTAAGCACTTGTACTTTTTCGTCTATACTTATCGTTTGTCTGGCTTTCCGCCTCGTCCCTTTTGTGAGCCGGCTAAACCTTCTGCCGGAAACTTTGCCGAGCAATGGAGCTCAATTGCTAAACCAGTTTAAACTCGGAACAAAGCCGGCTTCCAGTACCAACAATTCACTACTCAGAAAATGCCTGCATCCAGCAATCAGACAAATAACCAAAGTAAAGAAGAAATTTTTAGAGTTATACCCGAGGGTAGCAGTTTTAGAATCGGAAATCTAAACCAGAACGAACATGAGCATAAAGTACTTTCAAGCATTCTGGGATTTTCGACTATGACATGATCATTCGGAAATAAGATGGTAAAAACTTCTCAGAAAAAATTTGAGGTAACCAAAACTTTTATTTCTCACAGAACATGTACATATATATGTTTTATAAAGAAGGATAAACTAAGAATAAAAGGGACGTAGCTGAGCAATATTCCACGGTCTGTCTAACTTATCCGGATTTGTACTGCCTCCAGCTCTCTTTCTCTTCTTAGTAGCAGGTCTGTCTTTGACTGGCCTCATGTCAGTTAAGTAGTACGATCCATTGTGCAATACCCGACTAAGTAGAAAGGGCCCTTCCCATACTAGGGAAGTTTGTGCTTTCTTTGTTGCACAACCGGAGAACCAAATCACCTTTATTAAAAGATCTATTTCGGACTCTCTGGCTATGATACTTGCGTAACTTCTGCTGATAGGCTGTAGATCTCATTTCAACAACGACGCGAACTTCTTCGACTAAGTCGAGATTGTTTTGTCGAGAAACCTCGGCATCCTCTTCAATATACGCGGCCACTCTAGGAGAAGTGTGAATCAAATCACTAGGAAGAACCGCTTCTGCACCATAGACCAAGAAGAAAGGTGTGTATCCAGTTGACCTATTCGGAGTCGTTCGTAAACTCCATATTACAGAGGGTAATTCCTCTGCCCAAGCCCCTGCAACATGTCGTAGTGGTGCTTCGAGTCTCGGTTTCAGGCCTTGTAGGATTAAACCATTTGCTCTTTCGACTTGTCCGTTAGCTTGTGGATGTGCGACTGACGCAATGTCAAGCCGGATATTTTGCTCGTTGTAGAATTCAGCCAATTCTCCCATAGAGAAATTACTCCCGTTGTCCGTGATAATGCTACGCGGATAACCATACCGGATTATAACATCCTCGACAAATCTTTTGGCTGTTGCTCCATCACAACTAGTGATAGGTTTAGCCTCAATCCACTTGGTGAATTTATCCACCATCACTAAGAGGTGAGTAAATCCACTTGGAGCTCGTTTAAATGGTCCTACCATATCAAGCCCCCAGACCGCAAAGGGCCATGTTATAGGTATTGTTCGCAGCCGATCAGCCAGAACTTGAGCTTGTTTGGCGTACTTTTGGCAGCCTTTGGACGTCTTGAATAATCGTTCGGCATCTGCCTGAGCTGTAGGCCACAAAAATCCGTGTCTAAAAGATTTTGCCACTAAAGATTTGGCTGCAGCATGGTGACCACAATCGCCTTCTTGGATTTCTCGTAGGATTTCCAGTCCTTCTTCCGAAGATATGCAGCGCTGAAAACCCCCAGAAACACTCCGTTTATGGAGCTCACCTTTAACAATAGTATAGGCTTTTGCTCGTCGGATAATCTGCCGGCTCAACACCTCGTCTTCGGGTAACTTGCCATCTACCAAATAATTGAGGTAGGGTTGAGTCCAGCTGGGAATTACAGCCAGAACTTCTGTTAAAGGTCAGTCGGATTTGGTCGGATATTCCTCATCTACCCCCTTTATTGAGGGAACTTTGAGGTGCTCTAAAAAAGCGCCATCTGGGACTTCTTTCCGCGTAGAGCCTATCCGAGATAGTGCATCTACTTCCTCGTTTTCTACTCGAGGGATGTATTGAACCTCAAACCCTTCGAACGATTTAGATAGATCATCCACGACAGCTTTATATGCTGCCATGTGTTTATTTGCATTACAAATATCCGACACTTGTTGAGCAACAAGATCCAAATCTCCATAACACATCAAATGTCGGGTGCCAATATCCTTAGCAATCCAGATTCCATGTAGCAGTGCTTCATACTCGGCAATATTGTTTGTCGCTGTGAAGTGGATCTGCAACACGTATTCAAGTTTATCTCCTTGGGGTGATTTGAGCACCACGCCAGCCCCCGAGCACTCGTGAGCCTTAGACCCATCAAAGTAGAGGGTCCAATATTCCGACTCAGGGAGGGTCATATTTTCCTTCGTCTCTGTCCAATCAGCGACAAAGTCAGGAAGGATTTGGGATTTGATTGCTGTCCGAGGTTTATACTCAATATCAAAAGCTGAAAGCTCTATGCCCCATTTGGCGACGCGTCCTGTGGCGTCACTGTTGTTAATTATATCTCTCATGGGAGCTGTGCTCATCATGGTAATTGGATGCTCCTGAAAGTAGTGTCGTAACTTACGAGATGCTAGAAAAACACTGTAAGCCAACTTTTGATAGTGCGGTTACCGCTGTTTTGATTCTGTCAGGACCTCACTGACAAAGTAAGTCGGACACTGCACCAGGTGTTCCTGATTTATCTCTGGTCTCTCCACCACCATGACGATACTAACGACCTTATTGGTCGCAACAAGATAGAGCAACATCGGTTCCTGAGGTTCCGGCACTGCAAGGATAGGAGCAGATGAGAGTACTTTCTTCAGGTCTTGTAGTGCAGCTTCAGCTTCGTCAGTCCAAACAAAATCCTTGGTCTTTTTCAGGAGTTTGTATAATGGTGCGGCTCTTTCACCAAGCCAGCTTACAAATCGACTGACCGCATCGATGCAACCAGTTAATCTTTGTATGTCCTTCAAGCGAGTTGGCCTGGAAATATTGAGTATAGCCTTGATTTTGTCTCGGTTCACCTCTATTCCTCTTTGAGACACGATGAAACCTAACAATTTTCCGGCTGGTATTCCAAAGAAGCATTTCTTCAGGTTAAGCATGATGTTGTATTTTCGTAGATTGGTGAACGTTTCCTCCAAGTCGGAAATTAGCGTTTCCTTCTTTTTGGACATCACCGCAATATCATCCACGTATGCATGTACGTTGCGTCCGAGTTGGTCGTGGAGGCAACGCTGCATCGTGCGCTGGTACGTAGCTCCTGCGTTCTTCAGCCCAAAGGGCATCATAACAAAACAGAAGGTTCCGAAAGGGGTTATGAATGAAGTTTTGACTTTGTCAGATTCCTTCATCCGGATTTGGTGATAACCGGAATATGCGTTGAGAAAACAGAGGAGTTCCGAGCCTGCCGTAGAATCGATAACTTGATCAATTCTAGGAAGAGCGAACGGATCTTTTGGACAAGCCTTGTTCAAGGCAGTATAATCAACACACATCCTTAAATCAGTGGTGTCCTTTTTGGGGACCATTACAGGATTGGCCGACCATTCAGTGTGGATGACCTCTTCTATGAATCCGGCTAACTCGAGCCATGCTAGTCCTTAGCTATTGCCTTACGCTTTTCTTCGCCAAAATGTCGTAGGGACTATTTGACGGGTTTAGCGTTCGGATTTACATTTAGAGAGTGCTCGGCAAGTTCCCTAGGTACTCCGGTCATGTCAGATGGCTGCCATGCGAAGATATCTTGATTTGCTTGGAGGAACTTGACGAGCGCGCTTTCCTATGTGCTACCTAGGCCTACACCTATCTGGGTCACCTTGGAGGGGTCATCATCCGTCAACGGCGTCTTCTTCGTCTCTTCTGATGCCTTGAACTTCGGATTTGGCTTTGTTACCTCCTTCGTTGCGGGCATCTCGGACGGATCTATGCTCTTCTTGATCTCCTGGTACTCCTGGGCGTGCAGCACGGCTTCAGCAAAGGCGGCATTTCCATCCTCGCACTCTCGCGCTTTCTTCGGGTCTCCCCTGATGGTGATCACGCCGTTGGGACCTGGAATTTTCATCATATTGTAAATGTAACACGGGCGAGCCATAAAAGCCCAGTAAGCCGGACGTCCGAATATAGCGTGGTACGCGCTCTTCAACGGGACCACTTCGAAGGAAAGTGCCTCCGGCCAATAATTCTTTGGAGTTCCAAAGGTGACGTCCAAAGTAATCTCTCCCAGGGAATTAGCTTGTCTTCCTGGGACAACTCCGTGAAAGATCACATAGCTATGGTTCAGCTGGGTTTCTGAGATCTTCATCTGGCGTAGCGTTTCGACATAGAGAATATTGATGCTGCTACCGCCATCCATGAGGGTCTTGGAGAAACCATAACCGTGAATAAGTGGGTTGACGATTAAGGCGTATTTTCCTCTCCTGTGCAACTTAGGCGGATGATCAGCGCGGTAAAATGTGATTGCCACTTCCGACCAGTCCAAGTATTGGGGGACAACCGGAACTGTTGCGTTGAATTCGTGTAGAACTTCTTTCTTGACATTTGCTGGTTGAGATCCGAGGAAAGTGACGTAAGTGTCCTTCTTGGTGGGAAAAGTTTTCTTCCCTTCCGGCTTGGGATTTGAAGCATCAGCCTCCTCCATGTCGGAATCTTCCTTGGTCTCTTTGTCTTTTTCAGGATTTTTCTTTCCCTTCTTCCGCTTAGCTTTGTAGCCCGTGGTGTCATCTCTTTTGATGTTTTCATTGAAACGACATTCAACGTTGGTGTGGGACGAGGCCCCATTAGCGTCTAGGTGATGCACACATGGGTTATTGGCAATGTCGGCCCAAGAGTAGGTTTTGCCTGGTTGCTGGTCTCCTCTACCTTGGACCCTTGATGTCCCACGACCATGCCCGCGGCCTCCGCCGCATCCTCCTTGTCCTCCAGACCCGGAAATAGTCGTAACCACCGCTGTTTCCGCGCTGGGTTTCTCTTCCGAGGTATTTTTGCGCTTCTGAGCTTGTTGCTTTGGTTGTCTTGCCGACTGAGGCACAACTAGGATGTTGAGTTATCCCTTTGCATCGTCGTCAACATCTGCATACTTGCTCGCTGTTTCTATCATCTATCCCAAATCAGTGACCTTGTCACACTTCAAGCGGTGACGTAGTAGACCAATTGGGAGTCCTGCGATGAAAGGTTCAATCGCGGTTTGATCGTTTACTCCTTCACAGGAGTTCTTGGTGTCGATCCATCGTCCGAGGTAATCCCAGCAAGTTTCTCTGGCTTTCTGGATGCAACGCTGTAGGTCTCTGGCCGTATAAGGCCTCCGATACATGCCTTCGAAAATCCGAAAGAATGCACTTTGCATGTCATACCAGTTATGGATGGTGTTCTCCGAAAGTTCATTGAGCCATGATCGTGCCGTCTTCCGTAACATAAGTGGGAGATATCGGGTTGCGACCAGGCTGTTTTCGCCTTTAGCGATGCAGCAAGCTTGGAAAAAATCCTATAGCCAGGTATCTGGCCGAGCAATGCCGTCGCAGGCTTGGATATGTCTTGAGATAGCAAATCCTTCCGGGAATCTTGTAGCTCTGATGCGTGGTCCAAAACACTTTGGGCCCACGTAGATATCATTGTTTTCATAGCGCCGCGCCTCTATGTTGGAGTTGATCCCGTGCCTTGCGTTGTTCGGGGATAGAGATCGTCCCGAATGTTGGCTGTGGCTGCGGTGCCTTGGAGCCGGACTCCGGCTTCTGCCACCACCTCCTCCGCCACGTCGTCCTCCTTGTCCCCCTTGTGAGCCGTTGTGATGACTGCTTGGTGGAGAGGGTGGGGCAGCTGAATTGTTTTCGGCTGATCGCCGGCCTCCATCTGGAGCATCATTATTCCGGTTCCGGGAAGGATCTTCACTATGACGAGCCCCCTGCCGGCTCGTGCCAGCATGGTTTCCATCGTTCCTTCGTTCGGCGTTCCCACCACGATGAGGGTCAGCGGGACGGCTTGTATGTCTAGGAGGTGGCATTTTTTGATGATCCTCCTCCCGACGTTTCTCTTTATCTTCTCCCTTCGATCGTTAGACTCTCGCCGGGGAGGGTTCCTCGGAGTCAGTGCAGTAATGGCCTCTTTTTCAGCCGTTGGGGCGACGTTGCTCCAGTCACGTGCAATTCTGTGATGCTGTCCTGACGATCAGGTTCTTGAATAATTGTCTTCCCGGCGTTCGGGGTGATGATACTACTCCCGGACGCGATGGGGTCTTACGTCAGCCCATGCTGGATCTGTGCGACATTGGTCGGAATCTGAGACCAGTTTTTGACTTCCAGATAGGGCGACCGTTTGGTGCTTCAATCCCTTGTTGAGTAGTTTGATACCCAACCGGATCTCCTCAGGTCCTGGATTAGCCGATAAAATTTCTCGGGCCACCACGGTATTCTGTACTGGGGTTGGATATACCCAATCTCCTTTGCTATCTTTCTGTGGCTTCCCCATCTCATCTACAAAGAGGACGGCACGGATATGCGGGAATTGGTCGTCATTGGTATGACGCTTCCATGTCTTTTGATGCAACCGAGACATGTAATCCTTAGTTGCCATGCGTTTCTTCTCCTCCTCGATGTTTTTGGCTTCATCTAGGAGTTGTTGATGACACGCTTCTAGGGCTTGGGCCCTTTCGTCCAGCTCTTCAGCAGTAAGTTCTGCCACTGTAGGGATAGGTGTGGTTAATGCAGCATCGATGAGTTTACGCGCACCTTCTGTGATCACGTGTCCATCCACCGATTCTTCTTTTTTCGGTTCGTCTGTGATAAGTGCTCCATCCGAGTCTTCTTCGTATTCCTCGGCAATCACCTCTTCTGGCAGAGGGTCTTTTACCGGGGTCTTGTTCTTCTTGTGCTTCTTCTTTGCCTTCTTGGCAACGCTGGTAGCAAAGACGTCTTTGGGTCCATTTCCCGGAGTCAAGCTCTGATCGGTACTTTCGGACATCTGGACCTCGGGATTATCTCCGACGTCCATGTCATCCTACGCTTTGGGAGAGTGTTCCCTGGATCCTTCATACATGGCTTCTCCTTCTTCTGCAGCTTTGGAGTTATACTCCTCTTCATATTCCGCGGAGAACTTTCGGAAATCTGGTGACGTCATCGATTCATCCAAGGATGCGGGTACGTCGGCGTTTGTTCCAATTGCCTCTAGCACAGAGTTGGTGTTTTCTCCAGCATCGGCAGAGCTGGATCCGGATCCCACGTATCCGACGAAGTGTGATGCGTGCTTCCTGAGGTACCTGCGACTTTCGCGGTCGGCCATATCGAAACTTTTGATGGTCTCGAGAATTGCATCCGCGCTTTCGTCTTGCAGTATCATACGTCGTAGTGTGTACCTCAGGAAAGGCCTGTCTGTCTCGGCGTCATTAGAGCCGGAATCACTGTCGTTGATATGTTCCACCTGAATTTCGACTTCCACGGGTGTGTCGATCTGGGATCTGGCTTCTCTAGGGAGATCCACTCCAGATTCGACTTGGCCCGCTAGGTCTTCTTCAGGCTCGGATTTCTCCACTATCTCCGCAATTGGTGCGAGCTGGGTGGGACTAGTATTTTCTGAGATCCGGAACTCTGCCACCTCCATGGACAAAGGGGACTCAGAAAATTCTTCTGCCTCTATCATCACCACTGGGGTGGGTGGGGCAGGTTCAGCGAAACCGATGTAAAGATCGATCTCGCTAAAAGACATGATTGTGTAGGCAGTCATGGCCTCCCTAGCCGGAATCCAAGTCTCGCCGAGAACGATGAGAGGGACGTCGCTGGCGTAGAGGATGCGACCGACAGCGATAGTGTCGCCGATTCCGATTCTTGCAGATTCCGCTCGGAACATAGATCCGAAGCTCACTTGCCCCATGGTGGGCGCCAACTGTTGTCGGATTGATGACAAGTACGCCATGAGGGGGTCCTCGAGGCGTGCGGAAGAGAGAGGTGTGAGACGTACGGTATTCCAAGACGGTGAGCACACAAGTTTACCCAGGTTCGAATCCGCTGGCTTTGGACGGATCCTACTCCTGCTAGCAATCCCGTAATACGGCAGAGCCGGAATATGGGTTACAAGGGTTTCGCCTGTGCGAGTATTGGGTTGTAAGGTGTTTCCCTAAAGGCTCTCCCTAGGACGGCTTATATAGATATCCGGCCTAGGGTTTATAGGAGAGATCTATCCAGCTACGACTAAGAGTCGGTTACAGAGTACATCTTAAACTACAAGTAACATTATGGGCCTAAGTCGGTAAGTATTCTGGGCCTTCCCGTAGCCGGATTGGACTCCGTCTTCTCTTCCTGACTGGGCCGCCCGTGAAGCAAAGCTCTAACCCGAAGTGGGCCACCCTGGTCAGTGAGGAACTGTGAGGATACCAGGAAAGTATATCCCCAACATGTTCAGTAAGGAGGGGTGTTAATCTTCAATCTCATGCTATAGAAATGACATCTAAGTATAGGCCTAGTTTTATACTCTTTATGCTATCTATACTACTTTTTCAAGTCTAACTAAAAGTAAAGAACTTTGGTAAAGTAAAAGAGTAAAGCTTGCAAGTAAAACTTGGGATTGGTATAACTCAAAGGTATATAACCAAGCATGCCTAATGCATCTTGCTTAGGTTAAAGCTTGCATGGTTAACTTGTATAATTCTAGCTTGCCTTGATTGGTGCAGTGATTGAAGTTTTCTTGGTCTTCTGCTTGGTAGTATTCCCCCTCCTCGTATCCGGGGTCGGTACTATCATCTATAAATAAATACGGGGTACACAATCACCAAACAACACTTAACTGCTTCTATTTAGCAAACTAAGGTTCACACTAGATGATCTAGCAGCACCACAATCATCACATGGATTAAAGACTTAATCTCATTTAGTTTATTTTAGAAAAGTAATTTCTGATCATTGAAATTAATTAAGATTTAATATTCTCCAATTAAAATATGGGATCATGTGGACACATGTCATCACCACATATTCTAATACAGGGGAATGTGATTTAAAGGGTTGGTCATATTTATAAAGTTTAAGATTATTATTTAATAGATTAAAAGTGACTAAAAATGCCCAAATAGCATTCTTTTGGTACTAGTCCAATGTCATTGCATGTAAACCTAAATATTTTTACATATTTGGATAGATATTGTCAAATATGATTTTTGAGAGTTGGAATCAACTCAAAAGCTAATATGGTTGATTTTTGAAAAATGTTTGAATGTAGAAAAGTCTTTGTCTTATTATGTTTGGTGTAGGTGATCTCTAACTCCAAATGATTTAAATCCAACGGGCTTGGATAGATATTTTAATTATATTTCTAACAAATTTTGAATCATGCAATTTGGTTTAGTGAGACTCTCTGAAATGATTTTTGAATCTGTGGACAGAAACTAGTTTAAACTAAAATGGAAAATCCTTATTTGAATTTCTGGGCTACGCGGGTAAGCTAAACGGGGCGGCTCAACTGCACTGCACGGCGCAGCGGGCTGCTGACAGACGGGGCCCACCAGTCAGCGGGACTAATTAAACGAAACGGTACCTACGAATCTGAGCCATGCGACCTAATTCTAATCTAACGACTCGGATTCGTCGTCGACGACGAACTGCTCTGGCGAGAAATTAACCCTAACGCGGCGGTGGGGGTCTGGCTAGGCTCACCTAGGATCTAGCTAGGGTCGGCAATGGGGGCGATCTACGTGGTAGACGATGGCGGTTCAAGGCGCGGTCACGATAGGTCTAGGGGTGGTCGAAATCGACGGCGCCCTTCTCCTCCAGTAGCGGCGAGCTGCGGCCAAATTCCGGCGAGGGAGAGCTCGCCTTGCTCCGGGAAGAAGTGGGGGAGGCTCAGCAAGGAGGGTGCGTGTTGGGGTGTGGAGAAATGAGGGAGGGGAGGTCTCCATTTATACTGCGGCGAGGGGACCGAACGATGTAGGCGCGGGCTCGTCGGTGATGACGCTACATGCTGCTAGTGACACGGCTAAGGCTAGGGGACGGTGCTATGTTCTCTGGTGATCGTTGCTGGCTTAAAGGCGAGGCGTGGGGCGGTGTGGTTTGGTCAGGAGCCTGCCGTGTGGGAGCTGTCGGTCGCTCGGCGACGAACGGGGTTGTCTGTGGGGTTGTGGTGATCATGGCGATCGTGAGCGTGCACGGTGAAGGCGAGGCACGGTCTGTGCGAGGCGGTCGGGCGAGGCGATCTTGCGCGCTCTGGGCATGGTGCAGAGAGGCAGAGCGTGGCGTAGCTAGGGTGGTCCAGGGCTAGGCTGGGGTCGTGGCTTGGACAAGGGGTGGTGGTGTGCGGCGTGTCTGGTGCGCGTCGTGGGCGAGGGCGGCGATGCTTCTGGCGCTGTGTCCATTGTCGCCTGGTGACGACCACAAATGGGCGGCGGTCCACTATGCACAATGGCCCAAGAGGGGTTGGTCTGGGATCTGCTCGACCCTAGAGGGGACAAGAGAGTGAAGAGGGGACACTGGGGCGGGGGATTACTGCTCAGAACAGTGAACTTAGGCAGTAGTTAGTTTAGTGTCTGCAAGGTGTTTGCTGTAATGGCTGCAAGAACATTACTTTGAAATTTTTGAATGAAACTTTTCGAGTGATTTGATCTTAAGCTTGAGTATCTATGTTTGCTTGCAGAGGTCAAGGGGAATTGGTTTGAAGGGTTTTTGAAAAGTGTGATCTTAGTACATACACTTGATTCAATTTTCAAATGTCCTTTAAATTGATTTGGAAAATGTTTTTGTAAGTTTGTAAAGTGGACCTTGATACATTTTTACTTGGTCCAGCAAGGGGTGAAAAGACTTAGAAATGTTTCTGTTAAAATTTCTCTTCTAGGAACACTCAAAGTGACCTAATGGTTAACTTTGGTCAAAATGACCATTTGGTTATTTAATTCATTTTGGATTTCTTTTTCTTTTGATTTTTCTTGAAATTGGCCTAGATGATGTAGTATCCATCTTTAAACCTTTTCTCATCATTTGTAACAATCAAGCCTGGCATTTTCAATCAATCACCCATTAATGCAAAGCTAACATGCATTCATATTCATTTTATTAATAAAAGTTTTTGTTACCCCTAAATTGGGTGATTTGAACTTGATAATCTTGATTAGAAGTTTTGGGGTGATACACTCCCCTTTGGCAGGGTGCCGGGAAGAGCTTCAGATCCCTCCCGATCTAGGGATGGAGATGGCGGTGGCTACAGACTCTTTCGTGGAATTTTGACCGGGTCCTTAGGGATTTCGTCCCGGGAGACTTTTATAGGCGAAGGGGCAAGGTCAATGGAGTACCAGGGGGCCCACACCAGGTGGCAGTGCGGCTAGGGTAGGCCGCGCCACCCTAGGGTGTGGCTGCCCTGGTTCCCCTCTTCATCTCCCATCCGGACTCCGTGTTGCTTCAGGTAAAATATTGACTTTGCCTTTTGTCCGGTCCAGTTAAGAGAATATTTCCTTACTAGCATTTCTGAAACCAAAAACAACAGAAAATAGGCAACTGGCACTGTGGCATCTTGTTAATAGGTTAGTCCCAGAAAATGTGTAAAAATACTCCAAAGTGTGGACAAAACATAAGAAAGTAGATATAAAACAAGCATGGAACATAAAAAAATTATAGATACATTTACAACGTATCACCCCGCGAGGAAAAGCCTTAGTGACGGTAGCGACGTAGACGTGATGGTCTCTGAATTGGAGAATGGAGCTATCATTTGGGAACGTTTCCCCGGCAAAGCACGATGCATTGTCGATGACGCAGTCGAAGGATCCGAGAGTGAGCACTAGGCCCGAGGCAACACGCTCACCAGTGACAAGCGAAGTCCCGTGCGGAAGATGACCCCAGTCGCAGCGTTGTTCCCTACGGTGGGCGCCAACTATCGTGGTGTGGAACACGGCAGTGCCATCGGGGATGGATTTAGAGGGGACAATCAGATGCTAGCGGTGGCTACCGCAGACAAGATTGGGCACACGCACTGCAAACACAGCATGGTACCCAGGTTTGGGGCTCTCTTGGCGAGATAGCACCCATACTCCTGCAAGGATCTACTATATCAAGGGAAAACACCCAGTACAAATTCTCCTGGAGCTATATCTGTTATGAACTAGAGAGAAACTAGAGGTAGAAGATGATCTAGAGAGGCCCGTCTAAGGTTATCCCTTCCCCCCTTATATATTGGCTAGGGGTGCAGGTTACAAGGTTGGTCGCCTGGTGGGACCCAAACGGTGGGCCATAGCGGAATTGTTAGTGCTATAGTGGTTAGCCGCCAGCTTTATCCCGCATAGAGTGGATGTCGTATCCTACAGTATGGGGGGTGCCGCAGTCCAGGCTAACACAAAGTCAAGAACCCGAAAACATGCCCCTACTTCGACTATCACTCCCTCCGGATCCTTGGTACTGATTCCAAGGTAACCGGATGGAGCTGGCCATCCAGAGTTGTGAGACCCTGGTGCATGGCTTAATAGGATTAGTAGTATACCCATACCAACAAGTTGCAACTTCTTTTCCCGAAGCTCATTTGGAAAGAACTCTGAGGTTAAGTGTGCTTGGCTTAGATCAATTTGAGGATGAGTGACCAACCAGGAAGTGGGTACCGGGTGCGCACGAGTGAGGACAAAGTGCACATAAAATACTAGTGTTGGTCTGTTGGGTTAGTCTAGAGATCCTATTGAGCTGCCAAGAGTGACTACCGCTGGTCCGGAGAGGCCGGAGTGTTACAAGGGTGGGTCTATGTGAGACCCTAGTGCATGGCTTAATAGGATTAGTAGTAATACCCATACCAACAAGTTGCTACTTCTTTTCCAAAAGGTCATTTGAAAAGAACTCTGAGGTTAAGCGTGCTTGGCTTAGATCAATTTGAGGATGGGTGACCGACCGGGAAGTGGGTACCCGGTGCGCACAAGTGAGGACAAAGTGCATAAAAAGACTAGTGTTGGTCTGTGGGGTTAGTCTAAAGATCCTATTGAGCTGCCAAGAGTGACAGCCGCTAGTCCGGAGAGGCCAAGGTGTTACAAGCGGGCACTTCTGGTTGGCCGACTAGACAGGCCAGCCGGGGTGATCTTGGTTGTGGTCCGGTTGGAGCGTGCCAACCTACTGCATCTTCATGTCCTGCGGCCATTTGGCCTAATCATTCTGGACCCGACCATTTGTCCTGGCTTATCCTACACAAGGGTAATTCCCCCGACAACAAGATGACTGATGAGCATCCCATTATGGACTAGGCTCATGAGATACAATCCCTTGCCAAATAACTTGTGTAGTTCAAGTGTACCTTACCAGAAAATTTCATGGCCGGGGGCTTTGCCAAGATTCCTCCTTCGTGGAGGAACTTTGCTACTTCTCTAAAACATAACAGACAAGAGTTTTTTGTTTCGGATCTCATTGGATCTCTTCATGTTGAATAAAAGGCGACAACAAAAGATACACGTGCTCGAGGTTTTGATGGAAGTTCCAGCACACATGTGGTGCAGAAAAATAACTTCTAGTCCCACAAGTCCAAGAATAAGAACAAGTATAAGGGCAAGGGAAAGTTTGATGGCAAGAACAAGGCCTCGAGGACTACCAACTTCAAGGAGAAGACTCTGTACAAGAAGAAAGATCCTACCCTGTTTGTGGTGATCCTAATCATTGGGATCCTCTCTTCCCTAATTGTTTTGATAAGCGCTCACATGGAAACATCAGCAAGTCCGCTAATGTTGTTGTTAGTGATACTGAGATGAAGGATGTTGGGTACGCTATATTTTCTACTATCCTTTCATTTTGTCATTCACCTGAATGGTGGATAGACACCGGTGCCAATATACATGTATGTGCTGATATTTCCATGTTTTCTTCTTATCAGGTCGCACGGGCTGGCTCTATGCTGATGGAAATAGACCACGTGCTTCTATTCAAGGTGTTGGTACAGTAAATCTGAAGTTTACTTTGGGGAAGACCGTACAGCCGAAGAATGTGCAACACACCCCTCCATCAATAAAAATTTCGTCAGCGGATCACTTCTATGTCGAGATGGTTTTAAGTTAGTTTTTTAGTCCAATAAAGTTGTAATATCTAAGTATGGACTATTTTTTTGAAAAGGCTATGAGTATGGAGGCTTCTTCCGCCTTTCTTTGTTATACTTATGCGCTAAAGTTATTAATCATGTTTGCAATGATAATGGGTCCATTATTTGGCATTCACGACTTTGTGATATTAACTTTGGTTGCATGACGTGGCTGGCCAACATGAGTTTAATTCCGAAATTTACTAATGTCAAGGGCTCTAAGTGCCAAGTGTGCATGCAAGCAAAGCAACCTCGCAAGTCTAACAAGACTGCGGAGGCAAGTGTTTTGGCACTACTAGAGCTCATACAATCAGATCTTTGTGAGATGAATGGTGAGTTGTCAAAAGGTGGAAAGAAATATTTCATGACATTGATCGATGATACCACCAGATACTGATATGTGTATCTTCTGAAATCCAAAGATGAAGCTTTGATTTTTTTTCAAAATCTATAAAGCTGAAGTGAAAATCGACTTGATCGTAAGACTTAGCGACTTAGGTCCGATCATGGTGGAGAGTATTTTTCCAACGCATTTGATTCTTTTTGTGCGGAACATGGTATAATCCATGAGAGAACGTCTTCCTACTCGCCCAGTCTAATGGGGTGGCTGAAAGAAAGAACCGTACTCTAACTGATTTGGTTAACGCCATATTAGAGACATCGGGTCTCTCCAAGGCATGGTGGGGGAGGCGATTGTGACTACATGTCACGTCCTAAACCATGTTCCCACTAAGAACAAAGAAATTACACCATTTGAGGAATGGGGAAAGAAATGGTTAAAACTCTCTTATTTACGGACTTGGGGTTGTTTGGCAAAAATAAATGTGCCACTACCTAAGAAACATAAGCTTGGACCAAAACCGTGGATTGTATTCTTCTGGGATATGCTTTTCATAGCATTGGCTATAGATTTTTGAAAATAAAATCTGAAGTATCTGACATGCGTGTTGGTACTATTATGGAGTTGAATGATGGGACTTTCTTTGAAGACATCTTTCCCATGAAAGATTCGTCTAGCTCAACAAATCAGGAGATGCCTAGTTCATCTAGTCAAGAATTAATTACAATTCTTAAACCCATCATTTCGATAGAACATTCTGATAATCCTATGGAGGATAACAATGAAGCTCCTACTAGGAGTAAGAGACAAAGGACTGCAAAGTCTTTTGGTGATGATTTCATTGTATACCTCGTGGATGACACTCCCACTTCTAGTTCAGAAGCCTATGCATCTCAAGATGCTGACTGCTGGAAAGAAGCCGTTCGAAGTTAGATGGATTCCAACATAGCAAATGGAACTTTGGAAATTACTGATCATCCTTATGGGTGCAAACCTATAGGATGTAAGGGGGTGTTCAAGAAAAATCTTAGACCTGATGGTACTATTGAGAAGTACAAGGCATGCCTTGTTGCCAAGGGTTATACCAAGAAAGAAGGCGAATATTCCTTTGATACTTATTCACCTATGGCTAGATTGACGACCATTCGAGTACAACTATCCTTGGCTACCTCGCATAGTCATCTCGTTCATCAAATGGATGTTTAGACAACTTTCCTAAATGGAGAGTTAGTTGAGAAAATTAATATGGATCAGCCGAATGGATTCGTGGTAGATGGTCATGAAGGAAAGGTGTGCAAGTTGCTGAAGACTTTGTATGATCTTAATCAAGCACCTAAGCAGTGGTATGAGAAGTTTGAAAGAACTTTAACTAATGAAGGCTTTGTTGTGAACGAAGCTGACAAAGGGTGTGTACTGTCTCCATGGTGGGGGTGAGGGATTCATCATGTGTGTGTATGTTGATGATATACTAATATTCGGGACCAATCCTGATGTTATCAAGGAGGTCAAAGACTTTCTATCTCATTGCGTTGAGATGAAAGATCTAGGAGTGGATGATGTGATCCTGAACATCAAGCCGCTGAAAGATGATGATGGTGGGATAACACTGCTTCAGTATCACTATGTGGAAAAGATCTTGAGTTGTTTTGGGTATAGCGACTACATATATTCTCCTACACCATATGATCCTAGCATATTGTTTCGAAAGAATCAGGGAGATCCTAAGGACATTAAATATCAGCTGAGATATTCTCAGATTATTGGCTCGCTTATGTATTTAGCCAACGCTACGAGGCATGACATCTCCTTTATTGTAAGCAAGTTGAGTTGATTTGTGCCAAATCCTGGAGATGTTCATTGGAAGGCCCTTGATAGGGTTTTGCGTTATTTGAAAGGCACTTCGAGCTATGGGATTCACTACTCTGGGTATCCAAGGGTACTTGAAGGGTATAGTGACTCAAACTGGATTTTTGATATTGATGAGACTAAGGTCACGGGTGGTTATTTGTTTACACTTGGTGGTGGCGCTGTTTCCTAGAAGTCTTGCGAGCAGACCATCTTAACAAGGTCAACTGTGGAAGCAGAACTCACAATATTAGACATAGCTACTTTTGAAGAAGAGTGGCTTCGTGAGCTCTTGATGGACTTACGTGTGGTTGAAAAACCAATACCCTTAATTCCTATGAGCTGTGATAATCAAACTGTGATCATTAAAGTAAATAGCTCTAAGGACAATATGAAGTCATCAAGGCATGTGAAGAGGAGAAAGAAATCTGTCAAGAAAATGAGAAATTCCGGAGCTATTGCATTAGATTATATCCAAACATCTAAAAATCTGGCAGATCCCTTCACAAAGTGTCTATCACGTAATGTGATAGATAATGCATCGAGGGAGATGGGTTTGAGACCCACACTTTGAGTTGCCCATAGTGGTAACCCACTCGATGTGATCGGAGATCCCGTGTAGTAGAGTTGGGAGACAAGATGTTGGTCAGCTAGGAGGAGAGTATCCTTACATTATACTACCACTCTGTATAGATGCAATACTCTCCTATTGTGCATGACAGGTTGATATTTATCTTAATATGTTCTAAGTGGCTTGTTTAAAGCAAAGATATTGTCATGCAGAGCATCTTCTAAAGAACACGCCTATATGAGTCTGACTGTCAAACATCGCACTTCATAGAAGTTGGGTGCTCTCTAATAAACTCATGAAAGGCCACGGAGTATGACGCACAAGCTCCAAACTGCGGGGAAGCTTTGTGGCAGCCCTGTATCGATTTAGACTTTGTGTGAAACTAGTGCGCACCAAACTTGTAATTCAAGGCATAGTCCACTATTGAAGTTGCAATCTAGTGTAGCATGAAGTTCTAAGTGGAAGTTGAACTTAATAGTCTCCACCTGGCACGAGTATATAAATAATGTTCTAGAACTGTTTGATGTGATATGATGAGATACTCCTATGAGACTTTGTGGGGATTGTTGGAATTTAGTTGTGGGCTTTAGCCCATGGCACAATACAAATTCTAAAATTCTCAAGGCTCATTCATGCCTAGAAAGGGGTGGCACCGAAGTTTAGTCCCACCTTGCTAGTTTGGAGGGAGCTGCACCAATATATATATAGTGGAGCGAGAGAAGATGAGTGACATACACGCGCTCCTCCTCCTCTGCCGTCCGCCTCGCCCCGTCCCGCCACGGCGTGCAGTTTGCGGAATTGTGCCTCGGTGCATAGCTTATCTTTTTGTTTCTCGGGAAAATTACTACGCAAGTTATTTTTCTATCAGCTGTTTCCGATCTTTCCGGGTCGTGGGCTGTTACTAACTCGGACGTGGGCTGCGCCACACGTATTACCCGACCGACGCTATGCTACACCTTCTCTATCCCCTCTTACGATGTACAGTGGACAACGGGACAGTAGACCTCCGGAACCCCGCCTCTCGTGAACCTGTACGGGTGAGGGGTGATCAGGTTTTTGGGGAGAGCTTGTGCGCGACTAATGACGGCATCACTTCGACCAACCGTTCCTTCCCTGATGAAAACTTCTTCCCAGACATCAGCAACCTTTACATTGACGACATGGCCGACGACACTGGTGTCAATGCCAACCTGAACACGAACGTGAATCCTCCTGCAACACCGTATGCAATCTGCTCCTATCTACTTCAGTCTTTGTTACAGTTTATTGTACTAGCTCTTGGAATAGGTGTGATCTATTTATCTTTGTTAGATGTGATCTGTTCGTCTATTCTGCTAGTATGCAGGATTAGGTTAATTCTTGCAATTATAGTCATGCTTTATTATTGGTTATTTTGGATTAAACAATATGATAATTTGCTTATATTCTCAACAGATGATTGTGGATGTTTGCCTCAGCCATGCCGCGATGAGGTGTATGTAGGGCCGACTCTATTTGTGTGGCCCTTGGGCGAAGTCGAAAAAAAGGATCCCTGCGGTTATAGTTACTTACTTTACTTATACTTGGAAAAATTGATGCCAGTTCACTACTCACGGTTATCCAAGGAATGCTCATTGGCCTCAAGATCTGCATTTGCATTATCCTCATCATCTTGCTCCGCATCTGATTCTTGATATTGATTATTATTGTTAGTATCAACACTACTGATTGTTGGAAAATATTTATCTAAATCACCTCTTTAAGATTCAATCAGCTGACAATTGTCTCGGTGGCATTGTAGCATGAATTAATGGTGATGGAATTTACAAATCTTTAAAGATAAAACCCTAATTGAATTATTGCATCACAGATTTGATGAAGGATTATAAAAACGCTGTCGAGAGAATAAACCTTACCCCTCAAGGGCGACCGGACTACCACAGGCGAGCAGGGTTGCAGGGCCGGTCGGCCGGAGCGTGTCGCCCACACCTTCAAGTCGTGAGGAACAGCCGAACATGGGCAATGGATGGAGGCTGGATCAGTGATCGCCCGAAAATTAATATATGGGATCCTCGATTCACGCTAATTACCTTGCACGCCCATGGAACTGAAATGAAGTCCCCGAAAATGAACAGATTTACGCTAATTACGGTGTATGGGTGTCGGCGTTGGTCGCTAGGGCGTCGACTCATGTGAGGGTGTGGCCAAGAGGCCGCCGTGTTGTGTTCCTTTTTTATGGATTTCTCCTGTTATTCCTATATATCCTTTTCGACTTACTCAATCAAAGGCATTGTTGATGATCGGAAAAAAGTTTACTTCATGTTACAAACATTCTTATCTAAATAATTCGGTTCAAAACTTCATAAAAAAACAATGAAGTTAGGAATAGATCAAATATAAGTATGGACTGAATATAAGTATATTTTCCTTTCTGTTTTTGATATATCTAACATCGTATCCTGGCTAGTAGACATGGCAAACAAAAAAATTACTCATAAAACTTGCATCCTGCCCAAAATAAGATAATCTGTTGGGCGGCGTTTCTAACGAAGGCGTCCACTCCAAAAGTCCTTGAGGCAGCTCCCGACGCGAGACTCCGTGTTCATCGGCAGCGCAACGACGTCGCACCGGACGTGGAGGCGGTCGTCGTCCACGTGCTCCTCCACCCACTTCATGAGCTCTTCCTTGTCGACGAAGTCGCCCATGCGCCCGAACCGCTTCTCGTAGTAGATCTCCCCCCGGACAAGATCGCTTGGCTCGATGAGCCGGCTGAACGCCGGCGCCCCTGCCCGGTCGACGATGCTCACCTGGCACGCGGCGGGCGTCGGGATGCCGCCGGAGCTCTTCTCCTCCACGTGGAGGCAGACGCCGACGAAGCGGCGGCTGTGCTTGTCGAAGAGGCCACCGCCTAGACCGTTGGGGTAGTAGGCGAGGGAGCAGTCGAGGCCGCCGACGCGGAACTTGCCGGACATGATTGGGTTGTTGCTGCCGTGGACCATCCTGTGGACGAGCTCGCAGCCGTCGATCCGGAGGAGGTGGGATCCCGTGACCGGCCGCGCGCGGACCGAGGAGAAGGAGCCCGCCGCTCGCCGCAAGGCGCCCTGGAGGGCCGGCAGCATCACGTCGGTGGCCGCCGCCGCAGCAGCAGACATTGTCGATCGTTCAACTTCAGCTGATGATCCTGAGGTTTTCCGAGGAGAAAGAGAGCAGACTACGTATACGGCATACGCTGGATTCAACGTGCGTTAGAGCTATACCACGCAGCGAATATAAAGGTTCAGAGATAACCGTGTCCGGGTTCTACTCAGGTTTACATACAAGCTTGATCTGCCGTCTCTCCGAACTCCGATCATAACACAGAGTCGTCTCTCCAAGAATCCCTTTCATAATTGACTCGACCGATGAATCCGTTTCTACAAAGTAGTACATCTGGTCAAAACACCTGGTCGGCCCAAGAGTACATCGAGGAAGGATATGAAGTCGGCATAGTATTGGCGCATCATGATGTACACCTCGAACGACTACTCCTCATTCACACTGAGAATCAGTGAATTCCGGCAAGTTTGATTTCCACGTGTTCCCTATTCCTTCCAATCCTACATCCATGCTTAAAATATTTCGGCATGGTAATACTCCCTCCGAAACAACTTGCTAAAAAAGACTATATATATTGTGGAACAGAGGGAGTATTTGATATCCCAATGGTGATCCATGAAACCTTTTGCAATTGATCCATAGTGTGTTCCCCTAGCTAGCGTAACTAGTACAACAGGAGCAGTGAAGTATGTTTATATTGTTGGTTTCTCGTTTTCTCCTCCAGTCCACCTTCACAATTGATGGCTCAAATCCAATCGTAATAGTTGCCAGCTTTTTTTTTACCGTACTCTGGTACTCCCTAGAGCAAGGTCGGAGTACGGATTGAATATGTCCATTGGTTTGCAAGGATTTTTTTTTTCAACTAGGAAAGGTCCCGAAGGATCCAGATTCTGCATTATTAATTAGGCGGTGGGTACACCTTTACAGAAAGGACCCGAAAGGGAAAAGGAATTACAACATGGTCCAGTACATTAACACATAGCACCCTACAGACGGCCACGAAAACGCGATCAAGACCTTGATTGTTGCCGCTGATGAATGCCTCGAACAGCGGCCATCTATGTCGGTGCCGGGGACAAAACCACTTGGACTAGCAGAAATGCGAAGCGCCGCTTTGAGGCTGAAGCAGATCCTTTCGAAGTGGAGGAAGTAGACCCAACAAAGCTCTCGAGTACGGCGAGGCTAACCATATGGCCGAAGATAGCCGTGTTCATCCATGAACACCACTTGGAAATTGCCGTACCATTTGCAGAATCGATACTTGAGCCTATCAGGCATCCCAACCCACCACTAGCGCTGTCAGGCTCCAAACTTCCCCTTTCTCTCCCTCACCACCATGGACGCCCAAGAGAAGTATAGAAATCTGAAGCAAGTCGCCCTGGCGGTAGGACAAGACGAGCTTATTTACCAAGTTGGTGGCTCCATCTCTGTCCAACACTGTCTCCGACCGTCGGAGCTCCGTTAGGAATAAGAAGGGAAGCAACCTCCCGAGACCGCTCGCATGCACCAAGGAGTGGCTTGGAGACACCAGCTTATTGGCGGACATCCTCCAGCTCCGCTCCATCGCAAAAGACCCCTCCTGCCACCGGAGAAGTCCAGCAAGCAGGCTCCAGCTACTCCAGATACGACCGGCGAGATCTAAAGCCCTACTCCCATACTCCACAGGGGGAAGCCACTAGACCTACTATACATCCTACTCTGGTGACTTGCTCCTCCCCTTAGCCATCGTCGAACGGCAACGCCGCCGGGAACAACCTCAGTTTGGCCCGGGGCAACACGGAGGACTCTCAACTACTGTAGTAGAAACGAGAGAGTGAGGGAAGGAAAATCAGTGCCTTGCAGGGATATTTTAGACCTGTTCGAATGCTAGGTGTGTTTTTATTCCATCTTAATTCTCCATATCATACCAGATAGATTAAATGATATTGCTATTTTCATTTGTAGTTCCAAACTTCCGGTCAAAAATAACTTCATTGTACCTTATTCATTCAATCCCTTGCATGAGTTTTGTCATCTCATAGAGTAGATAGATGTAGCTGAAGTTGAAGCGTTGAACTGCTAATTAGCATGGTTTTGATTTAGTAAGATTGCTTTTGGATTAATTTTGAAGATTGGAAGTTCCATTCTTCAGGTACAATAGTTTCACAAGAATAGGCATGTTTTCGAGATTGTAATCTACACTGGTACAAACGCATTACTTAGAGACATCAATTTCCCATGGGACTCAGCCGGTTTCTCGTTCCAGCTCAAGCGCATAGCTTCTAAGAGCACACTACCTGAGCCAGTTTTTCTTTCCAGCTCTTAGATACGAAACCTCAGACGGTGCAAAAAGGAAAATAACTCTAACATGTACAAGATGAAGACGGCCTGTATTTCGAACCACTTGCAAAAACTCGTCAACCTTAGACGGTCTATACTAGGGACCGTCTCCAATAGTCAGGCGACCTGAGTTGGATTCGAATAAAGACCGTTTCTAGAACTAGTGTGCCTCGAAGCGGATTTTTAAGTGACTGTCTCCGGTGTGTGTAAACCATTTTAAGTAATAGCATGCTAATTCAAACTTGATCATAGCTGACATGACACATAATCATGATTCAGCAGATAGGTAGATGCATTATCTAAAGAACTTATTATAGCAACTCGATCATAGTAACAATAGCCACATAGTTTGGGAAATCCATACAAATTTAACAATTACACGTTATGGTAGTACATACAAACGGCAGTCCATAAATCAATCAGCTAGCATAATGAGTACTCTCTAACAAACTAGGATTGCATTTATAATCGGTAGCCCGGTGGAAGTTGCTGAACCAAAATATGTACCTCTCGATTATCCTTTTCATCAAAGCAAAAAAGGACAATGGTATCCTAATTTAGGTTGAAACTTCTCACAACCTTCTCCGATCCAGTCATCAAGATTGCATTTGACCCTGCTCCCATCTTCATCCTAACCATCTTTGGCGTTTTGCTCTTCATTTGCCAAACATGGACATCAATAGGTTTATCAAGGCGATTGTTTAGGTATTTTTTTGTAAACTCAGCTCCAAATGTATGGGTAAGCACATAGAATTGAAGAATTAGCATGCTTGTGATTACTGAAAGTATTTAAATATCACATGGTAGCTTATTGACAACATGATCAATAATATATAATCTTACTAGTTGGCACTTCTTTTTCATGATAGATGAATAGGACAGCCTGTAGACGTAGTACTTGATTTTTGGTGGAAATTTGGGTTCACACCAGTCTAAGAGTAAGTCTACATAAACTTCTTTCAGCTACATGTCGTTTCCAAAAAGGCTCTACTTATCAAAATTAGTGTCCCCCTTGTGTTGAGGCCTTGATGCAACAACACATAAAAATTTCAATACAGTGGAATATTAATGTCTACCGTCTAAACGAATACAAAACAGATGACTGCAATTTTGATATTCTTTTGATACCTCTAAATTCAATCATCTCAGTGGACTCTTCATCTGTTGACTGGAATTTAAAACCACCAAAGTTAATACGAAAATTGTCATCGCTAGACAGCGTGACTGCATCGTAACTTGAGGTTCCCATATGTTAAATAGATATAGACAAAGAGCATCTTAATACAATCAAGATCCAAGAAGACTAATGAAGTGAAAATCGAAATAGACCAATGAAGTGACAATTAAATCTCTATTGTTGGAAGTGACAACTGCAGATTTTAAGATTTATACAAGGAGAAAAGAGTTGGGACAGATGCAGGCCGTCTGGGGGAGGCTCTCCCGACGGTGCCGTCGGGTCTTCGCAGCTCGGTAACCCTGAACCTTAAATTTGATAAGAAAAATGGCAAATCCCATGGCAAAATTCCTAAATCGTAGCTGCTAATTTAGGATTTCGGGGGTTTGGTTTTCACGCATGCCTTCCTGGACGATGAAGGGGTCCTTGGAGGTGAGGGAGAGCGTCCGCATCGTAGCGGACCGGAGGGGGGTGGTGGAGAGGCAGGGGACCAGAGGACACGGTGGGGGAGGGCTGCGGTGGTGGACAATGGTTGATGGCTCAATGCACGGCGCCCAGAAAAGTGCTTGTGCGGTGTTGATGTAGAGCTTGTTGGGAACCCCAAGAAGAAGGTATGATGAGCACAGCAGCAAGTTTCCCTCAGTTATGACACCAAGGTTTAATCGAACCAGTAGAAGCAAGGAAACACCCCAAAGGTGTTACTAGCTGAGCTTTGGCAGGGCGCACTACCGGTGCTATTAGCAACGTGGAGACATGCACAACACAACCACATAACTTTGTCCCCAACTTGCTATGAGGTTGTCAATCTCACCATGTTTTGCGGAAAACAAAGGATTAAACGTATCGAATGGAAAGAAGTAAAAGTTTGCAGAAAGTAAACACAAAGCAGTAAAAGATTGTAGATTGTATGTAAAAGAAAAGGACCGGGATCCATAATTCACTAGAGGTGGCTCTCCTTAAGATAGATAACATGTTGGGTAAACAAATTACAGCGAGGCAATTGACAAACACCGAGAAAGAAATACATGCATATACTAATCATCTTGACTCCTTTGAGACTTGATTGGGCATTACAACATAATACATAGACCACCATCCAACTGCATCTATGACTAATAATCCACCTTCAGGTTATCATCCGAACCCCCTCCAGTATTAAGTTGCAAGCAACAGATTATTGCTTTATGAACTGCGTGTAAAGTAAACAATACGATTGTTCTATCAATAAAGGATTGTTGTTTTCTCCCTAGTAGCAACAACACATCTAGTACCTTAGAGATTTCTGTCACTTCCCCAGATTACCAAAGGCATGAACCCACTATCGAGCATAAATACTAACTCTTGGAGTTGCTAGCATCTACTTGGCCAAGATAGTTACTAACAACGGATAGCATGCAAGATCACAAATAACAAATACATGGTAGAATCAATAATCAATCTGAAATAGCATCTCAATATCCATCGGATCCCCGCAAACACAACATGAAGAATTACAAATAGATGATCTTGATCATGAACGGAGCTCAAAAGATCTAAACATGAAAGCACAAAGGAGGAGAACCAGCCATTGAGCTACTACATGCATCCGTAGTCCAAGGATGAACTAATCACGCATCACACCGGAGGCTTGCATGGTGATGAAGAAGGCCTCCAGGGTGAATTCCCCTCTCTGGCAGGGTGCCGGGAAGAGCTTCAGATCCCTCCCGATCTAGGGATGGAGACGGTGGTGGCTACAGACTCTTTCGTGGAGTTTTGATCGGGTACTTAGGGTTTACGTCCCGAGGGCATCTTATACTCGGAAGGGGAGGCCGAGGGGGTGCCTGGGCTGGCCACACCACCCCCTGGCGCGGGCTAGGCCTGGCAGCGCGGCCAGGTGGTGTGGACGCCCTCTGGCCCCACACCATCTCGTATTCTGGCACTTGATCACTTCCGGAAAAATAGGCACTTTGGCTTTTGTCCCGTCCAATTCCGAGAATATTCATTTTCTGACATTCCTGGAACCAAAAACAGCAGAAAACAGGCAGCTGGCACTGTGGCTCTTGTTAATAGGTTAGTCCAAGAAATCATATGAAAAGTACTCCAAGAACAAAACACAAGAAAGTGGATAAAACCAAGCATGGAACATCAAAAATTATAGATACATTTGCAATGTATCAACATCCCCAAGCTTAACTCCTGCTCGTCCTCGAGTAGGTAAGTGATAAAAAGAAAGCATAATTTTTGAGCTGACATGCACCATCAAAGACTTGATCAAAGTATTCGCAAAACATTCAAAGCTGGGATCATAGTACTTCAATCATAACATGAAAGTCAAAGTTCTAGCAATAAGCAAATAAACTATGGTGCAACATGAAAATGCACAAACAAAAGATTCATGAATAACAATGCTTTGCAAGACGTTTGTTTGTTTCACATAAAGAAAACATAGCATAATAGTATTCAGCTTGTCCCTCAATAAAGTAGCAAATATAAATGCATAGGACACCTTCAAAGTTCATAAGAGTGACTAGATACAATAGTTTAAAACAAGCAATATCAAGTTATGCATCAATCAACTAGTCTTGGGACAATGCACATAGAACTAAGAATGGCCACTATGCTCTCAAAGTAGGTGCATAAAGATAGAAGGTGGAGACTCAATATAATGGTGGAAGAAAAGCCTTTGTAAAAGGAAGTATGGATTTAAGTCTCATAAAGAGCTTCCAAAAATTATGGTACTTATAGCTTTCAGCTCTCATTGCCCCTATCATAAGCATCTTGAAGTGGTTAAGGTTAAAGTGACACAACTAAGAGGATATGCTTGACAAGTTATAAACCGAAATCTCATGAACCTTACTTACGAAGACCGATCATCATGCTACTCAACTTCAGTCACGAGTAAGCTCTTGTCATTGTAAGTATGTGTGTATCATTAAGAACTGCCAATGGGGTACCCCTTTCACATGATACGGGAGCTTTCCCATAATCAAAATGACAAGGCAAGTAGACAATGAGCATCTCAACGATCTTTTTATTTGCTATTTGCATAGGTTTTTATTGAGGATGCTTCATAGAGTGCTCATTATGGTGATGCTGCAAGTTTCCACCATGATTAGGCATGGCTTAGGCTAGCGGCCCAGACGTTTCTCTAACACACATACACACTCCATGATCTTACAAGTTCCACTTTTATTTCACACCGCCGGGATCCGTAAGCAAAAGAACATGATATCAACGGGGTACAAAGTACAAGTGCAATGTTGAAAACGTTCCCCATGAAACATGGTTCTGCTAATTTTAACTTACAAAGCGCAAGCATATACGCAACAAATAAGGACCCAATGGTTCAAGTTTATTAAGGGCAAGTAAAGTAAAGTGTGCCATCAAGTTCGTGAGAGCTTTAATCACTAGTTTTCTCATAACAAGTTTAATTTGGAAGGTAAACAAAAGCATGAATATACTTGGAATAGCATAATCTAGTAGGTAGGTATGGTGGACTCTTTGAAATAACTTGGTTTAGGGAGTTGGATGCATGAGTAGAACTCATACTTGGTTGTGGAGGCTAGCAAAAGACTGAGAGCGACAAACTAAGAGAGCAATAATGGCCATAATCATGCAGGCGACAAAACATCATTGATCAAAGCATAAAGTGATACTACAAGTTGAAAACTAAAGGATCATAAAGGCTATGGTGACTTGAGATAGTCATAACATGGTGTGAGCATGTGCCAAGTCAACCCAAATAAAGCATCAAAGGAGAATACCACTATACTATGCTTTAATATGCTAAAACAACGCAGGATTCATCCAAGGAACATTAAGCAATCTCAATTGTTTATAACAAGTGATGCTACAACAAAGAATACTAAGCATAAAGCCAAAACAATATCAAGCATGGCATGATAAAGCATAGGCCACAGTCAAAAACGAGCTCTTTTTACCACATAAGTATGAACTTTCCTACTCTTTTCCAAACCAAACCAAACTATTTGCAAACCAATGTATGAAAGAGGGGGTCCAAAAAATTTATTCAGAAAACTAAGCAAACAAAAGCAAATGAAAAACCAAAACAAAAACGAAAAAGAAGACGCTCCAAGAAAAACACAACTGTGCATGAAACAATAAAAATGAAGCGTTTGGAAGAAACCTGCGATTTTTATTGATGAAGAAGGGGATGCCTTGGACATCCCCAAGCTTTTACGCTTGTACTTCTTGGATATTTCTTGGGGTGACACGCGTGGCATCCCCAAGCTTGAGCTTTAGTCCATCCTTTATCTCATTACTCATTCCTTCCATACACCTGAAATTTTTCCTTCATACAAAACTTCACACAATCTTTATTAGCAACATTAGTGCACTTAAGATAAATAAGTCTTAAGGTTCAGTTCTAACACCAAATAAACTTCCATTAGAACACTAGCTACTGTAGCACTTCCCTCAAAAAGCTCAATTCCCCAAAAGAACTCAAGAAGGAACTAACAAGAAGCAAATGCATAAAATGGCAGAAATCTGTCAAAAAAGACCAGCAGGTAAAGACGAATTTGTTCGAAGAGCTTCTGTTGCTCAAATCAAAAAGTGTTGAACTAACGCAAGTTAGATAACAACCTGGCGCAGAAGCACAAACAATTACAGCTCAATCCTACATACAGAGCTCTCTCACGAATATTTACGGTGAAGCACATAAATCTGTTTCGGGACAACAACTTTCCCAATCATTACTTCTCTCTCATTAGAGGTTACTCTTGGCACAAAAAGCAAATAAAAAGGATAAGGAGGGGTTATTACAGAGGTAATAACTTCCAAAACTCATCTAAAACTTTTGGGTTGTCTCCCAATAAGTACTTTTCTTTAACGCCTTTAAGTTAGGCATAAGAAGAAAAGAAAGAATCAAGTGTTCTCAAATGAAGAAGCATTAAGACCAAATTTTGTTTTCATAGGAGAAGCAAAAGAAATATTTTCTCTCTTTTTAGGGAAGTGTTATATACCTTTCTTGAGTGGGAGTTGATATTTAATGGTGCCTTTTTTCATATCAATGATGGCACCAACAGTTCTAAGAAAAGGTCTTCCCAAAGTAATAGGACAAGAAGCATTGTATTCAACATCCAAAACATAGAAATCAACGGGGACATAGGAATTGTTAACCATAATAAGAACATCATTAAGACTCCCCATGAGTTTCTTTTTAACATTATCATCAAGTGGGACATTCAAATAACAATCTTCAAGAGGAGGCAAATCAAGCATATCATAAATACTTCTAGGCATAATAGAAACACTACTATCAAGATCACATAAAGCTTTGAAATCAAAGTCATCCACTTTCATATTAATGATGGGTTCCCAACCATCTTCTTGTTTTATAGGAATAGAAGCTTTATGTTTCATCTTTTCTTCTTTAATCTTTATGAGAGCATTAGTAATGTGTTTTGTAAAAGCCATGTTCATAGCACTAGCATTAGGACTTTTAGCAAGCTTTTTTTTAGGAACTTAATAACTTCAAAGATGTTGCAACCATCAAGATCAAAATCAAACTTATCATCTAAAGTAGTAGAACTATTACTAGCCTCAACACTAGTGGTGGTAATAGTATAAACGCTAATGTTTCTAGCAATTTCATCTTCTCTTTCCCACTTAGCATGTAATTCAGCTAATAGTCTAACATTTTCATCAATTCTTACTTGTATGGCATTAGTAGCTGCAAAGGGATTATCATTAATTTCAGGTTTAGCAGCCATTTATTAATCAATGAAGATTGAGCTCCAGACAAAGATGATATATTTTTTTCAGCATTAGAGAGTTTTTCCTCAATAGTTTATTGAAAGCAGTTTGTTTACTAATAAACTCTTTAAGCATAACTTCAAGTTAAGAGGGAGCACTCCTATTATTGTCGTAAGAATTTCCATAAGCATTACCATTGTTGGGAGGATATGGCTTATAATTGTTGTTACCAAAATTACTCCTATAAGCATTATTACCATAAGCATTGTTGCCAAAATTGTTATTTCGTATGAGGTTCACATCAACTTGCTCTTCTTGAGCAACCAAAGAAGCCAAAGGAACATTATTTGGATCAATATGGGCTTTCCCATTAACAAGCATAGACATAATAATATGAATCTTATCACTCAAGGAGGAGGTTTCCTCAACATAATTTACCTTCTTACCTTGTGGAGCTCTCTCAGTATGCCATTCAGAATAATTAACCATCATATTGTCCAAAAGTTTTGTTGCAGCACCCAAAGTGATGGTCATAAAGGTACCTCCAGCAGCAGAATCCAATAGGTTCCTTGAAGAATAGTTCAATCCTACATAAAAAGTTTGGATGATCATCCAAGCAGTCAGTCCATGAGTGGGACAATTCTTTACCAAAGATTTCATTCTTTCCCAAGCTTGAGCAACATGCTCATTATCAAGTTGTTTAAACTACATTATTTCACTTCTCATGGATATAATCTTAGCAGGAGGATAGTATTTCCAATAAAACCATCTTTGCATTTAGTCCAAGAATCAATACTATTCCTATTTAAGGAATTCAACCATTCTTTATCTTTTCCTCTCAAATAGAAAGGAAACAATTTCATCTTAATAATATCACCATCTATATCCCTATGCTTTTGCATCTCACAAAGTTCAACAAAGTTATTTAGATTGAAAGCAGCATCTTCATTACCAATACCAGAAAATTGTTCTCTCATAACAAGATTGAGCAAAGCAGGTTTTATCTCAAAGAAAGTATTTTCAGCCACAGGTGGAGCAATAGGTGTGTTCATAAAATCATTGTTGTTAGTGCTAGTGAAGTCACACAACTTAGTGTTTTCAAGAGTAGTCATTTTTTTGGGTTTCAAATAAGAAAGCAAACAAGTAAAACTAATTTTTTTTGTGTTTTTGAATAACAAAACAAGCAAACAAAGCAAAAGAAACTAAGCAAAAAAAAACAAAGTAAAGAGATTGGTTATGAGGGAATCCCCTTGTGAAGATGTCCTTGACTCCCCGGCAACGGCGCCAGAAAATCGCTTGATGGCTCAATGCACGGCGCCCAGAAAAGTGCTTGTGCGGTGTTGATGTAGAGCTCATTGGGAACCCCAAGAAGAAGGTATGATGAGCACAGCAGCAAGTTTCCCTCAGTTATGACACCAAGGTTTAATCGAACCAGTAGAAGCAAGGAAACACCCCAAAGGTGTTACTAGCTGAGCTTTGGCAGGGCGCACTACCGGTGCTATTAGCAACGTGGAGACATGCACAACACAACCACATAACTTTGTCCCCAACTTGCTATGAGGTTGTCAATCTCACCATGTTTTGCGGAAAACAAAGGATTAAACGTATCGAATGGAAAGAAGTAAAAGTTTGCAGAAAGTAAACACAAAGCAGTAAAAGATTGTAGATTGTATGTAAAAGAAAAGGACCGGGATCCATAATTCACTAGAGGTGGCTCTCCTTAAGATAGATAACATGTTGGGTAAACAAATTACAGCGAGGCAATTGACAAACACCGAGAAAGAAATACATGCATATACTAATCATCTTGACTCCTTTGAGACTTGATTGGGCATTACAACATAATACATAGACCGCCATCCAACTGCATCTATGAATAATAATCCACCTTCAGGTTATCATCCGAACCCCCTCCAGTATTAAGTTGCAAGCAACAGATTATTGCTTTATGAACTGCGTGTAAAGTAAACAATACGATTGTTCTATGAATAAAGGATTGTTGTTTTCTCCCTAGTAGCAACAACACATCTAGTACCTTAGAGATTTCTGTCACTTCCCCAGATTACCAAAGGCATGAACCCACTATCGAGCATAAATACTAACTCTTGGAGTTGCTAGCATCTACTTGGCCAAGATAGTTACTAACAACGGATAGCATGAAAGATCACAAATAACAAAGACATGATAGAATCAATAATCAATCTGAAATAGCATCTCAATATCCATCGGATCCCCGCAAACACAACATGAAGAATTACAAATAGATGATCTTGATCATGAACGGAGCTCACAAGATCTAAACATGAAAGCACAAAGGAGGAGAACCAGCCATTGAGCTACTACATGGATCCGTAGTCCAAGGATGAACTACTCACGCATCACAACGGAGGCTTGCATGGTGATGAAGAAGGCCTCCAGGGTGAATTCCCCTCTCTGGCAGGGTGCCGGGAAGAGCTTCAGATCCCTCCCGATCTAGGGATGGAGACGGTGGTGGCTACAGACTCTTTCGTGGAGTTTTGATCGGGTACTTAGGGTTTACGTCCCGAGGGCATCTTATACTCGGAAGGGGAGGCCGAGGGGGTGCCTGGGCTGGCCACACCACCCCCTGGCGCGGGCTAGGCCTGGCCGCGCGGCCAGGTGGTGTGGACGCCCTCTGGCCCCTCTCCATCTCGTATTCTGGCACTTGATCACTTCCAGAAAAATAGGCACTATGGCTTTTGTCCCGTCCAATTCCAAGAATATTCATTTTCTGACTTTCCTGGAACCAAAAACAGTAGAAAACAGGCAGCTGGCACTGTGGCTCTTGTTAATAGGTTATTCCAAGAAATCATATGAAAAGTACTCCAAAGTTGGAACAAAACATAGTAAAGTGGATAAAACCAAGCATGGAACATCAAAAATTATAGATACATTTGTAATGTATCAGTGGTCTAGGCGGGTGATACCTTCGATCCAGATTACAGATATAGTATAGCTTCTTTTTCCCTAGTACACCTAGATTATCGAATCCTCGAGAAGCGAATGCGTAGTGAAGTTAGTTTAACGGACCTTCGGGAGTTTGAGAATTCCTCTTGTGTTTTTACCGGACCAATATCTTGCGTCTTTTTTGTTGTTGTTGATGATGGAGAGAGAGGGCCTGGGGCGTTCAGTTTCACCTCTAGCTGTGCAAAACATCTGATGGAAATAAAAGATAGAAATAAAGTATGTGTGTACTTGTTAGAGCAAGATAAATTATATGTGGACAGTGCATCCATAATTGCTATTACCTCCACAACCGCTTATAGCAATAACCTACTAGTCTCATCCATAGAAGAAAGATAACTAATGATATGCATAGTTATGTCACCATTAATCCCAAGAAAATCCCTCATATACAACCATACTACCCCTTCTGTCACTGGGGTTCCCAACCTGCCGATCTGTCATCACTTATGCTCCCTATACCTGGCTCAACCCTTGGGGTCTTGGATACCTAACAAGTCCTTAGATTGAAGCAAGAGAGGATACAATAATCATCATGTCATACAAACTAATACACGATCCCATCTATGATAAATAACATGCACAATTGCTACATGGCTAGGCCGAAGCCCTTAGCCCAAGGAGAACTACTCAGACATAGAGATGAGATCAACAATCACAAACATTGTAATGAAAATCATAAGATTGATAGCAATAGTCTTACATTGCCGCCAGTCGGAGAATAGATCTACTATTACAAGAGGTGGAATATGGCTATGGAGATGGAGAAGGGTTTGGAGATCTGGGGGCGGCTTTTTGGCGAGGTATGGCTTCTTCAAGGCAACGCGAGAGAGGTTTTCTCGTCGCCTGAACCTTATTTATATAGGGGTCCCTTCACGAAAGTTGTTCTGTTTGGCCTAACGGTGGCGGCACCAACTATACCACAGGAGCTATATAGCCGGAATTTTTGCTCCGATCGTATAGTTGGTCATTAAAGCGTCTGCCTTCATTGTACGGCTCCTGGTTTCTTCTGGTTGTTGGAAATCTCATATCTTTGACTTCAATGTAGTGATTCCCTCCTTTAAACGACGTTATCAGTGCATGAAAAATATAAAAGAAAGGATTGGATACCCCTCTGAATATTAGCATTAGTGGCAGGGTTTAGAGAGATATTTCATCAAGAATGTGATTAATATCTAGTTTAAATGTGGACATAGATGGCTATATTTCAGAGCCATCAACCTCCCCAAGCTTAAACTTGATCGTCCCGAGCAAGAGAACCAAAATCAAAAAGGAACTCAGCATTTGAACTGAAATAACGAGATAGTGATCTTACTCATGATTAGTAGTCTCATGTTTCCTCCACTTCATATATCTAAAAAACTTCAGCATAGATAGAGTAATGGCAGGCATATCATTCGGGTTTCATGCATCCTTATAGCGCAACAAAATTATTGTAAACATGGATGATTCAAATGAGCAGACTTTATTCCATGTCAAGTAATCAACTCATAGGCTTGCCTTTGAATAGTAAAGTATAATCATGTAAATTAAGAGTGTGAGAGTTGTCATGAAAAACATATACACTAGAGTATCTCAATTCTCCCACATCAATAAATCAAGACTTTTCAAGCACTACTTTTCTATTCATTGTCCTTCAAAAATTTCTGTTCTTAAGTAATTGAGAGCATGCCAAAAAAAATATTAGTTTATCGGGCTATGATGGACACTCATGGCATCACTAAGGTTTTTGTTCCTTTTGCATAATGATTTCTCGTAACATCCAAAGGAGTGATTCCATCATGATTACAGCTACCCACAGGAGTGCCAAGAATCCTACCCACTATAGCATTGCTGCTACAAGTGTTTAATCAACTCATAGCCAAAATCTAAGAGTTTCCTCCATGAAGATCGTTCGTAGGCCAGCGGAGTTGTTGGAATCCCACGAATTTTGACACGCATAAAGCTATATCATTCTTATGATTAACAAGTCAAACTTTGGCATGCTCACAAAAACCACTAAACATTAATTCAATCGAACAAATCCTATCAAAGAGAGCTATCAAGTCAATCAATATTTTCAGTGGTGTTGAGTGTCTCTACAAATAAGCCTTCAAGACTAAACACTATAGAACCCAAGCCTTCAATTGTTAGACATTTTCTTATTACAATTATTTAGAAATTTTTAGGCAAGACTTTGTTAATTACGAGAGCTGGAACAAAACGTACCCAATTAAATACCCATGCAAACGAAAATCTTACAATGATACAAAGACTCACTGCACCAATATAATATCTCAACATTTACTACTAACTAGCATGGGTTTCTCAAACAATCAGAAGTGGGGAGCCATGAGGCATACCTCTCATGTTTAGTTCCACTTCTCTCTTCCTTTTTTATTTGTTTCTTGGAAACTCGAAGTCGACCACTCTCCTGTAGATATATGAAGACCTCGAGGCGGAAAGAAAAGAAACAGGGAAAATAAGGAAAAATAGAGAAATATTTTTGTGGTTTTTAAGAGAGGGACTTTAAAGAATAGAAATTGGTGGCAAAGCTCGGCTAGATAATTTCAAAAGAAAAAATAGAAAGAACTAAAAATAATATGTTGGGGAAGCCAACATGAGTGCTTGTAAACTCAAATAAAATACAACCTCTAAAATAAATAAAAGCAAATGAACGCTACGTAAAGATACATGAGGAAACTTCCCCAGGCTTAGGCTTTTGCAAGCCCTTCAATTTATTATGGTGGCGGGAAAAAGTCGTTACTCCATTTTGCAAATTGAGTTGAGAGGTTACTTGTTGATTCTCGAAGGTTCAAAGAGAGGCTATGCATCCTCTCCATAGTCCCTCCAAGTCCTTGGAAATCTTGGTATTTGGCGAACCGGGTTTGTGGCTGCTCCTCTTGATAAAGAACTTCTTGCTCCTCCTCTTGGTCCTCATCCTCCTCCGGAAACTCTTCCTCGGGTTGGTGTTGATCAACCTGCGAATCATATTGAAAATGTCCTTCCTCGATAGAGAAAAGATCATTAGGCATAGGAGCAGGGTAGATACGCCCAGCTCCAGCAATATGCAGGTAATAAGCACCACCTCTCCTAGTGAGCATTCCATAGGCTCTCAAGGTGGAGAAATCAACACATGTCTCATCTAGTACGGGTTGCAACTCACCTAGGTTGAGACCTAGGGTAGTGGCAAGCACAGTGATGATGCCTCCACCAGTGATTGGACCTTGGCTTTGGGAGGCTTAGTGCTCCAGGTAGCCCACAAGGATGGTGCCCAAGCTGAGTGACAAGCCACAGTTGATGTAAGCAGCCTTTGTGAGGACTAGGATGTCCTCCTCGTTGAGTCTTGTGATCTCATTACGTGCCTGCAAGGTGTTAGCAATAACATAGAAAAATAGCGAATTGCAGGATGTTGAATATTCTTCCCCTTGTTTATTCTAGTAGTGAAACTCATTCCATTATAGTATTGTTGAGGGGTAGGTTCTAGGCCAATAAAGGATGCGTGTAAATCATGAATATCATTGTTTGGCAAATTGAAACATGCGCACCATTCATCTAATGTTAAGGTGTAGTTGTTGTTCATCAGACGGAAAGAAATAGTATCCTCTCCTTGCCATTGTTTAACTGTGCTTTGCAACGAACTAAGAAATTCAATGGTTAAGCGGCGATAAGTGGGTATATCATTGTACACAAAGTTTTGCAGGCCACCTCTATTACAAAGTAAATTGAAGTCATCAGAAATACCGAGTTGGTTCAGTATAATGGGGCAAGCCCACTTGGTGGCCTTCACTTCGTGGTTCTTAATCCTATTGAAGCGATCACGATGGGCCTCATCCCTAAACCGTATCCCCATGCGTTCCTGAGCGGCTGCCTGAGAAGCGCTAGCGATGGCATGAGCACGAGTTTGGCTCCTTGTGTTCATCATCTAAAACATTGAAGAAAGGAAAAAATAAAACCTTTTGATCCAACAACAGTAAGTGCATCATATTCCTCATCATAGCACACTAAAGAATTCTCCTCAAAATAATAATCTAGGAAAGAAAATCATGGCAATTGGTTCATAGTAGGTCTCATCGAAGATTGATAATGATAATAGATCGAAGATGAATTTGCAAAAAGTAATTGGAGGATCGGAGGAGAAACATACCGTAGATCCCTTGTGTGCGAGGAAATTGAACGAAATTGAGTAGAGATTGAGATATCTTGAGTTTTTGAGAGAGTTTGGAGGTAGAAGAAAGAAAAAAGATTGAAGTTTTGGAGTTGGAAGTACCTTCCCGTGTGATTTTGTGGTCGTACGCAACTATACGGGCGGAACTATACGGTCGGAACAATGTGTTCCGGCCGTATAGTTGGCCTATTGTCAAAAAATTAGGGTTTCCTCCTGGCGGCGTGATAGCTGTGATGTGATGTGTTGGGGATTGGTAAGATGTGATGTGCCTTCATATATTTTTTGTTAGTTTGTGATTGATTCTAAATACTATAATATGTGTGCTTGACTTTCTGTGGATGCCTAATGCTTATTGTCCAATTAAGAGCCCAGACAACATGATACCTTGTTCTACATAGATAAGCTCTTGTACACCAGTGGACCGGGGACCCTCGGGTGACACGGAGATATCAATGGAAAGCTAGTTGACTCGAGGATAACGAGTAACCACTGTGCTTATTGCATTAGTCCGATCCAAGGAGCTTAATCGCTAAGCGACCTGAAGGGTCTTAATCGTCTAGTGTCTGACCGTGTTTTTTGTAGCAGGCTAGTAGGATTATTGAACTTGGGATGAAATCTACCAAGAGCAGTTCCGGCTAATTATGGGTTTCTCGCCTACACATATATCTATAAGATTATAATTGTTACATTTACCACTCGTCCACCTGACATAGGCACTATCACCATGAACTCAATCTCCTCGCGCCTTCTTTCGCCATTTACAAGAAACAACAAACAAGCAAACACATTCTTTACTTTTATGCTTTATATTTCCGAAGTTTACATTTTAGTTCTATTTAAATCTATCGCATTTAATCAAAATCCCATTCTTATTTCAACACTTGTAGTCAATTCACTCGAAGACCTGTGACAACTTCGGGTGTGACAGAGACTTCACCAATAAACACTTACCTTTGGGCTCCCCGTGGGATCAATATCTGAACTTCAAAACTAGCTACAAACGATCTGTGCACTTACAGTCATCAAGCTATTTTTTGGCGCCGTTGCCAGGGAGCTAAGCGCTAAGTGTTTGTCTTTTGACATTTTAGGTGTTGCTACTACAAAATATTCTCCTTAGGAGACAAAGGGTCTACACGCTCTGGTAGGCCATACCTGCTGATGAGTACATATTTGCATCATGTTTTACATTATTATTTTGCATTGTAGATGTAGGATCTTGGTATTTTACGACGTTCGCGCGCACATTTTATGTCTGTTTTCACCAGGATCAGGACAGATGATGGATCCAATTGATACAATTATTGAAGCAATTGTACTATGGAGAAAAGGAGTCAAAAACAACATAAATCAGTTATTTGGAAAATATTAATAATACCAGAAGAAAACCATAAGTGAACAAAGGAGATAGAGAGCGTAACGACCAACTATACAGTGGGAGAGTTTCTTCCGCCTGTATAGCTCTGGCCGTATAGTTGGCGCAACCTCCATCTCGTCAAATAGTTTCACCACATGCAATTGGTTCGAGGAGACAACATACAGAACACCCAAAAATCGCTGAAACCTCACCTCTGTAAGCATCTAGAGGGGGAACTCATCCACAAGGGATCCATTTCGCCCTCGATGACCCACAAGTATAGGGGGTGTATCGCAGTATTTTTGAGAGAAGTGAAACCCAATTTATTGATTCGACACAAGGGGAGCCAAAGAAATATTTATCAGCCTTAACAACTGAGTTGTTAATTCAGCTGCACCTAGAAACAATCTTGCTCACAGCAGTTTATTAGTAGCAACAGTTTTGTAGTAGGAATAGCAAAGTAATAGAAGTAGCAAAGCAAAGACAGTAGTAACGAAAGCAGTAAACAGTGGGATTCGACTGCGTAGGCATAGGGATGGATGGACGGGCGTTGCATGGACAAGACAATTCACATCGCAGTCAGAACATAGGGCAATTGCTGATAAATAAGATAAAGCACCCAAGTACTAGACGATCCTAGGCATGTGTTCCATATATAGTCATACGTGCTCGGAATG
This sequence comes from Avena eriantha, assembly GCA_910589775.1. Lineage (NCBI taxonomy): Eukaryota > Viridiplantae > Streptophyta > Magnoliopsida > Poales > Poaceae > Avena > Avena eriantha. The sequence goes on from OU342745.1 coordinate 405,169,100, forward strand.
AGAACTTGCACAACATCTTTTGTCCTGCCAGCCCGTTTGCGGCGGGGCCTCTAGGGAACTACTGGCAATTAAGGTGCTCCTTTTAATAAAGCACCGGAACAAAGCATTAACACTCCGTGAACACATGTGATCCTCACATCAAAGCCTTTCCCTTCCGGTTATCCCGATTTCTGTCACTTCAGGGCCATAGGTTCTGGACAACGACGTGTGTAAACAACTTGTAGATAAGACCAGAAACAATACTATCATAATGAATCAATAATAAGTTCAGATCTGAAATCATGGCACTCGGGCCCTAGTGACAAGCATTAAGCATAACAAGTCGCAACAAAGTCATAAAGCACTAATAAAAGATACTATGCACCATGCCCTAACAATCTGATACCATTACATGAACGATCTCATCCAATCCCTACCATCCCCATAGCCTACAGCGGGGGATTACTCACTCATACATGGGAGAAACGTGGATGCTCGATGGAGATGATGGTGGAGATCGATGGAGATGGCTCCGGGGGCACTTCCCCGTCCCGGCAGGGTGTCGGAACAGAGACTTTCTGTCCCCCGAATCTCCCCTTCGGTGGCGGCGGCACAACGGAACTTTTCATGGAAAAACGTCGAACCCCCCGGAGTTTTTAGGTCAGAAGGCTTCTTATAGGCGAAGAGGGAGACCGAGGGGGTGCCTGGGCGGCCCACACCACCCCTTGGTGCGGCCTGGCCTAGCCCGCGCCACCAGGTGGTGTGGCACCCCCTGGCTCTTCTTCGTCTTGTATTCTGGCTCCTGGAGTCTTCTGGAAAAATAGGCACTTTGGCTTTTGTCCCGTCCAATTATGAGAATATTCATTTTCTGACTTTCCTGGAATCAAAAACAGCAGAAAACAGGCAGCTGGCACTGTGGCTCTTGTTAATAGGTTAGTCCAAGAAATCATATGAAAAGTACTCCAAAGTGTGGACAAAACACAAGAAAGTGGATAAAACTAAGCATGGAGCATAAAAAATTATAGATACATTTGCAATGTATCAACCCTGCATAGATCCGGGAGGCTAAGGCATCGATCTTCATCATCCACCGCTGCATCACCATCATATCCATCCATCCCATCTACATCTTGTCTAGATCTTGTTGTAATTTCCATACTCATTGTGGATTTATACAAGTACTATTCATCTATGATAGATTCCATTGTTATTGCCATGATGTTGATTGCCTCCATGTCTGAGTAGATCATTAGTTCTTGGGGAGATGGAGAAGCTCTAGTATGAGACTGAAATAAGATAAAGTCTATTATGATATTCATTGCTGTGACCATGTGTTAGATTGTCTTCATCTTGATGTTGAGAGAAGTCGACCTCTCAATATTTCCCTCTGATGGGGACTTGATGGAGGGAACTACTTGTTGGTAGACGGAGGCGTGCTAGCACTTCCGGTGACTATAAAGCTATTGGCACTCCTTACATATCAACTTGGGAAACTGAGGAAACTCACGGAACACTATCCATGCTATGGGATACGTCCTACGGGATTACGTCCCTTAATAGCGCAGTAATTCGATTGATGTCGATTGCTGTCTGCTGTGGTTATGTGGATGATGTGCGTAGAGGTTGCTAGCTAATAGTCCACATACGGAGGTCCTCCCACAAATACATAGTTGAGAATGTTCATGATGATAATCTGTATCTTAGATCTTTACAATACTAGTGATGTATTTTCTACTCCCTAAGAATGCTTTTTCCCTACTAGAGTTCCAGTCCCTCTTACGTACGTGATACTTACTTTCTATATTAAGTTATTTTGCTTTACTTTATTATTGCTCTTATACCCAAAACCCCAAAACACCTTTTTACACAATACTCGCATTTTATCTTGTCACTTAGAAATTTATCTAGCATTTCTATCGTAATATTTATCTCAAGAGTTATTAGACTTCAGACTCCTGCTCCATGTGGGATCGATATCTTTATTTTGAAACTAGCTACAAACTATCTGTGCTCTTGCAGTCATCAAGCTATTTTCTGGCGCCGTTGCTGGGGAGCTAAGAGTTGTAGGTCTTTTAGTTTTTGCTTATTTTTTTGTCTTGATAAATTTTGTTTTGAGTTACAAGTTTCCACCAACATGATGGAGTTTGAGCATATGACTAGTGCTAGCCCACTCAACCACTTTGGGAAGCCTTATGATATTTATAAAAAAGACAACTCCAATGAGAAGACAAGGGGGTTTTAAAATAAATCCTCTATTATATAGTATTCTACATAAGAAGCAATTTACCGAAGATGAAGAAGATCCTGATCCATATGAGCATATTGCATGTTTTAAAGATATATGTGGCACTTTTCTATTGACGGGATATACTACCAATGAGGTAGGGTTAAACTTTTTAGTCAAACTTTGACAAGTACATCTCTCTCATGGTATAGATATCTACCCCCTAAATCCACTACTACTTGGGATAATCTAGCATGTGAATTTCTATCTATATATTATCCATTATCAAAATATTTTGGAATCGGGTGTCTTATAATGACTTGGAAGAATCGTGATAATGAAGGACTAGTAAGAGCTTATATTAGATTCAAAGATTCACTACAACTATGTCCGCATCATGATTTGCCTGAGTGGTATTTACTACATATATTTTATGGTGGTTTAACTGAACCTAATAAAATTGAACTAGACTCTTTCGCAGAAGGATCCTTTATGAATCTTCCTATACCTAAAGCTTGGGCTTTACTTAATAGAATTTGTGATCATAGAGTTTCATGGAATTTTGGTCTAGGAAGTGAAGGAGGCATAGAAATAGAGCATGATTGTATTCATGACTATAATAAAAAAGTCCATGTTAAAGAATTATCTAAAGAACTTTATTTCGATTCAGATCTTGTGTTGCAAGTTGTTAAAGCTTTTACAGAACATATTAAAGCTCCAAAGGAGGTTCTAGTCAAGTATGATCCGCCACCCGAACCAGAAAAGAAAATAGAAGATAAAGCAATTCTGGCCTCCGTAGAACCAATATATGTAGTGCCTTTCCCTAACACTACACAAAAGCATATTTTTGAATATGAACAGGTCAAAGCAGTACAGGAAAAGAGGGGAGAGGAAAGCATGCCAAAAGTCGTGGAACATATAAAGGAAACAAAAGATGAAGAGGTAACCAAGGAAGCAATTATGGCTATGTACTCACATTGTAACATAGTTGGACTTCATGTAGAGACTTCCATATTGGTTGAAGGTAAAATAAAGGTAAAAGATGTGGGTAAGCCTATTCTTCCCTGCATATTTAAAGAAACCTCTCAGTACAGTTTATGTGATCTTGGCACCGAAGTTAATGTTATATCTTATGATTTCTACCTAGAAATAAAAGAAGAAATATAACCGGCTACAATTGAAAATACTGATATGACAATTATGTTAGCCAATTAGAATCTTAGGATTCCAATGGGAGTAGTTGATAATGCAACTGTCACAATCGGCAACAAAAACTTTCCTATCGATTTTGTAGTTCTTGATATGCCGGCTGACACTCTTTGCCCTATTATATTTGAAAGATATAGGTGCCTATGACAATTTCAAGGAGATTGTGACTCTTTAGCTTGGGGGGATCGAAAATAAATTCCATTTTTCCAAATTTCAAGCCTCCACAAATACAGGAAGAAGAGGAAGAGAGAACTATTGAATAAATGGTGGCTCTTTTCTTTAGTAATCCAACAGAAGAAACAAATGAAGATTCAAATTATGAAGAAATAGTTATGGAGGACAAGTCCCTAAAACAATTAGAGGATGAATTTGATTCACTTCCCATTTTGGGACCTCCAACTGATGAGGCTTTTGAAGAGCCAGGGAATAGACGGGACAAGGAATTACCACCCCCAAAGTTGAAGACTCTACCAGATAATCTTAAATACAGGATTTTAGATGATACCAATAAATTCCCTATTATTATTAGTGCTAAACTTTCAGGAGAAGAAGAAGAAGAACTCATGAGGATACTTAAGGAGCATCGCCAAGACTTTGGGTACTCAATGGATGACTTGAAGGACATTAGTCCCATGTGTTGGGTTTGCATCATAGAAAACAAAAAATTTCCTACGATGGGAACTATACACCAAGATTTATCTACTAGATACAAGCAACGGGTGGATATACATCCATAGAGAACTTACCCTCGAAGACAACAAAGCTTTGTTAACGAGATGGAACTCGTGGATGATGTAGTCATACACTTGTCGATCTCAAGATCATGATGAAGTCCTTCAGGTCCAGCAGTTCCAGCACCATGAGGTCCAGCACCATCAAGTCCAGCACCGCAAAGTAGCGGTGCATCCGTGATCGCACACACGTTCAGTCCACTAAACAACCTCTGCCTCCTCGCTCCAGCGATGCAGCGGAAGCAACAACTCCTTTCCATATAAAGCCACCGGGAACATGTATCTCGCTAATCCGAGACCATGGGGAATAACAAGAGGGAGAAGAGAACCTTCACAAGGAGGTGGTGCAAGAGGAGAGGAGGAGGTGCTCCTTATATAGGGGAGGGGCAGCCCAAGGCGGCATGGTTCCGGCCATGGTGGGTGCCCCCACCTCTCCTTCATTCATGTGGGTGGAGCTCCCACTCACATAAACACACACCTCCTCTCATGTCCACTCACATGCATTAAATTTCAACCAAATTTAATGCAAGCTCTCATTAAATAAAACACTTTTATTTATTTTATTCAGAATTTTGTTAATTACTTTAATTAACAAACATTCACATAAAACTCCCTGCAACATTTCAATATCACATGCAGAACCAGTTTCAGCAATTTCACCCGAAACAATTCCGGTTTCCATCGAAATGATTCCAGCGCTTTATTAATCTTTATCTGAAACATATTTGCTCATAAATGGTGTCGGTGTCACTTAAGTGTGTCACCATACGGTTCGTGAATAATGCAGACATGATTGAGACCCCTCTTCGATCAATAATCAGCAGCGGGACCAGGAGATCCATACTGACTCCCACATATTCAACGATGACTCTTGTGATCGTGTGAACCTTTAGCGTCGTAACCAAATCCCTTTGTCTCGTGATATATTACATGTCTGAGATTCGATCATCGGTATCCCAATACCTAGTTTGATCTCGTTACCGACATGCACTCTTTTCTTGTTCCCGTGATATAACATTCTAGTGATCACATTACTTGCTTGCAAGCTATCTTAATGTGATATCACCGAGAGGGCCCAGAGTATATCTATCCATCATCGGGATTGACAAATTCAACTCTTGATCCATGAGCCTCAACATAACACCTTCAGAGCACTGAACCCACCTTTATAGTCACCTTGTTATGGTGTGATGTTTGATGTTATTAAGATACTCTTCCGGTGTTAGCAATTAACATGATCTCATGGTCTAAGGACTAATATTACTTCTTATAATGTTATAGCAATATAAACATAATGACTCTGATCGTAATGCTATACTTCGGATGAATGTTCATCACATCATTCCACCATTGGTGTGACCTCGTTATTAACAACATCCAATGTCCATGATCAGGAAACCTTGATCATCTTGTTAATCAACGATCTAGTTTATAAGAGAGGCATAACTAGGAACTTTCTTTTTGTTTACTAAACACACATGTATTAACGTTTCCGAATTAATACAATTATAGCATGCAAAATAAACATTTATCATAAACATGGAATAAGATAATAAACACTTTATTATTGCCTCTCGGGCATATTCCCTTCAGTCTCCCACTTGCACTAGAGTCAATAATATAGTTTGTAAACTTGTATATACAACACCTAGGTGTTGAATATACGCGTTTGCTAGTGGTTAACATATTCTCCGGATCTGGCACTTTTAGGTCCGTGTGTATTTGCATATCTTTGCGTCTCTACGCATCACTCATTATCAAATGAGATGGCATTGTATAAATTTGGTCCTTTGGTGAGACCTTTAGTTCGTTCGAGTTAAAATATGTTGATATTATTGTCATACAATATATCTTCATAGTATTAGCCCACTTTGAACCACACCTAGTTTGATAATAAACCTCTTAACACAGATACCCTCCTTTGCTGCTACTATAGCATTCATATACTTAGCCTTTTGTTGTAGTATATGTCACAATGTTTCAACTTTGGAACTCATCCAAATCCATCATAGAACATCCTTTCCATTACATTGTTCCACTGATAGTCTAAATTGAGATAAATTTAATTTGTATCTTGTGACAAAACTAGTATCAATGTAACAATTTACAATGAACTACCTTTAACTATTTGTCACTTATACATGATATATTCTTAGTTCTTCCAAAGCTCATAAGAATATCTTTATTATCGTCCAATGATCATCTTATGAATCATTCTGGTATGTGCTCATAACATTTAGAGCATAGGACATATCTGGATATATACATATCACGGTATAATCGATCAAAATCTTCATGTGATTTTACTCACCAAGTGTTGAAACACTTGAATCTTGATACAATCCTTTCCATGCAGCAAGAACCTTTCTTGTTGTTTCCATATTGAAGTCTTTCAATATCTCATATATGTACGCCTGGCATAACCATATTAGCGCCTCAATCTATCCATATAGACATTGATGCCAAATATTCTGGTTTGCCCAAGTCTTTCATCAAAATCCTATTTTAATGAAATTCTTAACTTGTGTCAATAAAAGATACATCATTTCCAATCAACAATATGTACTCTGCATAATGTATTAGAAATTTATCTCAGTGCTCCCACTTAATTTCTTGCAAATGCAAGCATCTTCATCATCTCCGATGAAATTAAACTCCTTTAACATTTTCTTCATGGTGAAGATTCCAACTCCGCTATGCTCACTTCAACTATTGAAGTTTGCATGCCCTTTTAGCACCCTTTGAATTAACAAAACCCTTCGGACCGTGTCATGTAAACATCCTAGGTAACCATTCTATTAGAAGAACCTTGTTTTGTTTATTCAACTACCATATACCAAATTATATGTAGTGGTTGCTACATTAATCCGTCAAGACTAAATATCGCTATGAAAGATCAAATCTTGTCATAGTCAACTCCTTGAACATTGTCGTAAACTTCTTTCCGACATGTCAACTATTTCATAGATGTTAAAACATCCATGTCTATTTCTTTATAGATCCAAACACGACCGATAGGCTTCACGCCTTTCTGGAGGGTCTTCCAAGTTCAGAAACTTGATTTCTCGTGTATGGATACTATCATGTATTCTATGAGTTCTAGTTATTTTATGGAGTCAGGGCCCATCATCGCTTCTTTGCATGCAGTCGGTTCATCATTGTCAAAACAATAACGACTTCTGTTTCAAATCTTACTATTTGATTCTTACCGACCCACATGGTTCAATAGGAACTCTAATCTCCAAGATCACACCCTTTGTAATCATGGGAGCGATGAGCATTGTGGCCGCCACCGGGACACTTTCCGGTGTTGCGCTACTTAGCACATATAGCTAAGGTTCAATAACCTTATCAAAGTTCTATTGTCCTCCCACTTAACGTTTCACGAAAAAATCCTTCTCAAGAAACTTGACGTTCCAAGCGACAAACTCTTTTGTCCTCGGTGTTATGGAGGAATTCCCAACAAATTATTTGGGATAACCTACAAAGACGTGCTTATCCGACTTTGGTTGTAAACATTTTACTTATGCATAGCATACCAAAATTTAAGAAAAGACAATTTGGGTTTTATCCCAAACTATAACTCATATGGTGTCATTTCAACAGATCACGATGGTGCTCTTTTCAGTGTAAAAGTGGTAGTCTCTAAAGCTTTTATCCTTAAAACATAATGGTAGTTTTATAAATGACACCTTTGATCTTACCATGTCAAACAAGGTTTGATTTGATTTCTCGAACATACCATACTCCTATGGTTTATCGAGAAATGCAAATTCATGGAACAATTCCTGAAATCTTAGGTGTTTTAATAAACATGTAACTCAAATATCTTCCTTTATGATCAAATCATACACTCTTTTATTTTCTTGTTACAATGATTTTTCACTTCATTTCGAAAGTCTTTGAACAATTTTCAAACGTTTCATACTTCTTCCTTATTAAGTAAATATATAAATATATTCAATCAAATTTCTGGAGAAAGCATATGAAGCAAAAAGATCCATCGCATATGGCTACACATAATGGACTATGCACATCATCATGCACAATTTCCAATAAGCTAGTCATCCGTTCCTCTTTGGCCTATGAACGGAGTTTCAATTATCTCGAGGAAAGTTTCACAAGCGTCAATTGATCAAAATCAAAAGACTCCAAAAATCCATTAACATGAGGTTTCTTCATGTTTACTTTCCAATATAATTCAAACAGCGATGTCACTTCATAAGTGATCTTCCAATCATTTGTCTTATGACATTTTAGCAATAATGTTTATGGATGTGATTTGTCCAACTAGACTTGTAAAAGTTCATCCATACTTTATGGAATACGGTAATTATTTGAACAACCATTGTTCTCGTAATACCAGAACAAAATAACAATTATTAAAAAAAATCTTGACGGCTAGGTTTGACGACAACGAAAACACAATAACACTTTATTTGTTTTTGATGAACATCATCACTTATTCTCTTGCCAGTTTCTTAGGCCATTGAAGTTCATGAATTTTGTTGTTCTGTATGACACTTCACACCAACCAATTCGGTATCCAATACCTTAGAACCACATTGTTTAACAAGCAAGGAATACAACCATAACATGTATATCTTCTATATACCTTAGTTGGACATCTCCAACCTTTTCTTTTCTGCCAAATATTTTATAGATTCTCTTTCAACAATTCCTTTTCTTTTAAAAGAATCTATCAACATCAATAGTGGTGTCATTTACATGACACATAGTACAAAGCGTATATAGTCAAATACTAATACCTTTGGACTTGCACTTTGAAGTGGATCACCATCAACAAATGTTTGGTGTTCTTTCAAAAAATCCATTCTTTACTAATCTATTAGTGTAGTAAACATTTTACTTACATCTTCTATTCATCCTTATCATGACAACTTTCATGATCAAGCTACTATAGCCTATAAGGAAGGATCACGGGTATAGTGTTAGTTCCCAAAACATTTTTGGGAGATCCAGATGCCTAGCATCTCCATCCTTCACAAATTCTCATACAATATGAGAATATGTATTTTGCTAAATTATACTCTATCATAATGCAACCAAAAACATTGTTTCATATATCACAATATCTTCCACACATGATGGTTTCTGAAACAATTCTTTCAGCTCCTAGATAACCTCGATATTAAAAACAACTTTTGAATATCAATAATCATGGAGGAAAACATGATACTTTAGATACTAACATTGGAATTCTTACTCTTGATTTAATACTACTTATTAAACTTCATGGAGTAAATATAGTTTGCTGAAAGTTTGCAATAGGACTTCTAAACCTTAAATTGACATTCAAAACAATACGATACCAGTTGTAAAGTAAATATCCAGAATTCTATAGTTCTATTATCTCAATTAAAACTAAGGATAAGGTAGTGAACATACGCCAATGACTACAACAAATTATGCAAATTCACTTCGATTTAGTTTATGAAAAATTGAGTTCGACTAATCCAAATAAGAAATGAACTCCCACTCAAAAACGACATCCCTCGTGCTTTTTTGGAGATTACATGAACCAAATCCACTACACCAAGTCCGATCATCACGTGAGTCGGTGTAGCCTCAAAGGCGAGCATCAATATGGGCATCACATCAACTATATGACTCATACTTAACCTTTCGGTCCATGTTCCGAGGCCATGTCTATACATGCTAGGCTCGCCAAGTAAGAACCTTAGTACTCGCGTGTGTAAAACTGTCTTACACCCGTTGTATGAAAACGTAGAGTCGAGTACACCCGGTCATCATGTGATGTCTCAAAACACGATCCATAGAACGATGCATACTTAAGGAAGAACATATTTTATCTTGCTATTTAAATGAGGGATCATCTTATAATGCTACTAAAACGCCAAACTAGCAACGTAAGATGCAAACATCTAATGTGTAAAGTGGGATGATATGGTCCATGCATTTCATCTCTATCATATGCATCGTGGTATGATCTTTATCATTGCTTTGTGTGTAAGGCCAAGGTCTATGGAACTTATACGTTAGGTGTGTTGTAAGAGTATCTATCATACATCTACTTACAACATTACCATATAATGACACTAGCCCAGCAACGATCTCAACTACACGCTTCTAATGTATCCATTGCAAGTTTTACATGGCTTAGGGCTTTCGGAGATAGAACCGGTCTTACCTACGAACATGGAATCACAACGAGGATAACCAAGTTATTAGCAACTCGTTGTAAATCAGATATTGACTATAGTAGGAGAGACAGACACCCGCCAGCCACTTATGCAAAACTATTTGCATGTCAGTCGTGGAACCGGTCTCATGTGCGATGACATGTAAGGTTGGTCCGGGCCGTTTCATCCCACTATTCCACCAATATCCAAAATACATGAAAGATGCAATAACATGATCATCATCGCCCACATATACACATATGTGTACTACCTGTGCAAAGCACCTACGCATAGATCAGGCTCTGATACCATAGTTGGGTTTGCAGCATAGAAAACAAAAAATTTCCTACGATGGGAACTATACGCCAAGATCTATCTACTAGATACAAGCAATGGGTGGATATACATCCATAGAGAACATACCCTCGAAGACAACAAAGCTTTGTTAACGAGATGGAACTCGTGGATGATGTAGTCGTACACTTGCCGATCTCAAGATCATGATGAAGTCCTTCAAGTCTAGCAGTTCCAGCACCATCAGGTCCAGCACCATCAAGTCCAGCACCGCAAAGTAGCGGTGCATCCGTGATCGCACACACATTCAGTCCACTATACAACCTCCGATCCTCGCTCCAGCGATGCAGCGGAAGCAACAACTCCTTTCCATATAAAGCCACCGGGAACATGTATCTCGCTAATCCGAGACCATGGGGAATAACTACAGGGAGAAGAGAACCTTCACGAGGAGGTGGTGCAAGAGGAGAGGAGGAGGTGCTCCTTATATAGGGGAGGGGGCAGCCCAAGGGGGCATGGTGCCGGCCATGGTGGGTGCCCCCACCTCTCCTTCATTCATGTGGGTGGAGCTCCCACTCACATAAACACACACCTCCACTCATGTCCACTCACATGCATTAAATTTCCATCAAATTTAATGCAAGCTCTCATTAAATAAAACACTTTTATTTATTTTATTCAGAATTTTGTTAATTACTTTAATTAACAAACATTCACATAAAACTCCCTGCAACATTTCAATATCACATGCAGAACCAGTTTCAGCAATTTCACCCGAAACAATTCCGATTTCCATCGAAATGATTCCAACTCTTTCTTAATCTTTATCAGAAACATATTTGCTCCTAAATGGTGTCAGTATCCCTTAAGTGTGTCACCCTATGGTTCGTGAATAATGCAGACATGATTGAAACCCCTCTCCGATCAATAATCAGCAGCGGGACCTGGAGATCCGTACTGACTCCCACATATTCAACGATGACTCTTGTGATCGTGTGAACCTTTAGCGTCATAACCAATCCCTTTATCTCGTGATATATTACATGTCCGAGATTCGATCATCGGTATCCCAGTACCTAGTTTGATCTCGTTACCGACATGCACTCTTTTCTCATTCCCGTGATATAACATTCTAGTGATCACATTAATTGCTTGCAAGCTATCTTAATGGGATATCACCAAGAGGGCCCAGAGTATATCTATCCGTCATTGGGATTGACAAATTCAACTCTTGATCCATGAGCCTCAACATAACACCTTTGTACCATTGAACCCACCTTTATAGTCACCCTGTTACGGTGTGACGTTTGATGTTATCAAGATACTCTTCTGGTGTTAGCAATTAACATGATCTCATGGTCTAAGGACTAATATTACTTCGTATGATGTTATAGAAATGTAAACATAATGACTCTGATCGTAATGCTATACTTCGGATGAATGTACATCACATCATTCCACCATTGTTGTGACCTCGTTTTTAACAACATCCAGTGTCCATGATCAGGAAACCTTGATCATCTTGTTAATCAACGAGCTAGTTTATAAGAGAGGCATAATTAGGAACTTTCTTTTTGTTTATTAAACACACATGCATTAACGTTTCCGAATTAATACAATTATAGCATGCAAAATAAACATTTATCATAAACATGGAATAAGATAATAAACACTTTATTATTGACTCTCAGGCATATTCCCTTCAGTCTCCCACTTGCACTAGATTCAATAATCTAGTTTGTAAACTTGTATATACAACACCCAGGTGTTGAATATACGCGTTTGCTAGTAGTTAACATATTCTCCGGATCTGGCACTTTCAGGTCCGTGTGTATTTGCATGTCTTTGCGTCTCTACGCATCACTCATTCTCAAATGAGATGGCATTGTATAAATTTGGTACTTTGGTGAGACCTTTAGTTTGTTCAGGTTAAAATATGTTGATATTATTGTCATACAATATATCTTCATAGTATTATCCCACTTTGAACCACACCTAGTTTGATCATGTGGCATTTATGCCAGTTGGAAATGGAGTCATCTCATTCTGTGAATGAGATGATGAACCAATACCCAACCTAAACATCGTGACCCGATCATGTCACAAATTTCAAGTTACAATAAATTAGAAATGGATCCTCGTAGACTATTCCTAAGACCATGAGGCTATATCAATCCTTGTCTCCCGAGAGTGCTTAGATAGCATCAAGCGCCACTTGGTAATAGAGTGGTTATAAAGGTATGTTCAGGTACTCGGAGGAAACCGTAGAGGCAATATATGTCAAGAGCGGGATTTGTCCGTCCATGTGATGGGAAGATACTCAAGGGCCCACTCGGGAGAAGTTATATCCAATAGTTGCGCAGCGTGTGATATGATCACAGGGATATCACTTGTCGGAACGAGTCAAGTAGCATTGTTCGGTAACGAGATTGAACATGACATGGTGTTGTCATTGATTAGATCTCGGGCAATGCAAGTATCAAGAGACAAAGGGAATAAGACACTTCTGTCTCGGTTCAGACGATGAAAGATCTTCATGAAACACACAGGGGTCACATGGCCATCTAGGTCCCTCTGTCGATCATTGGTGCGGGAGTGTCCCGACCATGTCTGGAGTGTTCCCGAACCATGGGGTATCACGCTTAAAGGCTTGATGATGCTTAGAGAGTGTTTATAGGATCCGAAGAATCGCCGAAGAATAGTAGAGAGAAAACCGGAAGGGTTTCAGTAAGTCCAGAGGATGTCCAGAGTGGGGGTGGAAGGTGTTCCATAGCCACGGAGATTGAATAATATGTGAATGAACGTTAAATATTGATTTAATCATTTATTCATAATTACTTAATAAAATAGAAAATCAATTAAAAGGTAAAAAGGCTTAAGGGGCTAATGCTCGGAGGGGAGAGGGCCCATTAGGGAAAGCAGAGAGGGAGAAGGGCAAGGGGGTGGCTGGCTGGGCCTTGCCCCCTGCACGGGGCCCACTAGGGCCGGCTGACAACTTCCCCTTTCCCTCCTCTCCTTTAGTCCCACCCCGGGACTTTGAGGGAGGTAGTACCTCCCGTTCCCCTATATATAGTGGGGGTATTTGGCCAGATAAATACACACAAATTCAATAAAGGTCTTCTCACTTCTGGGAAGACCTCCAATTGATATTTTCTCTCTCTCTCTCTCTATATATATATATATATCTCGTGACCATGGTCCCAAGTTCGTACTGCGTGAATGAGAGACGTCTTCACCGCGGAGCGCCGTCGCGCTGCGGTATTCGGATCCAGGAGCTCTACTTCCGCAACTGCTGCTGGATCGGGGAAGCAAGAGTCATCATCAGGCACCGGACGTGTGTAACTCCCCGCGAGGTGTCACACTTGAGGCACTCAAGTCGTTGGAGCCATAGGAGCTCAAGGACTTCATCACGACCTTGAGGTCGGCTTCGGCTCGTCTACATAAACCACACTCTCCTAAGCGTTGACAACGCTTTTCGGTCTTCAAGGGTAAGTTCGCAAAAAGGCCCTCCCGTAATTGTATTACTAATAGATAGGTCCTGGCAGCAATCACGGGTTCAGGGGCGTAGGGTAAAATTTATTGTTTTCATTCGCAGAACCCCTTCAACTTCATTTACTAGTTGTCTAGATAATCTCAAGAGAGTTTTGCAGCATTGTGAAGAAACTAATCTTGTTCTAAACTGGGAGAAGTGGAACTTTATGGTCAAAGAAGGTATAGTCCTTAGACACAAGGTATCAGGTAAGGGAATTGAAGTTGATAGAGCTAAGGTTGAAGCAATAGAGAGAATGCCGCAACCTAGGGATATTAAAGGTATAAGAGGTTTTCTTGGTCATGTGGGTTTTTATAGAAGGTTCATTAGAAATTTCTCTAGGATATCTAAACCTTTAACTAACCTCTTGAAAAAGGGAATGAGATTTAATTTTGATGATAAATTTCTTGAAGCCTTTGATAAACTCAAAAATGCTTTATCTCGTGCTCCAATTATTAAACCACCTATCTGGGATACAACATTTGATTTAATATGTGAAGCTGGTGATGATGTTGTAGGAGTAACTCTAGGACAACATATTGGTCGTAGATTTAATAATATACATTGTGCTAGTAGAACTCTCAATGGTGCTCAGAAGAATTACCCTAAGGAAGAAAAGGAACTTTTCGCTGTATTTTTATCTTGTGATAAATTTTGTTCTAATATAGTTGATGCAAAGGTGAGAGATCATACGGATCGTGATGGTTTAAAATAAATCATTGAGAGGAAATAATGTAAGACAAGACTGATCCGTTGGATTCTTTCACTTCAAGAATTTGAGTTGTAGATTATGCAGAGGCAAGAAATAAAGATGTTAGATGCAGTGTCCATGCTTGCCCAGGAAGACACTAATCTTATTGAGAGGAACTTTAGTCCTGGTGATTTTCGTTTACGGGAATTATTTGATGAACTAAAGTCAATTCCTCCAAGAGAGAGGGAGTCCTTGTTGTGGGAGAAATTTTTCACCCCACAATACGCAAATGGTAAGTGCAAGGTAAGTGTTATTACCCAAATAAGTGATCTATTTTCACAATTTTAACTCTTGAAAATTCTGATTTTGAATTCCTTGTGTTTTCTGAAGTTTTAGAGGGGTTTTACCAACTATACGGGCGGAGCTATACGACCAGAGAGGGAGCTCCTGCCGTATAGTTGGTCATTAAACTCTCTATATCATCTTCGTCAAATTGTTTTCGATATCTAAGCCTATATGATCGCAACTATACGACCGGAGCAAAAAATGCCGGACGTATAGTTGGTCATTGAACTCTTAGATAGTTTTGCTTTTTGGTGTCTATATCTATACAGTCGCAACTATATGACCAGAGAAAAAATCTCGGCCATATAGTTGGTCATTAAACTCCCAGACACTTTTGATTTTCGTGTCTGTATCTATACGGTCGCAACTATATGGCCGGAGCAAAAATTCCGGCCGTATAGTTGGTCGTTAAACTCTCAGACACTTTTTCGTTTGATCTTTCGTTTATTCATAATAATAAAATGTTATTGTCGGTTTCGAGTCATGATTTAATCGACATGGACTCGAGATATTTGGAAATATCTACCCGGAACCAACTATACGGCTGGACCTATACGGGTCGCGCCCGTATAGTTTGTCATTACGCGGCAGGTTACTTCCAAATCCGTGTTTTCATTTTCTGTTCCATTTGGATTCTTTTCTTGGACGACAATTTTGTGTTTCTCGCGAGTTTTACCGACCTCTGACCCCCCCCCTATATTCTGCCATTGTTACTCTCTCTAATCGCAATCTAAAGAAACCAATCTAGCTATGAGGTGTCCCGTCCCAAGCCATGGAAAACCCATGGGGCTCATTGATCCTTCTAGGGACCGCTCTAGCAGCCCGTCCATGGAGGACGATGACGAGGAGGTGGAGAGGTATAGCCCGAAGTACAAGGAGTACGTCGAGCCAAGCTACTTCAACAATGATTCCGACAATGATATGGTTGACGTCTCCATCCGCCGCGGCGTCTATGATCCACCGGAGATCAATTGGGCAGCAATGACGAAAGCTCAACAAGAGAGAAGATCGCAAACCATGTGGAAAAGGGCGTGTGGAGACAGTCAAGTTCATCACTATGGATCAAAGGCCACACAAACATAAGGAATTATCTAATATTGGTGTAGGTGCTGGCAAAGAAGCGGAGGTTAAACTTCGAAGCCAACCTTTGGTGCTCGTATGAAGGTCAAGCCTCAAGAAGAGTGGAGGTACGGTTTCCACTTCCCGGATCCATCCATTATGGATGAGGAAGAAGAAGCTGTCCCCAGAACCAAGGAACGTGTGCGGGCATTGGAGATATATACGAAGCAGGAGCTACTCCATTGCGTCGAAGTCCGTCACCATCTCAATGAGATGGAAAAGAAGGAAGACCTCCTTCCATTGGTGACCAAGCTCGCAGATAGAGTGGACACTCTGCAACCTGATCTCTGTAGATGCTACAGCCGCATAACTACTCTAGAGGAGACAAACAAGAAGCTATGCACCATGGTATTACATGCCATGGCGCCGCGTTGATCTACAACAACCACGGTATCAAATAATCGCAAGGTATTATTTGATCTCGCCTATCTTGGTTCCAAGCTTGGGGAGATCTTTAAGACCTTGTAATCTATCTTATAAGTTTTATTACTATTTTCGTATTAGTTCAAACTATAAATAGAGTTTGCATCATTAAGGAATAGTCGATCCCTTTTATGAAATTCCGAGTTTATTATTATATATGGAGCAATATTGAGTTTGTGTTTGCTTTATTGATATATGAATGGCTTGAGTATGATTTTACTTGCACTCAATGATAGCAATAGGAGTCTTCCACACCATTGGTATTAATGGAACACATAAAGGTAATTTGGTCAATATGCTGTAAGTTTACGGTTTGATTCACAAAGAAAATTATCTATACAAATTAAGTTGAAAAAGTAAACCTTGAACAAAGGAAAATAAAAGTGCTATCTAAATAGAGTGAGAACAAGTCGTGGTAGAATCTCAAGTCATAAGAATGCTTAAGTTGGAATTTGATAATTGAGATCATTGAACTTTGAATTCCTACAAGAAGTGGAATATATGGCTAGCTCCTTTGCACATCACTTAAAACAAAAGTGTGAGCATATATTCAAAAGGAAAGAAAAGAAAGAACAAAAAGAGCGAATGTGCAAAGAGCAAGTAGGCATATACCACTGTATTGTAGTATGACAAAGAAACACTTTTGAGATTTTGAATCCCAAGTGAATACGTTGATCCTAAAACACTTGGGACTACCTCGTTAACTCATTCGATTGAACTAGATTCTTTTACATTATGTTGAGATTTATCTTTTATGAACTGTTGATAACTAAGGTGTGGAAGCCTTCTAATACTATTCTAATGGTTCGAGTAAGGTACTATTCATGAACTTATTCCAATGTATCGTACATGATAAACACATGCTGCAATAGCCTCATTTATTTTATCGACTTAGCTTCATGAATATGAGGATCACATCCATTAAGCTTGAGCTTGCTCGGGACTAGCAAGTGTCTAAGCTTGGGGAAGTTGATGAGTGCATATTTGCATCATGTTTTACAATATTTTTTTGCATTGTAGATGTAGGATCTTGGTATTTTACGGTGTTTGCGTGCACATTTTATGTCTGTTTTCACTAGGATCGGGACAGATGATCTATCCAATGGATACAATTATTGAAGCAGTTGTACTGTGGAGAAAAGGAGTCAAAAACAACGTAAATCGCTTATTTGGGAATATTAATAATACCAGAAGAAAACTAGAAGTGAACAAAGGAGACAAAGAGCATAACGACCAACTATACAGTGGGAGAATTTCTTCCAACCGTATAGCTCCGGTCGTATAGTTGGCACCGCCTCCGCCTCGTCAAATAGTTTCACCCCATGTAATTGGTTCGAGGAGACGATAGACAGAACACCCAGCAATTTCCGAAACCTCACCTTCGGAAGGCATATGGAGGGGGAACTCATCCACAAGGGATCCATCTTCACACTGCGTAGATCTGGGAGGCTAATGCATCGATCTTCATCATCCGCCGCTATATCATCACCATCTCCATCCATCCCATCTACATCTTGTCTAGATCTTTTTGTAATTTCTATACTTGTTGTGGATTTATACAAGTACTATTCATCTATGATTGTTTCCATTACCATTGCCATGATGTTGATTGCCTCCATGTCTGAGTAGATCATTAGTTCTTGGGGAGATGGAGAAACCCTAGTATGAGATTGCAATAAGATAAAGTTTATTATGATATTCATTGCTATGACCATGTGTTAGATTCTCTACATCTTGATGTTGAGAGAAGTCGACCTCTCAATATTTGCCTCTCATGGGGACTTGATGGAGGGAACTACTTGTTGGAAGACAGAGGCGTCCTAGCACTTACGGTGACTATAAAGCTATTGGCACTCCTTACGTATCAACTTGGGAAACCGAGGAAACTCACGGAACACTATTTATGCCATGGGATACTTCCTACGGGATTACGTTCCTTAATAGCGCAGTAGTTCGATTGATGTCGATTGCTGTCTGATGTGGTTATGAGGATGATGTGCGCAACGGTTGTTGGCTAATCGTCCACATACGGAGATCCTCTCCCACATACATAGTTGAGAATGTTCATGATGATAATCTTTATCTTTGATCTTTACAACACTAGTGGTGTATCCGCTACTCCCCGAGAATGCGTTTTCCCTACTATAGTTCTAATCTCTCTTACATACGTGATACTTACTTTCTGTATTAAGTTATTTTCCTTTACATTATTATTGCTCTTATACCCAAAACCCAAAAACGCCTTTTTACACAATACTCGCATTTTATATGTCACTTAGAACTTTATCTAGCATTTCTATCGTAATATTTATCTCAAGAGTTATTAGACTTCAGACTCCTGCTCCTTGTGGGATCGATACTTTTATTTCGAAACTAGCTACAAATGATATGTGCTCTTGCAGTCATCACCTGCCGGATTATATTGAGCGCGTGCCTGCTCAGAGGCGCGGAGAAACTATTGAAAAACTTTTAAGATCAAATAAAGTTGAAGTTCAAAACCTTAGTGAAATTATGGAAATCATGTCTATTTAAAGGACAACTCCTATAAAACCTGAGAAAACTCTCAGGGAATACAGTGCTCCAAGTTCTGAATTTCTTAAACAACCAATAGAGTTCCCTAACCCTGGAGTTAGAGAATATCGATTTGATTGTAGAATTATTAAAAATTTACAAGAGAAAGCTTTCAGTGGAAGGGAAGATGAAGACCCAAGAAGACATATTAGAGAGTTTGACAATGTGATAACATCGCTTGGACCAAAAGGTTTACCAATAGACTTCTCTCGTCTTAAATTATTTTGATGGTCTCTTAAAGGTAAAGCTCTAGACTGGTTATATTCTCTCCCTCGCCATTACATTAAATGTTAGGAAAACTGTATTACTAAACTCATAAAAAAATTTCTTCCTTTTAAAAAGGTAACTGAACTAAGAAAGAACATAGGAAACTTTAGTCAGAACATGGGAGAAAACTACCCACAAGCCCTGGAAAGGTTCTTTGGAATGATCAATAGTATTCCTAATCATGGCTATTCTGAACTAACAATTTGCCATTTATTTTACCATGGTCTCAATACTCAATGTAGAGAGTTACTTTTTTTCTCAGTAGGAGGATCAATAAATACTTTGACAATTAAAGAATGTTTGGAATTAATGTCTACTAGGGCTAAGAATGATTTATTATATAATCCTGATTTTGGTACTAAGCCAGGAAAAGGGATACTTTGCATAACTCCTGATCTTACGCCCGAGGTACACAAAACTATGAAACAAAAAGGTACACCTTCTGAACTTGTTAAGGAAAACAAATTAAATTTTTTACAAGTTTTAACTGAAGAAGATGAAACTATAAAAGTTTTTCAAGAATTAAAACATGGACAAGTAAAATGTCATAATAATTTGCATAAGGATTTCCAAAAACACTAAAAAAAATTGGCGGAAATCATTGAAATTTATGATGAGATTGGACAAGAAATAAAACTGTTTCACAAGTACCTTAGTATGATTGAAACCCAGTGTGAACAAATAATATCTGGTTATCAAATGTTTCTTCGTGAAGACAAAGATATTCCTGTTTCTGCTAATATTGTCACAAGAAGGGGTGAAGTTGTTACAGGACCCTTAGGACCACCGGAATACGAAGCCGAAAAAGAGCGAAAGGAAAAAGCCTTGCTAATATTGTCACAAGAAGGGGTGATACTGGTTCCATGGCCAATGCGGACATGGCGATGATCACCAAGGCTCTCTTCCCCACTACAACGCAAAGCCCCAGTCCTGCAACTCTAATCATCCAGCACTTTCGCCACCAGAGCAACAAGACCAAAGGTGATATTCGCATTGGTGGATTGGTAACCCACCTTGCCTATGCATTAAATGTTGTACTACCTGTTATGGAACCTGTTGACGGATCCAAACTTATGGACGTCAAGTATTTGACTGCTTGTGGCTTCCTTGGTGTTTACCATGCTAACTGGAGGCTCCGAGCATATCAATTCAGTTATCTTGATGACACACAGGTTGAGTAGGTTCATTTTCCATGTCCCCAAGCCTTCTCGATTGTGTAGAAGGACACTTGGATCCTCACCAAGAACCAAGTGATAGAGATCTTGTCCGAGCACCAGCCTGCGGACGAGGAAGATGAAGGGCAGCAGGATGAGCAGGAGCAGGAGCAGGAGGGAGAGCAGGGATACAACCCTGCTTGGGAAGGACAGCAGCAGCTTCCAGGAGGAGCCTGGGAACCGTGGCCCAACTAGCCACAATAGGGGTACGGCTACGTCCCCTATCAGGAGTTCCAGCAGCTCAAGACATAGGGCAATTGCAGATAAATAAGATAAAGCATCCAAGTACTATATAACCATAGGCATGTGTTCCATATATAGTCATACGTGCTCGCAATGAGAACTTGCACAACATCTTTTGTCCTGCCAGCTCGTTGGCAGTGGGGCCTCAAGGGAACTACTAGTATTAAGGTGCTCCTTTTAATAGAGCACCGGAGCAAAGCATTAATACTCCGTGAACACATGCGATCCTCACATCAAAGCCATTCCCTCCGGTTATCCCGATTTCTTTCACTTCGGGGCCATTGGTTCCGGACAATAACGTGTGTATACAACTTGTAGGTAAGACCAAAAACAATACTATCATAATGAATCAATAACATGTTTAGATCTGAAATCATGGCACTCGGGCCCTAGTGACAAGCATTAAGCATAACAAGTTGCAACAAAGTCAAAAAGCACTAATAATATATTCTAGGCACCATGCCCTAACAATCCGATGCCATTACATGAACGATCTCATCCAATCCCTACCATCCCCATAGCCTACAGCGGGGGATTACTCACTCATAGATGGACGAAATATGGATGGATGATGGAGAAGCGATGGTGATGATGATGGCGATGATCTCCTCCAATTTCCCGTCCCGGTAGGGTGCCAGAATGGAGTTTCTGGTGCTGGTTCGTGGAATCTGGTGGTGGCAGCGGAGCAGAACTCCTTCTAGAAAAACGTCGAACCCCCATGAGTTTTTAGGTCAGAAGGCAACTTATAGGCAAAGAGGGAGACCGAGGGGGTGTCTGGGACGGCCAGACCACCCCCTGGCACGGCCAGGCCTGGCCCGTGCGGCCAGGTGGTGTGGCCAGGACCCAGTCCCACTCCGTCTCGTATTCTGGCTCTATTAGTCTTCTGGTGAAATAAGATTTTTGGCATATTTTCCTGGATTTTTCCGGATAGTTGATTTTCTGCAGAAAAACTAGACACCAAGGTAATTCTGCTGAAAACAGGGTCAGTCCATGTTAGTTGTATCCAAATCACACAAGTTTAGAGAAAAAACAACAACAAAAGTGTTCGGGAAAGTAGATACGTTTTGGACGTATCAGGTAGCAGGCTAGTAGGATTATTGAAGTTGGAATGAAATCTACCAAGAGGAGTTTTGGCTAATTATGGCTTGCGTACACATATATCTATAAGATTCTAATTATTATATTTACCACCGTCCACCTGGCACAGTCACTATCACCATGAACTGAATCTCCCGGCACCTTCTTTCGCCATCTGCAGGAAACAACAAACAAGAAAAGTTGTTCTTTACTTTTATGCTTTATATTTCTGAAGTTTACATTTTAGTTCTATTTAAATCTATCGCATTTAATCAAAATCCCATTCTTATTTCAAGACTTGCAGTCAATTTACTCGAAGACCTATGACAACTTTGGGTGTGATAGAGACTTCACCAATAAACACTTACCTTTGGGCTCCCTGTGGGATCGATATCTGAACTTCGAAACTAGCTACAAACAATCTGTGCACTTGCAGTCATCACGACGCATCTATACGGATGCAACTATATGGGCGAAACAAAATGTTCCGCCCGTATAGTTGGTCGTTAAATTGTCTGTCCCTGCGAAATATAATTTGCAAAGGCATCGATATCTATACGACCGGAACTATACAGCCGGATTTTTTATTCCTGCCATATAGTTGGCCGTTAAACTCTCAGTACATATGAAAAGAAATTGTACGGAGGCATTGATATCTATACGACCGGAACTATACGGCCGGAATTTTTATTCGCTCCGTATAGTTGGTCGTTAAACTCTCAGTACATATTGCAGAAATTTTTTCGATGGCAAAGATATCTATACGACTGGAACTATACGGCCGGAATTTTTATTCCCGCCGTATAGTTGGTTGTTAAACTCTCTGTGTGCATAATTGTTTTTCTGTTTCTTTGTAAACTATTTCTTTTCCTATAACTTAGTGATATACCTTGTTTTTGATAGAAAATTGATAGTAAATATTGTCGACCAACAATAGCATGAACAAAGCAGAATTTCAAGTACTACCGAACTTGTTCTCCTCAAATGGAGTTTTCTAGCACTCTTTGTTAAACATTAACTTAAACTAAAACTAAAAATTTAACTCAAACCTTTATTTTACATGGGTTGCCTCCCATGAAGCACTCTTTAATGGTCAATAGCTTGACCTTGATGGTACGCACTTGGGCCAGATGAGTGGAATACCCACTCCAAAGTAGTTGGCCTTCAAATTGATGGCCTCCTTTTCATCATGCTTGGCTTTCTTCTTCTTGGGGAAATGAATAACAACAGGATACCGCGAAGGCAATTGCAGCTTCATGTTCCCTTCATGCAGATTAATCAAATCCTTAATAGTTCTTAAGAAAGGACGGCCTAATATAATAGGAGCAGTAGCATCTTCAGGCATGTCAACAATTACAAAATCAATGAGAGCGGGACAACCTTTTATGTATACTAAACTGGTCTCCTTAATTTCTACAACTTGTTTGTAGGTAGAATCTGCTAGATGTAATTTTAACTCAGTAATTTCAAAGGAGCCAAGGTTTAACTTGTTAAAAAGACACTTTGGAATTGTTGAGACGCTTGCACCTAGATCACAATGTGCAGCTATCTCATTGGTTCCAATTTTAATCTTAATAGTAGGCTCAAATATGTCATCTAGTTTAACAGGTAATTTTTCAGCAATTTGCTTGTATTCTTCTTCAAGGTCACGTACCTTTATTGCTACTTTATGGACAAAGTGTTGGTACATAGCTTCCTCACTACCTTCACTTACCGGAATCTTGACGTTGATCCTTTTTACAAGAACTTGAATGGTGTAGCTTGGTGAAGGAGCATTACTATAGTCAAGTTCTTTAGGCTCCTCCCTTTGGATCCTCATCATTTTGAGTTCTTCAACAGGATTGGGCTCATCTTTACCTGCGAATTTAGCTATAATGAGAGTTTGACTCTCGGTTATCTTTCCTAGCTGTGCCTCAACGATCCTTGTTCTTTCTTGAAGTGACTGCAAATCATTTCGCAAACTAACAGCTTGGTTAGATAATTTACCAAGCATAGCATCATGGTTCTCCTTAATTTTAACAAGAATATTATTTTGTTCATTTTGTGAGTCTATGAATGAATTAAGTATTTCTTGGAGACTACCATTACTAGTTCCAGTATTATTGTTAGAGTAACCTGCAGGACTAGCATAATGTTTCTGAAAGTTATGATTGTAACTCTTCTTCCAGGCAGGGTTATAATCATTGCAAGCTACGAAGTCTATTTCTTCAATATTTGTTTCAGGGGTGGCTCTTACTTGAGTTTCTTTACCTTTTACGGCTAGTATGAGCTCAGCCAACTTGGTATTGAGATCTTCGTTTTCTTGTGGTGAAATTGAGTTCACCTTCTTCGTGTTTGATCTTTCCACATGCCATTGGGCATGGTTGTAATCCATATTTGTCTAGTATCTTCTTCAGTTCGCTAATATGTTTACCCATAAATGTTCCTCCAGCCGCAGTATCAAGCATAGACTTAGACATAGGATTAAAAGCATTGTAAAATAAATGGAGGATTAACCAATCTTCCATCCCATGACTAGGACAGTTGCTTAGGCATTCTTTCATCCTCTCCCATGCAAGTGCTAGTGGCTCACGCTCTTCATGTCTAAAGCCAGTAATATTAGATCAGAGTTGCGTAGTCTTTGCAGGTGGGAAAAATTTAGTCATAAATAAAGAAGTACATCCCACCCATGATGTAATAGTATTTGTAGGCAAAGATAGCAACCATTCTTTTGCTCTTCCTCTTAGAGAGAAAGGAAATAGACGTAATTTGACAGCATCGGGGTCAATGTCTTTTATACGCATCATATCACATATTTCAGTGAAAGTATTCAAGTGCATACCTGCATTTTCAACAGCAGAGCCTCCAAATTGATTCTGTTGAACCAAACTTAAGTAATGGGGCTTAATTTCATAGTCATCAGCAGCGATTGCTGGCTGAGTAATAGGAGTACGCAAATAATCATTATTGGGAGTAGCAAAATCCCCAAGATTCTTTTCAGCCATACTTCCTATGTTTTTGGGTTTTCTTAAACAAAGAATTATAAAAGTAAAAGCAAGAATTTAAAGGCTAACTAATTTTTTTGGTGTATCAAATAAAGACTGAAAGCAAAGTAACAAAATTAAAAACAAGAATTAAAACTAGCAAGGTTCCTAATAACCTCACCAGAGTAGTTATTGCTTCCCCGACAAAGGCGCCAGAAAAAGGGTTGATACCTTCGATCCGGATTACGGATGTAGTATAGCTTCGTTTTCCCTAGTAGACCTAGGTTATCGAATCCTCGGGAAGCAAATGATTAGTGAAGTTACTTTAACAGACCTTTGGGAGTTTTAGAATTCCTTTCGTGTTTTTACTAGACCAATAGCTTGCGTATTTTTGTTGTTGTCGATGATGGAGAGAGAGGGCCTAGGGCATTCAGTTTCACCTGTAGCTGTGCAAAACATCTGATTGAAATAAAAGATAGAAATAAAGTATGTGTGTACTTGTTAGAGAAAGATAAATTATATGTGGGCAGTGCATCTATAATTGCTATTTCCTCCGCAATCGCTTATAGAAATAACCTACTAGTATCATCCATAGAAGAAAGAGAACTAATGATATGCATAGTGATGTCACCGTTAATCCCAAGAAAATCCCTCACATACAGCCGTACTACCCCTTCTCTCACTAGGGTTCCCAACGTGCAGATCAATCATCACTCATACTTCCTATACCTATCTCAACTCTCAGGTCCTTGGGTACCTGACAAGTCCTTAGATTGAGGCAAGAGGGGATACAATAATCATCATGTCATACAAACTAATACACGATCCCATCTATGATAAATAACATGCACAATTGCAACATAGCTAGGCCGAACCCCTTATCCCAAGGAGAACTACTGACACATAGAGATGAGATCAACAATCACAAACATTGTAATGAAAATCATAAGATTGATAGCAATAGTCTTACAATGTCACCAATCAGAGAAGACATCTACTATTACAAGTGGTAGAATATGGCTATAAAGATGGAGAAGGGTTTGGAGATCGGGAGGCGACTTTTTGGCGAGGTCTGGCTTCTTCGAGGTAGGGCGAGAGAGGTTTTCTCGTTGCCCGAGGCTTCTTTACATAGGGGTTCCTTCACGAATGTTTTTCTGTTTGACCTAATGGTGGTGGCGCCAACTATACGACCAGAGCTATACGGCCAGAATTTTTGCGCCGGTTGCATAGTTGGTCATTAAAGCGTCTGCCTCCGTTGTACGGCTCCTGGTTTCTTCTGGTTGTTAAAAATCTCGTATCTTTGACATTAATATAGTGATTCCCTCCTTTAAACAACGTTACCTGCGCAGGAAAATATAAAAGAAAGGATTGCATACGCCTCTGAATATTAGCATTAGTGGCAGGGTTTATTGAGATATTTCATCAGGAATGTGATTAATATCCAGTTTAAATGTGGATGTATATGGCTATATTTTAGAGCCATCAGCGGGCGGGGAAGAACAATAGTCGCACAGATCTAAAATATTTGTCCAAATAGTTTTTAGATATTTGGCACCAAGTACTAGTCTCCGACGACTGCAAGTTTAAAAAGTCTCTAAGAATGCCCGTTCTCCGAATATTTCACATTTGGCTGCCAAGTATTTGACCACTATTAATTTGAAAAAACTAATATTTGGATATTCAAAACTCCGGCATTTGATTTTCCTAAAATTTGAGAATTATTCATAATTTAAAGCAAAGAAAGGTGTGTATACATGCTTGCTAGAGTGAATTTGAGTCCCCTAAAACTAAATGAGGTTCATAAATTGAAGAAAAAATTGGCGTAGTACAAACATTTGATCTTTACCCTGAAAGGCATGGCGACTAGTGTTCATGCGTTTTGGTGTAGAGAAATAAAGTGTGAGTGTTTTAAATTTGACTAATTCAAATTTTTAATCACGAAGTGAGATCATTTGGTTACTTAATTATCAATTTTTCACCAATATAACATTTTTTCATGTATTCTTTGAAGGAAATATCATTGAGTGTATATTCGGATAGCCAAAAATATTCAGAACTCCGGATTTTGTTAATCCTAAATTTTGAGAATAATTCATAATTTAAATACAAAGGAAGGTGTTTACACATGCTTGCTAGAGTGAAATTTAGTCCTAAGAGTAAATGAGGTTCATACCATGCTACAGAGCAATAAGGTGCACTTTTTTTGAATTTGACTAATTCAAATGTTTAATACAAATGTGAGATCATTTAGTTACTTCAATACGAATTTTCCACCAATTTAAAATCTTGTTGATGTATTCCTTGAAAATTATAATATAATCAAGCACTAGAAATATTTGGTAGTGTGCATGAGTATGATCAGTAATATAATTGAACACTAGATATTTGAAGGAACTCCATATAAAAGAGTAGATTAATATATATATAGAAGGTTCACCAGAGACACCACGGATATATTATTGTCTTACACAACCATATGTACTAATTAACTGAAACAAAATAAAAGCAGGGGCAGCAACACAAGGCCGGGAGACGGAGATGCCTAGCAAGGGCAGCAACAGGAGGCCATGCCAGCCTACTCGAGGGGATACATGCCAGTCCTAACATAATCCCGGAGGAATTTGCCGAAGGCTGTATGTCGTGCCAAGGTCTTTGGTTGATGCCTTCGGCCTCGGCTTTTGCCAACGTCCACCGTGTGCTAGATTATGTTGTCGATATCCGTGTCGATGGCTCTGCCACAGAATAGGCAAAACAGTTTCCTCGTACGGTAGAAAGAGATTTGCCCACACCGTAGCCGCCTCAGCACATAGCGGCTCTTGTTGTCCCTATAGTACTTGTTATCGTCCACTTCATCATCATCCTCCTGTTGATTTTTTAAGAGCATAACTTAGAACTCATACATATGATTGAATTGTATTATAACTCAAGAATTGACAACATATATGTAAGACAATATTAAATTGATATCAAAGAGAATGCATCTCAGGAATAGTTTGATCATTTCATATATCATTTCATCTCAACAAAATGACAAATAATTGGATTAGAGTATATGTAGAACAAAGATTACAGCCTCATAAGTTTCTTCAGGGATGGTGACGAGGGTTTAACTCACCAATGCCCATTGTTATGGACTTGGGTTTTGGAGAAGGAGGGAGCGCTGGAGACATCTATCGGCTAGCAAACAAGCACACGGGGAACTCGAAGATTTACCCAGGTTCAGGCCTCATAGAGGTCCCTACTCCTGCTTGTCTGCTCGTGGAATTATCAAAAGAATCGAAGATTACAATGGTGCACAGATGCAATCTAGCGAGGGTTGTGGAAACTAGGGTTGCGTGTGTCCTTCTCGCCGCCCCCTCCTAGCCTTTATATAGATAGGCTAGGTCTCGGGTAGCAGGTCGAGTCGGTTACAAGTTAGGGTTTTCCCCTTTGAACTTTCTATC
Organism: Avena eriantha; assembly: GCA_910589775.1. Classification (NCBI taxonomy): domain Eukaryota; kingdom Viridiplantae; phylum Streptophyta; class Magnoliopsida; order Poales; family Poaceae; genus Avena; species Avena eriantha. The sequence continues at coordinate 405,197,586 of OU342745.1, forward strand.
TTTAGCTTCTTCTTGTTCTTCAAGCAATCGAGAGTCCGTAGGTTACTCGAGTTCTTCATTTGGGCCTTGGCGACACCGTGGGCCTCTATGTATTCAGGCTGTATATACCAAACTCGAGTACCAGTAGGGTATACCCATGTCAGTAGCCCCCGAGTGTCCAGTGGAATCGCAGATTCGACTAGAGACTTATGAAGCCTTTCGAGTGCATGACTGAGTATGTTTCTCGACTGCTATGTTTGTGTCATAGGGATTGTTGATGTGCATGCCTGATTTACCCGATGTATCGGTATCAGTTAACTACCTTAGGGTAAAACAACGCAATCTACTCGAACTCGAGTCCTTGGACTCGAATCCGGAAAAGTGCTGGTGTAATTCGACTCAAGCCGCGGAGGTCTTACAGGAGTCGAATTCTAGTTATATGGGTGTGAGCACTCGACGCGTCCGTCAAGGCATGTTCATCATACATGTAGGCACGGATATATTTCTGGTAGTGCGCAGCAGATGCGTTGCCAGGCCTTATTCAGGTCTTATCTTCACGCTGTAAGCACAGCATCCGAATTTTATCATCGCGGAGACGATTCGGGTGACCCAGGAGACGCTGTCTCTTTGTAGGGAAAAATTATGAGGCGGTGTCGCCATAAACTTTGAGTGTGGATGTTATCAACACACTGTACATTGTATAAATAATCATAGGGTGGCGACCAGCGCTCCCTATGGGAGTAGCCCCTGAGTGCCTGGTTGAGTCGAAGACTCAGGCGGGCACTAAAAAACTTTTGCGACTGCTGTTGTCTTTTGTTTGCTTGTTTTCAGTCGAATTTGTTTCCGGCGCTCCCTATGGGAGTAACCCATGTCCATAGTCGAACCGTGTTTCGAGTGTTTGGGTTTGCCTTGATTGTCCATGTTCCTACAAAAGAAAAGAAAAAATCGTAGGGTGCGTGACCAGCGCTCCCTATGGGAGTAGCCCCTGAGTGCTTGCTGGAGTCGAATACTCGAGCAAGGACTAAAGTAGTCGAAGTCTTCTACTGCGTAGTTTTGATGACGTCAGTGCTGACGATTTCATGACCTCAGTTGCCCGCGTGAGCGAGTTTGACGGGACGTGACGAGCAGTGGGTCCTACTCCCTGACTTTGATTTGACCAGGCGTGCATAATCTTTATTTTAACTGCGCCTCCTCGATTTCTACGCGTAATGGGAGCAGTGGGGGGACGGTTCGCATTTTAGCTCCTCCACGTGTCAAGCACGATGAACGCCACGCGTCCAGTAGGGTTTTTCTGAGCCGTTGGATTGCATCTTCCAGGGGTTAAGTAGTGACGCTGCGACGGTAATTTCTCATCTGCCTTCATTCATTCTTTGCCTCCATCGCCATTGCCGCTGCTCCTCTGCTTTCTATGCGCTCTTTTCTTCCGCGGCGCTGGACCAGCTCCGCACGTTTCCCAGCTACTTCCTTGGGTCGCATCGCTGCCGCGCAGTGGGGAAGAAGAAAGGAGGTGCTGCGGACAATTCCGCGGCTACCGCCGCTGCGGTGAAGAAGGGCAGCTCCGCCGCTGCGGGCACCAGCACCGCCGCTGGCGGGAAGAAGAAGGGCATAGGCACCCGCGCCACGAATGGCGCGTGGCGTCCCTCCGTCATCAAGTCCTCTGATATCCGTCTTCTTTGCCAAGACAGAGTGTTGTCTGCCTTAGTCACCGACGCGCGCGTCCCCGGCAGCGAGGTAATCCCCTCTCCTCCTGCCGGTTTTCGAGTGATGTTCTTAGCATTCATCATTCACGGCCTTTCTCTGCCCCTGCATCCTTTCTTCAGGGGTCTTCTTTGTTTTTATGGGCACCAGCTCCATCAGCTGTCCCCAAATTCCATCATCCACGTAGCATGCTACATCACTCTCTACGAATGCTGGCTCGGAATCGAGCCGCATTTCGGCCTCTTCAAACGTCTCTTCAAATTGAAACGCCAATCGGCATCTGGCTCCGTAGTCTACGATGTAGGCGGCTGCGGAATCCATGTCGATCCATCCGCCACATATTTCGACATCAAGCTGATGATGTCCTTCCAAGGGTGGAGGGACAAGTGGTTCTACGTCTGCGACGAGAAAGCTGACGGAGAACACTTTGGACTCGCCCCCTTCGACCCCGCGACGCCATGCCAGAGGAAGCGCTCCTAGAAGAATGTGGTCATGCCTGGCGAATCCACGGAGACAGAAGTGATGTACAGGCGCGTCTGCGACCTGGAGAGTCACATAGGCAAAGAGGAGGGAGGCTGCGCACTCATTCGCACGTGGCTGCACCATCGTGTCCAGCCCCTGCAGGCTAGAGTTCATCCCATGTTTCAGTGGACTGGTGCTGACGATGTCACTTGTGTGTCTGCCAATGGCATGTCCGCGAGTGAGGTAAACAAAAGGGTTCGACTGGTCACCAAGTACACCGTCAAGGATGTGCTCCCCAGTGAGCCAGTTGTTCCTCCGTTTGATGCTGCTAACCCTCCTCCTGAGGTATAGTTGTGCTACGCAGTAGCTTAGTTTGTCGATTACTTCTCTACTGTTTCTTATCTTTGTGCTAATTTTGTTGTCTGTATGCAGGATTGGGCGGTATCACCCTGTATGCCCCCTCTTCCTGAGGGGGTTATTCCTCGTGAAGCCTTGGAAGAGGACGAGTCGGAGTCGACCGTCCCATTTGATGTGGAGGAGGAAGCCCCCGAGTCCGGTAGTCCGGATACTCGCAAGCGTTCGTGCAGCGAGGATTCCGATGCGTCGTCTCCTTCGACTCCGGAAGGTGCAGGTGTTGGTGCAGAGTCGCCGATCCCTGCCATTCCTGTGAGTGCTGTGGCGCCTTCTTCCCACAAGAAGATGCGACTACCAAAGGAGTCCTCGTCAGAGTCGGGGGAGCCAACCTTTGACTTTGATAATTTTGATTGGTAAGTATTCGAATCTTCCTTTTTTGGTTCTTCTTTGCAGTTGCCTTTTCTTGATGTTTATTTTATCTTGGAGTCAGCAGGCGTCGTCATCTTATGGCGACGCCAATTTTTGAAAGAATCAGGAGTCGCAACTTCAAGGGCCAAGAAAGAGGTCGAGCACGGCGACGCCAATTTTTGAAAGAATCAGGAGTCGCAACTTCAAGGGCCAAGAAAGAGGTCGAGCGTGCTCCTTCCCCTCCATTGGCGACCCACTCCGGGCACAACTCTTCCAGCTCTCCGCATGAAGGGGAGCATCGAATGGTTGCCCGGATGACGGCACACCAGACAACTTCGGAGTCATTGGAGGATCATGTAAGTGTAGGATTTCTTCTTTTAAAGTTGTAGTCGATGTTATCTATTGCTTCTGCTGATCCCTTGTTGTGCGATAGCTCCTTGTGAAGGAAGCCTCTCACTTGGCGGAGCAAGTGCTTGCGATGGGCCGCCAGCATGCAATGCTGGAGACGCGTTTGTAACACCCTCGCCTAATAAGGCTGAGTTCCTATGTATAGTGCTAATCCCTGGATCGGTTCACTAGAACACACAGTACAAAATGATACCAAATATAACCGTGCATCATGAATATAACGAATATGATCCAGAATTTACATTATATTAGAGCGGAAACAATACAAGGTAGATCTCCATCCTTCAAATGTGCCACAGGCAAACAATTGTTGAGTGGAGTCTCGCGACCCATGAACGATCATTTAGAAACGATATAACCTGCAACATAAAACGTAGCAGCCCCGAAGGGTCAATACTTGGAATGTATGGCAAGTAGAGCTAACTAAGGAGACAGTATACCTAGTAACTACATGCTTATTTTGGCTAAGTGGAGGCTTTGGCTAGCTTGCATTTTCTTAAATAGTTTTACCCTAATTTTAAATCAAGTTTGATCACAACAATCCATTAAGTTCACCCATCAAGTTTTAGTAATTCTCAAATTGGAATGAACGAGAACATGTCATAGCACCTATAATTGAGCAACTCAATCGTCCATTACCGGGGACACGGCTAAGTACTTAGTTTTTACACCCTGCAGGGGTTGCACACTTTACCCATATGACCTGGTCGACCCGCTCGTACCATGACACGCATATTGAGTCATGATAGGGAGAAGTCCAAGAAGAGAAATTCGGTAAGTAGTTCCCCAAGCCCATCCACGCACCGTACCAACCTATCACATTCACTACATCTCTGGATACGAAGGGCTCGGGTCACCACGACCTACTAAGTCCATCCAACCACCCATAACTCACTGGCATATGGCAATACACGAAAGGTACCAAATCAAGACACTAATCATTTCTCAGAAACCTGGGTGGCCATCCACAACTGAGCTACTCGGGTAAACCATAGACATGGGCCCGGCATTCACGAACCAAGCAATTACCAATTCCACCCAGAGAGTTCATTGATTAAGTTGTTTTATTTGAACAAAACATACACAATACCATAGCATGGTGTAGACCCATCCCCGTCTAGATAGCATGGCTAAGCACAACTAGCATACGACGACTCAACTACAAGTGGCTTCTACCAAGATACACATGACATAGCATAGCGATAGTAATTCCTACTCATGCATCTACAAGAAATACACTACACATGTAGTAGGAAAATAGTAGGACAATTCATGATCAAAATAGCATCTACTTTCCTTTGTGGTAGATGTAGTCGATTAGAAAATCCTCACAAATATAATGGTTGCACTCGTCGCACTCAAAAGACTTGCAATCACAATGCTCGCAATCATAGCTGTTGCGATCATAGTAGTTGCACTCCTCGCAATCTATCGTTCAAAAGCAAAGACACAACAACATATCATTCAAACATTGCAATCATGCAACAATGCAACAATACAATAAAACAATGATGATCAAATGCATGCATGGTGATTTCATAGGTCACAATGGTTGTAATTAGTTATCTAAATAATACTAGATCACATGATGCATGTAGAAGTGTTTTAATGCAATATAGTATTTGTTATCCAATTTCTATTAACAATAAAGGGGTTTTAACATAACTGTTATAGCTTCTGTACTAGTTGCCGAATTAAATTTCTATCTGAACTGTAATGGATAGAGGGCTTTAATACGAACCAGTAGCAATTGGATTCACCCTAATCGGAGTTATAGATCTTTTTCCAGGATTTATTCTGTGTTTAATGGAGTTTAATTAATCTTAACAGATCATACTGACAACAAACAAAAATAAGTACAGATCTGAAAAATACGCAAGATTATAAACTCAGGGACATATTACTCATATTTTTCGGATCTGTAGATTATTTACTATGAATTTAATGATTTAAAAGGCCAATAATACTAATTAATTATTCGCCAGTAATCTATACAGCAAAACCCAGATCTAAATAGATATTATCAAACTACAAGAAATTATGTTCAATTTGATATATTATATGTAATTTTTGAACATAGTGTGAATTTTTTATGAATTTTACAAGTTAGATCTATAATCTGCAATTTTAAATTCGAACGGAATATTCCAGGAAATATTCCGCTGACTGGACAGGTCGACCGTGCAGGCTGACCGGGACTAGACGCTGGCCTAGCGACGACATGGCGGTGACGAGGCGGCTGACCGAAACGATTGAATCTGGACCGTCGAGATAAGATCCGGTGGCTAGGAGAGAAGTTGGCTCCAAAACGGTTCCATTTTGTCTCAGAAAAGATTAGAAACAGATCTGTACTAGAGAGACAAATCCGTAGATCAAATCAAAAACTTTGAACATGAAACTGGTGAATAATCATTGGATCTACCTTTTCACCAAAGGAATTTGGATTTGAACAAACGAGCGCGAGTAAATCTTGGTATTACACAGTCAGATCTGAAATATTGTGTTGCGAAATTCTCTGGTTGTGATGGATGAAAAGAGGTGAGGTTTGTCGGAATTGAAATATTTCGACGAGATCTACAACTTTCGTGTTGTAGCCAAAGGCATTCGACGAAGTTTAGATAGGTTTAGAAGCAAAATATGATTCGGTAGGGTGTAGATTCGGGATTTCGAGAAGGAAAAGTGATATAGTTTTGGCTCCGGAAGATAAAAAGTTATAGGGATTTGGATACCCATAGGTTTAGAAAACAGATTTTCACACGCTTTTTAAAGCAATCCGTGGGATCGATGGGTTCTCCCCTGCACTGGTGGATCGGTCGGCTGAGTGGGCCGGCCGGTGGCCCATTTCGTCTTTTTTCCTTTTTCTTTCCTTTTTCTTTTTCTTTTTCTATTTTGGTATTTTCTTTATATCTTTTGCATACGAACTCCAAATGACATGATTCTTGTTTCTAATTTTTTTCTAAAATTCAGTATATCATTATAGTATCATATTTATAACATTTTCACTAGTTTGAAGATGGTTGCTTTATAAATGTCTATATATTCCTTATAGGAACATTTGAGCAATTCAACTATCGGATTTAGATACTAGGATTTGAATTCAATTTTTGGGAACTTTGCATGGATTCAATGCAATGCTTATGAATGCTTCATGATTTTCATTTTTGCAAACATTCACACAAATACTAAAACTAAAACTCATTCCACGCCTTTTTGACTATATGGCTACTTAGGTCATAACAATGTGAGTTGTTTCCAAATTCAAAAGGTTTGTTTTCCTTGAGAATTTTCAACAAAGTCAAACAATCAACCAAACTTATTTTATTTATTTAACATTCCAAAATTAGAAAATTTTGGGTTGTGACAGCGTCATCGCGTGGTCGAAAGTAAGTGTTCTTCACTTCTTCTTCTTCTCCTTTTATATAGTCGACTGATAGTCAATCCCTTTTGTTTTGTCGCTGAACATAATGCCCTCCTGCGCAACGCTGCCACCATGGAGAAAACACTCGCCGCGGCTGTGAAGGGTCGCGATGAGGCAATCGCGGCGCGTGACGAGGAACAGAGGCGTGAAGAGGATCTACGTGCCTCCATCGCATCCAGGGAGAAGTTGTTCAAAGAACAGCTTTTCTCGATTGCCAAGGCCCTCTCAGGTACCTTGCTTGGATATCATTATTGTTCTCTTGTTCGATGTTTGCCGTTGGCGCTGATGTTTGTGTCCATGTGTGGGTTTATGTACAGGTGCTGGCGGTTTAAGCTTCAACCCTCAGGCCCTCCGCCACGATGACGCTTTGGCGAGTGCGCTTTCAGCAGTCGAGGACCGTAGCGCCGCCGTTCAGGATATGCTTTCCAAGGCCAAGGGCGTGCTCAGTCGCCTCCGGGAGGATTTGATGCCCAAGGCTGAGCTAATAGAAAACATGGACGATCTGGTGGAGTCTCTCGCCAGGAGTGTTCCTTCAAGCTTCAAGAACTCACTCCGTGCGGCTGGCGCATCCATGTCACTTGCCATGGTGCAGGCCCACCGAGTCGAGATTAATCCTGCAGCGGTTTCGAAGGCGATGGCCGTTAGCGCGGAAGGCCAGCAGGTAGTCTTTGCTCCCTTCGCGACTTCCTGTGGAAAATATGGGCCACAGTTGATTAACACGGTTGCGAAGTACTCTGAGGAGCTGCAGCGAGCCAAGAAGGCAGCAAAGGCTACGGCATCAGGGGCTGACGGAAAATCAGTGGCATATGACACTGCCACGGACTCGATGAAGCCCCTGAAGCCATCGAAGTCGAAGAAGCCAATCACTCCTCAGTAGCATTGTAATAGTTGATTAGTTTATGCCTTTTGCCTAGAACATGCCTTTTGGCGGGTGTATCTGCTGAAACTTTTGCCAATCTTGTATTCACCCGAATCTTTTGTCTGTGTGTCAATTTGATCGTCTTATTTGCTTCTATTTTGGCTTGTGGTAGGGTACATCAAGCGATCCTTTGAGGGAACCTCGGGACTCGCCGCCCCTTGATGATACTTTGGCACCGCCGCGCTCCAGGGTGGATGAGTTGTCGCTGCTTTCATGACTATGTGACCGCGTGAAGCAGCTGGAGCGTGAATTGCCCGTGCTCCGCAGTAACGCTGATGTATGGAAGTCAAAGGCGGAGAAAGCCGCCGGCCGAGAGCAGTATCTGCTAGGAGATATGACGCAGCTTGGCGACAAATTTAAGTGTTAGTTTGCTTAGTCTTATCTTTTCCTTGTAGTCACTCGCAGTGATGTGTTGTCCTTATGCTTCCGTTGTTGCTTTGAATAGTTGTCAGCGCGCGCCATCCGCAGGATGAGAAGGATAGGATTGCTATTCACATGCATGATCTGACCCAAGAGCAACTTCAGGAGAGTGGATACTTGTGGGTGGATCATGATCGTGCGATTGCGCTGGCGACCCTGCAGGATCGTGCATCGCGACTGCTGCACTTTCTGAAAAAGTTGTAGTCGTGCTTGAAGAACATTTATCCGACGATGTTTCCGCTGGATGTTGCTCCATCAAGCCTGCTGGCCCTTCTTGCCAAGTTCCAAGACCTGGCTGCGGTTCACGAGTGTGTAAGGCAACAATTGGTGGCTGGTCCCAAGGCCGCTCTGTCGCTGGTGTGACTGCATAGGCCTGACGTAGACGTTGCGGCAATTGCGGCTAGGCCACCTGTGCCACCAGTAGGTTCATCTTGGAATATGGTGCCGCCTATCAGGAAGTGGACCGCCCAGCAGAGGAGATCGTTGATTTCTTCGAGGAGCAGACCAACGTTCTTTTGTTACAGTAGTAGCTTAACTTGTATCCTGCACATAAGTGTACCAATGTTGTAAAGTTCGTATATACGGTGTATAACTGACTATCGATTATGTATAAAGAGCTTGTTAGCGTGTGAGTGCGTTGCACTATGCGATTCCTTTTCGTTAGCCTGGCCATGTGCTTTATCTCAGTCCCTTGTCAACCTGTCAGGTGCGCTGCAACTGGGTTGCTGTTGCGTCAAGGATTTCGATTGATGTGCCAGCTACTTAGGATATCGCGTTTTAGTTCGTAGAACAGATGTGTATAGGGTGGCGTAGCCCCCGAGTAGATAAATTGTGGAAAAATAAAGGAGAACACAGAGTTTTGGGCACTTAGCTTTATTTATTCGAGGGACAGTACGAAGTACAATGTGTGGCTAAGTAGCCTTGGCTGAGTGCCTTATTTGTAATGTAAAAGAAAAACGACTAAGGGTAGAAGCGTCGCAGTTGTGCGACGTTCCAGGGGTTGGAGTATGCGACTCCTGTCTCTAAATCTTGAAGGCGATAGGCGCCACCTGGGATTACTTCTGTAATCACGTATGGTCCCTCCCAGGGGGACTCGGGCTTGAGATGTCTTTGCTGCTTCAGTCGCAGGACCAGGTCGCCTTCGACGAAGGATCTGGGGCGTAGCCTCCTACTGTGGTAGTTGCGCAGGTTCTGCTGGTAGATCGTTGATCTTTCCGCAGCGATTTCCCTTGCCTCGTCAAGGAGGTCGACGGAGTCTTCGAGTGTGAAGGTTGACTCCTACTCGCTGTAGGCAACCACGCGCGATGATTTGTACCGGACCTCAGCGGGTAGCACCGCTTCGGCCCCGTGCACCATAAAGAACGGGGTGTAGCCCGTAGCACTGTTTGGAGTTGTGCGTAGGCTCCAGAGTACTGATTGCAGTTCGTCTGGCCAGCAACACGCGGCTTGTTCAAGTGGCCGGAGGAGTCGCTTCTTGATGCCGCTGCAGACGAGCCCGTTCGCCTTTTCAACCTGACCGTTGGTCTGTGGGTGTGCCACCAAGGCGTAGCTGATGTTGATTCCTAGATTCTCACAGAATTCTTGGAATTACTTGGACGTGAATTTGTCCCATTATCGGTGATGATGTTGTGCGGCACTCCGAACCATTAGACGATGGACTCGAAGAACTTGACTGCACTCTGCCCTGATTGATTGGTCACTGGCATGGCCTCTATCCACTTGGTGAATTTGTCGACTGCGACCAAGAGGTAAACGTAGCCTCCTCATGAGGACCGTGGGAGCTTGCCAACCATGTCGAGTCCCCATTGCGCGAAGGGCCAGGCCAATGGAATTGGCCGAAGCTCTACGCCAGGTGCGTGCGGCTTGTCCGCGAATCGCTGGCAAGCATTGCATTTTTGGACGATGTCCTTGGCATCGCGCATGGCCGTAGGCCAGTAGAATCCAGCTCGTAGAGCTTTGGCAACGAGGGCGCGACTGCCGGCGTGGTGCCCGCAGGTCCCCTCATGGATGTTGAGGAGAACAGCTCTTATCAGCCGTGGAGACGGATCGTTGGAGTACTCCTGTGATGCTGCGTTTATATAGGTCACTGTTGATAACAGCGAATGCCTTGGATCTCCGCGTGATGTGCCGTGCATCAGTCGGATCGTCCGGTGGCCTTTTACTGAGGAGGTATGTGATGTACGGTTGAGTCCAGGATTGCTCAATCATCATGACGCTCATTGGTCCCTCGAGTCCTGTGTCTAGCTCCAAGTCATCGTGTGCCATTGGCTCATTGGGCGGCGTAGCCCTCGAGTCCGTTGATGCGCTTGTTTTCTTCTCTACGGCCTTTGGCTTGATGGAGCGTTCACAGATGTGCTCGAGAAATATCCCAGGTGGTATGGGGGCGCAGGTAGAGCCTATGTTGGCGAGTGCGTCCGCCTCTTCATTGCTTTCGCGACCTATGTGCCGCACTTCGTAGCCGTCGAAATCCCCTTCGAGTGTGTCATAGAGGTCGCGGTAGGCGATCATGTTGTCGTTTAGTGCATCACACTCATGCATTGTTTGGTTGACGACCAACTTGGAGTCGCCGTATATAATGAGCCTCTTGGCGCCGCAGGCTTTTGCCATCCTCATCCCGTGTAGCAGGGCCTCGTATTCAACTTCGTTGTTGGAGGCGGTGAACTGCATTCGCAGGATGTACTTCAGCTTGTCCCCTTGGAGTGATGTCAGTATGACACCTGCACCTGCTCCTTCCTTCCGCTTGGATCCGTCGAAGTCAATTGTCTAGAGATAGGACATATCTGTTTTTTCGGGGAGCTGGTTTTCCATCTAGTGCACAAGGAAGTCAGGAAGAACTTGTGACTTGATTATGTCGCGCTTTTCGTATGTAATGTCTCATGGAGACAATTCGATTCCCCAAAGCGCGACTCGTCCCGTGGCGTCGGGGTTATTGAGGACATGCCCCAGCGGGGCGTCATTGACCACTACGATTGGGTGTTCCTGGAAGTAGTGGCGCAGTCGCTTGGCGGTCATGAAGACGCCGTACGCCAGCTTCTGGTAGAGCGGGTACCGCTGTTTTGTTGGCGTGAGGACCTCGATGAGGTAGTAAACTGGGCGCTGTACCCCATGGACCTTGTTTTCCTCGGCTCGTTCGACCATAAGTACTATGCTGACCACTTGGTTGGTGGTGGAGATATATAGCAACAGTGGGTCCCTTTCTCGTGGGGTCACCAGTACTGGCGAAGTGGATAGCAGGCGCTTGAGGTCTTCGAATGCCTCTTGCGCTTCATTGGTCCACTCCAACTTTTCAGCTTTATGGAGGAGTTGGTAGAAGGGCATGTCTTTTCTCCCATCCGACTGATGAATCGACTGAGAGCCACAATTCGCCTAGCCAGCTGCTGGACGCCCCTTATGTTTTTCGGCTTCTCCATGGCCAATATGGCTTTTATTTTCTTCGGGTTTGCCTCGATTCCCCTCACGGAAATGAGGTACCCGAGTAGTTGCCCCGATGGGGTGCCAAAGGCACATTTGTCCGGATTGAGCTTGATCCGTTAGTGGTCGAGGTTGGCGAAGGTTTCACGCAAATCGTCGATTAGGGAGGCTTCTTCCTTGGTCTTGATTACTATGTCATCGACATAGACTTGAATGTTGCGACCAAGTTGATCCTTGAGGCAAGCCTCCATGCACCGCTGGTAGGTGGCTCTTGGGTTTTCTAGCCCGAAGGGCATTGTGTTGTAGCAGAACACACCGAAGGGCATTGTAAACGCTGTTTTTTCTTGATCCTCCTCCTTCATTCGAATTTGATTATAGCCTGAGTAGGCGTCGAGGAAGCAGAGGCGCTCGCATCCCGCAGTGGAGTCGATGATCTAGTCGATTCGCGGCAGCGGGAAGTGATCCTTTGGATAGTGCTTATTTAAAGAGGTGAAGTCCACGCACATCCGTAGGATATCCGTGTCCTTTTTTGGTACTAGCACCGTGTTGGCGAGCCAAGTGCTTTCCTTGATCTCGCGTATGAATTTGGCGTCGAGGAGTCTGTTGATCTCCATTCCGACTGCCTTTGCTCTTGGCTCATATAATCGCCATATTGTTTGCTTGACTGGCCTTGCGTCTGGGTTGACGTTGAGTGCGTGCTCGACGAATTCCCTGGGAACTCCTGGCATGTCTGCTGGACACCAGGCGAAGATTTCCCAGTGCTCACGGAGGAATTCGACGAGCGCGATTTCCTATGCGGGACTCAAGTTGTTGGCAATGAGGGCCGTCTCGGCGGGGTCCGATGGGTGGACCTGGACTTTCTTTGTGTGCACCAATGAGTCGAAAGACAAATCAGGTGAGCTTGGTGTGCTTAGGGGAGGTAGACTGTTGTCTGTCGACTCCTTCAGTCTCGCGAGTCCTTCCTGCATGATGAAGGACTGGGAGATTCTGTTGAATTCCCTGTCGCAACTGTCAGATCTCTCGAAGCTCCCGTTGACTATGATGACACCATTGGGACATGGCATTTTCATCTGCAGGTAGGCGTAGTGCGGCACCGCCATGAACCTAGCGAACACGACGCGCCCGAGGATGCAGTGGTACTGTGAGGGCCAGTCGACGACCTCAAAGTCAATGCGCTCGTGCCGAAAGTTTTTCGGCGTGCCGAAGATGATGTCGAGGTTGATTTTGCCCAGGGGATATACGCCTTTTCCTGGGACGATGCCGTGGAATGTTGTGTCCGAGGCCTCCAGGCAAGTTAGAGGGATCCTCATTTCTCGCAAGGTACTCGTGAATATAAGGTTGATGCCACTTCCGCCATCCATGAAGACGCCGCTCATGTCGAAGCCTCCGATTTGTGCCTCAAGTACGAGGGGGCAATGGCCTGGACGGGGTACTTGAGGCGGATGGTCGCGTTTGTCGAAGGTGATGCAGGACTCGCTTCCGCTGAGGTACTCTGTAGTAGATGGTGGCGAGTGTGTGGCCAAGTTGACTTGGCGAGTGATGGCCTTCTGCACCCGATTCGAGGGGCGTCCCTTTTGGATCATCATGGTGCCCATGGCCCATGGGTACGGTTCGCCTCCATGGTGCTTGTCCGACGCAGCTGCATTCGGGGATGGCCCAGGTGGTGGTGGCGGAGCACCATGTGCCACGGCGCCTGGAGCGGCTCCGTAGCCTCTTTTGACTGCGTTGCGGTTCATCCGAACCAATCCCTCGTGTAGCTTGAGGAACTCTCGACAGTCCTTGAGGAGGTGGCTGGACTTCTTCTTTCCAGCATGCTTGTCGATGTAGAAGTGCACCGTACATGGCTCGGATAGTTTGTCTTCAATGGATGTCGCGGGTGCCTCGTCACGATTGCGGCGTTGCCACACTTGCGTGGTTTTCCCGGAGTCGCGGTATCCGCCGCTACGGTATCCGATGTTGCGATTATTGTCGCGTCTATCGGCGTAGCCGGCTATGACCATGTTGACATCGTCGCGATCATCGTAGATGCGCATGCAGCGTTTGCCTCGAAGATCGCGTCTTCGCTCGAGTTCTGCCTCCTCGTCGGAGTGAACACGATTCTTCACCGAATCTTCTCCATCGGCCCACCGATTCGCGATTTCCATCAGGTGGTCGATGGTCTTGGGCTTTGAGCGGCCCAGCTCATCCCTGAGCTCTAGACGGCGGACGCCACCGTTGAACGTGTCAATCGCGCGATCCTCCGAGATGTTCTCTGTGGAGTTCTTGATGATGGACCACCTTTGGATGTAGGAGCGTAGCAATTCGCTCGATCTTTGTTGGCAGCATCTCAGCTCTTCGATTGATGCAGGACGCTTGTATGTGCCCTTGAAGTTGCGCACGAAGCTGTAAACCAGCTCATCCCAACTGCGAATGGATCCGCGTGCGAGGTTGTTGAGCCATGCTCGAGCGGTACCTTGCAGCTGTAGCTGTAGACATTGCATGGTTGTGCTTCGACTACTGCCGTGTAGCCTGACGGAGGAGATGTGGTCCTCCAGCCAGATCTTCGGGTCCTGTAGGCCGTCAAACTTCGGGTTCTCCGACAGGAGTTTGAACCCCTTGGGCATTCGCTTTTGCTTGATGGATCTGCTGAAGCATCTAGCGCCGCAGAGCTTCACATCTTCCTCTTCCGAATCTGTCGACCGGGCGCATCGCTCCCTTGATTTGTCGATCTTGCGCTGCATGAGGTCATCACGCGCATCATAGTCATGGTCATGTCGTCGTGAGCGGCGGTGTCGAGATAGGTCGTGACTGTCATCGCTGGATGAGGGCGAGGAGTAGCGCTTTGCTAGCGCTTTGCCTTTTTTCGGCTCAGGTGTTGGCTCCTTTTCGAGAGCAGCCTCGGTTAGTCCCAAGCCCGTGATCATAGATCGGTGCATGGCGGCTCGGGGATCTCCAGCTGGTGGCTGGTTGTTGAGGAGGTACATGGTGGCTGCTGTCACCGCGGCTTGTGGTGTCTTGGGGACCACGTTGCCACGTGTGTCAACTGTCATAGAGCTGAAGTCGAGGACCTTTGCAGCTTCTATGCGTTCTTGCTCAGTGAGATGGGCCATCCGAGACCACCTCTTGTTCGCGAGGTACTCGTTGCCCTTTGAGGAGGATCCTCCGTGAGAGGAGAGCCCAGCACGTTGAAGGCTCGACTCGTCTGCCGCCTTTTTACGCGCTTCGAGTTGCGTGATTGTTTGCGCTTGGTGCTTAAATTCCTCCTTCAGGAGCCAATGGTAGCCCATCAGAAGTTCTTGCGGGGATCCGGGGGGTAAAGGGTTCCCCCGTAGGGCCTCGCGGCAGCGAGCCCATTCAAGCTCATTGAGCCTAACCACGACGCGTTCGCCGGTTTGCTCATTGGTTATGGTTGGAGGTTTGATTGCCCCTCCGTTGTTGACGGGAGTGCGATTGCCGCCATTGCCACCGTTGCCGCCGTTGCCACCGTTTGGAGGGTCGGTTTCGTTGCCGCGGTTGCCCGTGTTGTCGCGATTGGCGGAGGTGTCGCCTGCGTTGATGACGGCGCACATGAAGTGATTGGGGAAGCTGCTGCAACTCTCAGATCCGGAGCCGTAGGCTTCATCTTCGGTTGCCAGATCGCTCAGATCGGACTCGCGACTGTTGTCGCTGACCGTGTTCTCGACTGTTGTCGGGGTGTTGAGTTCACTGAGGGTGCCGATTGATGGAGGGAACCATGATGCTGGGGCAATTGCCGGCACTATCGGTTGGTCAGGCATGCGAAGCGTGCCCATCTGACCAACTTGGAAGCGGAAGCTCCCGATCGCCAGGCTGATTCCATCGCCCACGGACTCGAAGGTCGGGCGAGTGGCCGGCGTGTGGACGGTAAAGTCGAACACGCCGAAGAGCTGGCGGATCTCCGTTGTTGCGGAGTTATAGATCGCGGTTGATGGGGCCGAAGAAGCCACAACATCAGCACTCCCAATTGCCACAGATGGCGCCAATTGACGAGGGTTTAACTCATCAATGCCCATTGTTATGGACTTGGGTTTTGGACAAGGAGGGAGCGCTGCAGACATCTATCGGCTAGCAAACAAGCACACAGGGGACTCGAAGATTTACCCAGGTTCAGGCCTCATAGAGGTCCCTACTCCTGCTTGTCTGCTCGTGGAATTATCAAAGGAATCGAAGATTACAATGGTGCGCAGATGCAATCTGGCGAGGGTTATGGAAACTAGGGTTGCGTTTGTCCTTCTCGCCACCCTCCTAGCCTTTATATAGATAGGCTAGGTCTCGGGTAGCAGGTCGAGTCGGTTACAAGTTAGGGTTTTCCCCTTTAAAGTTTCTATCTTTAGCTTCTTCTTGTTCTTCAAGCAATCAAGAGTCCGTAGGTTACTCGAGTTCTTCATTTGGGCCCTGGCGACACCGTGGGCCTCTATGTATTCAGGCCGTATATACCAAACTCGAGTACCTATAGGGTATACCCATGTCAGATGGCATAAGAGAACCAAGTAACAATTGCACAACCTATTGTTCTTATACATTGCCCCGGGTTCGCTAACTCATCCCTAAAGAAATCTGACACCAATGTGGCTGCCTCTCTTTTAGGGAAAATTTGAATTATTGGCCATACTAAGAAATTGAAATGTAATCCTATGAAACAATATTTAGGTATATACATACTCCAATACAAAAACAATCTTCAGGTACATGTACGTAGAAATAACTTATGATCAAAACCATGCATATACATATGCATCATACAAACCATTCAAAGATCGGAAAAAATTCAAAGATCTAGTTCCATATGATAATAATTAAGGGCCTCATAATTTTTTTAGAGATGGAGTTAGTGAACTAAAGTATCAACAGCACAACCTATATTGTTTGTGTACATTGCTGTCTCAGGTTCACCAACCCATCCCTAAAAAACGACACCATCATTTGTGTGTCCCCTTACACTCTTTTGGGGCAAATCTTAATCATCGGCCCAGTGAGAAAATGAAATGTAATTCTTATACACTATGAAGGCATGTAATAACAATTTAAAGATCATAGTTCTATGAATGTAGAATAAATCTAGGGGCCTCATAAGTTTCATCAGGGATGGCGTTAGTGAACCAAGTAACAATTGTACAACCTATTGTTCTTGTACATTGCCCCGGGTTCGCTAACTCGTTCCTGAAAAAATCTAACACCAATGTGTTTACCTCTCTTTTGGGTCAAATTTGAATCATTGGCCACAATAAGAAATTAAAATGTAATCGTACGAAACAATATTCAGGGATATACATATTTAGGTAAAAAACAATCTACGGGTACATGTAGAAACAACTTATGATCAAAACCATGAATATACATATGCATCATACGAATCATTCAAAGAACAGAAACAATTCAAAGATCTAGTTCCATATGAGAATAATAAAAGGCCTCATAATTTTTTCAGAGATGGAGTTGGGGAAACCAAAGTACCAACAACACAACCTATATTGTTTGTGTACATTATTTCCTCAGGTTCACCAATCCATCCCTAAAAAAATGTCACCATCATATGTGTCTCCCTTGCACTCTTTGGGGCAAATTTCAATCATCAGCCTCAGTGGGAAACCGTTCAAAAATCAGAGTTCAAAGATCATAGTTCATATGTGTAGAATAAATCTAGGGCCTCATAATTTTTTTAGAGATGTAGTTAGCGAACCAAAGTATCAACTGCACAACTTATATTGTTGTACATTTCCTCAGGTTCACTAAACATCCCTAAAAAAATCTGACACCATCATATATGCGTCTCCCCTTGCACTCTTTTGGGGAAAATTTGAATCATTGGCCTCAGTAAGGAATATAAATCAACACTCAACTAGCAAACTCTAAAATCCCGAAGTCAAATGTTACAGACCGATTAAATTTACAGCACAAGAAGAACCGTATGAACAACAACGAGTTAAGCAAATGCAAATTTACTAGATGGCAGATGAGCAGATTGGGGTTTTGTGACTAGACAAATTGGGGTTTTGTGACTAGATGGCAGATGTATCAATCGACTATTCAAACCATATATATACTACCCTATTTCAAAAGAGAAAAATCTATAGACGATTGAGAAATTGTATGAACAGTGAAATGTGTGGCTACAACTAGAGAAGCTAGCAAAGTAGTACATCAGACTCCTCATCGGAGACCTCCTCCTCGAATTCATCATTCTCCACGATTGCGTCGATGATTTCTTGGTGGAGGATGGGGTCGTCGATGTAGAGCACCGGGTTGCCTCCGCCAGCCGCATGCCCCTCATCCAGATCTGCCACTGGCACCCTGACGTTGTCAGCCACCTGCTGCTCGACGGCGACGGTGACTAGCTGGGCGGATGAGCTCAAAGCCGCGACGGCGCAGCGACGAGCGGCGTGCATGCCCGGAGAAGCTGTCTCCGCCTGCTCGGTGACGACCGAGTCATCTACTGATGCTCCTCCAACTGGATTCACCTCCAGCTCGTATCCACGCGTATGCTTCATGGCACAGCTAGAGAGGGTGGTGGTGCAAGCGAAGGAGCTTCGGCGCGCGTGGAGGGTGTAAATTGGGGTTTTGTGACTTGACAGATTGGGGAAAATGACATGAGCTCATGGAAGAAGAAGGCCGAACGGGTTTATATACGCGGGACCCTTGGTAGTCCTCGAGTGGAGACGTGGGTGTGGACACGTGGGTGTGGACTTGTGTGGGTGGGAGGCTACCATGATCTCCACTTTCTAACTACATTAACAACACGCGTACGCTATCCCAAAAAAACAAGCGCATGTTACCTTGGGAAGGTGCACGACGCTATTTTTCAAGACGGGTGGCATAATGGCCTACCTCAGTAGACACCTAGAGCCGTTTAATATTTCTGACCGGCTACGGTCAAGTGATTTAGAGAGACGGCCAACAATTTCCGTCGTCGCAGATTCAATCTAGAGGCGATTTATTTTAACGACCAGCTGAGGGGCACTCGTACTAAAGATGTTGTATATTAAAAACCGTCTGAGATCAAAGTTAGAGGCGATCAAAAAATTACGACCGTCTGAAGTTGATGAACACATCCGGCGGTTTTTATTTTTGGGGTAAACCGGCTCTAGGCACAGTCTCTAAGTAACGAGTTTGTACTAGTGCTACACATGAATAACCATGTAAGTACCCCTGTGGTTTTGTGCACTTTCTTTTATTTTTCTTGTAAGAGTACATGTTAAGGTCAGTACCTGCCCCGAACAGGTACATGAAAGGAGAGAGAGGCAGTCATGGTGGCTCGCCCTTAAAACCATCTAGTATTTCGTCCCCTTGCCAGTAACACCGCTAGTCCACTCTGGCTGTCTCTCGTGGCCCTAGGGCCTTGGAGGTGTGGTGGACCATGGCGCCTCGCCAGCGGCAGGGTTCTCGTTCTTTATTTAGCTTGATTTTTAGTGTCTTCCTAGGATGGTGAGACGACGGCTACATCCTGAAGTCATTATAAAGTCCTCCTAACATATCCTCTCGTCGGTGGTATATCTTGCATCGGTGGAGGGTGTGGAGTCGTGTGTCCGGCTGATCTCCTAGGATCCAATCGGTTTTCTTGTTCGCTGGTGTGTTAGCTCGGTCTCTACTGATCTACGGTTGGTATCATTGGCAATGATTGTTGATCTGGTGCGTTGGTCTTTTGGGACCTTAGCACGATTACTTTCCGGCTGTCTACTGCAATAAACTCTACTATGAAAATATTTGCACGGCTCTCGTGATGGAGGAGTGAGGATGGCGACACGTCATCGGCTCGCGCTAGTGTTTGTAGTCATCGCTAGGTGGTTCAAAGACCTATTTTGTGTTTTTCTTACTTTTAATGCTCTTTGTACTACTATTGATGATTATTCATCGATTCGTGAAATTTTTGCCAAAAAAGGACTGTACCCATTGGCGACGAAACCATCCGGAGCTTTTCAGATATGGTGGTGAACTATAATCCTACTTCTGGATATCAATCCACATGTAATATTTTCCCAGTTTTACATGTATGTGTTTTTCTGGTAAAAATGAACTTTTTTAAGAAGGAAGAGTTACAACACGCTCATGTTCACCCTAACAACCTGAGTATTCTATGGGTGACTTCTTTCGGGCTCCTGCTTATGCGTAAGCAAGCTTATGGAAAACGGTGACAAAAAACTATGATGGAAAGAAGCTAGTAGAAATTGTATGGATGACTTCTTTTGAGCTTCTAGAGATTTGGCTTACTTGATGTGCTGAGTTTTGAATTGTCTCTAATGCCCATAAGCATATAGCACATATCCAATTCTTCATTAGAGTCGCCAATTGAGGATTTTTTCTGTAACTAGACAAAAAGAAATGAGCCAAACCGTTCTCATTATCCACCAAATGCTTGTAGTCTCTAGAAATTATTCACCAACGTATATGAGACATGATGGATGTGATAAATCATAGTGTTAATTTTCTGGACAGAAATTAATCTGCAAAGCAACATATATCTAGAAACTATTGATATAAAGAAAATAAAATTAAAACTTGCACAACCATTCATATCTAGCAAAAACAATTTGACCGGAGAGGCTACCGTGAGAAGTGGGGCGGCGGGCGGCAGAGACGAGCAGCAGGGGAGAGCGGTAGGGGACGGCTGCGAGCGGAGGGCGACGGCTCCGGCGGGGTAGGAGGTGGTGGATCGGTGGGAGGCGATGCCAGCGGTGGGGGACGGCACCGGCGGGGTAGGCGGTGGGGGCGGCGCCGACCATGATGAACCCTAGCGGGTCGTGCTTCTCTGTTCGATGCGGGACAACGGGTGGGGGGGGGGGGCGGGGGGCATCTTTTTTTCTGTCTGAACCGGTTTCTCAAGGTGAGTTACATTTTGCCGTAAATTGCGCAGAGCGGAAGGGGGGATCCTCATACTGCTTCGGTTTTGTCAGCCAGAAGCTCGGGAAACTCCTCCGACCCAGTTTCTGGATTTGCACTGGAAGTTGGCTTCTTGGTAGAAATAAGTTGAGTTTAAGAGAGTTCTTTTGGGCTTCAATGGTTGGCACCTAGAGCAGCTTGATAAGGCCAAAAGAAGTCACCCTATATCTTTTGTTGGACTGCTAGTGCTGCTGAACGTGTCAAGGACTTTGGGAGAGTCGTGTACAGACTCGAATCCTTGGGCCAAGAGAAGAACTAGATGTTGTACGTGTTAGCACTGTAAGCTATTTAATGGTGGATTTACAGAACTTCCACTTTTACCGCAGAAAATCGTCCTCATGTTTTACTTTTTTGGGTGTTGATGGATATAAAAATGCCTGTCACTGCTGAGGATATATGTTATCTCTCTTGGGATGACTCATTTTTTATGGGTTTGCATTTTGTTTATGTTATAAATTTTATTTTCTACGACATGATGTGCATTGCATGTGCAACATTACTAGTGTAAGCAAGGAGATTAAGGAATAATTGCAAGGCTATTCACTGTTATGTGTCTGCTATAAATACAATCTATAGTGGATCGTCTGATTTAATTAAGGTAATCCGGAGCTAACAACTAGCTAAGTCAGAAATACGTCAACATATATACTTAGCAATGATAGAATAAAGTGATCTTCCAAACATTGGTTGTAACATAGCATGCAACTGTATTCATGATTCATTTAACCATATGCTTCCGTTTCGACAGCCATTGTGACCATGACTTGGATATAGTAACTTATAATTACTCCAGGCGGCATATTGAAATAGAGAAACAATGTTCACTTTTAATTAACTGTCGCAGTTACACAATGTACAACTTGGCAGAATGCCTATCTCATCTAGTACGATATCCTCTACACAATGAAAGTATTATACATGGAGAATTTCTTGCTTGGCTTTTTTTAACAAAAAATAATAAGCTAACAATATAGTATGTTTACCTAAACTATTGCATGTTACGACGTATTTTCTAAAATGTCTAACAAAGAACAATATATGATTCCAAATACATGGGTCAGTATGATAATTCTCCGATAAAGACAGTATGATAATTCTCCTATAAAGATTGAGAGGCCTTATTGATCTTTCCTTTGGCATATGTAGCTTCCTCTTTTTTCGAAAAGGAGGATAACCCCTGGCATCATCATTGATTGATGCATATAGCCATAAATTATATTTTAGGATGCCTACTGGATTAGCTAGCCACTTGTAAATAAACAATATGATATGGAAGAAAAGATCATGAATAGTTGTCTAAAATTATTTTGAGACGGATGTACCGAAGACCATCATTCTTGCTAACTGAACACTAGCATTCTTACATTATCCGCTTCACCTTTTCTAAAAGATCTCCATCCATTTCAGTAAGTGTTTTGTGGGCTAGTCTTTTATTACCCGCAGAATGCTAGTTCCATAATACGTCAAACCTCCCCCAATAGATGTGACCTTTCAAGAGGAAAGACGTCATCATCAGAACTATAAAAATCAGGCATATGTTTAATGTTTAGCTAATGGAAGAGTACTCTCCCGACCTCTACATCCAAAGACACACACACATCAAATTATTACAATGACTCGGTTTGACATGTCATGTAAAAAAAAAAGCGCTATGCCAGTGGCGGCGGGGCCCCTATTCTCCCCTGGTTCGCCAGATCTAGGTGCGGGCCAAGATCGACGACCGGCGGCGGCGCGGCGGCGCCCGGCTAGGTGGCACGCTCGCGCGGTGGCATCACCCTGCTATGGCGTGGAGGGCTGCGTGGAGCGGTGGTTTCGTGCTCGGGGCCGGCGGCTGCTGGACCGGGGTGGCGAGGGTCGTGGGCGGCGTTGGCCGGGATCTGGGGGAAGCGGCAGATGGTGCTGAGGATGGAGGCGATGGCGCCCTTAGTGGCGGTGCTAAGCCTGATCCGGCACCGATGGTCGGCCTGCTCGTTCCGTTCTCCGGAACCGGCCGGCGATGTGGGGATCGCTGTGTCGGATCTAATAAAGGAGGTGGCCCTTTGGTTTCTTTCGCACGAAGACGAAGAATTGCTTGTTGTCTGCCCTCGTTGATCTGGTCTGGACAGGTGGGTTCCGGAAGGCTTCGCCGGCGAACTCCCATGGGCGTATCATGCTTGGAGATTGCTGGATCGGAAGGTATTCGGTCGTGCGCACCTTGTTTCTCTGGCCGTTTGGTTTCAGCGGGAGCGTTGCAAAGCTCTGTTGTTTGTTCCCACCAAGTGCCATTCTTAGAGCCATGGTGAAGTCAGATGCGGATATTGTCAGGAAAGCAGAAACATGAGGGTAGCGATGGTGATTTTAGTTCTTGTGGCGACGGAGATCTGGCTGCGTGATCTGGGACTCGTTGCAGCGTCTGCTGGTGCGGGAAGACAACACAGGGGGAGTTCCCAGTCTTACCTTGCAGGGTGAAAATCCAAGGTCTGGCCTTAACTGGTTGTGCCTAGCAATGACCTTGTTGAAGGCATTGTTTTGTGAACGAGGACTTTCTCCAGGGTGAAAACATATGATCTTTGATCGGGCAACGACGGCGCTTGGGCACTGTTTCCTTCTTGAAGGAATTATTATTGGAGTGGTGGACTACTGATGTTATTCTGATGGTGTCAGTGTCGTTGCTTTAAGGATTAGTTCTCTGTAGCGGGACTTTTCTTTTTTGTAATTCTTCTTTCTTTTTTCTTGGCTGTGTGCATCCATAGAGCCGCTAGGACATGCGTTGTTGCAGAGGCTGGGTGTAATTGGTATCACTGTGATATTAATATACTCCCTCCATCCCAAGGCTTAAGGCATATAATATTTTTGAAAAGTCAAGCTACGGAAAGTTTGACCAAACTTTTTGAAAAAACTATCAAGAACTATGATATTGTATAGATACCACATAAAAATATGTTTCATGATGTATCAAGGGTATATATTTTATATTATAAATATTAATATCTTTTTCTAAAAACTTGGTCAAACTTTATATAGTTTGACTTTTTTTAAAAATTATACGCCTTAAGCCTTGGGATGGAGGTAGTATACTCTTTTCCAAAAAAAAATGATACACCGAGAAGTCAGGTATCACAAAGCTTATTGATAGCTGTCAAACATGTTGGGACAGAAATCCCTTTGACATGCTCCAACTTGTTGCCGCCATCCAACATTGCTTATTGGTGATCTATTAGCTGCAACTTTGACCAACATTGCAGCGAGTTGATAGATCATAACATATCCAACAAAGGACAAAAACAATAGAGTATCTTGTGATCAAATGATTGATGAGGATAAAAACACCTGCAAAACCAGCAACCCAATCTTGGACAGGAGGGGTCTTATTTGAGGATAGCTAGCTCACTATCTGGCACAGGTAGATATAGCACCACATGAATAGACTTTTTTTCTAGGAAGATTGATGCTGACAAGACAAGCTAGCTCTACGGAACCAGGATACTCCTCATCTCAATCCAAGACACAGCTTGTTGAGATGTCGCAATCAAATATTCGTTTGTGCATGCGGACAAAAACCGTGCTGAGTTTCCAAGAGTTGCACTCAGATTAGAGATCCGGATGCATCCTATGCCTATCACTATCAGAGTCACCGAAGGTAGTTTTACTGCCCAGAATGAGGATCCGACCAATTTGTGAAGATACATGATTCTATAATGGTCTATCCAAGCTCACAACTGTTCTTCACGTCTTGTATTTATGGGCAGAAGAGAAAAAAATGGAGAACCATGTCAT
Source organism: Avena eriantha (assembly GCA_910589775.1). Taxonomy (NCBI): domain Eukaryota; kingdom Viridiplantae; phylum Streptophyta; class Magnoliopsida; order Poales; family Poaceae; genus Avena; species Avena eriantha. Next base: position 405,221,690 of record OU342745.1, read on the forward strand.
GCCATGAATTAATAAATTTATTGTTTGTAAAGACAAATCAACTAGCTTGTACAATGTGCTATTATTAATTGCTTGTAATCAGCTAAATCCATACCGACCACTGTCTAGTATTTTCCAAATCATCAAGGGTAAATAATACAGTCAACCTTTCGTATTTTGGACTCTCCATGTCACCTACCAACTATGGTAAAATAACTCATAAAATAGGATTTAGCTTAAGCTGATAGGCTGTCCATGGAACTATTTACTTTCAGACTTCCTCGTATTATTGTTGATGATTACTAATGGATCTGTGGAATTTTCAAAAAGATGATATTAAGTGGACTAATGGAATTAAATGTGATTTTTTACACAAAGAAAACAAGGTTGATTCTTAGCCGACTCTTGGCTTAGAGTCTAGCATGTCCTTTCCATGGTGGTGTGGAGTACCTCCCACTACAACACGGATGCCAGGTCGTGACGCTTATAGACGCCGCCGACGAACACGCCTAATTGCCGCGCTAGCGCGACAAAAAAGGAGAGATAACTGCGTCGGGGAAAGTGCAACGGTGCTGTTTTTTTTTTGCTCGGCACAATGTCATCCGCCGACCTAGCACTTCCACGGCGTGAAAAAAGATGACCCTCAGTACATTACTAAAGACATCAAAACTTTAGTGCCGTGTAACGGTGAGGTGCTACACATTTTACTGTTGTGATTTATACAAGGGCACGGTACAACAATAACCTACCATAGAGAGATTCTCCTTGAGACACTTCGTATTTTGTCTCTTTAAAAATTACGTAGAGACATTTCACACCCTGTAGAGACCATTTTTGAGACACTTAAGGACGTGTCTCAAATATAGAGATATCATCTATGGCATTTTTCTAAAGGAATGGAATTTTCATTCTAGAGGCAATCTTGATAGTACTGAACACTGGTGCAGACCGGAGAGGAATGGGGATCTGATCGTGGGTTCGGAGTGAAGAGAGGGTGACATGGGTATACCTTACAGATTATATAGGAAAACACAAGGAGGAATAGGGTTTGTTTTATGAGCCCTTCATCAACTGAGCCAAAACCCTGTGTCGCACTTGCTTCATGGCCCATAAGTCACAACAACCCACTAATGTGGGTATATTAGGTGGTTCCAACTAGTCTGATCGAGCCCTATAATGTGCTTGCACTAGTCAATAGGACGTCTTTGACCATTTGCCAAGATTTAACGGTGCTTGCGATGGACGGCATCACGGGGGAATGCATCCTTCGCCGAAGCGCAACATTTCAAAATGGCACTCTTGCGCACCACCTACTGTGGCAGCAGTGGTTCTTATACAATGAAGAATTGTCGAAAAATGTATGGCACTGCACGCAACTAGAGGGGAGTGGTTCTTCCCAACAATTTGTCATTTAATCATAATTAAAGGCTTTTGAACAAAACACATAAGCTGAGCATAGGCACTTAAAAAAAATACAATAGAGTTGGACCAAATGAACACAGGCCAGAAGTTATTGGCGCCAGTTTAACTATCGCAGGCTTTACGAACAAAAGCAAGCAACTCGCCAAACTAAAGGACACTGGATGTTGTTGATGATTATGCTTAGATTGGTGAAAATCGTAAAAAAGTAAACTCTAGTAAAAACAATACTCCCTCCAGTTCATGTGGATGTTAATACAGTATCCGGTACGCATGGTGTTGGTATACCTATAACTAAGAGTAATCATGCACACTCTATTATTAAAAGAAAAATGTGGCTGCTTGGGTGATGACTGAACCATGGGCGTTTCTCTGGGCGAGGCTGCTGCCCAAGCCCTTCGGGCCTCAGCCGTTCTGCAGCCCCACCTCAACACTCGAGGTTCAGAAGGTGGCCTCATAGCTCAGCTAAATAGATACTACGGCGTTTGTGAGTTGTAGAAAAATACAGTGCACGGAAAATACTCCATACCATGCATTTTAGTAAATGGTAACATCCCCATTCGCTGGTTCTATTTACTTTACAACTTAAAAAATGTAGATTACGTCCCGGTTCAAAGATTGGTACATTTTACTGCAAAATTCCACGGGTCCTATATATCTTTTACACGATTTAAATGACATTTCAGAACTTATGGACGTAATTTTTCACCAAATTACTATTTCATTATACCATGATCATATGATCCTTGTCGTCAGAATGTTCATGTCCCAAATGCAAAGGCTATATGGCCATCTAAAGAAAGAAACTGGTTTGTGAGTTGAATTTATACAATCAAAGTAATTTTTGGGGATCTACTACGAAGGAGGGAATGCTCGGAGTAGTACATATCTTACTATATGATAGCCATGTGCTCTTTGCGTGTGTGGTGGTGGTGGTGGGGGGGGGGGGGGTGTTAAAATTAATGTAAGCCTCATGGTTGTTGCATCATTTGGTATAAAAAGTTAATGTTATGACACTCCTATTTAAATGTTAGAGTACAGATGAAAAATATGATCATACTTAAAAGGGCCATCCTGCCCACACAAGTCGAGCGAGAGAGCTTTTGCTAGTGTACATATTGCACATACATCTCGTACTATTAGAATTGCTTTGCAATGCCATTGAAACCTAGAGGCAACCTAGGACTTGGAAACATCAGGATATGCGACTATGTTTGACCAAGATTATAGATGATGTAACATGAATGTGATGGTTAGATATAGATGGGCTCTCCTTAAGTCATTTGGCATCGAGTTGGCCTAATTGATAAGCATAGCACTGACTTGGTTCATCGTGGCATAGCTTGCATGCTCCTAACTTATTTTTACACCAAGCGGTGACATCGATGCTGTATCTTGGTGTTCGATTAGCCTAATACAATGTAGAATCGTCGAAAAATGTATACATGGCACTACAGGCAACTAGAGGGGGGTCTCCCAATAATTTGTCATTTAATCATAAATTATAATCTTCTGGACAAATAAATAGGCTGGGCATATGCGCTTCAAAAAATAAATACAATAGAGTTGGAGCAAAATGAACACAAGTGAGAAGCTTTTTGCGCCCATTTAACTATCCCGGACTTTACAGACAAAAGCTAGCAACTTGCCAAACTAAAGGACACTCGATCTTGTTGATGATTTAGATCGGCAAAATTTTCGACCGTCTACCGGAAATTCTATAGACAGTGGACAATTTCATCTCGTTTCTTAGATAACACACTAGTATAGATCAGGCCTATTAAACCTTTTCCCCATTCACTAGATCTATTTACTTTACAACTTTAAAATTGTAGATTACGTCCCGGTTCAAAGGTTGTTACATTTTACTGCAAAATTTCACAGTTCCTATATATCTGTTACATGATTTAAATGATATTTCAGAACTTATGGACGTAATTTTTCACCAAGTTACTGTTTCATTATACCATGATCATATGATCCTTGTCGTCAGAATGTTCATGTCCCAAGTGCAAAGGCTTTGTTAAAATATTTGGCCATCTAAAGAAATAAACTGGTTTGTGAGTTGAATTTATACAATCAAAGTAATTTTGGGGGATCTACTACGAAGG